>CAJNDT010002224.1:514224-1206724 GCA_905221615.1 Symbiodinium sp. CCMP2592
GCCAGCCAGCGCGGCCTGGGTTGTGCACAGACGCATTTTGACCGGACTGGGAGCCCCGTAGCAACCTGCACAGAAGTCTACGCAATGGAGGTTGTCGGGCAAGGCGAGCTGTTTCCACAGGGCTGACGCCAGGGGATGCAAGACACTCCAATGCGAATCAGATGCAAGCAAGAGTTTGGCGATGCGAATGGTTTGCCCGGCGCTAAAAGTAGCCTTAAAACAATCCTTGGTCGCAGGAAAGAAATGCACGTGAAAAGGGGCATCGTGGCTGATGACAGTCTGCACAAAGGAGAAACCCGACTCAGTTTCAATGTCCACAGGGACAAGGTGAGTGTGCACTCGCCCAGCGGGGCGAGAATGTTCAAGCGCTATGATTTGAAATCCGTCCCGCCGCACCCGAGCCGGCAGCAATCCGGACCCACACTTTATCTCGACATAGAGAGCAGAACCGGGCTTTAAGGGACTAGCAGGGTCGCTCACAGGTTCCTTAGGGTCAACGGCGGGGACAACCGAAGCGGGCAAGGGCCTAAGCGACTCCTGAGCTGCGGGGGAGGTCAAGGATGGCGGCTGACGAGCACACGCTTCAGCAGGCGCCAACCGCGCGCCCTCGGGCGCGCATTCCGGAACATCAACATGACACTCGCGGAGAAAGTCAAGATGTTCCTTGCACAGCGATTCGACATGACGGATGGTGAATGCAACCAGCAAGACTCTACGGCCCTGCCACGCCTCGGTGTAGTGCCAATTGTGTCTGGCATTGAATCGGACAGGGCCCTTAGCAACCTGCAAGCGAGAGCCTCGTGCCCCATTGAGGTCGGATACATCTCGACCGTTTTCATGCTCCACAAAGATAGCTCCACCTGAGAAGTCAGTCAGTGCAATCGCCAAGTTATGCAAGTTGGCATTCCACTGATCTCGATGGCGCTCAGTGCGAACATCCTCAAATATATTTATCGAAGAAAACTTAAACCCCGGTGCACGCTGTCTCACAAACCTTGCAAAGACTTTGAGCGCCTCCGGGTTGGCTGAGGCATTGGCCTTCAGGCCTACATTACCACCAAGAACATACGCTCCCGTGGCATAAGATTTCGAAGTTGGGAGAGGTGCATCGGCACCCCTCTTCAAGGCATCCGAAGGAAGACCATCGAAAACCCGCAGAACATCGGCGGCACTCACATGACCCTCGTCAGGTGAAGAACCTCTTTGCGCCTGTGCCCCATCACGGGGCCTCGGGGACCTGCTGCGTGCGGCCTCCACCACACCTGGTGATGGCCTGGAGATGGCACTGTGAGAGCCAACGTTGTGCATGTGATGATCCTCTCGATCAACACCTGACTGCAGACGACACTCCACACCACTCGGAGGAGAGCCGCCGGCGCATGCATTGCTCGGCCGATGAACTCCCTCTAGGAGATCATCCACCTGTGAGGCTCCCGCTGCCGGCTGATGCACACTCTCTGGAGCACCGGCCATCAGCGACGCACCCTCGTGACCCGCTAGTCACGAGCCACCCTGAGCCCGCTTTGGGCACTGCGCTGCACCATGGTTGTGAGCACCGCACTTAGGCACTGCGCAAATGTGCAGGCCTTTCTCGCACTTCTGCCCTTTGGTAGGGCATCCTCCCAGATTGAATGCAAAACAGATTGGGTCACCACGATTGGTGTGAGACCTGCAGCCCTCCAGGCCGGCGGGCAACCTCGTCATGAACCTCTGCTTACCTTTCTTTCCTTTGCCTCCACCTTTGTTGTAAGGAGAAGGCCTCTCCCACTTGGGAGCATCCGGCTTCTGGGGAACATCCTTTAAGGCAGGGGCCGGAAAAGGTTGCAACAAACATGACACTTCGTTCATGTACATCGCATCTGGCAGAAGTGTGTCCAACGGGCGACCCGATGCGACTGTCTGCACTCCTGCCCTGGTCTTATCACGAAGCTCGGCAAACAGCTGCCGATCCGCCGACTCAAGTTGCTTCCAAGTGGGCCTGGCAAAATGCTCCGCAGGCTCTTGCATGCGGGCCTTCATCAAGCGTTGAGTCCACTTATCAGCAACACTGAACTCGATCAGGTTCGCCTGATCCATGGCCAAAGCTCTCCGGGTGAGAGCCTGCTGAACAAGAATCTCCGATGAAGTATCCGCAACCAGATCAGGCTGTTTGTGCTCGATCCGAAGCTTTCCCGAAGACTCCTCAACAGTGAACCTGACATCGCGTTTCTTCTCGCCAGCCAGTTCAGCTTCCTTGGACACACACCGGTCCCACGGAATGTACCTCAGCTCATTTGCCTCATAGGAAGCCACAGCAAGATCAACAAGTGCATCGGCAGGCTCCAGAGGCCCTTTCAGTGAAATCCCGACAAGCTTCTTGGCCTGCCGCTCGTACCGCTCCGACCTCTCAGGCTGAGACAAAGGCCTGACGGTCGACTCTGGGTCGGCCTTCTCAATCCTCTGCTTCATTTCCGCGGTCACAATGGCGAAAGCTTCATTGTAAACCGCGCGCCAATTAGCCTTGTCTGCAATTGTCAAGTCTCGCTTCAAAATGTCTTTCAACACCTGCATCAACGGCCCCTCGTCAGTCTGGCCAGGTGTGAAAGAAGAAATGAAAGCCAGCCTCCTCAAGTTTCCCACCTCTGGCAGGATTTTCTGAACGTCATCTTCTGCGAAACCCACGACACTCAATCGCGACTGCAGAACCGATTGACTCTCAGAGTAGTTAGCCATCGACAGGAGCAGGAACCGAGCTAGTGAACTCCTACAAATCGCTGAAAGTTCTCAGAACACTCCCGAATCCGCACCTCGTGGCCTGAGCTCTGACTTACCAGGTTCAAGCACAGACTTCCTAAGACTGAGCCGACTCCTCATGAAAGCGATGCTTGCTTCTGACTGATGCATGTCACTCGAAAACTACGAATCGCACACACTCCTGGAAGCACTCAGCCTAAGCGCGCAACGCTCAGAAACTCAGAAACTCCTTTTCACTGCACTCCTCAGCATCACTTCTTAGGTGGGCAACAGCTTCTACACAGCGGAAACAAAATTCGAGGGACGGAAGACAACCTTTCATACCTGGTCGAGATATTTCTCCCACATCTGAACTTGTCGCCTTCTTCGGATGCGACAGCATGGATGAAACGGCTGTCTCTGTTCCTGAACAAAGGGACTGCTTCAAGCTCGGCACGCAAGCCTGCATCGGGCTCCCATTGCCTTCCCAACTCGTCGGTGGCCGCCTCCGCAGCTACATGATCGACATCCTCGGCATCCTCGCTGGCCTCGGAAGAAGATTCCGACAAAACCTCATCAGGAGGAATGGGCATTCCCTCTGGATCTTCAAAGCGCTTCACGAAGTAACCGGACCTGGTGGCGTCCGGCATGAACCTTTCGCGCGACACTTCGAGCAGAACCCTTTGCAGTTGGCGCACAGGAGCAGACATGTTGTCTCTCCCATAGATGAGCTCGGTCCCGTCACGGCCCCTGGCGTGGTAGCCTAGGGCCGCTCTCACCTCGCGGGGTAGTCCGAATTTGGCGCTCCAACTCAAGGTCGTTGCCTTGAGACTATGCGTCCCAAGCGGTTCAACGGAAGACCTGTCACAACCCGCACGGATCAAGAGTGACTTCATCCATTTCGTGGCACTCGCCACCGCCAGCGGCGATGTTTGCCACCCTCCGCCAGAGAGCGGGCTCGGAAGCAAGGGCTTGCCAGACCCCAAAGGAGGCCCATGCTCCTTATAGAACTCAAACCACTTGACACCCCAGGGCGCCTCACCTATACCTTGGATGGGAGCAAACATGTGCAAATACCTGACCTTTCTTTCCAGTGAGAACGAAGTCTTGCTTCGCTCGACAGCGGACTCCAGGTATCCGACTGTGCCGTCCGGCGTATCGCTTAAGTCACAAGTCATTGCACCTGCAGCTTGGGCATCCGAGTACCTCGCTCGTGCATACAAGGTCCACACGAAAAAGCCAGCAGCGACCCGGTCTGAAGGCTCGAGCACGATCGAGCCGGAAGCGATAGCCTCCAACTTCCGCACATGATCAACTTTGAGCGACGGCTTTTGCCGAGTCTTCCTCTTTTCAAGATACAGCTTCGACGACAGCCCACGGACCCTGGGGCTGAAGACTTCATCACTCACCTTCAAGCTCACAGTGAACTTTGCAAAGGCAAGGCTGCTCAAGAAGCTCCTGGCGAAAGTGGGCGCCTCGTGAGATGCATAATCCTGCAGGAAAGCATAGATCCCTGCTTCAGTGACAGGGAAAGGAATGACCTGGCAACTTCGGCAGTGCTTGATGTACCTGGCAAGGGGCCCAGCACGGCCCGAGATCGTGATGCTCGCCTTCTGAGAAAACACATCTTGCAAGGAAGACTTCAAGTCAGAGTCTCGCCCGTTCTCCTTATCTAGCCGAATCGACAGAGAAAGACCGAAATCGTCAGGGAACCTTTCAAGAATCCCTAGCCACTTTGCCAAAGCTGCTTCCCTCGCCTCAGAGAGTTTCTGATCCCAGCTTTGTCCCGGCACACTCGGAATCTTCACTCCCGCAAGCCTGAGTGACTCAAGCTTTCCCGAAGACGACTTCACCGGCCCTGCAGGACCGGCCGGCCCCACTGGCGCTGACACAATGCATCCCCCTTTGGCAAAAGGCGAGGGCAAAGCAGGCATGTCAAGAAATGTAGAAGCTATTTCCCACGGCATCCTAACTGTGCTTCCAAGCCCTCGGGATGCAACACGCGTGGCCGACACATGGTGACCCTCATAAGCCCCATGCACACGAGCCTTCTTGAGGCTACTTTCAAGAGAGTCGTCCCCTGACATGCTGGCTGCAAACTCGGCCTTGTCAGGCCAGCATGGCAAACGCTACACCCCACTACAAAATTTTCCGGCCCTTTGGCCAGGGAGTAGCTACCCACCCATCCCACCCCTGTCTCGAGGCGGCGCGGGAAATAAAAGAGATGAACTCAGACGATTCAAAGCATGAATTCATGCCATGAAATGTGGTTCAAAATAAAGCAAAGGCGTTTTGAAAACTTCGCAGTGATTTTCAAAACTCTCCTAGGAAAATAAAGCTAATAGAGGCAAGCCTCATGTGTCGCGTGTTTCCAGGCAGCTGGGTGCACCGAGCCGTCTGAGGATCGGGATTACGGCGTTAAGTTGAAGATGATCAAAAAAGCCTTTTAAATCTTGCACGACAAAAGAATTTACTTGCCTTTTTAGGGCTGAAGCAATTCGAAGGTGTGCGTCTGCTGTTGAGAATCCCGGAGCCCCGCCGAAGGCACTCGGGCTGACCCAGGAGAGGATCCATTTTCTTAAACGTTTGCAAAGACATTTTGTGCCGATGCGCCAAGCAACTTGGAGAAGCCCGATCGGGCGTGTTGACGTTACCCGTTTGGGTAACAATGCCACGAGGCCACGGCGCCATTGCATCGGCGTCTGGGCTCCCTGCAGGATAGAGTTCCAAAGGCGTGTGAACTGAACCCACCAGGGCATGGGTAATTCAAGCAGATGATCAGACTTCCACGCGTCTGGCCCCGCCGCTTTTCCTTTCATTTGTTTTGCGACTGCAATCAGTTCCTCCGGTTCAAAAGAAAAATCGCCAGGAAATTCATTTGAAAAGGGGGCCCTTTTTGGCACTGCTTCAAGGATGCTTTGCATGGTAGGGGTGGTGAAGTTTAAGCCTGCTGGCGCAGTCCACAGTTCTGCCCACGCCTTGCCGTGTTGCTGCAAGATTGAAGTCGGATGTATCGCCGAGATGGCTTTGCTGACCTCCGGTGGCGCGGCGGCCGCATCACAAGCCTGCTGGGCGCGGGCTTTAACCCAAGCGATTTGCCTGTTGGGCTGCACCTAAATTCGCTGCCTCCACTGAGCCATGGCAGCGGAGCGTTCCTGTGCCACGTAAGCCTCAAGCAGTTCGTTAACACTGGGCAAACCCGTTTCCTCGCGACCCTCTGGGAGCGAAGGGAGGTCCGGCACGCTCAAGCGAACACCTTGCAAGGATGATTTTACTTTCATGCGGAGGCTATTGTTAGAGGGGTCACGTCGTAACTCCTGCAACCGGTGACTTAAGTGTCTTAAACCCTGCAGCCCCTTTGATTCGCGACCGTAGACTGTGATGCAAGATTTTGGGAGCTGCTTGGGTTGCGGCTCACAGGGATCCGAGCGGGGCACAGTGCCAGGCTTGGCACCGAGATCACAGAGGCATTGCTCCGCGGTCCACGACAGCAACCTCCATGCTTCGTTGGTGTTGCCTGCATCGAGGACCTGTTCGAAGGCTTGGTGAGGCCAGCATTCGCTGAAGGATTCGTGTATATCTTCCTTAGATCGATCCCTGATTTTGGCCCGAGGGGGAAGCTCAAAACCTGAAAAGTTAATCGAGAGGTTGAGGCAGTAGCCTACAGTGGTATGATCACATAAACCTTCATGGTGCCACACCTCAGTGGGGAAGATCGAAGGATCGCTCAAACCGTAGTCTATGCGCCGAGTTCGGCCCGGGTTGGTGCAGCAGAGCTCCATGGGGAAAGGATCATCCATGGACCTGAGGGCTCCAGACATCAAGTGATTTTGTATCGAGCCTTCTTCTGAAGTCATGTTCCAATCACCGAACAGAATGTGTGGCCCTCGGAATGCATAGCACGCAGCCGCGAGCTCGTCCACCATGAGGTTGGTGGAGGGAAGATCACCCGAAAACCCATAGATGGCGACCATAAGGAGAGGTCGGCGGATGTGTGCAGCCTGGGTTTCCACGAGAATGGCTGCATGACGAGTCCGCGCAATTTCAGTAGTCAGGCTGACGGGGCGGCACTGAATGCGGCAAGCAACGGCAACCCTGTGCAATCCTGAGTGTGGCTCGGCTGCTGCCAAGACGATTTGCCATCCAAGGGTTCTCCATTCCCTAGCGTATGCTGCCGCACACCGCTTGGGGATGTCAACTTCTTGAAGGGAAATGATATCGGGATTAAAATTCTTTAAGTGCTGGAGGGTCAAAACAGTGCGTGAAATGCCAGCTCCAGCAAGGTTGCAAGAGGCAACCCGGATCACACCTGCGATTGGAGCTCACGCCCCTGGAGGGCTTGCTTGGCCAATGCAAAGATTTTAAGCGTCTCAGCCTCGGACATAGTATTTTTGCTTGGGTGCTTCAGGCACCAAGTGCGGACCTTGGCAAGATCGGCAAGCTTGCGTTTGCGGCCATTGGCTGCAGTGACAGCTTTGCAAGTTTTATGATTGTTGACACAAGCAAGGTTTTTGAAGCACATCTTACAATTGCCGCAGCGCCACGCTCGTATAAAAGAGATGCGGAGGTCTGGCCGGCCCTTGCGAAACTTTTTTAAAATAGGCCAAAGGAATCAAAGGAAGCTCTCATATCCCTTGTGCAAAAGGTCAGTGCGCTTAGCAAAAGTTTTGGAGACGGCGGCGTTCCATTTCCTAACTCTGGTGGCCTGGGCGTGGGAAACTCCAACATGGGCTTGTTGCCTAGCCGCCTGATTCTTACGAGCATGTTTAGTACGGAGGTGCGCTCGGATCGCTTGGGCAATGATTTTGGGGCTGGCAGCCTCCCCCACAGCCCTGCGGATGCCGCTGCGGCACCATTTGCACTTCCAGAATAGCCCTTTGTCCTGGTCTGTGACCTGGACGATATATGGTTCAGCACGTTTGGCGAGGCCTGGCAGGCCTTCGCCCCCGTGGTGGCGCATGCAGTGGGAATAGCGCGCAACCGAGAGCTGCTTTTGATTAGCAACGGGAGTTCGGAAGGCACACAGTCTGCAAATGTAGAAGCCTTTTTGCGGGACATCGCCAGGCACTTGCGCTTTGTAGCGCTTACGCTTGGTGGTGGCCTGGCTGGAACTTGCTTGGAGGGCATCTGCATCGATTAAGACTGCATCCTCAGCATCACCGGTGGATCCCTGACAAACCTGAGAGTCAAGAATGGCCTGGGAGGATGCAGGTGGCCGCGAAGTGAGAGCCTTGGTCCACACCGTGCCGGTCTGGGATTTGGCATCTCCATCAGGCTGCTGCGAGGCCGAGGAAGCATCAGGGTGTCGGTCAGAGGGCCTGTTGGTCTTGACCGTAAGCCTGGTGCGGGCGCTGAAATGTTGCGAGGGTGAGCTAGCTGTCCACTTGGAACGACCAGAAAACCCTGAGAACTCGGAACCACCCCCTACAAGGAACCCCCCGTTGGGATCGGTGTCAATGGATCGGAGGGCTTCGGGGTATTTCGTTGCGTCTTCTTTTGGTGCAAGAAAATCAAAATGTCCCGAGGTGTGATAAATTGCAATGGTGCGATGTGCCTTTGCCTTACGATGGTATGCCGCAACCTGGAAGGAGGGGTCTTCCGGTACAACAACGGCCCTGAGGTCGTAGATCCTGCATAAGGCTCGTAGTTCAAGCTCGCCGGTCCACTTGCCCGGCTGGGCCACCTGATCAAGATACTGGGTCCAAGTGTCAAGCTTTTGATCTTCGGGCCCTTTTTGACCTGCCGCCTTCCACTGCTCCTCATAAAGTTCACTGTGACGTTTAAGATGAGCAACGGCTCTGGCACGGAGTTCATGGGGGTGAACATCAATCTTAGATTTGGAGATCCACAACAAAGCCGCAGCCATGGTATGAAAAAGGCAATCTCCATCGGCCGGCTGTGCTTTGAGTACGGTGCCTTCCGGCACCGGACGGTGCTCTTTGCGCTGCTTCTTGACCGTCGCCGGGTCTGGTGGTTTGCGAGACGTGGTCTGCTCATCACCATTCACATCCATGGGTTCCTCATTGGAGGCCTGCGACACAGGAATGACTTGCGGAGCGAACACATCGGTGCTCTCGACGAAAGGCACGTCACCCCCTTTGAGTTGGCGCCGCTGGCTCGGCTGTTGCCTGGGAGGGGCAATCTTGGCCCAGCAAGTGAAGAACTGTTTTTCTCCATTTTCAGTGATCTCAATGGGGACAGCGACAAGGTCACACTCTGAACCACGGCGGCATGATGCGCGAAAAACGAAGCTTTTCCACTTGCCCCGTTGGAGCTGGCGGAACATCGTGACGTCAGCAAAATGCTCTTGGAGGAGTGCCGCAACTTGCTGAAGATCCCACTCCCTTGGGCAATGTTCCAGCATCCACACCCTCTTGACTGCAGAAGTGGCGTCATTGGCACGTCGCCACCCTAAGGAACCCTCACGGCACACGAGGCCTAGCTCGCCTCTAGAGCGCACGGCGCGGGTGAGGTACTCCTGATGTGGCTCGGTCTTATTCAGGCGAGGTATTCATTCAACGTGCTGATTGGCAGTTTGGTCACGAGGCTGCTGCAGAAAAACACCAAGGTCACCTGATCGCGAAAGTAGTTGCGCCACATCGGCCTGAGCGACTCTGATGGCCCCAAAGATTTGGCGCTTGCCACCTTTAAGTTTTTCTTCAGACCAGCCAAAGCAGTCAATGCACAAAATGTGTTGCGCAGCAGTCCACTGTGCAATGTGCTTCTGAGGCTTTGCAAGGAAGTCCTGCCACAGCTTCGGTGTGGTAAAATCCTGGGGCACCTTGCAAAATAAGACTGCAGTCTTTTTAGGCGTCACTGCTTGTGGTTTGGCAGGCAAACCGATGGGTGTTGGGGCCTTGAGCCCGGCCGATGCCGAGTAGAAGACGAAGGCATCTAGGAAGCACAGTCGGAGGTCCGATTGGCCCGGGACCTTCTGCACTTTGAGTTCTTTGGCAAGGTTGTCTGGCTTCTCAAAATCCCGCGCCAAAGCAATGAGCATGATCGCATGTGATTTGGTGGTGCCGGCGAGAATGGTGCGAGCAGTTTGGAAATCCCTGCCCGGCACCATCCTTCAAGCTGGCAAGTTTACGTGCTAAGTTAGAAAATGAGCAAAGAGGATCCGACCAATCCTGTTGACGCAATTCAAAAGGGTCATCCTTACTGGGTGGGCCCGCCGGCTTTCGCGCAACCTTAGTCCAGCCCTCAGCCTTGTCGGACGACGAGGCTGGGCTCGGCACCTGTGATTTGCCAGCCCCGGTGGGTCGCGGGTTGGCTGCACTTTGCTTGCTCTTGCCTTTGCCTTTGGCCTTGCCCTTGTCAGCAGGGGGGGCAGGCATGTGGGTGGGAGCACCTGGAGCCTCGGGTGTCGGCACAACAGCTCCAGCACCTTTGCCTTTCTTGCGTGGGGGCTTGGCAGTTGGATTGGCAACCTCAGCGCGTGAGACATTGGGGCCTGAAGGTGAGAAAAGACCCCCAAGCTTCATTCCCTTTAACGCCTCCTGCAAAGCCTGTTGGACAGCTGCCCTGATAAAATTTTGGAGCTGTTCAGTGAATCCCGGTCCAAGCAGGTTGCCCAAGTCAAACTCGGTACCAGGACCTGGATTGGAGGCTTCTCCGACACGGGCAGCGTTTAGGTAATTGTGGCAAAACGTCAGCAACAGCGAGCGGAAGCTTACGCACAGGTGGTTGATGCGGGCGAAACATGTGCCTAGCTGTTCAAAAGCAAGATAACTCACGGAACCAAAGCAGCCTAAGAGCCTCCGACTAGGGTTCTCAGAAGTGGTTGCACTGACCTGGCCTATGTCTCGGTTCTCGCCATGAAAGGAGACGAGTTCGCCAAGGAGTCCCGCGCATCCTGCAAAGCGATCGCCTGGCCCATCACAATATTCAAAATAACTGTTGCCACCTTCGGCGCTCCTGAATCCTAGGGGATGGCAGGATTTTCCTGGGTCTTTCGACCAATCTCGACCTACAACTTCCTTCGGGACTCCAGTGTGCAGCATGGGGTATGCAACATGCGGTGTTATGCAAACATGCGAAGCATGAGGAGGCATCTCGGGGCAAGCAACATGTTTGGCGCTCCTGGCAGGTCCTGGGACATCGCAGGATTTTCCAGGGTCTTTCGACCAATCTCGACCTTCGATGTCGGTCTGAGCTGCAGTGTGCTGCCTGATACGGTCAAGTTCAAGAAGTCGCTCCTGAAAGGGGCTAAGCTTAAACCCTAAGGTAGATCCAGGCGGAGTGTAGCACGCCTCATGGGGAAACGCATTGTCAAAGGCAAGAGCCTCACCGCATAGTCCCGGGCAGCCGGTTGCTGACCTGACAAGAGGGGGCAGAGGCCTAAACCCTAGGGAAAGCCCGAAGGAGGGATAGCCCGGCACACAAGAATTGTTGGCATTCGGATCACCTAAACCCGAAAATTCCCCATCCCTGGCCACTGCTGCAACACTTGCAGACCCATCCTTATGTGGAAATGCATTTCCTCCTAGACTTGGGTCTGCAGATGGTGTCGAAAAGGCTACACAAGGATCAAAGCGACAGTCGCCCTGTCGGGCAGGCATGTTTGGGGCGCTCCTAGCCGGTTCTCGGACATCGCAGGATGTTCGAAAGACCAAGCTTGACCTTCGATGACCTTGGGAACCTCAGTGTGCAGCCAAGTCGGGTGATCAAAGCTCGTGAGAGAACATGATGTTTGGCATAAGTCGGTCTGATTGAAGTGCGTGCCGGCAGCATCACAAGAATCAAACCCACCTAGGGGGGTGGAGGGCCTAGACCCGAAAGGGGCAACCAGGGGCGAGGCATCCCAAGACGCGTACTCGCCGAGGAGGCCCATGGCATGGCAGGCAACCCTAGAACCCGCTAGGGGGGGGCAGAGCCTAAACCCTAGGGGGGAACCCGGGGAAAAGGGACACTGCACACATCCGGCTGGGTCACACTGGCAGCCACACTGATCAGCAGAGTCAGCAAGGCCTTTCACGTCACCACATCTTCCAAGACGGTTTAAAGTAGTACGTCCATCAGCGTCGCCATCAATCATGCTGTTGGGGTTGTAGAACTGGCCGCCGTCGAGCCGCCCATGGCAACAGCAGTGCGATGCGGGGGCCCCGGGGGGCCCAGGAGGGCCGGTTTTGGGCTGGGATTCTTGGGTTCCCTTCCCACTTTTTGTTGGGCTCTCGGCCTCTTGTATGCCACTGGCTTTTGATGTCTTTCTTGACTCACACACATTCTTTTGGGGTTCTTGGGTCCCCTGCCCTTTATTTTTAGGGGACTTCAAGAAGCTACCTGCGAAGGCATCGTCCTGAATCGGCGCGACATTGGTGGAGCACTGGCCGCCACTGGCTGCAGGGCATGCCTCACCATGAAGAACGAAATCCTCGTGGCTTTCGGTAATGGCACCAGAATTGGCTTGTGTAGCATAATACCAGAACTCAGCATCCAGAGAGGCCTCGAAAAGATTCGGGGCCGAGCTTCCATCACTCAAAATTACAGCAGGCTGTGCGCTGCTCTCGCTACCTCCACCAGTTGATTCCGCCAGAGGGAAATTCTCCGGCAAACCAAAATGCATGAGCACGGTCGGCAAAGAATGAAAATCATGCTCTGAGGTTTCACAGAAAACATCACTTGTGTACTCAGCTCGCTGAAGGTTCGCATGAAGAAAAGCAGTGTTGATTTCGTCGGCTGTCGGGCCACACACTGCCTGCACTACGTCGTCGATGCACATGTCGTCGCTTTGATCGTCGTCTCCTGTGGGACGGCCAAGGCCTTCCCGCTTCAGCTCATTGTAATCTTCTGGATCCTGTGCCCACGTTGACAAAATGCCAAAAGAGCCCTCGCAGAACCAAAGCATGCTAGGCATCACACCCCTAGCCAGCATGCACCGAAGATCACTTTCCGCCTTGCGCAGGCGTCGCTCTCTGTATTTCACGATGAAGTCCGCCAACCTGTGAATGGCTCGCATGTCCCCATTTCCACCAGAGAGGTGGCCCCTGACATGTTTGGCATTCACTTTGGAGACTCCAGAGGGCACGAGAGGTAGGCTCGGGCCGTTGTAGCAATCAAGGTGGGCCGCCATGGCCCGAAACTTCGCTCTTATGTGATAATCGTAGGTGGACATGCCACCTGAAGAAGGAGCCATGGCTGGATCCCTCCCGGCCGCCAGCAATCTTAGCCGCCACTACCCTGGCGTTGCCCGCTTTGGAGCGCTTGGAGCTACTTGCTGAAGCCAAAGCTCCGTGATGCGAACATTTGCAAGATCTGAAAGGGTCTGCAATTTTTGGTGCCGCACTGACAGCAGCGTGGAATGAAGCGGAATGGCAGTACCTGGCGGGGTGGATTTGAATTTGAGGTCTGCTGTAAGATGGTGCTGTAATTGGTGCCACACTTCCGGTGATATCGAGTAATTCGTCGCCGCAGGACTAAACAAGTCGTGATAGAATGTATGAAGGAGTGCTTTCATAGAAGGGAAAAGGTGGCAGGCCCAAAGGGCCAGGCCAACGAACCGTTCAAGATCCTTTTTGGAAAGTTTTGGATTTCGCTGAAGATCCTGGACCATCCCCAACAATTTGAGACGTTTCTGCTCCTGCAATAAGACTACCCCCGCAGTATAATCAAAGTCCCAACCTATCCACTGGACCCGACTATGCAGTTGAAGTTTGCGCCAAGATAAGGGAAGGCCAATAACCTGAAAGAAAAGGCATATCATAGCCCCCGTCATGGGCATGATCGCTGCCAGTTGCGAGAACAAATAGTCATCCACGAACAAATGACCCGTGTGGCTAATGAAGATGAGCACATGCAAAATGCGAAGGATACATGATCCGAGTCTGCCCCACCAGTGCTGGGCAAAGACTGCACCGAAAGGTGCCACGCGGTAAAAGTATAAGGCATCATCCTAAGAAAACCCGAGCAAGCCATGTTCGGCAGGTGTTACGAACACCCTTTTATGGGCGGATTTCACGTCCAAGGATATGGCCGACTGCCTAGCATTGCACTCGCGGAGTGGGTAGCTATTGATCACGTCTCTTGCAGATGGCATGTGTTGACTCTCCGGGACATCACAATTGGCGTTCGTCCCGCAAACCGAATTGTCAAGTACTAGTCTCTCTGCACGCCCTGGAGCGCGAACTACAGAAAGCTTCCCTATTGCTAGTGCTGGCCATTTTGCTTTGGCTTCGGCTAACGACCCTTCAAACTTATAGCAGAAGCCTTGATTGAGTTCTTCATCAAGGAGCGCTTGCGTAACTGAGGGCTCGACCGATGCTGAACGCCAGTTCTGCATGTGGATCGTTAAGGGAACATCTTCAACATTGGATTTTTGGTTTGGCCAAAAACAGTGGGAAGGCGGGATATCGTTGTTGTAGCCTGTAGGAACACCGCGCTGCAAACAAGGGAATAAATTGATGTCTGGATCCCCGCAAATGCTCGAAAGTTTCTCCAGGACACGCAAGGCCAGGGGCTGGTGTTCCCGAACTTGCCACATTTGATCATCCTCAGGCAACCCCAAGCTTGCAAGAAATCCCTGCCTAACCTCTGAAACCTCGGACTGTGTAAATAATGGTTCGGGGCTGGGCCATGCTGCCTTTGCAAGAAGACGCTTGTCACCTTGCATGCGGGCGACACAGCTCAACAAGTACGTACGAAGTGGTTTAAGCTTGTCGGAACACAAGGGGCTGCTCCAGTCGCCACAAGAGTGACGCCCTGCCCCATCATGGAGTACCCAAGGTTCTGCTTGGATCTCCTTTACTGGAATCAAGGCTGAGGCTGAAGCAATTGTGTGATCTTCCGAAGGGCCCGAAAGCAGGGGTCTGATGTGCAACGCGAAGGTTTCCGCCAGTGGTTGCGGATATTTGGCTGTGGCTCTGCTCCGAAACACGCCTGACTCAGAGCGACCTTGCATCACTGGATGAGCATTTCGCCCATGCGAGCAAGTCTGCCCCATGAGACTGAGTGTCTTGAGACTGCTGGCAAACAACCATGTCTTCTGCCAGTTTTCCCCAAAGGCACATGCTGCACAAAGAACAAGCACGACAGAACCTGCATGAAGCCAGCTTTGCGTACACGGTTCTTCCCACGACATGGCTCCTGAAGGCTGTTCCACATGGGAGTGGCCCCCCGCAGCATGCACGACTTTTGCGCACTGACACGCTCGGGAGAGAATCTCATGGCTTTCCTGAACACGAGATTGGGCTTCTGCAGGGACGGATCGGGTACGGTTTATCACCCTTAAGTTTCAAGCGGCTATATTCAGAACAGCATGGCGAGGAAGCGCAATACCCCACTATGCCCGATCCGCAGATAAACAAAAGTTGCTCGAAGAAGTCGTTGTTCAAGATATCCATAGTGGGGTCCAAAAGAATATCAATGGACAGCACTGGCAAGCTGAGGGCAGCGACTGCTAGCGACAGGGGCTTATCTAGACCCGAACAAATATCTAAGAAAATCCTTGACCCCGGCTGCTGGGGAAAGGGAACAGAGGTAGCTCGAGGAATTTGCTTAGGGGGGTCCGGGACTACCTTTAAGCTATGGTTGGTAAATCCAAAAGGCGAGGCTTTGCCCCAGTTGATTGGGGATCCTGCGATCGGAGATGGTCGCTGTTCGGTGCCTGCTGAAGACGTGACTGCTGCTGGATGCGCCTGCTTGACAGGAGATTCGGGCGGTTCAGGTTCCGAGGAGGCGAGAACCGACTGCATGATAGTTGGGAAGCCCAGTTCTGGGAGCCCTGAATGGGAAACCGAAGGAAGCGTAAAACAAGTGAGAACCCACCTATCCCCCAGCCATGGCTCTGTGCAATGCCACAGATTACATGGGAATTTTTTAGGGGCATGTCTTGTGCAGTTGTAGGACCCAAGGAGGGTTTTACCAAGAGCAGGAATGAATTTTTCGATTGAGCCCGCGGGATCTTCTACAAGGCGCCCTCCTGAAAAGGATCCAACGCTCACTGAGAGATTGACGGAATTTTTCACGTTGGCCGAGTCCCTGTGTGGGGTTGTTAAGACATTCCTGCTAACGCACAAAGAGTTCCATGTTTCACCTGGAAAACACTGCTGAAGGAATTGATTTAATTCCGTACAAAGTTCCGGCAAGGCTGTTGTGACACTGGATAAAGTGTTCCTGTGGCTAATCTGAACTCCGAAGTTCCAGTATCCTGAATCTGAGCGAGCAGTTGAGGCTGCTGCACGGTCTGGGGCAGCACGTGCCGGCCATGTTGCTGCGATCAATGCCGCTGCACAAGAATCGAAATCATGAATGCACGGTGCACCCGCTGATGCGACGAAAACTTCGGCCGGCTGCACGCCGGATCCCAATGCCTCCGAACCTGCGGGCCTGGATCCCGACACCGCCAGAGTGCTTTGGGAAACTCCCGTCGTGGGAGGAACTGACGATCCCACACGTGGGATTCCTTGCGCAAGAGTGAAGCCCGAAGAGCCTTGAACCTGCGGGCCTGAAGAGTATGCTGTGCCGCTTACCTGATGGCCTGACTGCTGCATTCGAGGTCTTTTTGACAGCTGGGAATGCAAATTAAGTGAATCGGAATCGCGCTGCGAAGGTGCTGAAACATTTTCCGAAGAACGTTGCGGTGATACAATTAGGGGTCGAGGATCCGAAGAAACCACCCCTGGCGTGCTTACGGGATTGGGGCTAAGTCAGTGGGGAGTACTCTCGTGCTGCAGCGCCGTATGCGCCTTGCTTCCACAAGCTTGCCCATTGGATTTCGGGAAGGCACAGGCGTGCACGAATGGGCACGCGTTTCCACGATTGCAACGGCTCAGTTGCCAATTCACACACAATGGTTTGGACTCGGACCCCACCATAATTGACTTCACAAAATTGATGTTGGATCCGCCTTCAGTCTCCTTGTTCTTGCCTTTTTCCTTTCCTTTGCCTTTGACCGACGCCTGGGACGCGTAGCCTTTGGCATAGGACTCCACGAGCATCTTACCCAAGCCCTTGGTGGCTTTGCCTTTCCCTTCCCAGCCTTTGGGGACGGGAGGAGGACGCGCTCGAGCTTGAAGCAAGCTGGACATCTCGCCCCTGACCTCCGTAAATTCAAATAAGGCATCATCCATAGACCAACCCTTGTCGGTGACCAAGGTGATCATACCCTGCCACAAGCGGCAATCAGCCTGTTGTGCTTCTAAGACTGATGGTGGCCGTAGTCCCGATGATGCGTCGAATTTTTGGGTCAACAGGGAAATGAACTTGGTCGTGTAGCCTTTCAGCCTAGCGAGATGGGCAGTCCCAACCATCGCCAAAGCCACGTCGTGCACATTCATAAGCTTCTGAATAGCATTCACCCCCATGGAATGATCCTGGATTTCAAGTGCAGGAGGTTCGTCCAGTAACATCCCAGAAAGCCCGATAGCCTCGAGCCGTGGTTGCTTGTTGGGCCGAGCCATCATAATCTCTGAAGCTCGTTCTTCCGTCATTCTGTACTTCCAGGGGATCCATCGCCAATCCTTTTTGTTCTGCTGGTGCGAGGCTAGGCTTAACAATCTGGTTGACGGCTGGGTGGAGTAGTTAATGATCTCCGACGGGTAGTTCACCAGATACTTCCGTTTCATCTCAGAAATCGAAGATGCTGATATCTTTGGGGCAAAAGATTCCACCCATGATCCTTCCCGAGACTCCATGGCGGGAGGGTGTGCAGATGCTGGTAAGCCCGAAGCCCCGGACTCCTGCAAATTACTCCAAACCAAACGGATAGTGCGTGGGGGATTGATCTCGACTTGGTTGCTGCTCTCCCCACCAGAGCTGTAATGAATGTAGGTGTGGCTGGCTAGCACTCTCCACAAACTGGACCCTGTCTCTCTCTCGTACTTCCACACGTGTGATCCTATGCGGGCAGAACCGGCGGCCGTTCCTTTTGCACTCACTGCCGGCGGCGGTTCGTCTGTGCAACGGGATAGCTCTGATTGCTCAGGATAGAAGACACATATAGCACTTAGCTATGGGCATTGACTTGAGCCAAACGTTGCGTTGGCGGTCACATAGAAAGGTAAAGACGAGGGATGCGTAGCATGCCCCCTAGAGTCGAGGGACGCGTAGCGTGCCCCCTTCTCCTGCACTTTACACGGTCTTGCTCACAGCTCTTATAGTGACACCTTAGAACTTGACGAGGCATCGCAGTCCGTTCGCACCCCCCATGAGTTGCGTCTCCGACGCTGCTCACCCGGAAGATGGCACGATAGGACAGAAGAAAATTCCGCCGCAACATTGACATTGAAAATCAGAGCTTTGTATCCCAATTAGAAACGTTGTGACACTCATCTACGTCAGTAACGATCCCCTGAAATGACAAACGAATCAGGCGTCACCGAAGAAAGAAGCATTCGCGATGGCATTCCACAGGCGAAGCTCAGAGGTCACGAACTGATAGGCGAGGAAGATCAGGCGTTGTCTCGCCACCATCTTCGCGTTGACGTAGGATCGCGTTCCCAGGGCCGGAGGTTCTCCTCTGGATATGGGTTCCTTGGCTTTCCCTTGTCCTTGCCTTTGTTTCGGCCTTTGGCGGCGATGTAGTCGTGGTAGGAATTGGTGTTCCAGCCACCATGTTGCTCGCCTCCGGTTCTTCCACGCCCTTTTGAAGGTCCCTTGGATGAAGAAGCGCTTTCACGTTCCTCCGTAGTGACAGGCGTGTCCAGGATGGAAGTACCACCTGGAGGAAGATAATCAGCGGCCGAAATGTGGTGTAGGGCCTCTGTACGCCTTGTCGTCGGGTTTTGCTGTCTCTCATTCTTGGATCTGTTCAATCTGTCCATGAAGTGCGCAGGCATTTGGATGCTGTGATCCACTAGCAAGGCGATGGTCTGGACTGACTGATCAGAATGAGTTAGCAGAATGCCGACAGGGTCGATGTACAAGAAGTCCACTGGTCCAGTTGGCGTTGGTCGTAGCACCGAGAATTGTTGGTGTCCCGTCACCATTGGGATCACCTCGCATAGGACGTTCAGGCAACAAAAGTGCATTGCCTTGACATCTTCATCCCTGTCGCTCTTCAAGTAAGTAGTAGGGCTGAAGTTGTCCCTGCCAATTCCCATCATGTTGGCTCCCCGTACAAGTAAAGAAAGCATCTGGTTCGTGCGGAAGCGCTTCAAGGTGTAAATCCCGTTGGGATCATACTGTTTGAGGTTCTCAGGTTCTTTCGCGAAGCGAATGATCTCCTCATCAGTCACATCCCTGCTGACACCTGTTTCCTTGTCCACTGCTGCCAAAGATCCCCACTTTCCAAGCACATCATAGCGTTGGCCAAGCGCGAAACTTTCCCTCATCTGAAACAACGGCATAGTCGCCCACTTTGCGAATCCTGACCAAGCTTTGTAGATGGATCGGCATACCACGTATGCCATGTACGACAGAGCGGTCATGTTCGCATCGATGCAATGAGCATTTCGCTTTCCAGAATAGTAGGATGGCTGCATGGCGGTACGTGCAAGTTGTAGTTCAGGATCGATGTTCAAAGACTGGCCGGTAAGGAAGACGGGACGACGTTCCTGTGCGATTGCTTCCGGAACTGCGTCATCGAAGTCCTCTTCAGGCTCAACGTCCATTTCTTCATCAGGTTCCTGTTCTGGATCGTCTTCCGCAACGACAGATGGTTCTGGGATTTCTTCAGGTTCCGCAACGGTCTCTACCTCCATGGCTTCCTGCTCCTCTTCGGGCGCCTCAGGCACTGCGGCTGCTGCGGCTTCCATTGTCTGAGCAATGAAGTCACTGGGGATCTCCGTAGGAGTATCCCGTTGTGGAGAACCTTGATAATATCCGCTTGAAATGAACTGTGACCAGCAAGACGTGCATCGGGAGAAACATGCTGGAACAATGTTGTAGCATGCCGGGCATACCCTCATTCTCCTTCCATCCTCGTCTCTGCGTAGGTCTTCGGGTCGCCAATTCTTGATGACAAACTTGATTCCCTTGTCCATGTAGTGATGCCGAACCGTGTTCTCCCTGTGGGACTCCAGGACAGTTGTGAGGTCACGAATGATCTGCTCCTTGCTTGTGTCGTGGGGTCCAGGAGGCATCTCGCAAAGCAATTCCATGATCTTGCTTGGCGTTCGGTATCTCTCGAACTCGGGAAGCAACGGTGATGCATTGTAGTCCAACACCAGCTCTTTCTCCAACCTTTCATCGTAGATCTTTTCCACCAGAGCGAAAGAGTGTGTATCTCGAGGATCAGGGACGCAAAACCATACCTCCTTGACGAAATGGAAAGGTATCGTTCGACCAACGATCATGATGCCGCTGTCTGTGATACGTCCATCCTCTCGTGCAAGATCTTGCGATGGGACATGAAGAACCGCCAATGGCATATGCTTGGCGTCTCGTCCGTGTACTCGCATCTTGGTCGTTGCGTTCCGGTGATCGAACGGCGCAAACACCCCCCAATAGCTGTGGAGTCTGCCGCCTTGGTTGCCTCGGAATTGGCGCCGATGGTCGAAGTCCCCGTCGGGGTCCTCCGAACCAGGCATGATGCCTTGCGTGACAATGGAATCCAAGTTGCGGCATGCCGTAGCGTGGAACGCACCTCCAAGACGTTGCAAGAGGGTCATAGATGGAGATATTGCGAACCTGTTCTTGTCCAACTGAAGCAAGTTGTTCTGGGGATCTGAATGCGCAGAGTGACCACTCGTAGCCCGAACTGCCCATGGCTTCACCCAGCCGTTGCATTGGTTCAGGTACCTCTGGCCATGTCGGCAATGGTCGTTGCTCTGGATCTCTGCGATCTGGTCCCGAACTGATACCAACATGTTCGAACCTGCTGACCCAAGAACTTCCGTGCCGGGGTCCTTCACTCTCACACCCAGGAACTGCAACCGAATCTTGGCCTTGTTGCGTTTCGTGGCTGCAATCATGTTCCCCTGGAACAATAGCTGAAGTCTTTCATTGTACACTCTCTTCTTCTGTTGGTCATCGGTCCTTGAGACCCCTTCGGTGATGCGTCTGCTTTCATGGGTCCATAGTGGCTCATGCCTCACCAAGTCTTCGATCAGCACCCACCCTCCTTCATCACATTTGATGACACTGTTGAATGCCACCTGGCACCGGTTGTCAAGCCATTCCGAGCCTGGGCGCCTGGCGATTCTGTGGCGCAAGTCAGACTGGATGCATGATAGCGCCCAATCCGCATTCAACCTGCGCTGACGGGTGATGTTGCGAAGGACAACTTCGTTCACGATGTCCCACCGATTGTTGATGAAGCTTGCACCCTTGGTTGGGATCAGGTCGAGAATTCCGCATCGGATTGGCCTTCCGCCGCCGATGGATTCATAGCCTGGATTGGTGTAGCTGTTGGTGTTCTCGTCGTACACATAGCTAGGACGGTCTCCCCGTTGGGGTAGGCGTCGGTCGCGATGGTCCGAAAGCTGCTCAATAATGTCCACCACTCGCTGGCTATTCTCTGGTCCCGAATCCTGCAATGGTACGCCACAAGCATCATTTAGGCCCCGACGATTTTCCACATCCGTGCAGAGATTGTGTTTGTTCTCATAACGGATCAAGACCACATCACCCCGAACGGCTTCGCCTCCGCGTCGCGGTCGGGCTTTGGCCTTGGGTCGTCGGTCCGAGGATGCAACACTCACATGATCTGTGGTGTCAACATCCATTGGTTCAGCCTCTTGTGAAGGTACTCGACGTGGATATCGAAGAAGACTTTCCTTGATGATCTGGACGCTTCGAAGTACCAGGTCCCGGGTTGCAGCATTCTCTGTGCAATTTGACAGAGTGTGTAGGTCACTGCCACAAGCAACACAAAATGTGATGCGATCGCTTCCGACTGACATCTCGCCCTGAGCGAGTACGCCAACATAGTCCTGAAGCTGCGTGACAACTCCTTCACGAATTGCATGTCTGGGATCAGGGCCTTCTGCACCCTGCTCTTCTTCAGGTTGCGCATCCACATCCACATCTTGTGCAGGTATTGGTGGAGCAACTGAGAACCCTGGATCGTCCGTGACGTTGTCAGCGGCCTGTGTCTCGTCGGTTCTCGCAATCTCTACAGGGTAGATATCACCATCGACGATCACTGTGAAATCAATCACGAGGTCAGCGGACATGTTGTTGACGATCTCAGCGACTGCTTCATTCTTCTTGGGCGGTGTCCTTTTGCGCGGGGAGTCAACCGTGATCAGCTCGATGGCTTCGGCCGACGCGTAGCGGAAGAATGACCTTTCGATTCCTCTTGCACACGCATTTGCTCCCTCAAGGCCACCCCAATTCGGAAAATGACTTGGGTGTCTCATGGCAATCGTAAGAAGCCCGAGTGCCAGCTCCAATGTATCACCCAGGAGCTCTTCCTTGGGCAAAACTGACCCTCGGTAGCATTCTTGGCGCTCCTCTGGAGTCAAAAGCATCCTCATGAAACCAGCATAAGCGCAGTTCCCGGCGTCGTAGTAGCAGATGTAGCATGTCTTGCCTTCGGAGTCGTATCCTCTGTCCCACGCCAACTGTTTGGCCTTTCCCCATGCCGCGTACTCGATGGCCTGACTGGCTGTGATTCGGAGACCACCATAGTGAGAAACCGTCTTGCCGATGTCTTCATAGACCATCTCTGCACAAACTTTGAGGAATTCCTTGATGTCCACACGAGGATCCACGAATTGAAGCCTCAGGTCATAAAGGTGCTTTGCGCAAGCCAAGGTGTACTTCTGGGACGCGATCAAGTCATTGAAGGAGCTGATTTGATGCTGCATCTTCAAAGCTGAAGTATGCGCGCACCCAATGCAGTGCCCAGGATACCCGTTTCCGGTGGGTTTGAAGAAGGCTTGTGCGTAGCACTCAGCCAACTTCATTCCTTCACATCCTTGGCAATAGAACGTTCTCCCTTTGACATAACCAGTGTTCGGGGTCGCATAGGTGTCGATCCTGAACCAGTAGTGCCGGTTGTCGTAGTAGGCCTCGGGAACGGTCATGGCGATGTCAAAATCCTGCCAGGTGACTGTGGACGACTCAGCGACCGTGTCACCCTGGGCACCCGACCTGATCTGTTGCTGCTGTTCCCCCGTAAACCATGTCTGCGAGATCTTGGTGGTCGTCTTGACTTCACTCTTGTCCTCCCAAATCTCGACAAGCGACGGGTGAGCAACTAAGTCGGTTCTGACTGTCTCGTCCCATGAGCGAACTTTCGATGCCTCAACAAAGCACGTAGATACCATCTTCTCGCAAAACAGCTGCTTCTCATAGATAGCTAGGCCCAATTTGAACCTGACCCGATTGTCTGGTGGTGGTACCTTCTCGACTGACAAAGTGTGCACGCCAGACGACGCATGTTTCGCCTGACTGTACATTCTTGACCAAAACGAAGATCCATGAATCACCACACATGCTCGGGCCCGCAACTCCAGTTCAATGTACATTCCCAGCGCGTGGAAACCGTTGAACATAGAAGCTTTCTGTCGAAGGTAATTGCTGGCTGCTCCTACGAACCGTAAGTCGTGGTTGATGTTGACAATTGGAGGGCGCGTGGTACGCTTCCCTGCCGCAATGATGGGGTCAACGTACGTGGCTTTGAGCTGTCGCTGCAAATCAGCACGAATCGCTGCTCCGTCTCCGACCTCACTCATCGGAAATGAAATGTTCTCGATGAGGATCGCTTGGAGAGACAGATGGTAGTGCAATGTGACGGTTGCAAGCTGCTCTTCAGTCAAGCCATCCAATGTCTCATTCACAGATTCCAACGATCCTTTCGTAACTTGGAAGTTGTAGTTGGCACCTGCGGTGATCGACGGGCTCACAGTGTAGATCTCACTCCATCCATGCATGACGAGATTCTCCCTCACTGTATGCGATGACCCTCTGGTCCTTGCGACCATGTCAAAGTCTTGGACGAGGATCGTGCATTGAGAGCGCATAGTCGCGGCATCAGGCTTGCCACCCATACCCAAACTATTGCGAAATCCGTTCAGCGTGTTCATGGTATTGATCCTTGCTTCTGCCGGAATTTCATCGTTGTCGACAAGATCGCCGTCTGCCTCGATCATCACAGCCGAGGTAAGCATTGGAGGAGAAGGAAGATGCACGCACGACACCAATGCCAATGCATGGTATAGCCGCGAATACATCCGTAACCACATCTTCGTGCTCAGCTTCACGTAGACCTTCAGGTTGAGACCCTTGTCGTCACTTTGAGAGACGGAACGAATCCTTGCCAAGTAGGTCACCAGTCTTCTGACGTAATGCTGAATTGGTGTGGTCCCCACGTCGTGGTTGGCCACGAACTTTGGCGTCTCATCAATGGTAGGTGGGTACTCGTCTTGATCACGGGTCGTCGCCAGCAAGCTTGAGCGACAGCCCTTTTCATCGATGTTGACGTAATGGTACCAACTTTCCTGAGCGCCAGCGGGGATTGGAGCTTCCTCCCATGTCGGTTGCGATGGTTCCTCTTCCGGTTGCGAAGTCGGTGGTTGTGGAGGAGGTGCCGCAGAAGATGATGACGCCGATGCCGTTGCCTCGTCCGTCCTTGCCCTCTTTGGTCCGTGGCTAGGGGTGGCTCGAGGCTCGGTAGCGGATCCTTGTGGTTGTCCCGGCGTTCTTCCATGCTCAGGGTGCACGATTCCTTCCGGTTCGAGGTTGCTTGCCGTAGGCATCGCCACCCTCCCCGTTGAATACACCCAGCTAGGATGCCGTTGAAGATTGGGCGGAAATAGGCCATCATCTTGTAGAAGCGGTCTTGGTGCCTCCATCTGTTGGAATTCTGCTTCCCATATGCTCAACGTGGCGCGTTTGGTAGAGCAGTCGACCACATATCCAGATTCAACTCCGCATTGATTCCAGGTGTAGCTACGGAACGCATCCGGCAATTGGAAACCGTTCCTGTCTTGATCTGCACATACAGCATCCACGTGGTGCTTGAGGAAAGCGTACGTGGTGTAGTCGGAATCAGGGAGCACATCATTTGACCATCTGTAATGCGGGTGTCCAGTGTCTGGATCAACCCATGATACGTAGGAATGAAGCACGTGGAGACAGACACTGAACGCCTGGAGCGAGTTCATCGCAAAGGCGAGCGGGTGTCCCATGCCTTGAGGCATTGTGCGCATCATCATGGCCAGCTGGTGAACGTTGAGTGGCGTGGCGCCATCGTTGTTCGCAGCACATTCCTGGTTGTAGGTCCGTAGTCCATATCCAGTGTGTTTCGCGAACATGTACATCAGCTTGCACACCCTACATAACGTAGGCTCCGCCAACAGGTCTGATTGGTCAGGTGCTCTACCCGACATTGGCAACTTGTGGTAGTAGTCCTGATTCACCGTATACCATTGTTGTATTCTCGTGTCTGTCACAGTCTGGTAGGGCGTCTCCACGGAGTTGATGAGAACAGCGAGGTTGTAGTAGCCATCCGCAGTGACGATGTTCCTTGTAGCAGTGTTCAAGTCGAACCGAACTTGCTTTCGTTCTTGTTCCAGTTCAACCACAGCCAACTTTGCATCATCGCGGATCACTTCCTCATCCACCATGAACCTGGTGATGGCATTGTACTTCCCCTCGTGGTCAGCAACAATGTGTTTGAGACCTCCGCCAAACTTAGTGACCATGGCGAGTATCTCCCCATAGGGTTTGTCCATGTACTCCTCAGGAGCGGCAAGCAAGCAAGCTTTGAGGATTTCTCGGACTCGAATGGAAAGATCCCCTCCTGACGACAGATTTGCACACGTGAACAGCAAGACCAACGGAGGTGCTTTGAAAGCTGCCCATGTGCGAATGAGATCATTGTCGACCACTTTGTCTTTCGTAATCTTCGGCGGGAGCGAGACGCTCTGCGACGCATCCCCAGAATACATCTCCAGGAATTGTGGAACTTCAGAAACGTTCGCATCATCCCACCAGACGGGAAAACTTCCTCGTGGTCCACTCCATCGAAGGCCAGCTCGTAGGCATTGTAGCTTTCAGCCATGGCTCGGGTTTCGGTCCTTCCTCCGTAGGAGGGAAGTCCCTACACCCTACTCGACTTCACGGTTCCGGGTTCTCCGTAAGAGGCACCCTTCCCCGATCCGTCTGGTCAGACCTTAGTTGTTCCTTAGTTGGGGCTGTCTAATAGCCCCTTCATCAGCGTCTACACACTGATGTTGCTGCCATGCAATGTCCTCAGATTCATGTGCAACATGACTGACACTGACATGAGCTCGAACAAGGCTGCGAACATTCCTCGCAATTGACCGCCATGAAACATCAATGCGCTGCAACAAACTGCTCTTCGAATCATGGTCCAAGCAATCATTCAGTCTCATCACCAAACGGTCCGCTTCAGGCATGTTAGAGAACATGATCCTGCGTCCACCACCATCGCCATCAGCACCAACATGATCATCAACCTTAACCTTCGTCACCTTGCCACTTGAAACAAGAGCATGCAACTCTGGCCAAGACCAACATGAACATGAAGAAGGCATGTCAAGCGAAAAATAGACGTCGGAAAATTCCGCACACTTCTTCAGCAGGCGTTTGAGAGATTTCAAGACACTTCTGAAAACCTTGTACTTCCCACCAGAACGTTTTTCACCCCCCACGCAAGCCCCTTCACTACTTCCAGGACCAGCACCTGATCGCAAAAGCGATGCCACAAATAGCACAGGTGTGCGCAGGTCGTTCCGGCACGCATCCTTCATTGTACCGATAAGGCTGTCCTCATCGGCTTTGGAGCTAATCAGCTCTTTGCAAGTTATGCGAGAGCAACCTTTAGTGGACTTAGGTACGGCGTAGCCGTTACCCAAGCCACAAAGGTCAACAATCATGCGGTCTGGCTTCCGTCCACCAGCCTTCGACGGCATGGCTACCAACCTCCCATCGCCAGTTGCCTGAAACTTCAAGGCTTTAAGCAATCTTCTGGAGATTTGGCTAGTCAACTCGCATTTATCAGATCGATCCTTAGCGTCCGAATCAGTCATGTGCAAATGTTTGGACGAGCACACATCAGACGACTTAGGATGCAGCGCGACGTTTGCGGCAATGTACTCCCATTCATCCTTGCAGTAGCCGAGCTCAACGGCGGTTCCAGGAGACACAGGATCTCGAAAGATATAACGTTGCCCGTGAGTGCATCCTTGGATCTTGATGCTCTTCCACATGGCATCTTCCTGAAGTCCCTTATACTGCTTGGTTTCCTGGACTGGTACTCGAGGAGGCACTTCGATGATGATTTGGAACCCCCATGACGCCGCTCTGCGCGCAATTCTTTGGACGACCTCCCCCCATGGGTAGTCTGTCCGCAATTTGCCCTTTTCAGGGTTGTCAGCGATTTTCCGACTCAGCCACGAATTCTTGCCCAACACCCCTGCACCAATGAAGATTACGGAGTTAGGGTTGTCTTTCCTTGCTTGCACCACATCAAAGATGTAGGCGCACATGGCGTCGTCAACTTCTCGCCCCATACTCAGAACATTTACTTGCAGCCCGGGGTCGTAGTGAGAATCGGGAGCATGCTGGGCGATGCAATCCTTGCCTGGAGCATACTCATTCCACCAGTTCTCCTCATCGACTCCTATCAATGTCCATACCGTCACTGCCTTTGGAGCATCTTTGATAGTGATACGGTACTTCCACCGGCTGTAAGGATTCTTGTAAGCATGGACCAACCTTCCATCGTGGTCGAGGAATTGGATCACCAGACCCTCCTTGGGCTTGTTTTCGGCGAAATTGACCACGTGAGGCACAATTGCTCCATCATATCCTTGATATTCCCTTTTCTGTTCCGCCGCATCATGCCATACATCTTCGTACACCGACGACCATTGGTCATAACCAAATTGAGAGGCTTGACTCTTGGATTGGCCGTTGAAACAAAATCCCTGGTGTAATGTAAAGCCCTGGTACCCCCCATGGATGGCACGCGCCAGTGTGACAACCACCGCTCGCCATTTGGCGGGCAGGGCGCGCACATAAGACTGGCCTAGAGGCGGTTCAGGAATAGGCAAAAACGGCGGCGCAAGGACGTCCGCAATGGCAGCGGGGCGCAAATGCCCACGCACGGGATGGTACTGAAACACAGCACGTTCCACGTAGCGGTCGAACTTGCCCGGTGTGTCAAGGATAGCAGCACGATCCTCCATCTGGTGCCACTGCCCTTCACGAAGAATCCAAGTCGACCGAAGGTAACGACCAGGCGGCAACGCAGAAGGCGGCCCCCGCAACATGCGCGGGAACTTGACAACCAGGATGGGGTCCACACTGTCATGTTCTTGCAAGCCTTCCTTACTCGACAATCCGGCGCGATACAACACCTGAGGGAGGATCGGCGTCTGCGTGTAAGGAAAACAAGGCACCTCGCTCTTGAACGAGTAGTGCTGCTGACCCTTCTCATCCGTACTTTGGGAATGAGTAGGTCGCATCAGATCCATAATCTCTTGGGAGCCAATGAGATCCGGCGGAAAGATGTTGATGAGCTGACACGCATGTGTCCAGGACACAGAATCCTTGAACGACTTGGTGTGTATGTCCGCGGACATCTTGGCAGTGACCTCGTAGGCAAGAGAAACGTAACCTTCCTGAAAGATAGAATGCATCCATCCAATGCAGATACCGTGGGTACGTTCCAAGTGACGCATAGTCGGATTCTTGCCCGTGCGAATCACCCCGATCATGGTCTGGTTGTCGTCGTAGAAGACGAAGTTGGGGTCTTGCCCCCCAAGCTGCTGCCACAACGTGATAGCAGGCAATCCAAGACGTGACATGGCAAAGTCGGCCGCGACAATCTCGGCCTCAGGTGTGGAATGACTCAAGCATCCCTGCCTTTTGCTAAGTCCCGCCAAGGGAAATCTTGTGTGAGAACCTTGAATGTGCAAGTGAGCACCGGAGGTAGATTTCAAACTTTCTCCACAACCTGCATAGTCCGCATCTGCAAACAGCCCGATGGACGAGTCCTCCAAGGAGTTCCCGACCCATCCAATCATCATGTGATGTTTGGACTGGTGCACATAGGCCATGAGATGATGAAGAAGAGCATCCTCCTTCTTGGTCCATTTCGTGATCTTGCGTGCGAGATTGTTGATACTGCGCAGAAGATCAAAGCGGCAAATGCGCGCGGCATAAAGCAATTTCATGAGAATGCTGGCTGCCTGCGGAGCAAGTGCGCCGCGATTGGCCTCGTTGATTTCCTCTTCCTCGGGCGCCTTGGGAATAGGTGGAGGCGGAACGAGCCGACCATCCTTATCAACAGGCATGGTGTGTCCACACCACGTGCATCGATGGCTTTTACCTGACTGTGCCGGAGCGCGAGCTGGGTGATTCTTAGTCTCCTCAGCCGGACTCGGCGATGGTACCGTCTTGAATTTTGTCGGATCGAACCCAGTCACGTCGCAGTACTTCTTGACTGTCATGTCCAGGTACGTCTCCATGTCGTAGGTAACGGTCTGCACCTTCGTTTTGTCATGCAACGTTGCCTCGCCCTTGGAGATGCGACAACCCAGATACAAGCCCAGCGGCGTTTCTTCTTCCAATCGAAGTTCTTGGCGCAACATGTCCCAACCCTTGGGTAGATTCTCTTTGGGTCCTGCCATCTTGAGATCATCCACGTAGATGACAAGTAAGAGCTTCATTTGCGGGTGGAAATACAATGATGGCCATTCATCGCCAATCGGCTTGAACCCTACTTTCTGTACCGCGGTGTGGCAATGTTGTTCCCACATGGTTCCTGCGTCAGGATGTCCATATAGAGCTTTGATCAGGCGACATACCGGCCTACGGAATTTGTGCCGTTTCGCAGATGGATGCCAAGCTTCATCAGGCAGTTCAACCCAACACGGAGTGCCCGACAATCTAGCCTGAATGTATGCTTGGATAGCATCCGCCATCTGGACATCGTTGCCAGGAAGACATCCGTAATAATCTGCCCATCGTGAGGCGTCAAACGTAGCCGGGGAATTCCCCAAATCCTGAAACAATGCGGCTTCCATATTCTGGTCTTTGACCTGATCACCGAGTAGTACACCTCGCCCCTTGAACTTCCTGGCAGGATCGTCCTCTTTGAGCTGATAGTTCTTCTCGTAGATCAGTCCGTGTACTCGCGCCATATGTACTTTCTCACCTTTCTTCTTTGCCTCGGCGACGACGTCGTCATATTCACGCGTAGTTGAGAAGTCAAACACTTCTTGGTCCCACAATCCCTTCCATTCTTTCATGAAAGCTTCCATGGCCTTGGGATTGTTGATCATCTCTTTGCGTGTGACGGGTCGAGTGACCATGGCATTGAAGCACGATCCTCCTGCATGATTCTTTTCCCGATGTACGTTTCTGTGAGAAGTCGTACACGGCATAGAAGGAATCCAGTTATCATCCATGACCATATGCGCCGGAACGGCCGGCACAACATCTGCCAAGAATTGTTCTTGTGTATATTGATCCACATAGGACTGTGCCCATGACCAACCATCGTCGTCGTCAACGGTCACGTTGAGTTGCAGATCAATTTCTTCACACGGAACAATCTTGGGAAAGATCATGTTGTCCAAAGCCTTTGTGACTATCTTCTTTCCTATCACAGCCTTCTTCCGGTCTTTCTTGGCAACTCGAGCTTTGTCTCGCTTTTCTTTCTTGTATGCTGCCTTCTTCTCCGCTTCGCTCATCTTCTTCCATGCTTCCGGAGAATAAGAATGGATAGGTCGCCGTGTAGGAAGAGTTCGTCGACCATCACTTCGGATCTTGTACGGAACTCCCCTTTTGTCGATCTTGCAAGCTTCACCGTCATCGGTAAGATATACAATGCCGTCTCCTTTCTTCCCCGTACTCCAATGTTCAATCTCCTCGGGAGCCAACTTCTTTTCTTTCAAGATCTTGATAATCTCTCCAGGTTCTTCGATGTCTCCTTCGGGGATGAGTCTACCGGTTGGACCGACTTCGCGGGGCGATCGTCGATCTTTCCCAGTGACCTTTGGTTCAGAAGGAGGCGGTGCTGCACGTAGACCTAGCTCTTCATCTAGTTCTTCGAGTCTTTTGTCTCCTATGGCATCAATAGCTTCATGCTCTGCTGACTTGAAGACTTCGCCGAGCGGCTCCGCCTCAATGTCAGATGGATCTATGTCCTGTAAGTCAGGATCTTCTCCGGGATCCGGTGGAGGAAGAAGTCCGCTTGGATCATCGTCATCCCCGTCGTCACCATCTCCTCCAGGCGGACCGTCGCCACCGTCATCGACGTCTTTTATCTCCTTGCCAGCGAGGTCGACGTTGTCCCTGAGTCCTTCAATGGTTGAGTTCATCCTTTCGTACTCGGCTTTCAGGGGAAACGTTATCTCCTCTGGGAAGTAGATAACTTCTGTCTCGTACGGTCTCATCAACTTCCTGGGAACAGATGCGTCCATCGACAAGTTCGCGTTGGCAAATTCCTTCATATCCCAAACGCGATACTTCTTGGACCATCCTTGACCAGCAGTGATGATGTATCCGGCGAAAATGCCTGGAATCCCCTTTGGATCGAACTTGTTGCCGTATGTCTTCGGCCTTGTGTCCGTCGGCTTGAAGAAGACTTTGGCACCAAAGGGTATGGCTTTTCCCTCGAAGTCCTTTCCAGTCATTCGCTTCCATGCTGAATCACCGTCGCCCTCCACGTCTTCAACGTTGAGGTTCTGCATCACGCAATTAAGCGCAAAGGACCAGTATTGAGCGGGCAATCCGGCGTGTAGCATGGATGCTGCGACTGTGTTGATCACTTCTTGATTTGATCGTTCAGCGAGTGAATTGTTACTGGGTTTCCCTGGAAGGGAATGATCTATCACGATCTTCAACTGTGCCATAGCTGAATCGAACTCTGGTGCTTCATCGCTATACGCCATATGAATCTTGCGTCTTCCCATGAGGCGTCTGATGGCCATGACGACTTCGTCAGTGCTCCTTGAAGCCGTGGGAATCGCTGCGATCATTTTGGTGGCGATGTCCCTGATGACTAGAACTTCACGTGCTCCGTCATCGAGTCCAATACCTGCTTCGGCGGCCTTGCGCATGTCAAGGAAGTCGAACGTCACAAGATCTCCCCAGTGTTTGATCACACGTTGAAATGCACCTCGTTGTGTTCGCAAGTGCTTCATCTTCGCGCGTATGCACGATTCGCAATATGGATTGCGGTAGCGATGAGTACACAGATGTGCCAATGTCTTTGCTTCGGCTTTCAGTGTTCCGACTCTGGCCTTGCGGCTCGGCGCACCGTCGCCTTCCACATCAATGATCACCTCATCGTCACCATCCAATGGAATTTCACCCACTCCTTTTCCTTCGTCGTCGTCCGGAGGGCGTCCGGCCTCGGACTCTGGTACTTCTTCTATAGGAGGTTCTTGGGGTTCAGGATCAGGAGGTCGTTCATGATCATCACCTTCTTCTTCTGCTTCGATCTCGCTCGGTGCAGCTTCAGCGGCAGCTGCGACGCTGACGTCAACATTGCCTGCCGTCAACGCACCTTTGAAGATTTCGGTGATGGCTTTGGCCTCCGGATCATCATGAACCAATGACTTAGAACTCCCAGCACGGACGTACGGGATGTCACCGTTCACGAACAAAGATATTCTCTTGCCCTGCGGGTTGATCATGAATGGTTCCCTTCCGGGAGGCCACACAAACCCGTAGTTGAAGTTCATACATCTCTTGCCTATGGAAAGCACCGACGGCGTGTCGTCCAACACATAAGCGTTGATCGGTTCCTCGAACGACTCAGTCTGGAAGTTCGACACGAGATCGGTATCGGTGATTCCATTGGCTGTCTGAAATGATATGGGCTCTGGAGTCACGAGTGTCTCGAGACTGTGCTTCTCGATCTTCTTCTGAGATATGAGGTCATGACCACATCCAGTGTCCATGAGAAACTTGATCTTCTTCTTAAGGATGACTGGTTGAACCATGCATTTGAATAAGCCTTGATTGATGATCCGTTTGCTGTGTGCAGCGTCGAGCTCGCGTTCAACGATGGAATCCTCACCGTCATAGAACGAAACTTCTTCCACTCGAGACGTTCCTGGGATTCGTACGAATGAAACTCGATCTCCGCGTTGATCATCATCATCGTCAACCATGTCTCTCATGATCTGTGCCCTCAATCTCGCTTTGTGCTTGGCGAACTCCAAGCTCACAGCGCGATCCTCATCATTGACAAACGCTTCCATGTCGACGTACTTCACCTTCCGCTCTTTGTCTTTCTTCGATCGTCTCGGACACGAAGAAATGAACTTCACGTCATTGGCAAATGTCACATTGCGCTTTGTCACTTTTCGGGTCGACGTAGTCGTTCCCGAGGGTTCGTCATCTGTTGAACAATCCGAATCAGCGTCGCTGTCAACGGATGGACAATCTGACTCCTCCTCATCTTGCTTTGAAGATCGCTTCCATATAGCCGGAGCTGATGGATTCCACCTTCGACACAATCTGATGGCGGGTGCTGCAGGAAGTGCCTTGGCCTTGGCATTCGGCTTCGCTGGAGCTGCCTTCGCTTCGGATTTGGCTTTAGCTTTTGCCTTTGGTTCCGGAGCTGGGGTAGCTGCTGCCTCATGCTTGAAAGGACAATTCTCTCTTGAGCACGAGCCTGTGTTCTTGAACGAGTAGCATATCCTGTTTCCTCCTCCTCCAGATGGACTTGGAGTTCTCGTCCTCGGCGTGAAGGGTCGCTCTGGAGTCTTCTTCGAGTGACTGAATGGACACTTATCGCCATTTCGACACCCTGCATCTGTGAAATGGAACTTGCAGCGGATTTGCTTCTTGCTTTTGTCACCTCTGTTGTCCGCTGACTCACTCCTCGTCTTCTTCTTGGGCTTCGGCTTGGTCTTCGCATGACTCTTCGCTTTGCTTTGAGGTAGTACAGGTGTTGCTTTGTCCGGCTTGGTCGGCGAAGCCTTGACCTTTGCGGATGGAGCTGCGTTAGGCGTAGGTTTCTCAGGTACCTTGGCCGGTGCAGCAAGCAAATCCTTGCCCTCAAGCATCTGGCGCAAGCCAATTTGAGTCTGAGTGAGATTTGACTGTTCTCGTTTCCGCATGATGGTACGATCAATGATCTTCATCAGGTTGTCGTACGATCGATCTTCATGATTGTAGGGCAAGTGTTCATAGTGCATGCCCAAGTCCATTTTCATTGCGGGCGAGTCCTTGATCTTGCTGTACAAGCAATCACGGAGAGCTGTTTTGGATGGAATGTCCTCTGGTCTCATCCGTCCCAGAACTTCCAACCACGTCTGCTTGAACGTATGAAGCTTGTTGTCGCCTTGGTACTGGAGCTTCACCAAATACTCAAGAGTGATGATCATGTCAAGACGATCATGCGTTCGAAAACTTTCGTACATCATCGCGATGACTTGTCGTCCTTTGATGATCTTCACGTCAGGCCTGCTGATGTAATCGTTGGCCTTCCGGTTCACCTCGAGGTACAGGTCAGCTGATTTGTCACCACCGGCACGTAACATTGCGACCATGGCAATCCCCAATTTGACGTCGATGCTCTTGAACTTCTTGTGTCCTGAATCATTCAATGCCTCGACATCAGGGAATGGGTTGAACGCTGGTGCCAGCCATAACATCCAGTCCTCATGATGTGGGTCGGCTGATGCCCCTAAGACATTTGCCGTGCACACAGATCGCCAGTTGTTGAGATGAGTGAGAGTAGGCCATGGAGGAACGGTCACTTTGTCGGCTTCCCTCCTGGAAATTCTCACCTCTGTAACTTCAGGATCCGCATCTCCATCAGGATCACGCGCATGCGAACCAGGATCCGATTCGGGTTTGCCCCCTCCACCTTTCTTCTTGTCATCATCATCGTCAGGCGGATCCGGAGGATCATACCCCGTGCCGGTACCTTCATCATGCTCTTCCTCTCCATTCTCGTCGCCAGCTTCGTCACCGTCATCGTCTCCATTGTTTTCTTGAATCGTTTCAGCGAATAATCTCCACTCATCACGATCAGCTCTGAGACGTTGTTCGGCTTTCTGAGCCTTGAGTACTTCACTACGCAGATCAGCAATCTTCTCCTCGTACTGTTCCGCGATCTCTTTCTCGATCTGACGCCTCCTTGCCTCATGGATGGAATCGTCAAAGGTGACAGGGGGACCAATGTGGTCGTTGCCCTTCGTGGATGCGGTGACGCCGTCGATGCCAACAGGTCTTGAGGAGCTGGCCGATGCTGTGGACTTCGATCCCAACATCCCGCGATCCCCCAAGAGTTCGCGTAGCTGTCGATCACGCACGGCTGCCGCATCACTTTTCCCATGAAATCCGCTTGGTATGCCAAACAAAGTGGCTGCACTAGGCGTGGAACGCGCAAGCGCTGGACTGCTAATACCTGGCACGTGGTGCTCGGGCATTGCATCCGCCACGATTGGCATTGAACTGCGGCCAGTGAAGAAGTTTCCACCGGTGAATGGAATTCCGTCCATCACAAGGTTCTTGTCCTTGTCCGATTCCGAGAATGCGAACTTCTCTTTGGCGACTGGACTAACTTGACTTGGGGACCGTATTTCAGGGGATCGTACCTCATCTCCTACGGAAAATGCAGGCATTACATCCTTTCCTACGTGCTCCCAGCCAGACTCAGTAGTCCTCGAAGACATGGGCATGCTCGAAGGTCGCGTCGCTCCTCCTTGATTGGAGTTTCGCGCTGCCTCCAATTCGCTGCGTGTCCTCGCTTGAAGATCTTCTTGTGCTTTGAGCGTTTTCCTGAGTTCACTCAGCTCGTCGTGCAAGGTAGGCAATGATCGCCTTGCATGATCTTCATTCTGATGAAGTCGTTCCTCTGCTTCTTGCATCCTCTTCACAGCCATTCTGCGGTACTCTTCCTCTTCACCAAGACGTTCACGAAGCCGAAATCGTTCTTGTTCAATGGCTGCGCTGTTTCCAGCTAGCCCTTGGATCTCGTTCACGGCCCGCAACTCCTGGTTCTTGACCAAGTGGAATCGTTCCTGCATTGCTTGTAAGGCTTGTTCCGAACTTGCTGTGTTTGACCGGAGGACCAAGTTCTCTCTGGCGTGTTCATGAAGTTCATGAGTCAGACGCTCATACTCACGTGCCATAAGCTCACCATCACCTTGCGCTCTTGCCTCCAACTGCACAAAGTTGGTGGCTGCCTCCGTGCGGAACACGTGTAGCTGTTGAGCTAAATCCTCGGCAACGGCATGTGCTTGACGTTGTTGAGCAGAGTTCTGTTCATCCATGCGAAACAAAGCTGTTTCATAGTCTCGCTTCATCTCCTGATTGACATTGTTGATGTGCCTCATGGCTAAACAAGCATGATCACGTTGTCGTTCCAATTCTTCAATGCGAATTCCAGATCCTTCATCTTCTTGTTGCATCTCCTTGATCTTGTCCATCAGGGTCTGCACGATTCCTTCGTACTCTTGCACCTGACTGCGATAGTACATTTGCTGTGCAAGGTTCGACGCTTCGAACTGTTGCGAAATCGTCAGCTCCTGGTAGGCATTCGGACCGTCAGCTATTGCAGGCGTGGCCACGGATGATGCATCACCACGTGCAGGAATCGTATCCAGAGTCATGTCCAGATCATCAGAATCGCGTGGTTGATTGGTAACCATCCGATTCCAAGTCATGGACTTGTCACGCCCACGGGTAGCCGAAGTCCTCGATCGTGCCGAAGAGCTTCTCGAAGATGATGGTCTTGACTTCTTCTCCAAGGTCTTGACTCCTTTGTCCTTAGCCCTGGACGTAGTCCGAGGTGCCTGAAAACCAGACGCTTCGGCCCGTCGTTCTGGAGCCTTACCCGTCCTCGAACCTGTGGATGTCGGACGTGAAGGCGTAGATGCTCTTGGTAGACTCTTTGCTTTCCCCTTGGGAACTGCCTTTGCAATGGCAAGCGCAGAAGATTGACCTTTGTCATCTTCCGTGGAGCTATCAACGGATTGCACCACTGTGTCATCAGCTGTTGACTCACCAACGGCTGGCGCTGCCACATCGGCACCGAAAGTCATTGTCGTATCTTGACTTGATCCTGAGTTCATTGTGGTCGTAGTAGATCAAGTAGTCGTTGCTGTAGAAAGGCAGAGCCGCGTACGGCTGATAACCTGCGTGGGGGATTGATCTCGACTTGGTTGCTGCTCTCCCCACCAGAGCTGTAATGAATGTAGGTGTGGCTGGCTAGCACTCTCCACAGACTGGACCCTGTCTCTCCCTCTTACTTCCACACGTGCGATCCTATGCAGGCAGAACCGGCGGCCGTTCCTTTTGCACTCACTGCCGGCGGCGGTTCGTCTGTGCAACGGGATAGCTCTGATTGCTCAGGATAGAAGACACATATAGCACTTAGCTATGGGCATTGACTTGAGCCAAACGTTGCGTTGGCGGTCACATAGAAAGGTAAAGACGAGGGATGCGTAGCATGCCCCCTAGAGTCGAGGGACGCGTAGCGTGCCCCCTTCTCCTGCACTTTACACGGTCTTGCTCACAGCTCTTATAGTGACACCTTAGAACTTGACAAGGCATCGCAGTCCGTTCGCACTTGGAGGTTCATGGGACTTAGTAACTATAGGGTTATAAATAGGGTAACTATACTTATAAATACTTTTAACCCCAGTTGAGGTACATATAACTGTACTTACTAAGTCCCATGAACCTCCAAGTAGTTTCTCATGAGCCAGGAGTCGGCCAGGATTTTGCGAAGGTTGTTACGCATGCCGTCGCTTGCGCTTTAGGTATTTGGAGTTGCGTGTTCAGAGAAGCCTAGCATATTCACAGGAAGCTACTCGCAGGCAACTTTCCGAATGGACTGCATGTTCATATAGAGTATGGTTTATATTACTAGTATCCCCATAATAGAACCCAGTACATACACTCACCAAAATTCAAAAGGAGCCCTATCTACACTCACCAAAATGGTAATATAAGCCCTACTTCATATGAGCGCTGTAAGTAGGACCCCAAAAAAGCACATAAGCAAAAATTAGGAGAGTGATATCCCATATAAACCCCCTTGTAATGAAGCCCATTAAGGTCGGGATATCCCTATAAAATGCTTATGCTTTTGTGTTTTTTTGGCCCTTGAGTAAGAACCCTAAACACCAGACCCCAGAGCCTCTGGAAGCCACTATTAAAACAAGACCTTTCCAAACATATGGGTGGTTGTCAAAATGATCCTTGGGATCCGAAAACCTAGTGCTTTCCGGGTCCTACCTTCTAATTAAGGGATCAATCATAACCTGCTATTTTGTAGAGTTCGGGGACACAGGACAGTCCCTTTTGGGGGTCCCAAGTAGTATAGTACGGCACCTATTGTTTAGGGTACCCAGAAAGGGACCTTTAATTTTGACAACTACCCATATAAGTACCTTAACTGGGGTTACAAGATCTCCATGGTCCTTTCCCCCAAACCCTAAGCCCTGAATCATCCTAAATCCTGAACCCAGAAAGGGACCATATGCTTTGTTGAATTGTTGGAGTTTTTGTTGCCTTGGCCACGACCCCGGCGACGCCGAGCAGCGCCAGGCCGGCACCAAAGAAGTACCTTTTGCAAGGTGGCACTATTATTACTATTATCATTATTATTACTGTTCTATTATTTCTAATATATTACTGTTATGATAATTACTATTTTTCTTATTATTATTAAAAAACTATTACTATTATTATTATTGCTGATTACTAAATTTATTATTATTGCTAGTATTGCAAGGTTGCTGTTCCCCACTTACCGCTACCATTGCTACTACGAGTACCACTACCACTAACGCTGCCACTAAGACTACCACTAACACTACCATTACCACTACAATGGGTGCGACTGCGACTGCGCTCGCGACTACGACGACGACTACTACTACAACAACTACTGCTACTACTGCTACTGCCGCTAGTACTGCTACTACTCCTACTACCACTACCACTACTGCCACTGCTTTTCCTACTGCTAAAGATACTTCTACTGCTAATGCTACTACGACTGGGCCTGCCACTAGAACTGCTACGACAATCGTTGTGGCCGTGAGGTTTAAAAGTAATAGCAGTGACTACAGTAGAACAAAGTATATACATGTGTGTATATATATGCAAATGTGAAGTATACATATATATATATATAGACATATAGATATATATTGTGTATATAGTGGCAGCAATGACAAGTAGTCAGCCAAGTTGCCACTTGCGGGAAGTGCGCGCCTCTGGCTGGGCCTGCTGATGGCCCAGGCCCTCGTAGTCCACAACGGCATCACGGGCAATTGGGGATGCCGATGCCATGGCGAACAAGGTAGGTCGGCGGATTGCGAGAGGGGCTCGAGCGAGACTTGAGCTAAGATGTATAGCACCGAACGGTAAGCAAGACTTTGTCCAAAGCGCACCCACCATTTGCCAGCCCTGCCCCGGAGGAGACACCGGAAGCTTCACCAGTAGGCCATAGTACGCACTTTACCATCAAGGAAACTACACGGCGCACGAACTCAGCCGAGAAACTCACAAACCAGCTGAGTGAGCGGACATTTCTTTTGCCATGCGCACGGTCTTCGCAGTGCCGCAGCAGGGAATGTAAGTCAAGTCTCATTTCGCTTGGTGCACTCTGCAGGGCGCCGACAGCCCACATGTCAAACAGAATCACCCCATGTCATCCGAACACAGTGCATAGTAGTCACTCCCCAAGGGACGATGCAGAGGCACCATGGAGCGCAGTGACAGCGCTACTTAAGAAAGTATGGGATTCAGGAATAAGAAGCTGAGTCTCAAATGCTCTCCTGAATCTGCTGACGATTTCTTATGTAGCACTCTCACTTGGCTGAACATGTTGGGGCCAACAGCTCATATATCTGCTGGCCCCCTAGAGGCCCGAGAGTTTTGAGGGGCCGCACAGGTTACCCTGGAATGGCCTATTCGGACCCGGCTAGCCCGTTCGGCGTAGCAAAGGTCCTTGCCCTTGGGCTCCAGGGCTTGTTCAGGGTTTTTTGAAGCTTGGACTTTGGGTTAAGGTAAAAGCCCTATGTGGGATATTATCGGTTATTATCCGATGATCCAGTGATGAAGCAACAACATACCCTAAATCTCAGAGCGCATATATTAGGGCACGGTTTCAGCTGCATGAAACTGATGAACTAAGCGATATTGTGCCAAGGGGGTTATATTGCCTTCTCGGGTCTCTTATGGGTTAACTACTGGCTTTAACATATGTAGAATAGATACCTTAAGTGCCATGGACTAAAATAAATTTCTGGCCTACCAAACTCAAACCGACTCAAACCATACAAAATAGTAGGTTCTGACCCTTTATTTGCCTTGGAAGCGCGGTCATAAGTTACCTGTTTCCGCTGCGAGAACCTCTTTCCCCGCCTCTTAATATTCTCCTCTCCAGCATCCCACTTACATCACAGCTGTCTAGGGGCCTTATAATTAGATTAGGGGTTCCTTTAAAATTGTCTATTAGAAGGGAGACTATAAGGGCTCTTGATGTAGGCCCAACTTGGATTTTGGCTGCAAAGCCTGCGTGTCAAAAACATAGCTTACAACCCCAAGAATCAGCAGGTTTTGGGATTCTGCATCTGGAACTCTAAACCCCAATACCTGAACCCTGAACAGGTAACTGGAGCCCTCGGGGTGAGCAGCTGCCGCCAGAACCTTCGAAGCTGTCTATGCAATACTCGGACCGGCAGACATCTAAGGTCGGGGCCGCTGCTGCTGATGGTGTGACGGGCTTCGCCCATCACGCCAAAACTTAGAGGTCAGCGCAGTCGGAGGTGGAGGCGATGCCGGCAGCCGGGCCGTTGGTGAGCGCGGCCACCATGTCCTAGGCTCTTCATATCTTCTGGGAGGCTCATTAAAACTTAGACTGTTTCGATGCTTCCAGATCTCAGACAAAGACAAAAGCGAGTTTAAACCAAACCTTCTCAACGACGGCCCAGTGTCGGAGATGTCCGCGGTGCACAGGGCCTTCTGGTCGGCACCCACTTGGCAGTCCGAGACGGCGAGGGCCGTAAACTGGGAGATCCAAGCAAAGGAGGAAATGATGTTCATGATGCCAACAGCGCAGGACTTCGGGTCAGCACAGGCGCTGCCCGCGGCACGAATCTGGAGGATGACTCGGACGATGTAGGAAGCGGAGTTGGTGACGTCCACGGCGCACTGCACGATGTCATAATCACGGTTGCGCTGCTGGTCCTTGTGGCCCTTGATCTTCAAGGCCTTGTCGACCGCCGGCGAAGCTCCTGCCGGGACGAACTCCTTCCAGGGAGGGGAGATCGTCTCCGTGCGCGTGAGGATCTGGAGGGCGTTCTTGCCGAAGTTGCAGTCTGCCCTGGCAGCGGCGCCCACGGTGGCGATCTCGCCGAAGTTGGCCATAAGTGCTGTGAAGTCGCCAGCACACAGCGCACCGTTGTTGACAGCCTGGCCGCAAGCGTTCGCGGCAAAGGACAGGTACGAGGCGATCCAACTGATGGACGTGATGAAGCCTGCGACGCTGGCGGCGCATCCAACAGGAGAGTTGTTCGGGCACTCCAGGCCGTCGTAGTCAATGGCCTTGTCGAAAACAGTATGCTCTACGAAACCTTTTCCAAATCTATAAACCCATAAAACTCCAAAACAAACCTAAAACCTAAATCCTATACAAAAGCTGAGAAACACACTATGCACCCTAAGCCCCCTTTAAACGCATATGAACTCGCTCAACCTCCAACCCGAGGCTATGCCGTCAGTGGCCTTGTAGAGGAACACGACAGCCTGGCCAAGGTAGGCGGCTGCCTGCACGGTGTCAATGACGCACTCCGTGCGGATCCTTAGCTTCCCAAATCTTCAAACACATCTGAGAAGACCAAAAGCTAAGCTGTGCGCTTAGGGTTAGAGGTCTTCCAAAAACATGGAAACGAAATGATGGCCCCGAAACCCTAAACGGCAAAACCTACCAACCCAAAAAGCTTGAAACTTGGGTTTAATTGGAGAAGTAGGATCCAAGGCAGCTCCTCAGGCTGGGAGTCATAGAAGAGATCCTGCAGATGGCACAACAAAATCCTTTATAGCTAATGAAGATATCTTTAGGTAACTTGAAACAGAAACTAAAGTACATAACTTTCTCAAATAAGCGGTTTTGACGTCTCTGCGTCCTGCAACTTGCGCATCGGCTTGTCCTGCTTCAAGCTCTGGGCCTTGCCAGGGTGGTTATAACTTCTCCAAACCTAGACTAACCTAGGAATAAAAATGGAGCCATTTTTGGTTTAAAAGGGGTTCTCACGGAACCTAATCCCTAAAACGGGGAATATGGGCCTGATCTAGGTCGTAAAAACCCTAAAACCCCAACCCCTAAACCCTAAACCCCCGTCCTTACAGTAAGGATCTTACTATTTATGGTGCTATAGTTTAGGGCTTCTTTGCAAACACCTGAAACCATGAAGGAGCCTTTACGGAACGGAAAAAGCCCTGATCGGCGCTTATCCCTAAGGCTCCATGTACCCATGTAGGGTTCCTTTAATCCTATCTGGCCACTGCCATGCTACTTCAGACACCGTGCTGATTCAGTTAAGCGTTCTGCTTTGGCCTTGGTTTGAATACAACGTTCTGCTTCAAACTTGGGGTATACCTAATATACAAGCTGTATCTGGTTCTTAGGTGGTGCTTGCAGAGAGGCAGCAACAGCAGATCATGATTTGGGCCCGAGGTGAGTCATGTTGGGGAGACATGAAAGGCCCTAGAATGTTGCTGCACAAGAAGCAAAATTACAGTTTCCATGTATAGCTCATCAAAAATACAGCATACCGCAGAACATCTACCATTCAACATGAGTCCTGGAACAAAAGACCGTAGATAATCATATATACGTACAAGAAGCTTTGACGCCGGCTAATCCGCCATAGGTGTCATGTTTTGGATGGATGGGCTGCCGGCATATTTCGTTGCCATCTTGAAACGTCATCTTGCTTGGGTCCTGGAAGAGTCGCACATGACGACCAGCTCCGACCGCCGACAGTTGGCTATTGTTGAGTGTGCACCGGGCCCTTCCAGATCGACGTCGGGAATCAGAGACTCTCAGCAGCATTTATCATAGGCCAACGGTGCTAGGATATATTGGGACTTGTCCAGGGCACTTGACCACAACTGGGGGATGGCTTGATTCATTCCCAGTTTGCTCCGACGAAGATCGGCATCGAGAATTTGGTTCTGGCAGGGCTCTGGGACTGCAGTCGGTCGGGTGCAAGGCCTTGCTAGGGCTGGTATGGGCTGGTCGGGCTGGCCAAACCATGTGGCTGCGAGGCCAGGAGCGGCTGGGGCCGCTGAGAATGGGCCAGGAACTCCCGCCCTTGTTTCATCTTCCGGCGGGGTCCCTGCTCTTATTTGATCTTCAGGCGGTCCCGGCTGGAGGGCCTGCTTTATAGCACTCTGTCCCGAACAGCGTGCTGCCTCGATAGGACGTCGTTAAGCGTGCTGTCTGGGGAATTCGTGCTGTCTGGAACGCGGACCTATAGGCTTGCGACAAAGATACCCCCACTAGAATACGCAACTCCACGGCAGTTGCGCAAGTCCGGCTTGCCAACAAACCAGGTACTCGTGATTGCGCAGCGTCGCAAGCAAGCCCTGCCTCTGTGAGCTCTTGGCTTGAGCTTCCACGAGGGCGTGAGGTCTGTGAGGCAACGCAACCTGCAAAGCTTCATAACAGTGCTCGAGGCCCCCACTGTTAAGGAAGAAGAGCCGGAGAGGTTTGCGAATACCCAAACAGCTGGGCCCTGGGTGCTCCTCAACATCCTCGTCCATGGTGAGATTTCGCACCCACATGCATTTCGTAAGCGGAGGCAGCTTGGGGCCGGTCGCGTCTTCCCGGCCTCCTTGTCAAGCTGGCGGGCCTCGCACTGGCTCAGTTTGCCTTCCCAGGCAAAGGACTCGGGCGCCAGAAAGCCCAAAGCTTAACTTAGCCTTTCCGGCACACTCGCCCGCGCGCCGGCTTTGCCACATTTGCGCACTCGGTCCTTCTTGGTGAGGCCCGTCCAGTGCCTGAGGCACCGCTTGCACATCCAGTTGACCTATCTGGGTCTGCCAGGAGCCTGGGGCTTTTTGACACCTTGCTCACCTTTGCCCCGCTAGCAACAGAAGAAAAACAGGAGTGAAAGCATGATGGTGCCACGTGGGACCGTCGCCAGCACCGCAGCCTTGCCAGTAACATTGGCCTCAGCATACACCCTGGGGTTTTTGGCCAACCCGCGCTTTTGCTGTTGCAGCAGAACTTTGTTGGCACGCAGTGACCTTGGGGCCCTGGCAGGCAGCAACGTGCGCCTTAGCCGCCCGGCGCACGACGGGCGATCGAGCTAAGCCCATCCGGGAGGCCCTTGTGGCACTTGGCACATTCCCAAGCATGGTCATGACCCCTTTCAGCCTGACAACTTTAAGAGCCGCCTGCTCAAACCAAAACAACGGCGGAACATCGCCCTTAGCATTCCTGCGCGCACGGTTCTTGTGATTTTGGCGCATAGCACTAAGAAGGGCACTGTTGGCTGCCCTGTGGCAGAAGCATGCCCATTTGGGCATTTTTCCCGGCCTATAGGATCAAACTTTGCAACGTTGTCACGATGCATGACGACATCCCGTGCCCACGGTGGTTTAACCACCACAGAGCGGCTAACTCTTTCACCTGGGAGGGCCTGCTTGGTCTTATACGCCGATTTACGTTTGGCCTCTAGAACCGCTTCCAAAACCAAATCTTCCCCAACCTCTAAGGGCACAAAGGTCCTACCATCCATGCGGTGTGCGCGAAAGACCCAGTCGGCGGCTCCCCGCTGTCTGTGCTTTGCAAGGATTCGAAGGCGCCAGACAGCTTGCTTGTGCGTGAGGCGATCATCAAGCCTAACTGCGTTTTGCTCAGTTCAGGAGATTGTTCGTAAACTCTGGCAAGGTAAGCCGCGTCCGTTTCGGCTGGCATCTTATCTATCCATAGGACTACCGGCGTGCAGACCCCGTGACTAGACCAGTCCAATGCATCGATGAAGACTGCGGTGCCTCCAACACTCTTGCCGCCATGTTGCAGGAGCGTGCGAGCCTCCTCACAAGAAATTCTAACCAATCCCTGAATCCGAGTCTGGTCCACGACATGCCACCCCCATGTGTCCTTGACGGCCTTCAAAGCAGCAGGGCTTTGTTGTGCGACCCATTGTCTAAACACGGCACCCGGTTGGCGACAGGCTTTGGACCAGGAGTCAGTCCCAGAGTATTCCGAAGCGAAACGCGCGCGAAGAACTACTGTGCCTGCATACTTCTCCCGAGCTTTTGGGGCCGTGACCTTGACGAATGAAGCCTGATATGTCAGCTGCGGCCCTGGCATATCACGGTTAAACGAAGTGACCTGCCATACATACTCAAGCTTGGGGACTCCACCGACAGTCCCAGGAATGCGAACCCGCTCCACAACGGCACACTTATAGCAAGGGCATCGAGCTCCGGGCACGATTCTCCTGTGAAGAAGATCGCAAACCGCTTGTTGCCGGCGCCCTCCAGCATTCCGGAAGGATCTTGGGGGAGCTGGTTTGACAAAGGAGTGTCTTCAGAGGGTCCTTATCAAGCTCTTCACCAACTTGCGATGAACCAGTGTGCAAAGCATCGTACTTGAAATCCCCGGGGCGAGCTCTCCACTCAGGGGGTTGTAACACTTCCGATGCAGCCGGCCTACCCTGTGCCTTATGTTGGTCAGCAACCATCCCTACATTCATGCCTCTAGCCTTGCCTTTACCCTTGGGGGCACTATCACCCTTACTGTACCCAGGATAAGCGCATCCTTGAACGTCCTGCGCCGACCTTTGGTCTGCCAACCTGCTTCATCACGTTGCTGTGTAGGGGCAGCGGTTCCCTGTGGGCCCTTGCATTTCCCAGCACTGGAAGGCGCATACCAAGGAGCATCAGCATACGGGGTGTGGGGATGAGGTTGCGGAGTACTTGCAGGCGCCTCTGATGCCTGATGTCTGGCACTGTAACGGGCGGCCAATCCTTTGAGCTTGACAAGCAGTTCAGCCTCACTAGGTGCTTGAGCAACCAAGCGCTTGAGGGCACCTAGCAGGCTTTCTTCCTGAGCAGGGGCCTCACAGCCTTCAATCGAGCTGAGAAGCTTCTGCAGTCCTTCCAAGATCATGCGCTCGGAGCGTTGACGGGCCGTAGCCGCCGGTCCATGGTACGCATGTAGTTTACACTTCGGCCTTAAGTACCTATATAGGGACCCCTTTAAGGTTGAAGTATCTACTATCTATAAATACATGGAGCCTTTGGGTATGGTAACCCCTTAAGGTAACCCTTTTAAAGGAAGCCGTATAGAACCCTTCAAGGAACCTTTATTAAAACACTATAAACTCCTACTTCTGGGCCTTGCGAATGACCTTGTCAATACCCGTGAAGAACCATTACAGTAAACCCCATAGAGTTGGAAACCGGATTAGGGCCAAAGAGTGCTGGGATTCCCTATACATTACTCTTGAGGATTGAGGCTATAGGGTTGCCAACTTTTTGCTTCTACTGTACTATATGTATATATATATATAGAGAGAGAGGGAGAACCCAGGTAGTCTTAAAACCCTAAAAACACCAACCCCTTACTCCTGGGCCTTGCGAATGACCTTGTCAATACCCGGCAGCTCCTCCCAGGTCTCAGCGGCCTGGATGGTACCTGGCGGGCTTCGCGCTTTATTGAGGGTTCTTTAAAGGTTCCTTTGAGGGCTTTTTTAGGGGTTCATTCAAAGGGGTTCTGCAAGGACTGTATAGGGTTTCAGGATATGGGGTTGTGGGTTGAGGATTCAGGGTTGAGGGTGTTAACTGCTAGGGTTTTGCAGTACTTGGAGGGTCGGGGGACTTAGTAACTGGTTATTTTAGGGACTTATAAGTACCATAACCCCAATTAGGGTCCCTTTTAGGGTACTTATAAGTCTACTTACTACCTACTTGCAGTAGAGCTTCAGGAGCTTCAGGGTTGTATAGGGTTTACTAAGTTTACCTAGACCTGGACCCTCACACACGTACCTTTACAGGGCTCCGCACGATCATTGCCTCAATACAAATCCTTAAAATGATAGCTCCTGTCGGGTCCAGGTAGGACTTCAGGGTTTTAGAGCCTAGGGAAGATAAGGTATCTGACCTTGTCCGGGTCTATGGGGGTTTGCCATTGGATTGTACTGGGCAATAAAATGAAGTGGTCAGAAACCCCGCACCGCGCCATCATCATCCTTAAACCGCAAACCGTAGCATCAATACACCACGGAAACGACCGGCACAACCTAAAACCCCACACACACTATCATCTTTCAGCCCAACAATCTCTAAACTCTGTAGTGCAACCCCATAAAGCCCCTCTTGGAACCCTGACCCCTAAACCCGAATTTTTTGCAAACCCGGAGTTCAACCCTAAACTCTACTTGTGACCCGAAGCCCTAAGAAAGACCAGGTTCCCAGACCCCCGGGAGGATCCACAAAGTAGACACCTTAATCGGGCTTCCTATAAAGTACCCTTAGTAGCATAGGGCCCCAAATTAGGGGATCTACTTTCTAGATCCTCCGGGGGGTCTGGGTTATGAGCCCTTAGCTAGAGGGTAGAACCCTTAAATCTTAAATCGGTAGGTTTGGGAATCCCCACATTAAAAAAAAAAACAACCCCAGACCTGCAAACCCCAGAAGCCCATGAAGAAACTCTGGAACTGGTCACCCTTAAACCCCAAGCGCTGAACTCTCAACCGTTAAGCCCTAGAAGCCCTGCATCATCTCTAAAACTTACACCTGTATCCCCCAACCCTACAAAATAGTGGGTTATGACCCCTTGATTAGAGGGTCGAACCCTTAAAACAGTAGGTTTGTGGATCCCCAGGCAAACCCTACAAACCCATGAAACCTCACTTGAATTGGTCCGCTAGGCCCAAAGCCCTGGAAAAAAATAAAATTTGAGTCCAGTTTAAGTCCATGGTCAAGACCCTAAACCCTAATGTGCTAGTTCAACGGTTGAAACCATGGGCCCCTAGTATGTGCCCATGCCCTTGGGATCATTGTATACCTACTATATACTCTATATAGACTCTTAAGGGTCCCTAGAACCCCTCAAAAAGGCCTTAGGGTCCATATTATTAGGGGCCCGTACTTCCAACCTTGGACCATAATGGTATACAGTAGAAACCCCAAACCCTTAACCCGACCACTATAAAGGGTACTTGGGGGGTCTAGGGAAACCCCAAACCCCGACCCCATAATGGTAGTGTGGATAGTTGGCTCATGGGACTTAGTAAGTACAGTTATAAGTACCGGGGTTATAAGTAACCATAAGTATAGTTACCTTGTTTATAGCCCTAGTTACTAAGTCCCATGAACCTTCAAGTAGTATAGATAGACCCTCTTGGCTCACCTTTCAGTCCGGAACTCGAGGAAAAGAGAGCGCCGCCGGAGCTCGTGGCCTCCACTCAGGGCAGGAAGCGCTAAGGGTAACCTAGGGTTCCTTAAGGGTTTCCTTAAAGCGATCTATAAGGGTTCAATAAGAGAGTTCAGGAATAGTACCCTTAAAGGGAGACCTGTACTAGACCTGAGAGAACACTAGGAACAAAAGAGGTGCCCTTTTTGGTTTAAAGGGGCTTATAAAGGAACCTGAACCTACTCTGGGCCCTAGAAGAGGTAGTTCCCCGGTTTAGGGTTCAGGGTCCCATCTCCGAGACTCCAAGCTCCCTTAGTTAAGAAATCTACCTCAAATTATATGTGGCTGGTTACCAACATTACGCTCCCTTTTTTGGGGTACCCTAAGTACTAGGTGCCGTATTATAATAAGAACCCCAAACAGGACCCTGATATTGACAAGCACCTATATTTACGGATCCCACCATGATATAAGGGAGACCCTGAGCCCAACTAAGGAAACACCTTTTAAATTATAGTAGGATCTCCGGTTTAGGGTTAAGGGTCCCTTCTTTAGGAACCCAAGAGAGAGCGGCACCCCTGTACAAAGGACCCTCTGCGGGAGCTTAATTTGGAGAACTGCCCAAATAGACATCTTGGAGTAATATGGGGGGCCCTGAATCATTAGAATACAGTTTCTGGGGATTGGTATAATGCATTTGTACAGTACCTGTGTAAGGAATGCTATTACTTACTCTTAGATATTATTCCGGCACCCCTAAAATACCTTCGGGTTCATAGTTCTGAAGCGGTGAAGGCTTCTAGGGATATCAGGGCATCTGAAGGTTTACGGCTCGGTGCTTGAAGGGTACCTTTAAAGCTTTTCAGGGCTCATGTAAGGGTACTTGCAAGGATTTTTCAAGGTCCTGTGGACTGTGGAGGTTGGGAGGGTTGAGCGGTTGAGTGTTTAGGCCCGGGTTTCTGTTTTTCGAAGACGATTTACTAAACTCCAAGAAAATCTGGCTGGACAACTAGAATCGAAAACCCCATGCCTAGAAAACACGACAACATCCCTGTAAAACGTTGTAGCACCTCTATCAATCCAACGTTTGAAAACCAGAGGGCATAAAGAACAACTTTCGAGTGCATTAGCTTCTTGGCAATTCCAAGCTGCGCCTGGTAGCTTCTGGCGGGTTGGGAGGCTGGGTTCAGCCTGGGTTTGTAGGCATGCTGACGCTTGCGATTCTGGTGCTTGTCGATGACCGAGCTCGGTTTCTTCAATGCTTGTTTTGAGGTGCATGCCTGAAACCTCTGAAACCCAATGAACTTTCTTAAACAGCGAACACTTGCGACGACATGCAAAGATAATTAAAACAGTGCTGCTGATTCTTTCGCTAGGTTTCTGTTCCACTCTCCACCGGGTTCCCTGCTAGATTCTGGATATGCTTGGTTTTCAGTCGCAGAGAATCCTAGACCATTCGCATGGAGTTTGTTTGGAACGTTCGTTTGTTCATATGATAAGAACGAAAAGCCCTGAACTCCTGTAAACAAACCATGGAAGACACTGTGAAAACCGGAAGAACGACCCCGTTGAAGCTTATGTGCTGGAGAACTTGTCGTTGCCTTGGCCACGATCCCGGCGACGCCGAGCAGCGCCAGTCCAGCACCAAGGAAGTACCTCAAAGTGGCGCCATCACTACTATTATTACTACTACTACGACGACGACGGCTAGGACTACGAGTATGAGTACGACGACGACGGCTAGGACTACGAGTATGAGTACGACTACGATGATCGTGACGACGATGACCACAACGACTTCTACTTGATAACAAACACCAAACCATACAAATCATTGTCATCACAACAAAAGTAGCATCAGTGATATTTATAGTACGGGCAACCATGATGACGACGGCAGAAAAAGATCATCTACGGCAGCAAATCGACTGATTAGCCAAGTCGCCACTTGCGAGAGCTGCGCGCCTCCCGCTGGGCCTGCTGATGGCCCAAGCCCTCGTAGTCCACAACGGCATCACGGGCAATTGGGGATGCCGACGCCATGGCGAACAAGGTATTTTGGGCGGGGTGCGCGAGGGAGATTTGAGGCTGCGAAGGCTCTTGTTTAGGACGAGGAGCTGGCCCCTTAGTCGCAAACCTTAACGGTTTAGGGTTTAGGGTTTAGGGTTCTAAACTCTCTAGTAGAGCAGGCACACACGCAAATACTTAAACACAAAATACCTAGTATCTAGGGCTCCCGGTAGGGTGTCGGGCACATTGACGCCGAGACGGAGAGTGATTGGAACTGCACGTACTGTTGGTGATTTGTATTTTTCCAGCATTGATATCGGGTTTGGGGCTCAAGTTTCAAAAACCTGTCCAAAAACTGCTTGTACAAGGGTATAACATCTTTATGAAGCACTGTAAGCTCTTAAAACCATTTAAACCTGTCTTCACCTGCACCCCCTGGGTTTATATAGCCAATTTCTCTGAAGTTCTCATTCTGTGATCCTTTGTAGATTGACCTAATGTCTGAGGCATCGAAGCCTTCTCAAAGAGTTTACTGTCTTAGGGTCTTAGGGTTTCACCTTGAAGCTGCTTGTTAGGGCTCTCGAAACACAGACGATAACCAGCCGCATTCCAAGTTGCTGGGAACTTCTCGATTGTGTCCACCCGGGGCTGGAAGTTGGGATTGCCTCCGGGATTCCGAAAACTGCCCGAAAGCGACACTGTGTGTAAACTCAGGCTCCTGCGCACACGCACGCCTTTCACATGTTTGCTTCGCTACTTCTGCTGCAAGTGAGCTGCCGCCACCTACTTGGAGGGTCGTGGGACTTAGTAAGTAGGTAGTAAGTAGACTTATAAGTTCCCTCAAAGGGACCCTAATTGGGGTTATGGGACTTATAAGTCCCCAAAAATAACCAGTTACTAAGTCCCCCGACCCTCCAAGTAATCAGTAGTGATGCCGGCCGATTCTGCACGAAGTTCCGTCCAGTGATGTACAGTAGAAGCCAGAAAGTTGGAATATTATTATCGTAATCCCTTTAAGGTAAATTATAGGGGATCCTACCATTAATCCATATTCCAACTTTCTGGAGTTCCCTTTAAGCTGTAACAGTTCCTGATTCCAAAGCCAGCCAACCCTGCGTAAAACGCAATCCCAAAGCCGTGATTTACGGGCCTTAAATATCAGAATCGCGTTTGGGGGCATATTATACCATATAATTATGATACGGGACCCAATGGCATAGGTAATTATATACGCCCCTATACTCTTTCTTAAGGATAGGGGTGCTTCCCAACGAGGGCCTTCTGGCACTTGCGGGGAGCTTCGGGAAACATACGAAATCATTCCAAATCATTCAATAGCCAGCCAGCAACAATAAACATGCAGGAAACGCGAAAGGTACATAATCATTCGGAAACATTCAGAAACATTCATGATAATACACAAAAGATCAGAAAAATCAAAAAACTTCAAGACATACGAAAAATACAAATATCCGCCCCCCCGTCATTCAAAAACATCACAAAAATCAAAACAAAAACAAATCTGAAAACGAACTTTATCGTATGATTTCGAGGGTTTGTATATGTTCCTGAATGTTTTTGGATTTTATCGTATGGGTACCCAACTACCAGAAGTACCCTTTTGAGAAAGCCCCTTAACCCTATAAATTATATACTAGGCCCTTACAGTATAGCCCTTATAGACACCGCTATAGACCCCTTTAAAGGAACCCTTAAATAGTACAGGTGACTACCAAGGCACCTATATGGCCCACCCCCCCCCCGAAACCCTGAACCCTAAACCCCTGAACCCTAGACCCTATAAGCCCTAAAACCCTAAAACCCTAAACCCTAAACCCTAGACCCTAAAACCCTAAACCCTAAAACCCTAAAACCCTACACATTAAACCCTAAACTCTAAACCCTGTACCCTAAACTCTAAAACCCCAAAACCGAAAACCCTACACCTAAAACCCTAAAACCCTAGACCCTATAGGCCCTAAAACCCTAAACCCTAAAATCCTAAAAACCCTAAACCCTAAAACCCTAAAACCCTAAAACCCCATAACCCTAAACCCCCTTAAAGGAAGCCCTATAAATCCCTTAAAAGGAACCCTATAAACCCCTAAAGATCCCTTTCCCAAACCCGATGCCTCGCTTGTAGAACCAGCTGTGTTCCTTCAGAGACGGCTCGAAAGATCCCGGCCTGGGGCGATTTTTTCGGGTTTTGATCTTCGGCTTAGGGGGTTTAGGGTTTTGGGATCTTCGGTGATTGGGGTTCCTTTTTGGGGTTTAGGGTTTAGGGTTTGGGGTTTTAGGGGTTTAGGGGTTTAGGGTTTAGGGTTTGGGGTTTTAGGGTTTTAGGGGTTTAGGGTTTAGGGTTTGGGGTTTAGGGTTTAAGGATTATGGTTTAGGCACGAACTAGGATGCCCATTAACCTAGGAATAAAAAGGGCTACCTTTTTGGTATTGGGCAGCATTTATAGGGAACCTAGGACTACAAAAAGGGAATAAGGGCATTACTGGGCATCCTAGGTTTTGATCTTCGTTTTGAGTTTAGGTACGGAAGATAACCAACGGATTGGGGTTTCGGGGTTTAGGGTTTCGTGTTTTGATTTTCGGTTTCCGGGCAAGAAGTAGGTTATGGTAGTGCTAATTCAAAGTAGGCTTGAGGAGAAGACGACTGAAATTCGAAGTTCAGTGTTTCAGGATCGACAGCATGTGCAGGTCTCCGCCTTGCCAAAAGGAATCAATGGACGGCCTCTGGAAGACCGCTCAAGAAAACGGAAGATAACCAACGGGTTTAGGGTTAAGGGTATATCGCTGCCACACCTGTTTGATACACTTTAGTTGCCACAGCATCTGTTTAATACTTTAGGGGCCGCAGCATCTTTCGTCGGATTCACATCTAAGCATGGCAACAAGCACTGAAAGCATCAAGCCTTACACAAAATGAGACATGCAACAATCCTGCACCCCTAACCGAAGCCTCCGTTGGTGTTGGGGGAGGAGTAGAATTAGTGACGGAGTGTTCTGAAATCCTATCACCTGACCAGCCCCAGCCCGCAACCGCCTAGACCCTGGGAACCTTCAGACACTGCCTTAAGGCTCCTGGACCCTTGTAGTGAGATCTCGGACCCTAGCCCCCAAAGCCGAAACGCTCCCCCAGAAAGCCCAAGACCCTCTTTGGAGCCTTAGGGTACGCCTTACGAGCCCCTGCAATACAACTACCCAAAACCCTAAACCCCCAAGTCGAGAAACCCCTAAGCTCTAAACCCTGCTCTGAAAGTCGCAAACCCTAAACCCTAGTCCCTTGCACCTCGGACGACCAATCGTCTTTGTGAGGTTCGGCTCAGCAATCCTCAAGGAAACGGTTTTGACGTTTTGCTTAGTATTAGGGTTTTGGGGGTCGGTTTAGGGTCCAGTTTGGCTTGGGGCTTAAATTGGGTTAGGTGCAACGGTTTGGGCTTTAGGTCTTGTGTGGTTGTAGGCCCCGCCTAGCCCCGAACTCAAAGTTGAAACCATGGGTAGTATGGGCTGTTAACATTGGGATCCCTAAATACCTACTATATTCCCTATATAGACTCTTAAGTGTCCCGAGAGCTCCCTCAAACAGGGCCTAGGGGTCCATATTAGAGGCCCGTACTTCTAAATTTAAACGAACCCGAACCACTCCGAGCCCGGGCTGAGATTGCCCAGTGTGTCTTGAAGGGGGGAGGAACTTCTGAGGTTCCGAGGTTCCGGGGGGGGGGGGGCGGCATGGGTGGAGGGCAGCGTTACACGTCAGGAGCGGCGTACGGGTGGGGTTGCATTGCAGGGGACGGGGTGCGCCTTCGGATCTTCTTTTCTTGGCTCTGAAGGTCCGAGGCTCAAGGGCAGAAAGCCAAGAGAATGCGCACAATTTTGTGGGCGCGGTGCGGGGGTTGGCGGTTCCAGTTCGGGCTCAGGTTTGGTTGCGTTTAATTTGCTTTTGAAGGGAGGGGGAGGGGGAGGGCGGGTAGGCGGTTCCTGTTCGGGTTCGGGCTCCGTTCCGCTCTTGTGAGGGGCTCGCTATGGTTGAACATGATCCTTAAGCGAGGGCTTGAGATTGTCGCATAATTTGCATAATGTTATGAGTACATGGGTGGTTGTCAAAATTGTTGTCCCTTTCTGGGTACCCTAAACAATAGGTGCCGTATTATAATAGGGTTCCCAAAAAGGGACCCTAATATTGACAACCACCCACATGTATCGGGGATACTCCTACTGGCTATACAGTACTATACCTGAATGGGGATGTTCAGACCCCTGTGGTAATTTCATTCTTTGGAGATTAGGGCTTGTCAGGTTTACGTAAGAGGGGGCACGGCTGGCCTGGGCTTCCTCCATCAGCTGTATACTTGGGAGTTTCCGAAATTTAGGGGTACCTTATTCTGGGGTCCCTATAATAAGGATCCTACTATTTAGGGCAGTATATTGGGGTCCCCTATTTTCGGAAACTCCCACTTGAAGGATCATGGGACTTCGGAAGGCATGCTAAAAAGTACCTGCCTTGCACCAAGGTAATACGGCTGGTGATAGAAATCCTGCATTACCTTAAGAACTCTAGGCTATGGGAATTTTGGTATCTTCCCTGTTATGGGTAATGCAGGATTCCTATCATCAACCGTATGCCACTAGAAGTACAGCTACCTTATTTGTCACCTTCCGCTACTAAGTTCCGAGATCCTCGAAGGCTTTCTTGTCCCCATGACATCATGAAAGTGCTTGGCCATGGTTTAAGGTTGGGGGCCCTAAACCCTAAAACCCTAACCCTAAAACCTGAAACCCTAAGCCCTCAACCCTAAACCCTCAACCCTAAAACCCTAAACCCTAAACCCTGAAACCCTAAAACCCTAACCCTAAAACCTGAAACCCTAAGCCCTCAACCCTAAACCCTCAACCCTAAAACCCTAAACCCTAAACCCTGAAACCCTAAAACCCTATACTCTAAAGCCCTAAACCCTAAACCCTTAAACCCTAAAACCCTAAACCCTAAAACCCTAAACCCTAAAACCCTAAACCCTAAAGCCCCCCTAAAAACCCTAAAACCCTAAAAACCCTAAAAACCCTAAACCCTAAACCCTAAACCCTAAAACCCTAAACCCTAAACCCCTAAACCCTAAAACCCTAAACCCCCTAAAACCCTAAAAACCCTAAACCCTACCCTAAACCCTAAAACCCTCCTAACCCTAAACCCTAAACCCTAGCCCTAAACCCTGGCCAAAAAGTTGGAACATCAGTAGCCTCATGCCCTTAAAGTAAAGTAAAGGGAAACCCAGCATGAATCATCCTAAATCCATGTTCCAACTTTCTGGGGTTCCCTTTAGGGTTCAGGGTGCTTGGCTTTAGAGCAACTCTTGGCGACTCCGGTCTCGTCCTCGCGGCTGTATTTATTGTTGTGCACAGCAAGACTCTACTGGTCCCTTTAAAGGGATCTATAAGGGTACCCTTAAGGGGTTCCCTTTAAGGAATCTATAGGGGTTTTAGGGTTTAGGGTTTAGGTTGATGATCTAAAATCCTGCACTATCTTGAGGACCCGAAACTATGGGAATTATGTACAGTCCTTACTGTGGGTAATGCAGGATTTCTATCATCAGCCGTATCCCTGGCGTTCATCACATACTTGTTTTAAAAAGCAAAAAGTACGTGATGAACACCAAGGGCATCATGCTCAAGTAGAGTCTTGCTCATCACGTACTTGCCGTCCTGGGTCTGGGTAAACAGACGGGTTCACCTGGCATGCGGTCACGATGTTTTCTTTACACGTGACGTGTTGTCTTACTGCCCAGCCCGCCTTGTTCAGCCAGGGCTGCTCCTTCAAATGCTCCGGGTCCTGCTTGCCCCCCTGAACGACGATCCGGACCTTTTTCAGCGGCCTTGTCAAGTCGAAGGCGACCCATTTGGCCTCCGGGCCTCAGCTGAACATCACCTCCGTCTGGTGCTCGCGAGGACTAACACCATCCGGAACAGTGTTGTAGAACTCTTCGATGTGAGGCGGCGATGCACCACGGGCTTCAACTTGGCCCACTTCTCCTAATGTCTAAGCACTCTCAATGAAAACACAATCGGGTTAGGGGCTTTAGGGTTACCTGGCTTGGGTGTACCTACATACCCTCTATTATGCCTTAAATTACCCACTATTAAGGACCAGAAGGCTCTATTACAGGGCGCTTGGCTAGTACAGGGCGGGATTTATACGGCTTAGGGTTTAGGGTTTGGGGTTTAGTTACCCATGCAGCGAGAGTACGAAGCTCCAGGAAGAATGGCACAAGCAGCATTTTCGACCTGAAACCAAAATCATAGATCCCATCAACAGCAAAGATGGAGTCATCGAAGGAGCCTTGCATCCTCAACCATGGAAGACGGCAGCCCAAGAAGCTAGGGGGTGCCACCACGTGCAACAGACCCAAGCCCCCCAAGTAACCGGATCCCGGCACTACTGACGCAGGAAAGGAAAGCTAAACACATCCAGGCCTGGCGAGCTTGATCACGCCTAACCTAGGGCTCTTCGGCACGTTTCTCAACTTAGTGTTAAGCCCTCAAGCTGAAACTCTCAGACCCCAGAGGCGAAAGGGCTGTGAGAATATGGGAGTTTCTGAACATAAGGAATCCTAATTTAGTACCCTAAATAGTAGGATCTTTAATTCAAGGACCCCAAAATAAGGTACCCCTAATATTCGGAAACTCCCATATTATGAGGCATTGAACAGGGCTTCATGGAGTTACACAAGTCGGAATCGGAAGGAGGTGTAGATGCACCTTACAAATGTCGTTTTGCAGGATCTTCTGGGAAGCGTGGGGCCTTGAAGGCTCAGGGTTTAGGGTTTACTAGGATTTAGGGTTTAGGATTTAGGGTTTAGGATTTAGGGTTTAGGGTTTAGGATTTAGGGTTTAGGATTTAGGATTTAGGGTTTACGATTTAGGGTTTAGGGTTTAGAAAGGCTGAGGGTATCTGGGCTTGAAGTAGGGGGCTTTCAGGGCTGCCGTGGGCCAAGGTCCACCCAAAGAGCTCAAGACTCCGCAATTAAAGGAACACCTTGGTTCTTAACCCAGAGACTCCAATACCCCTTAATTAAGGAGTATACCTTAAATTATAGTAGGATCCCTAATATGATTAAAGGAATATTCCTTAATTAAGGGGTATTGGAGTCTCTGGGAACCTACTTGTCGGGTATCATGGGGAATTAAAGGTTAACATTTTTGGTTATATAGGGATTATATAGGGGCTACACTACCCAAAAAAGGTTAAAGGTTACCTATTCGACTACTAGGTTAATATCAAGCCTACAGTTGAAGATATGCCTAAGCCCTACCTTAACCCGGAACGCCTACCTTTTTAAAGATTTACACAAGGTAATCACAAGGTAAACCCTAAACCCCTAAACCCTTAACCGGGGCATTAGGCTCTCTGGGTGCTGTCTCAAGGTGTCCTCTTTTAAGAGGTGGCTAAATTTTCGAGTTTGCATATCTTAGCCTGGGTTAGTACTAGTTGTATCCATGACTAAGGAATACTTCTAAGAATAACAAGAATAGTAATGCTAGTAATAACAACAGAAGCAACTGGCTCCCTGAACCCTAAACCCTTACACTGTAAGCCACTTGACAGTGCAGGGTTCAGGCCCCAGTGGCGCTTCTGCGATCGTGTGGCGAATGTCCGGATTTACAGAGTAAGGATTGCACTTGAGGCTTCCAGGGGTATATACTCCTAGAAGACTTCATGTTGCGACGGCACAGATGGAGCTTTCGCTGGCAATCACTTGCAACCCCAGACACCTTTGTGTCTACAACACCGCCTCCCTCCGAAACGAAACACGTACCAATCCTAAACCGTACCACGATGAGCGCGATTGAAGGCTGCAAGCTGCGACCCAAAACTCTCTAGATGATGTTTGAGGCAGGCTTAGCAGCTTCTCTGCATCCGAGGCGGTCTGCATCCACTGGGGGACAAGGTGATGGTACCTGGCACCAATGAGCACAATCGAAGGGTCCTAGGCAGTGTTATGGGGGGAAACCTCCCCAAATCATGTTTTAGTAATTCCTGATATAGAAGCCCTACGTTCTGCTAATTTAGGTACCTTTGAACCTTTGGGGCAGGCACCTCTGTCAGGGCGCACTTCTACAGCTCGCAAAAAATGAAGGACTTACGTCTACCTAGAGTAACAAAAGTACCTTTCAAACGGGAATTGCACTTGTGTAGAGGTTCATAACCTTGTTTAAGGTACATTGGTTACTCTAGGTATACCTCAAACCTAACTATATCCATTGATTATTATCGCCTGTTTCTCAGATACCAGACGTACCAATGCCAAGTCAAGACTGCGGGTTGACCAGTTTCCGCAAGCTCTACCGGATCGAGGCAGCACAGGTACAACCGGGTTATACTGACAGGGTTCATTAGGTACCAGACGGGTTCAGGCGTAGGGTCTTTGGATTGGTGGTTTAGGATCGTGCTCATCGAACGGCATGCTACATGCTCGCTTGCAAGCCAGCAGTGCAAACCCCACACCACACGTCATACAGACCCTCAGCCCTGAACCTTCCCTTAAACCCTTGAAAGGAACCTTCTTATGGAACCCTTCAGAAACCTTTCAAATCAAGAAACCCAAAAGGGAGCCCTGTGAGGCAAAGTAGACCCTAAACCCTAAACCCCAAGCCCTTAAACACTTAAACCTTCAAGCCCTAAAACCCAAACCCTGGAACCCTAAACCCTAAACCCAGGAACCCTTGAACCTTAAACCCTAAACCCTAAAACCCTTAAACCCTAAACCCTAAAACCCTAAACCCTTAAACCCTAAACCCTTAAGCCATTAAACCCTAAACCCTGGAACCCTTAAGCCCTAAACCCTAAACCCTCAATTAAACCCTAAACCCTCAATTAAACCCTAAACCCTTAAACCCTAAACCCTTAAACCCTAGACCCTTAAACCCTTAAACCCTAATTAGACCCTTAAACCCTTAAACCCTAAACCCTTAAACCCTTAAACCCTTAAACATTAAACCTTTAAACCTTTAAACTTTAAACCCTAAACCCTTTGAGTCCACCTCGGCTCGAGGATGTTGTACAGCGCACGCTCACTCTGGAGATCCTCGGCCGCAGAAACCCAAGGGCTTAGGGCTTATACCATGGTGGGATCCCTAATATAGTTTGAGGTAGATTCCTTAACTAAGGGAGTTTAGAGTCTCTGGGACGGGACCCTAAACCCTAAACCGGGGAACTACAGTAGAAGCCAGAAAGTTGGAATATCATTATCGTAACCCCTCTAAGGTAATTTATAGGGGATCCTACTAAGAACCCATATTCCAACTTTCTGGAGTTCCCTTTAGTTATACAGGGCTTCGACTTTTGGGCTTAGGGTTTAGGGCTTAGGGCTCGTAGGCTTAAAGTTTTCGATTTTGGGTTTAGGTTTTAGAGTTTCGGGTTTACTCCGGCGACATGGCTCACAGCCTGTGGGAGAGAGGCACCAGTCTCAGTGAGAACACATGTGGCAAGGTCGTCCGCATAGACGATATCCTGCGAAACAAAATCTGCCGTATGCAAGGGATTAGGCGTTAAACGGGCCAGTTCCCGCAAGCCACTGCAGGGAATCACTGGCTGCCATCCCTGTCTTGAAAAAAGCCTGGTCTCGCAAGGATGCGAACAAAAACCCTGAACCATAAAACCCTGAACCCTAAACCCTAAACCCTATACCCTAAACCGTGAACCCTAAACCCTGAACCCTAAACCCTATAAACCCTGAACCCTAAAACCCTAAACCCTATAAACCCTAAACCCTATATCCTAGAAACCCTAAACCCTATAAACCCTAAAATCCTAAAAAGCAGCGAGCAGACAGCATGAGCCAGGCATCCTGCAGGCTCTGTGCCACGAGTTGTCATGACTAAATCGCTGTGACCGTGTAGGGCTAACCACTACGGTTGATGATAGGAACCCTGCATTACCCATAATAAGGAATATACCATAATTTCCATAGTTTAGCGTCCTTAACGTAGTGCAGGATTTATATCATCAGCCGTAATTATCCTAAATTGTTTGCGGTACCCATGATAGTATCCCCGAACCCTATGGATTGGTAATACATAGTATTTCTGATTTTTCGGGGGTCTATAGTAAGCCCGACTCCAATATCCCTTAATTCAATTATAGTAGGACCCCTCATATGATTTAAAGACTAAAGAGTATTCCATATATGATGTTGGAGTCTCTGGGTATAGTGAGCCCGACTCACATGTAATGTATACTTTGCAGCATAACCCTAAACCCTAAATCCTAAACCCTAAATGGAAGTCCCGGCTTGAGGAGGATTAGGGCTGGATGGCTTTTCAACTCGCCTGTAGGGTTTCGGGTCTTCCAGCACCCCTCAAATACCCTTTAATGGAGCCCGTATGGCCCCTCGTAGTGGGTATTTAAGGTATGATAGAGAGTAGTTGGAGGATGCTGGTTTGTAAGGCTTCAAATCTAAGCTTTAGGGAAATAGGTGCGGCTCAGCGACCGTCTCGGTGGGAATCTTGTAGCCCGTTCGCATCATGGTGTCCTCTCTTGCGTGGTTTGGGGCTACAGGCAGGGTCTGAAGGGACATGTCTTGAGGGATCTGTCTTTGGAGTCCTTCGAAGGGCGCTGGAAAATGGCTGGATAGCCGGAGAACATTGGTGTATACGATTCCGGGGTTTGGGCTTTACCTGTAGCCCCAAACCGTATAAGATAGTAGACGATGACTCCTTAACCATACTGTCTAACCGTTAGATCAGTAGGTTTGGGAATCCACAGGTAGGGACAATCTAAAATGCAGGAATACAACAGGCAAAAGTGAAACCGGGCCCAACGCTTGGTGGCTAAAGCAAAGCGATTGGTCACAAGCAAAGACCTGGGCTTCGTGTTGCCACAGCTCTACATATTAATATAATTAATGTTTTTTTTTTGGGGGGGGGGGGGGGTATCTAGTATATACCAAAATAGATTGCATGCAACACGCGCGTCAAACCTAGTAAACGCATGTGCAATCTTTTTGGCCATCAGTTTCGAGCATTTGGCGTCGTCCGTCACCCTCAAAACCGCTCCTCTTTCCAGCAGTCGTTCAAGTTGGTCGATGGCCTCGGCAAGACTCTGAACAGGTGTAGGGTTTTGCGGATTTTCCGGCCCTACAACCTCTTGCATGCTGACGGGGTTTGATGGCTGCGGGATCTTTCACCTCATTCTTCTAGAACAATTGATTATTATGGAGGTCTGGCAGACAGGACTAGCCGACTAGCCTGGAACACAAAACAAAACCTCAACCCTTAACCCACTTGCAAAAGGACTGAGCTAGCAGGCACAATCTGCCGAAAACTCCGGAACCCAGGGCTTGCTTCTCAACGTATGTGATAGCTCTGTAGTTGTGCAGATGTTTACATTCAATGCAGTCAAATGCATGACGCTACTCGACCCTCACTAGGCCTCCGCAAACGAAACACTCCGCAAAAAGTTCAGTACGGGCCGTAAAGATCCTCACGCTGGGGGACGACGAAATCAGTGGCTAAGCCAAGACCGTGCGTCATGATACCATCATATCGCACAAAGGATGGTACTGGCAGTAGTACCAAGAGGTTCTACACATGCTGCTGTTCTGGAATTACAGATCCCCCGGAACCACGATTACAATGGTCTTTCGAAGCCTATAATTTCATAATGGTAGTATAGATGGACCCTCTAGGATACGCTGAACCGCCCCACAGCAGAAAGTCAGCTCGAGTTAGCCAGCCACTCACCGCCACTTAAACAATAACAATACCCCCCCCCCTCTGGTTCCGACAAGGCCTTAGTATCCCGGGTTATCAATAAGGTAACACTAATTATAGTTAGTTATAGTTATTACCCTACTTAAGGGAACTTAACCTTAAATACTCTCTACTTGCCAGCTCAGAGTTTCCCAATTCATCCTGGTACTGATGTAGCACATACCCTCACAGGAGTCTGTAGAGTAACTTGCAACCAAATAGTTGTTCAACCAGATATGGTAAACTAAATGTCAATTGGCACAGTGCATGGACTCTTTGAGACCATAGCTTAGGGTTTGCCTGTATCCCCAAACCCTACAAAATAGTAGGTTATGACCCCTTATATAATTAGAGGGTCGAACCCTTAAAACGGTAGGTTTTTGGATCCACAGGTGGGCTTTGTGCACCGAATTGCTGCCAAGCTGCACAGCGGGCTCCGGGGACTCTTCTCCACACTCCACACGAGGGTGCGAAGTCACTTTGAGCCGGAATCGCACCGGGACAAGGAACGCCAAGAATGATGTTCGACGTGCATATGGTCCAGGGCTTTCGCGGTATGGGGTCTAGTTAAGGCTACAGGGTTTATCCGTCTTCGGTCTCTTGAGGCCAGAGCAGCCAAGCTGCCATACTGTCTGTGTTGTCAGCACTCGTATGGAATTTAGTATGGAATAGAAACCTGAATATTTACCGCCACGATGATCAGAAAGCCACCAGTCTCTCGATCTGTGTGCGCATAGAATCGCGGTCGAGGGGGTCGGAACTTGCACAGTGCCCCATGTAGAGCTAATACCGCTCGCACCAAATGGTGCTCCACAGCTTATGACCCCCTCGCCAAAGGGCACCATGTGCAGCTCGAAAAGCTTGTTTCTGAAGCTCAACCAACCTGCCAATTTGGATGGATCTGCAGGAAAATTGAAACAAAAATCCTCGTTCCCGCTGGACGTGTATTGGCGGAAGCCCTTGGTGAACCTTGTGGACGGGGCCACCACGGTGGGCTTCTTGGTTCAGGAAGCTCACCAGCCTGGAGAAGCTCTTGCGGATCACCACGAGGTCGACCAAGGCCATCAGCTCGGTGTTGCTCCTCCCGACCTTCTGCACTGTGTTCAACCATACTCAAGACCTGCAAAGCCGTCGTCAAGTGGTACTCGTGCCAGTACCAGTACCGGTGCCGGTATCAGCAGTGGTAGCAGTAAGAAGTAGCAGTGGTCAGTAGTCGTAGCAACAACACTAAAGTAGGAGAAACACGAGGTGCAGAAACTCCAAAAACCCTGCAAGCCTGAACCCTGAACCCTAAACCAAACGCTGCAGTCTTGAAGTAGAAGCCAGATGGTTGGAACATGGTTGTCCTCATGCCCTTAAGGTAAATTTCAGGCATCCTAGCACCAATCGCCCAAAACCCATGCACCAACTCTTTGGGGTCCTGCAGTAACCCTAAACCGACCGCAAACCCTGAATACAAGCATAGTTACCTTATGCATAACTCTAGAAACCAAGGCCCCTGACACTGTAAGTATAACCTTTCATAGGGACCCTTAGGGGGGTGGGGGGCCTTAATACTTATAATAAGAACTTAATAGGGTCTTTTTAAGGAAGTATATATTAGAAGCTGCCCCCACCCTGTAATAGTGACCATCAGGATTATATAGAATTTGGGCCCTATTATATTCCTATTATACCACTATTACAGGGTGGGGGCAGCTTCTAAAGTATATATCTATAAGGGTTCTTGTAGGGGTCCCTACCATCCCTTACAGGTCCTATGAACCTTGTCCTAGACCCAAGAGTAACCTAGGAATAAAAAGGGTGCCCTTTTTTGTTTAAAGGGGGCTTATAAGGGAACCTGAACCCTAAAAAAGGCAATAAAGGGCCTACTCTAGGTCCTAGTGTCTGACAGGCCTGAGCCATGAAGCCTGGGATGACTCGGTGGAACCTTCAGCTTGGGAATTAGGGTTGAGGGTTGAGGGTTTAGGGTTTAGGATTTAGGGTTTAGGATTTAGGGTTTAGGATTTAGGGTTTAGGATTTAGGGTTCAGGGTTTAGGATTTAGGGTTTAGGGTTTAGGGGTTGGGGGGGGTTCTGGGGTTGGAGCGTAGTGGCGTAGTGTCTTTACGAGGGTTTTGGGTTTGCCTAGGCCCCCCTAACTACACTCTGTCCTCCCCAAAATAAACACTACTAAGGACCATAATGCTGTATTAACGGGTACGCGGGGGTTCCTGGTACGGCTTGAGCTTCTGTAAGTATTTATTGTTCAGGGCGTTGGATCTATGTAAGGGGATAGGGGGTTTCTGGCTTAGGGTTCATATAACGGTTTGGGGGTTTAAGGCCCCCAAAAGAGGGTTGAAGGTTTCGGGCTTGCACAGGACTTGGGATATTTAAGACTCTCAGGGAAGGGCGGATTTCGGGTATTTCAGGGGAACCCGAGGCATCAAAAGCATCCTCAAAACCATGCACTCCTGAAAACGAACCCCCTGCACTCTGAACCCTGGAATTTTTAACTCCTAAAAACCCCAAACCCCTAAACCCCAATGCCCCAAACCTTAAACCGGGGCTTCGGGGTTTCTGTCAGGCTACTCCGGGTTGCTTTGTGTTGTACCTGTTTTTGGTTACCTTAGTTTCTCATTTCCTATCATAGGAGCCTATCAATAAAATACGTCACCCCATAGAAGACAAATACTGCTTTGACTGGTCTGGGTAAGGATGCAGGGTTGTTCAAGACCAAGCGGATTAGGTCTTAAGAGTTTTGGGGGCTAAGGACTTAAGGGCATTGGATTTAGCGGCTTAGTGGTCAAGGGTTCATGGCTCAAAGGTTTAGGATTTATCGGTCGGGTTTAAGAATCTGGAGTTGAAGCTCAACCCTACACCCCAAAGTTTCGTTGCACCTGCCCCAAACTGTACGAAGTAGTAGGCTATGACCCCTAAACCCTAAACCCTTAATTACAGGGTAGCGCCTTTCAGACAGTAGGTTGTCGGATACACAGGAAGTTAGGGCTTTAGGGTTTAGGCTTTAGGCTTTAGGGGTTTAGGGTTAAGGCTTACCTAGGATTAAATGGGGTGCCCTTTTTGGTTTATAAAGACGGTTTATAAGGGAACCTGAACCCTAAAAGAGGGAACAAGGGCCTACTCTGGGTCCTACTGCCGATGGACAAAATCCTGCATTACTCATTATAAGGAATATACCATGGTTCCCATAGTTTAGAGTCCTTACCCTAAACCCTAAACCCTAAACCCTAAATCCTAAACCCTAAACCCTAAATCCTAAACCCTAAATCCTAAACCCTAAACCCTAAACCCTAAGGGTCATGCAGGATCTTGTCCATCAGCAGTAGGGGACTTCAGGCTCTTCCTGGACCCTACTTGGATGGCCGGGGGACTTAGTAACTGGTTATGGGGTTCCTTTAAAGGGGTCCTTTAAAGGAATCTATAGGGACTCTATGAGGGTATAGGGTTTAGGGTTTAGGGGGACTTAGTAACTGGTTATTTTAGGGACTTATAAGTACCATAACCCCAATAAGGATCCTTTTAGGGTACTTGTAAGTCTACCTACTACCTACTTACTAAGTCCCCCGACCCTCCAAGTAAGAGGCTTACCCTTTCATTCTTCCTGAGTATGATTTCCAGGTATAAGCCCTGAAAGGGTAGGCCCTTTAGGGCCGAGGTGGGAGCCGTCATAATTTTGAGTTTAGGGTTAGAGGTTCACCATAGCACTTGGAAGCTCTTCTATCAGCTAGCTCTGTCAACCTACAAAGAACATCTCCAAGGAAACCCAACAAGCTAAGGCCCTTAGGTCCTGGCTAAGTCCCAAACAGCGTTCAAGGACAAGCACGAAAGCTGAGTTGCAGGCTTCGATGATTGGAACGTCAGGGGCATCTTCGTGATTAAGCCCTGGCCTCATTGTCACATGGCTTTGCAGGACCGAAGGCTTTTAGACTTTAGGGACATGAGCCTTGATGACCTAAACAATTAAGGCTTTAGGATCATAGGGATCCTTAGGGGTGTAGGGGGAGGGGGGGTAGGGGGCCTTAAGGCCCATAATAAGGACTAATAAGGCCTATTTAAGGAAATATAGTCCCCTACACCCCTCCCCCCTACACCCCTAAGGATCCCTATGATAGGATTACAGGGCTTTGCTTGCCATGCATACTTTGGGGATAGGGAGTGTGGGTTTTATGCGAGAGTTCAGGCTCCAGGCTGCATTGTTTTGGAGTTTGGGGGGTTCCCTGTTCATTCTTGTTAGAATGGGCTCTTGGAGGCCTTGTTGACTTAGTAAGTCTACTTAGTATCCCCTAGAAACCCCATTATAATCCCCATAACCCACCTTACTAACCCTACTTACTAAGTAAAACGGGCCTCCAAGCTGTGGGGCATAATAAGAAAACCTAAAGAAATGTCTGGCTGGTTGTTCTAGGTTGCCCAAACCCTATGTACACTGAACCCAAAGCCCCAAAACCCAAACCCGAAACCCTCAAACACGAACCAAAAGCCTATATTAATTAGCCAAGCTTTAGGGCTTTTGGGTAGTATAATTACAATAACATTGTTGGGCATATTGCATCAAGAATACATAGATGCTCCAAAAAATAGTTTCGAAAACCAGCATTGCCAATTATTCAGGCTTCTGTGTTCGGTCTGTTGGGGACGCAGTTGCTGCTGGAGTTATTGAGATTGTGCTTGTCCTGAGTGGGGACGGTTTTGTGGTGTTGGTATGAATGAGGCGCATGTCTTGCTTTCAGATCATCATGCCTGACACTGAACAAGCTTGCTTGGTGAGTAGTAGTAGCAACCACAACCCTATACCCTCAACCCTGAACCCCCAAAACCTAACCCCTGCACACTAAACCCTAAAACCTTAAAACGAAAACCCTAAACCCTAAACCCTAAGCCTAAACCCCTAAACCCTAAACCCACCTTTAAAAACCCTAAGCCTAAGCCGGTACACGAAATGACACTCCTTGCCTCGCTCGCCATTGCAAAGGCATCGGAAGTTCTCGGCGGTCTTGGGGCAAATTGCATCATAAAGCCTGGCGTTGAAATTCTGGGGTTTAGGGTCTACCGTTTAAGAATGTAGGGTATAGGGCCTAAGTTTAGGGTTGAAGGGATTTGGGTTTCAAGGTTAGCATAAGGGCTTCGGGAGCTTCGGCTGGGGGTTCGCGACTATGCTTCGTGGGTACGGGGTTCCAGGTGTTTAGTAATAGTAGTAGTAGTAGTAGTAATGATAGTAATAGTACTAGTAGTAGTTTGACTTCCTTTCGATGATTTGCCGATATAGTCCTTGAAAATAACGTAGGCTGTTTACCGTCCAGGTTAGCAGGTAAACTCCAGTGCCGACAACCCGAAACCCTAGAATCCCTTCACAGACACTGGACCGCAACCAGACCATATGGGTATCTAAGAGACTAAACTCAAGGGGATCCGAAAAACCAACCACTTGAAGGAAGCCTTGACGGGTCCCTAAAAGGGATCCTGATCTGTCGTGTTTGGAGTTTTAGGGCTTCGGCGCGCGGCATGCCTGTGCATCCAAAACACTGCCGTTTTGAGGGCTTTTAACAACCCTCTGAGCACGGGGTCATACGCTACTATTTTGTAGGGTTTGGGGTCATAGGTTTGGCTTCGGATTTAAGGTTTGTCGTTCTATGTTGAGTTCATTGGTTAGTGCAGTGCGTGAGCCTGCGACTACAGGCCCCGTATTCCGCAATGATTATAGGATCCTGCGACTCGAAGCGGGGGGGGTTTTGTAACATCTTTGTGCGATTCTCTATGAATGACATGCTGACAAAAAAGGGAATGATCCTACTGCGCAGCCTCACTACAACAGGGTCTCTAAAACAACCATAAAACCGAAAGCGGTACTACCCTCAACCCGGAACCCTAAGCCACAATCTTCGAAACCAAGAGACTCCAATCTCTTAATTAAGGAATGTAACTTAACTTTCAGTAGGATTCCTACTGTGATTTAAGCTATATTCCTTAAATAAAGGAATGTTGAAGTCTATGGGAACACAATTAGGCCCTCAACCACTGAGCCTCACACGTCTTCTTGTCCACTATGAAACTGCATGAAAGCCGTCGGGGACCCTTGTAAGAACCTGCCATATGTTATCTCTTATAAGTGCCCGCAGCCCGTAACCAACTTCCAAAGTTGCCTCTTAACGCAATTTCCCTTGATTGTGGGTCAAGCTTGGGTCGTACAAGAAATACTTTGGGGAATTAGGATTGGACCCGAAACCCTGAACCGTTTAAAGGTTTGGGGTCTTCGGCAAACAGGGCCGGTGTAGCTTAAAGATCATGCGCCCGATGTTGACTCCACTGATCTCCACCTGATGCAGGAGGTGCACGGTTTGTTTAGGGTGTATGTATGTATGTACATATATATATAGATGCTTTACAGTTTCGGGCTTAGTTTAAGTCTTTAGGTTCAGGCTTTCAGATTCGTATCACGTGCAGGTTTCGGCTGCACAAACATCTCCTGCATCTCCACACTGCACGAAATAGCAGGACATGGCCTGTTCAACAAAACCAAACACAGAGTTAATATCCCTGTAACAGGAGCAACACGATCGAATGGAGTTTAAAGCGCTAAGCACTGGCATGTTTGTTGTCCTGCTGTTTTGTCCGTTTCTTGTTTTTTGTGTCCTAAACCCAAAACCCTAAACCCTAAACCCTAAAACCCTAAACCCTAAAACCTTAAACCCTAAACCCTAAACCCTAAACCCTAAACCCTATTGTAGTTTGTGCCATTCTGCGGACAGACCACAAAGGCCCATAACAGAGCTTCGACGAAAACAAGCAAACGCATAGCAAACACTTTAGGGTTTAGGGTTTAGGGTTTAAGGGTTAGGGCAGACAGAATCGACCATGACAAAAGCATGACACAACAATGACAACCAGGAGTGACAATTAAATGACAAAACGCCCCGATGTGTGTATCCTCAGGGTCTGCAGGAGACACTCTTACAAAGACTAGGTTCCTGAGCAGATCCTGAATAATAAGGGCACCCTTTTTGCTACTGTATGGTTTTCATACTGGCACCCGAAAGGGACAATAGGGCAAAAGGGTACTACTCAGGAACCTAGGAGAACCCAGGGAAAAGGGCAAAAGGGTGCTACTCAGGAACCTAGGAGAACCCGTTTCACCGCCTCCAGGAAGACATAAATGCTGCCTTCCCCTGTGCTGGAGCTGGCCATCGCCATCCTAGCAAACAGCGGTTTAGGGTTTAGGGTTTAGGGTTCAGGGTTTAGGGCTTAGGGTTCAGGGTTTAGGGTTCAGGGTTTAGGGGTTCCTTAAGGGTTCCTGTAAAGGGATTCTACAAGAGCAAACAGCGATGCCTTTTTTTACAGTTTCCCGTAAGGGCTCCTAAAGGGTTCCTTTATGGGGGGTTCTACAAGGGACGTACAGGCGTTTCGGGTTTTTAAGGTTCAGGGTTTAGGGGTTTAGGGTTTAGGATGTGGGCCTCAGAGCTCAGATCTTTTGCACTTATAGGCTTTTTGGGCTGGGCGTAGGAATTAGGAATTTTGATTCCTGGTTAGCTAAACTGTGGTTTTGAGAATTCTGAACTACATGTATTCGGTGTAAGGACCGATATCAGAAACTGCTCAAGCTCCTACATTGCTCTTGGGGATCAGCAGAGACCCGAGTGGACACTTTGCCGAAGCCACAATTCAAGATGCCATATGTCTTACACCAAAGTCCAAGGGGTAAAGGTGCACGCAAACAAATTACATGTTGAATGAGGCCACCGTCACCGATATATTGTGCTTTCACGGTGGAGCTACTGGTCTTGCTCTTTTCAGAGTTCAATGCTCGGCTCTATGGGACTACTGATTACAATAGTTATAAGCCCTGGGCTTAAGCCCTCAACCCCAGCAAGGTGCGAAACTCTTGCTTTTTGAATCATAAGAAGGATGCCTCTGGATCTGTAATCTCACAGGTACATATATCTAACTTTGGGGATGTGACTTAGCCGCCCTTAACACCAGACTGAAACTAATATGTTCATGAATCCCCTTATGCTGTACTATAAGAACATCAAAGTTCCTAAGAGCAGTAAAGGTTAACCTTGGCGGTATATTCTTTGAACTCTCAACCTCAAACCTTAAACCGCAAATCCTAAATTATAAACCCTGAACCCTAAAGCCAAAGCCCGAATGGATCCTTGGGAGTCGCCAAGTCTATCGATGGCGCGGTTTTGAGAAGGGTGGTTGGCCGTGAGAAGGGGTCCCCCCAAAAAAATCAAATAAAGGCGAGACATCACCGACCTCCAACCCAGACCCCCGGGAGGATCTAGAAAGTAGATCCCCTAGTTTGGGGCCCTATACTACTAAGGGTACCTTGTAGGAACCCCCATTAAGGGATCTACTTTTTGGATCCTCCCGGGGGTCTGGGAATGCTAAGGGTTCGGGCTTCGGCTTTATCTCGGCGTTGAACCTCCAATTTGAATTCTAGTTCTTTTGACTTACACGATTATCGACTTACACGATTGCTAACCCCACTGGCTAACCCTAAGGGTTATTTATGGTTTCTGGTACCTAAAAAGGTCCTAAAGTCCTATAATAGGGAGTACTTGGACCCTCTGGGTAAGTCCTATAAAGCCTACCCTAAACCCTAAACCCTAAACCCTAAACCCTAAAGCCTACACTCTTCCCTGAACACCGCAGTACTGGCGCTGCATGGCTCAAGGCTTTCAGCTTGGGGCTCATGGTGCTTACCTGTGGTCCAAAAGCCTACCGTTTTAAGGGCTCTGCCCTCTATGTTTCGGGGTTTAAGAGTTTAGGGTTTAGGGGTTTAGGGGTTTGGGGGTTTAGGGGTTTGGGGGTTTAGGCGTTAAGGGTTTAGGGTCATATGTAATAGGGTTCATAACCTACTATTTTGTAGGGTTTGGAGCCACAGGTTGGGCTTACAGAGTTCATGCTTGACCCCAAACCCTACATATAGTCTTAGTAGACTGTGGCCCCGTAGCAACCTGAAACAGCAGGGTTTCGGATCCACGGGTTAGCGCTTATGGCCCACCCGGAGGCTCCAAACAGCCCCAAGTAGATACTCTGTGTAAACTTTCGTAAGCCCCCCAAATACATACTATTTGACTACTTGGAGCCCTATCATAGGAACCTGATTGAGAAACCCTGGGCCTGTAACCCCAAAACAGTGGGGTTCATATAAGGAGCCCTAATAAAGGCCCAAGGTTTATACATAATAGAACCCCTTATAGTACCCTTATAAATCCCTTATCGTATAATCCTTATAGGAATCCTTAAGGTATTAAGGAACCCTAAACCCTAAACCCTAACAACTAAGGATCCCTTAAGGATCGCTTAAAGGTCCTACATTTCGTTTCGGATCAGAGGGCCGAGGGCATGGGGTTTTGTGGATTTGCTGCGCATTCCTCAGCTGATCCTTCATACCTAGAAGGTCCATATACAGGGGGAGTTTAGGGATTTAGGGTTTTAGGGGTGTAGGGTTTAGGGGAGTTAAGGAGTACCAAGAGGGTCCATATGCACGACTATTATGGAATTAGGTCCCCAAAACCATAATGGGGACGGTAATGCCATCATTGTAGTATATATGGACCCATTGGGATAGCACTACTACGGTTGATGGTAGAAATCCTGCATGACCCATAATAAGGAATATACCATAATTCCCATAGTTTAGGGTTATGAAAGTAGTGCAGGATTTTTATCATCAACCGTATCACCACCGTCGCCAGAACGACCCCATGTCACGACCGATCCATGATGGCGGGAAAGGCGCGTTCAAAAAGACTTTGGTGTGCTGACATTCTCAGAGGCCTCAAAAGGCGGGATGAAGGTAGGTGGGATATTCCCAATTAAGAGTTCTTATATAAGGGAACCTTCATCCTACCCACCTTCATCCCAACTTTTGAGGCCTCTGACATTCTTTGGCTGACACTGCACAACGTTTTACTGCTTTCTGCAGAGCCCAAAGTAACAACTGTTCCATTGCCGACAAGAGCAGCAAAACCATCCTCAGAGGCTTGGATCCGTTTCACATTCTTCAAGCTGATCCTTCACAGCAATACTGTCACCACCAACTTCAATAACACCCGTGGTACGACCGATCCGTCGAAAGAAGGACAGCAGAAACGCAAAGAGAGTCTTGGACCTGCTGACCATTTCTAACCTGATCCTGTGCAGCACTACTGTCACGAGCAAGATGGGAAACCCAGACTACGGCGGCTCCATCGCCAACGGCATTGCAAGTGGCTTGCATCTGCTCTAGATTTTCAGCCGGCGCTGCACAGAACTACTGTCACCACCATAGCAATCATCGCCCCAGGTCACAACGGTTCCATCACCAAGACTGGCAGCAACAACATTGTGAGTGGCTTGGATTTGCTGCACATTCCTCAGCTGATCCCGCACAGTGCTTCTGTCACCATCTCGCAGGGCATCACCCCACTTAGACGTTCATGGGACTTAATAACTAGGCTGATAATTCAGGTAACTACACTTATATATACTTGCAATCCCAGTTAGGGTACTCATAACTGTACTTAGTGAATCCCATGAACCTCCAAGCAGGTTACAAACGATCCGTCGCCAAGACCTGCGGCAAAAGAGCAGTCGGAGGGTTGCATCTGCTGCACATTGTTGAGCAGGTCCTGCACCGTCTCTATTGTCACCACCACAGACAGGATCACCCCATGTGACGATCGTTCCATCGCCAAGAACCGCAGCACAAAACCAGCGTGCATATAGACTCTGCTCACATGTCAAGCCGCCAAGCTTCAGAATGGTGACTCGTTGGGTTTACATGATATGTAAACCCAACGCGTCACTACTCTGAAGCCTGGCACGGTTTGATCGGTGCACATACTTCCAGATCGCCTCCAGATGAGTCCAGTATAGCCAGCCTCTTCCGAGGCGGAGTGCGGTCTGTGCTCGACGTTTCAACGTCACCTCCTCTTCATCCAAGGCGGCTTTCACCCTGGCAGTCCTGCCACTGCACAATCCACCTTGCAAAGTAATCGACATGTCGCAGGGCCGAAGTCCCCGGATGCTAGAAGCCGGTTTCGGGGTATAGGGCATGTTGCTTCCGAGCGCAAGATATGCGTGTATACCATACGGAGACCGTAGTTGGGTCACAAATCACAAAGTGCCTGAGTGTGTGAGACCTCACACAAGGTTCATGGCTACACAGAGTCTTAAGTTGAAGAGCGGTTCGTCGGGATTTTGTCTGCAGAAACCTAAGCTGATCTCAAGCTGCGGAAGCACATCCAGGATTGGGGCTTCTGCTTTCTACAAGGGTTTAAGGTTTAGGATTCCTGCGGTTGATGATATAAACTCTGCATTACCCTCAGGACCCTAAACTATTGGAATTAGTTATGGTATGATTATTCCTTACCCTAAACCCTAAACCCCTCCTTCCCCTAAACCCTCAACCTAAACCCTAAACCCCTATATAAATCAACCGTAGTAGACGAATCGGCTTTCAAGTTTAGTCCGCTCTCAGGCGCTCTTTGCGATTGCGAGCGGTGCGGAAACAACCGCTACTTGGCGTTTGGGGTTGAGGGTTTAGGGTTTTCCCGATCAGTCTAAGCCTCTAACTAAGCGAGAAAAGATGACTGGTGCATCAAGAGCGAATGATGATACAGAATGTGTTTCACACGGTTGCACAAGACGAAGCCGCTTTGTGCATATCGCAGTAGGGACTATAGCGAGATTCAACCCCTACTTAGACAGATCTCTGCTGAAAAGAGCGGTTGAAGCTGTGCCAGGCCTGCTTCTGACGAACAGCGGCCCAAAAATGGGCAATGCTACGCAACAGGCCAGCTACCAACTCCGGACCCTGAACACACATGCATGTTATTATTCATGTAGAACCCTTCCAGTTTCATTCACAGAATCCATAATACAGTAAAAACCATATAGACAGGTTAGGGGACCGTAGCGATAAAGCTCAAATAAACTAAGGAGTTCCACAAAACTCCGAGCCTTGTGTCGTTCTATTCCCGTTTTAAGTTCTTTGCTTGTTGTTGTTGTTGCTGCATCTTTTGGGACAGGCTGGTTTCAAGGGACGACTTGCGAACTCCTACATCCTAAATCTCGCACATTCAGTCTTAAATCCTGCATGGTTCGCATAAGCATTGTTCAGAATTAACCGGCTGCATCGTCCATCACCATTGACCATGCTTTCCATGTCTGAGCCTCATCCGACAAGTGGCAGCGACACCCGATCCCAATGAATCACTGACCCTTCGATATCCTTGACTTGCTGTGTGGATCGGTTGAACTGAGTCGGCCTTGCCTAAACCTGCGGATCCAAAAACCTACCGTTTTAAGGGCTCTACCCTCTAAATTAAGGATCATAACCTACTATTTTGGTAGGGTTTGCAGCCACAGGAAGACTTCAAACAGCAAGCCTAGCCTCCAAACCTGAAGCCCTAGACCCTTAAAGGGAACCCTATTATAGAACCCTATAGTACCCTTAAAAGGAGCCCCTTATAGCCACCGAACCCTAAGCCTGGAATCCTAAAGACTCTTACAAAGCACAGAGGCGGCATTCTTCGCACAACCTGAAACTCAGAAGCAAAGCCAACAAGCTGGCACGCCGTGTAATGGTAGTAGTAGTAGTAGTAGTAGTAGTAGTAGTAGTAGCAGTAGTAGTAGCAGTAGTCGTAGTCGTAGTCATAGTCGTAGTCGTAGTCGTAGTCGTAGTCGTAGTAGTAGTAGTAGTAGTAGTAGTAGTAGTAGTAGTAGTAGCAGTAGCAGTAGTCGTAGTCGTAGTCGTAGTCGTAGTCGTAGTCGCAGTCGTAATCGTAGTCGTAGTCGTAGTCGTAGTCGTAGTAGTAGTAGTAGTAGTAGTAGTAGTAGTAGTAGTAGTAGTAGTAGTAGTAGTAGTAGTAGTAGTAGTAGTAGTAGTAGTAGTCATGGTGGTGGTAGTAGTAGTAGTAGTAGTAGTAGTAGTCATGGTGGTGGTAGTAGTAGTAGTAGTAGTAATGGTGGTGGTGGTAGTACTAGTAGTAATGGTAGTAGTGGTAGTAGTAGTAGTAGTAGTAGTAGTAGCAGCGGCAGCAGTGGCAGCTGCGGTGGCAGTAGTAGTCGTTGTCGGTTGTACGATGTGGGAGAGCACCTGCATCAGCATGGTACTGATCAATAGCAGCGAACTACAAGCATATGTATGTATATATGTATATATACACATTATATACAGTTGACGGGGGCAGCGGCAAGAACATTACCAGCACTGCTGAACACAGCTAGTAATAGACACCAGTCGGTGACCATCAATAACAGCCCTCAGTCTGAAATTTCATCACCGCAGCCAACCAGACCCTCACTTGCAGCAGAGACATCACTGCAAAGCCCATACAACAGTTCAGCTCTGCCCCTTAGCATTGGCACCTGGTGCAACTTTGTGCAAAAGGTTGCCAGAACCTGCAGGGCGACACTGTAGGATGGTCCAGAGACTTTAAAACTCGTTGATTAGTAAGGAATAGTAGACCTTATTAGGGTTTGTTAGGGGTTCTTGGCTGTTATGGAATGACAAAGATTGAGTTCCAGGAGATTAAAAGCAGGTGGGTGCAGGGCACGGCGCAGCCCCTTGGTTTAGGGTAGAGGGTCCATACGGACCTCATGACCGTGGGTTTTTTCATGATAAATGCTGACAGCTGGCATGTGCAAGGGTGAGTGAACTGACGAAGTAAAAGCGCTGATTACGAACTAAACTGATGATGACATGAGCATCTACTAAAACATTCTGAACCCTGTAGCGAAAGTAACTAGTAAAACGATTCACAGCAACACCCTTCTCTAAACGCTGAACACTAACCCCCTGAGCCCTAAACCCTGAATCCGAACTAATAAAACCATGCACAACAATATCATATCAGACCCTGAAGCCATCAAACCCTACCTGGGGATCCAAAAACCTACCAGGCTCTACCCTCTATTTAAGGGGTCATAACCTACTAGTTTGTAGAGTTTGGGGTCACAGGTAAAACCTAAACACTAAATCCACCCTAAACCCGAAACCCTAAACCCTGAACCCTAAACCCTAAACCCCAAACCGGGCTTCGAGATGAGCCTTGCGGACGACCTCCTCGCGCCAGAGCTCCAAACGCCGGAGCTCTTCCACGGCACCTGAGGTGCGAGAATGAAGATGAGAGGACTTGCACTTGTTAACGAATCCTAAGATCCAATCCCTAAACCCTATACTAGCCTAAACCCTAAACCCCCAACCCTAAACCCTAAGGCCAGAATCATCCCGAACGGACTCGACGTTCCCAGCTGCCACTCGCGGCGGAGGGTGCTGTCCCGGGTGCTTGTGCCTTCCATCCCGACTTGGGTCGGATCGCCAGAGACTTCTTCGCCGCCTGCTTTGCTTGCTGTGCTGCCTTGGCCTTTGTTGCTTCCTGCTTTGCTTGCTCTGCTGGCTTTGGCACATGGAGTCTCAGGGAGTATGAACGCCGGCTCCGGTTCTTCCGGGCCTTTGTCATTTCTTGTGCGTGAAACTTGCGGGGGTTTAGGGTTCAGGGTTGAGGGTAGGGTTCAGGGTTTAGTGTTTTGAAGTTCTACATTGGGGTTAGTGATCTGATCTAGGGGGTCGTCTAGAGCTTGAGGCGTGTGAGGCTTGCTTGATGTTTACTTGGAGGGTCGGAGGACTTAGTAAGTAGGTAATAAGTAGACTTATAAGTACCCTAAAAGGGACCCTAATTGGGGTTATGGTACTTATGAGTCCCTAAAGTAACCAGTTACTAAGTCCCCCTAAACCCTAAACCCTAAACCCCATAGATCCCTTTAAGGAACCCTATAGATCCCTTTAAGGCACCCTATAGATCCCTTTTTAGGAGCCCTTACTAAGTCCCCCGACCCTCCAAGTAAGATCTTCAGCTTCTTGCTCGGGTTTTTGCGGAATCGAGAGCCGAACCCTGCACCCAAAAATCGATAGGGCTTTAGGGTTTAGGGTTTAGGGTTTAGGGTTTTACGTATAGTCTCCATTGTAGTTCCTTTTTGGGGTTGCCTTTTAGGATCCTTAGTATAAAACTGGTTAAACCAAAAAAAGGAACTACAATGGAGACTATAGGTAGGTTTTTGTGTTTAGTTTAGAGGTTCTTTGCCCAAGGCGGCTCCTAAGCCTATCGCATGCAAAGCTTGGGGTTGAGTTAGGGTCTAGGGCCTTACTAAACGCTGATAAACCACAAATCACAGGCGAAATGTGGCATCCCCCCTTTCGTAGGCACAGACACGTGGCTCGAGTGCAGACAGCACATAGCAATGAACCAGTCCCTCTAGTTGCCCGAAGGGGCCATATATACTACCATTATGGCATTACCATCCCCATTCTGGTTTTTTGGACCTAATTCCATAATACTAGTGTATATGGACCAACTTGGTACTCCTTAATTCCCCTAAACCCTACACCCCTAAAACCCTAAATCCCTAAACCCCTCTGTATATGGACCAACTTGGCACTCCTTAATTACCCGAAACACTAAACCCCAAAACCCAAAAAAACCTTTAGGGCTTCTAAAACCCCAAATGGGTGGTTGTCAAAATTATGGTCCCTTTTTGAGTACCCTAAATTAATAGGTGCCGTACTACATTAGGGACCCAAAAAGGGACCATAATTTCGACAACCGCCCAAGTATCTGAAGCTAATATAACAAAACTACAAAACACGGGCTGATGGTGTAGGGCAGGGCCTGGAGGGTTAAAGCGGTTTAGGGGTTTGGGGGTTTAGGGGTCAGGGGTTTAGGGTTGCCACATCTGCCCCAAGTTAATGTGGGAACTAACCGAACCTCAAACCCAGCTAGAAACCAACAGTGCCAGACCCAAAGCCCCAAACACCAAACTCTGAACCAGATAACAGTTTGCAAAACAACCCTTCAGGGGTCACCACGGGGTAACACCAATGCAGCAGGTAGCCAATCAGATATTCCGTAGCCATGTAACCCGTCATTCCGACATAAGACCGGAACCATACGGCGAGACTTGATCCTAAAACCTAAACCTGCAAACTCTGAACCCACTGCCCTAGACCGGAATGCCAAGAAACCTATGAAGAGGAACACCCAGAACACACTTTAGTCCTCCCGGCTACTTGGAAACCCTCCAGAATTCCGCCACTTATTTTATGAGTTTCGATGGCACTGTTTTTGGGGACTACTCGAATAGCTTACTACTCGTATAGCCTAGACGTTGGCTCTAAAGCCTCATAGCACAAGAACCCTCTCTGGCCCAAGTACATACTTTGCAAGTACATAAACCTAAGTCTTAAGCCATGTACATATACCGTTGACTACTATTTGCTTAAGAACCCCCAAAAAATAAAAAGTATATTCCTTATGGGGGTAATATGGGGATTATTATTTTTATTTTTTGGGGGTTTCTTAAGCAAATAGTAGTTGAGGCAGGGGAACCCTGAAAGGTCTTGGCTTCACGCTGCAAAGATCTGCAGTAAATGTGCCTCGGCTGTGACCACTGTACCGTTGAATCCTAGTCACACGTGATCACCAGGATGGTCGCGAGCCAGAAAATGAGTGACGGGATCTCTGAGGCTCCTAAAGCAAGCTCGAACCCTAACAATGGGGTGATCACCTAAACTCATACACTGAACATACAGTAAAAGCCAGAAAGTTGGAATATCATTATCCTAAACCCTTTATGGTAAATTATAGGGTATCCTACCATGAAACCATCTTCCAACTTTCTGGAGTTCCCTTTAAGCCTCAAGGAAGCAAATCCCAAGACAGTGTCACCGCCCAAGAAGGGGGCTGAAGGCGCACTTTCAAGGGCTCCTTTAAAGGAGCCCTAGGGAACAGTTAAAGGAACCCCTAAGGGTTTCTTCAGGGGTATCATGAGGGTTTAGCGTTTTGTATATCTAGCTGCATACACCTTTAAAGTATATACTTTGGTTTTCAAGTAGCCCCTCTGTCTGTCTGTCTGTCTGTCTGTCTGTCTGTCTGTCTGTCTGTCTGTGTCTCTCTCTCTCTTTCCCTCTCTCTCTCTCTCTCTCTCTCTCTCTCTCTCTCTCTCTCTCTCTCTCTCTCTCTCTCTCTCTCTCTCTCTCTAACCCTTAAAGCCTCTAGGTAAATCCTCCGTCCGGAGACTTAGCCCCACCCGTCACCCAACATGGAGCTCCAAAAACCCAAAAACTAGGATGGTTTAGGGTTTATGGGGGTTTAGGGGTTTGGGGGTTAGGGTTTAGGGTTTATAGGGGTTTCAGGTTTAGGGCATTTTGGGACTTTGGACTCCGAAAACTGTACTATTTGCATGCATGGGGCCAATAGGATCGACCCAGACCTTACGATATCCCTTCATTAGGAAATCCCTAGTACGATCTAAAGTGTACTTCTTTATTAAGGGATATTGAAAGGTCTGGGAAGCCGAAACCCAACTCCGAACCTTTCCGCAAACCCCGAACTTTCGAGCCACTGCAATGAGACGCGCACGCTGCCGCTCTCTTAGCGAAGCCACTGCTCGTCGATACCTCGCTGGGGCTTCCGTAAGGTCCACGTACCTACATGTAACATGGACTTTGGGCTTAAAGGGGTTCCTATTTGGGCTGAAACACCTACTTTATAGATACATGGAGTTTTAGGGCTAGTGTCGACGGGCAGAAGCCAACATAAGCTTCAGGATCTCGCAATTACCACCTGGCTCAAAACAGGTTTAGGCTTTACCTGTGACTCCAAACCCTACTAAATAGTAGGTTATGACCCCTTAATTCGAAGGTCTGACCCTTAAAACGGTAGGTTTTCGGATCCCCAGGTAGGCCTTAGGCCCTTAAAACTTTGAAGCGGAGCCCTTAGTGCGTTGCGCTAGTGAGAGCACGGTCCGGGACATGGGAAACGTTAATCTAAGGATCCCAGTAACCCCAAGGGTCCAAGTACCTCATAACCATATATAGTAAAAGCCAGAAAGCTGGATTATGATTATCCTAAACCCTGTATGGTAAATTATTGGGTATCCTACCCAGAAACCATATTCCAACTTTCTGGAGTTCCCTCTACTCTCCAAAATCCTAACCTACATAACTACTATCCTAAAACCGAGTACCTAATTATCGGGTCCTTTGGACCCTTGGGGTAAGCTCTACGGTAGGACTTCGGGCTTTTTGGAATACCAATAGCCATGAATAAGGACTACTTGGATCCATGGATCTGTGTCAAGTTGTCTGGGCTCTCGCCAATAGCCTGAACAAAAAATATGCCCTCAAAACCCTATTCAAATTATTCGTGCCCCTAATATGCGGGGGCGCTGATAATTAGAATAGGGTTTGGGGGGAAATATTACTCTACAACTAGAAAGAGGACCCCCTCAAGATACGGATCCTCTCAACGAGCCCCCTTTTTAACAGAGCCATAAGGAGAGTTAAGAAGCATTCCCTCTAAGGGGTCTCCCGAATACTTCCGAGGAAGGAGTTATGTGGTGGGAGGCCACAAGGGGGGTTTAAGATTCTTGGGGCAGGGATTCCTTAATATGAACCCTATATGGGAACCCTAATCCCTACTAAACCCCCATAGGCTAAAACCCGCTTTGGCCTCCTATGATGCCCTTATAGATCCCTTTCAAGGAACCATAGGGACCCCTACGCCCCATAGGCTAAAACCCCTTTTGGCCTCCTATGATGCCCTTATAGATCCCTTTAAAGGCACCCCTATAGATCCCTTTAAAGGAACCCTAGGGATCCCTAACCCCCATAGGCTAAAACCCCTTTTGGCCTCCTATGATTATGGTTGAGGGTTTCGTGATGAAGATTTGGGATCAGCCTCTCGAGGTGGCAAGCTCCAAAAAAGGAGTCTTGCGGGGGTTCCTTTTTGAGGGATCCTTAAGGGTTCCTTTAAGGGATCTATAGGGTTTAGGGTCTAGAGATCCCAGAGACTCCAATATCCCTCGATTAAGGAATATTCTATAGGGATCCTGCTTTAATTTAAGGTATATTCCTTAAAAAAAAACTTTTTTTAAAAAAACAAAAAAAAGATATTAGAGTCTCTGGGCAACATCAGGGCCTCGAGACTTGAACTCTAGAGGGATTGGTGTTACGCAAGGATGCGCTGGTGCTGCACTCGATTTTGAGAGCGTTTGCAGGCTTCTGCTGGAAACGGCTATTCGGCGAGTCCCAGCGAGCGAAATTCTCGGCTGCTCCTTTGGCACCACGGTCACAAGCCCTTCCCAAACCTGCACCCCTTAATAGGCCTTGGCCCAACTGTCGTAAATCGTAAAGTCGGACAACCTTCGGAGAGGTCTAAACCCCCAGACCCCGAACCCTAAACGTAATCCTAGACCCATGCTTGGGGGGACGTAAACGCCATGAGAGGCCAACTGCGCCCTCGGAGTCCTGGGTGCTGGTCGAAAAATCCCTCAGGGTACACGTAATAGAAGGGGCCTTATAATTATAGGTGTAGTAGAATATTAAGTTACACTTCAGAACAACAAGCAAGGGAATACTGCGGAATACTAGTACGACTTCTCCCGACCCCTATGTAGATGGCTTATGTGGCGCCTACTTTGGCCTGGGTTCCTACACAGGTACGACGGGGTGTATATACCCCAGAGGGTCCAAGTACCCAAATAGTAGGGTTTTAGGTCCCAAAATCCATACTCTGAGTGGTTTCTGGACCTTGAAACCCTACTATTTGGGAACTTGGACCCTTAGGGTACCCGTACATGTGCCCGCAAAATTAAACTAGACCCCAGACCGGCACCCCTCTAGAAGCCTCCCTAGTACCCTTATAGAAACTCTGAGGAAACCCTGAAAGGAACCCTAAAAGGCAGCTATTAAGGGTCCCTTAAAGGAGCCGCAATCACCCCAAAAAGAAACCCCGCAAAGGGGCCCTTAAAGGACCACTTAAAGGGCACATGGATCCGTAAAGAGTGACTCTGTTGGCTTGGGGTTGTTGATTTAATATGCGGGCTGTTCATAAGCTGGACTCCGTTATAACCCGGAGGGTCCATATATAATATACACTACCACTATGGAATTAGGTCCCAAAAACCATAATAATGATGATCTTCTGGGAGCTAATTTCCATATTAATAATAGTGTACATGGTCCCTCTGGGTTACACTACATAAGAGCCCAAAGCCCAAGTCTAATCTCTAAGACCCCGAAATTTCCCACCGCCCTATAATACCCTTTCTACATGGACCTTGTGGGTAATATGTTTTTAAATAATGAGACCTAAGGAATGATACTGGAGATTGTTGAAGCTTCTATGGTACGCTAAGACTCCAGATAGTCCAAAGTAGGTACTAGTTGAAGACTTGAAACCCCAAAGTAGTGACTACATAAATATAAATCAGTAAATATTAAAATATATGTAGATAAATATGTATTTATGTATATTAAAGTTATAGATCTATAGAAGATTGTGAGTTCAGGGTTTCGGGCTCAGGGCTTTTGTTGCCTAGACGTGCAGGTTCAGGATTTTTGGGGTTCAGATTCAGGGTTTCAGGGGGTTCAGCTCTTACCTTAACCCCAACTAACTTTCCTATGATTTCCTTACATTGTATTCCAACCCTAAACCCTAAACCCGGTCTGTTATTCCACAAAAAATGGTAGCCCAGAGGGTCCAAGTACCCAAATAGTAGGGTTTTAGGTCCCAAAATCCATACTCTGAATGGTTTTTGGACCTTGAAACCCTACTATTTGGGTACTTGGACCCTTAGGGTCTGTGTCATTGCAACGGAGCTGCTCCTAGTGGGGGGGTTCACATGGACTCCGAGACTTCGCGCTACGTTTAAAAAGTCCGTCCGCCCGCTCGGGGTTCGGATTCAGTGGCTCTACCCAAAGAGGGTTTAGGGGCTCCTTTAAGGGTTCCTTTGAGGTTTCTATAGGGTTTAGTCTCCAGGGCTCATAAGAATATACACTACCATTATGGAACTAGGTACCAAAAGACCATCCCTATTTTGGTCTTGGGGGGTCTAAGCCTACAATGGTATTGCGTATGGACCCTCTGGGCAAGCTTTGGATAAAGATCCAGCGGAACTTGTATACGTGTAATGTGTTTGAAGTCTATCGGGTTATAATAGTACAGGGTATACTGTCAAGGGCTTAGGGTCATAGTGGCTCTTGGGCTGTATCACATAATAGGTCTTGGGTTGTATGAGGGCTTCGGGTTTAGGCCTCTAGTGGGTGGTAGGAGAACTTTGGAACGGCTCACTCACTTGTCATCTTCACATTTCCGCCGCCGGAAAGCGCGACTGACGACAGCGAGCGGGAGGAGGTACCGGACGGCACCTGGATTCGGTTCAGACTTATAGCAGGCTCTGTACCGGGTGCCATATAATGCTTTACTTGCTAGGACGGTTGCAGGTGTGGTCTAAGTTTGGGCTACAAGTGCGCAGGTGCTGACTCGCTGCCATTTTGGCTGTACACTATCGGAATCATCCATTTGGTTCTCCCTCAGGGTCGTCCGAATCAAGAGCTACTCGTCAACCCTAAACCCTTAAATCCCTAATCCCTAAACCCTTAACCCTAAACCCGCCAAATGCCAATCCACATCCCGACTTTCAGAACCCAAAGCCTAATGCTGAAAATACTGAACCCGGTCTTTCCTCAATAGAATGGTTACGCTGTTGGGTTAGGATTTAGGATTTAGGGGTTTAGAGGTTTAGGGTTTAGGGTTTGGGTGCATACTTTTTGGTGGCATCTTATAATTCTAGCAATAAAAAGGAACCCGAAGGAATCGCATTAAAACACACGCCGACCCTAATCCCGAAGGCTCAATGTACCTAGAAAGTACCTATGTAGAGAGCAAATTAGCAGTAGAGGCCGGATCAATTCCATACATCTGCTGATAAGTGGCGGCGCCGGACTAGGCAAACACTACCCGCCCGTCGCAGAGACCAGCTCCGCTGGATTCTAACTGCAGCTCCATTACCGCCCACAATCGATCACACGATTTAGGGCATCTCCTCGTCGTTTGGGTCCTGACCTTTGAACTGCCCCTGCCTCTCATTTCCCAGAAACTCCAATATCCTTAATTCAGGAGTATACATCAAGTTATAGTAGGATCCGTAATATTACGTAAGGAATATTCCTTAATAAGGGGTATTGGAGTCTCTGGGTTGTCAGCTCTGTAATGCGTTTTGCAACGAGCTTGTAGTAGGATTCCTTCTGACGACCTCGATACGCGGTGCGTTTCTGTCGTCCATCGTCCGGAAGGCCACTCAGAGTCAAACCCTCCACCCTAAATCCCAATCCAATAGTAAGAAAGAACAAACAAACCTGAAACCCTAAGGTATCTAGCGAGGCGCCACGATGAAAAATCAATCGAAACCTTTCTAGTCAACCCACTACCCTGAGGGTCCAAGTACGCAAATAGTGCATACTTTGGCCTTAAAGTTATCCCTACACAAGTACTTTGGGGCCAATGTATATACTATTTGAGTACATGGAGCAAAACCTTGAACCCAACGCAAGGGGTTGGTGTCTATGGCCTATGGCCCCATGCTGGCACTTCAATTTCCTTCCTGGAGCGATGCAAGAAGAGGAGGCACGTTCTTTACACGCGCATAACAGCTTGGCTGACTTCTGAACCCCTCCTAATAAACTTTTAACCTGCTTATTAGATCTCGTATGACAACAGAGCTTTCAAGCGGAAGTCATAGATCCCTGAGCAGTCGCTCTCCTTTCCCAACTGCTTTCGCGACGATGGCGTAGTCTGCGATACTCGTGCTTTTTTTCGAAGTCCGTTAGAGAACATTTCGTACAGAAATGTTTTTTGATGTAGAGAGGACCGACCGATTTCCCAGTTCTCGCAGACGTCGAAAGCAGAGGAAAATCGTAGTCCTAACCAAACGGGTAGGGTCGGCAGGGAAACAAAATTTGAAGATTAGATCTTACACCAAAATGGCCACGGACATGAACATGTTCGTGTCAATCGACATGCGCAGATCCGCGTGTGTCGATAAGTGTAAGCAAGAAAGACAAGGTTGTCATTTCGCACACCCATGTGCTACACAGAAATGGAAACCCAAAAAGTTGAAGTCCTAAGACCCAACCAGAAGAGCGCCGGTTTAGGGTTTAGGGCTTAGGGTTTAGGGTTTAGGGTTTAGGGCTTAGGGTTTAGGGTTTAGGGTTTAGGGTTTAGGGTTTAGGGTTTAGGGTTTAGGGTTTAGGGAAGCTCGTTGCTCAAGTCTCGGCCTATGCCTTGCTTGTTTGGCAAAAATGTGAGCCTACAACCCTAAGCCCGAAACCCCTAAACCCCTAAAGCCCGTTAAACCCTAAACCCCGAACCGCTGAAACTTTAAGCCTCTAAAACCCTAAACCCTCAAACCCCTAAACCCTAAACACTTAACTCTAGACCCTCAAACCCCTAAACCCGTAAACCCTAAACTCTAAGCCCGAAACCTCTGAAGCCCTTTAAAACCCCTAGGCCGTATAACACCTGATGCCCTACTTGGAGGATCATGGGACTTAGCAGTACCTTAACTGAGGTTATAAGTAATTATATGTATAGTTACCTTATTTATAACCCTAGTTGCTAAGTCCCATGAGCCTTTCAGTAGACCCTGAACCCTAGACCCTTAAAGGGAACCATATTATAGAACCCTATAGTACCCTTAAAAGGAGCCCGTATAACCCAAATAACAACGTCCCATGATCCTCCAAGTACCCGAGGCGCGGAGGAAGCGCAGTCCACGAAGAACTCGCAGGCGACGCCCCAAAGTCAGAGCTGCAGCTCCTCGCTTTTCGGCAGGTTTAGGGTTTAGGGTTTAGGGATTAGGGGTTTAGGGGTTTAGGGTTTAGGGTTTAGGGGTTTAGGGGCTTAGGGTTTAGGGTTTATCCGCCTACTTGTAATAAAAAATTATGGAACCCTGAGAGGAACCCTTAACTTCAAGGAACCCTATGTGGGTTCAGGGACGCTTTGAGGTATATCATGACTACAGGATGCCTCTATAGGAACCTCCATAAACCCAAAGGGTCCATGTACCCAAATAGTGTATACTTTGGGTCCAATGTATCGATATAGGGAGTACTTCAAGGCCAAAGGATATACTATATGAGTACATGGACCCTTAGGGTAAAGTTGGAAACCGGGTTAAGGCTAAACAGTGCTGGGATTCCCTATACATTACTCTTAAGGATTGAGGCTACGGGGTTTCCAACTTTTGAGCTTTTACTGTAGCCTACTTGTCCAGTATCCTTGGGAACTGAAGGGTTACAGTAGAAGCCCAAAAGTTGGAAACCCAATAGCCTCACTCCTTAGGCGTCATGTATAGGGAATCCCAGCACTCATTGTCCTGAACCCGGTTTCCAACTTTTTGTAGTTTACTATAACTTTTGGCAGTATATTTATATAGGGTTTACAGTATCCCAATAAGGTTAGAGGTGACCTACTCTACTTCTCGGTCAGGAGTCCGGCTTATGTTGCAAGATCTACAGTAGTGCCGCTGTGTTTTGCTACTGCTCATGTCACCACCACGACGAGCACTTCTACTCGTAGTACGACGTATACGACAGCGGCTACTGCTCCTACTGCTACTACCACCCAAACCCAAGAATCAAGTCATTGAGTCTGAAGCATAGGTCCTGAACAGCAGGCTTTACTAGCTTCCGTTGGCTGCCACCCATGGCTGTCACTACTCTAAATTGACAAATTTCCAAAATTAAGTGAAGTCACACTCAATAGGACAGCATTTGATGAATGTCGCGATTCCTCACACTTATTTTGACGTTCACTCGATGCTCCCAGTTCGCGTAGTCGCCTGGAGCCTCCTCTGCCAACTTTCTCAGCAGGGCTTTGATTCTTCCTGGCTGGTCGTACTCGTCAGGGTACTCTCCGATGCCATAATCAAGAATCGCCACTCGCGAAAGCCAGCTGTAACTCTGCCGTCCCAACACCACATTCCGCCGAGTGTTGACATCCTCTTCCTGAATCACTGAACTGGAACTGATGCTAGAACTGGAACGCATGGGAGTCGGAGTGCTGTCCACCATGATGCTATGAGTGCTCTAGAGGAACTGTATCGATAACCATCTTAGACATTGAAATATACATTGTAGCAGCTGCTTGGCTGCATACTTCGATAAAGCCCAAATGCGACCGTAAAGTGTAAGACCCCCTTGGGCTATACACAACATGAAACGCAACATGCAACCCCTGAAACACACTCCTGCAAGAGTTTACAAGATGATGCTTTCAGGTGCCAAACGGTTTGCTTACGGGGCTTTACATCGAACTCAGGCTTTCGCGTTGGCCCTAGATCCCACTGCCAAGACTTGGAACACTCCCAATTCCATCGAAATCCAAACGTTTTTGCAAGGACTTAACCCCAAACCCCTGTTCTTAAAGACTACCTCAACACAAAAGCCTGAATCGTATATAAACTCTCGGGCAAGCTATCAAACTACTAAGACCGCATCCCGAACGATAAAAAATTAGCTAGAAAAACAAAATAAACACTTAATTACATGAGTTCCCCAAACCTGAATTCCTAACCAAGATCCACAAAGTACCCAAAACTTACGACACTAAACCCTGAGCTCCAAACTCAATCACTAAACCGCAAAACAACAAATCCCTGAACAGTAACACCCTCAGACCGTAAATCCCAAAACCGTAAAGCCCCAAAAACTACATAAACCCCAAAAAACCCTAGACACCTTAAGCCTAAACCCTAAACCCTGTAGACCCCTTATAGAGCCCTTATGGATCCATTTAAAGGAACCCCTATTCTGAACCCTACACTCGCGAAACCTCCAGCTCCCCCCGCTCCCTAAAGAACAATAGCTGGTTTAGGAGTTTAGGGGTTTAGGAGTTTAGGGTTTAGGGTTTACCCTCGGGCTCCAAGAATGCACATAGCACTTAGAAGCTGCCCCCGCCCTGTAATAGTGACTATAAGGATTATGTTAGGGCCCTATTATATTCCTATTATACCACTATTACAGGGTGGAGGCAGCTTCTAACATAGTCCCTACTTTGGGCGAGCGATTTGGAGCGCCAGGTTCGGGCCTCCGACGATCCGCAGCAGCAGCAACCCAGTGAGAGCCTCGAGGCAACAGAGCTTGCAATGTAAGGCTTCTACGGAAGTCAGCACATCCCCGTCAAAAAACAAACACTTTATATACTAGAGCCCTTATGGTCCCTAAACCCTAAACCCTAAACCCTAAACGTTCGGTATACGAGGTAGCTGGGGGGTGCTGGAAGGTGCCCGGGTCTAGGCCCCGGAGGCTCTGGGGCTCAGGATTGCAGAGGGTCCATGTATACTATCTATAGTCTCCATTGTAGTTCCTTTTTGGGGTCACCTTTTAGGATCCTTAATATGAAATAGGTTAAACCGAAAAAAGGAACTACAATGGAGACTATAGGTAGTTGGAATTGTCTACTTTTGGGGCCAAATTAGCCTAGTTCCATGTAGTAGTATCCTTTTGTCTTTGGACCCTTATGAGAGTTCTATGTGATGTTCTGGGGCGTAGGTTTTATCACGGTTTGAAGTGTGCAGTTGTATATATGGTCTCATGGTGTTGTAGCGGCTTTTTAAACGGATGAAGAAGATAATAGAGGGGCCTACAAGTTACTTCTTTGGTTTCCCTTGTATAAAGGAATCTTGAAGTTTCCGTTTAGGGTTACTAGAAGCTAGTACAAGGACTTTTTCAAATCGGAAAAAAGCGTCTTGGGACATGTCGTACTGTAGCGAGTTAGCCAGTTTTACAGCCAGACGGAGAGTTCACTGGACATCGTAGCTTTGCCAAAGCTGGAAAGTCATTTGCATCTATCACCCTTGGACCCTTGAACTCGGTCCCGCCATGCAGCGGGCTCCAAAACCCGGGATAGGGACACCTAAACCTCCATCTCCGCCTCCGGCTTGCTGGACTATGAACTTTTCCGTGTTCAGCCAAGGAATTGTGAATCGTGAATTCGGAGCTTGTACACAGACTGGTGGGAAGAAGCTTCAGAGTACAGAACGTGGGGTTCGGCTCAGGGCGCTTGCTCTACATTAAGATTAGCTGGCACTGGCAGCTATAGTCGGCATTTAACCGACAACGGTTTTATAGACGAACCCTGAACGGGGGCACCCCGCCCGAAATAGATAGAACAGGTCCTGAAACCCTAAACCCCCCAAAACGCCTTGTGCCGAGACGTCTCAGCAAGTTCTTTGACAGTGCTGAACTTTATTTGAAGCCCAGTTCCCAACATCAAAATCCGTTTCGGGCTGCGTTTAGTCCAGGATTCACCACTAGAGTCGCTAGGGCCTATGAAATCTGTAAATCATCCTTTGGCGCAGCTGATCGAAAGACCTGTGCCAGACACAAAGACGACTGCATCCGGGTGAGTTTTTGCAGGGACATTCGCCTGAACATCTAAGCCCCAAACCCTGAAACCAAAACCAATTCAGATTTGAATCTGCTGCAGCCGAGAAACGAGGCCAGCGCTAGCCACGACTATGCCGCCACGTTTGAGCTGACTCCTGTGCCAGGTGGTGCTTTCGACACTCACCAAAATGATTCATAAAAAGGGCTGTTGGTATTAAACAGTATCATTAGTAAACAAAATCCCTAAACCCTACTTGTATCCCCAAATCCTACAAAATGGTATTTTACGATCCCTTAGTTAAAGGGTCTGACCCCCAAAACAGAAGGCTTTTGGATCCTCAGGCAAACCCTAATCCCAAACCCTATAGATCCCTTAAAGGAACTCTTAACGGAACCCTTAAAGGAAAACTTATAGATCCCTTTAGAGCAGCCTAAAATCGCTACCTAGTGCGTCAGAATTGCAAGGCGAAAGGGCCAACTTCGGCAGCCGGGTGAGGAGTCTGAATACGTTTAGAATCTACTTGCAGGATCGTGGGACTTAGTAACTGGGGTTATAAATAAGGTAACCATACTTATACTTACTTATAACCCCAATTGAGGTACTTATATCCTTACTTACTACTAAGTCCCGTGATCCTGAAAGTACAGTGACCCTGAGGCATCATGTAAGGCATCATGTACCTATATAGTTTATACTTAGGCCTTAAAGTACCCATATATATATATATATATAAGCCCGTCTTAAGGCCTAAGTATCTACCATGAAGGTACATGGGCCCTTAGGGTGAGGGTTTAGGTTTTAGGGTTTAATACGCAAAAGGCCTAGGTACCTCTACACTACTGGCAGGCTCCGGCTTTGGAGTTTACAAGACTGTATGCAGTGCAAAAGGAGGGGGTATCCGTGTGGCTTCTACATTGAGCACCAAGTCCATCAACCCTCTGACCCTACTGTATCCTCGAAGCTCCATTCGGGGAGTTCCTGAGAATAACGACTCTACTTCTTTCACTTCAGGTTACCACCTTGCCCCGAGGGTCCGCCTGTAAAATGCGCCACCACCCATAAAGCCAAAGCGATGATCTATGGACCAGTTCCATAAGGGTAACCAGTACATGCCGAGGGAGTCTGGTCGGAAACCTTTCCATGAACCCCTCAACAATGGATCCCTCTGAATGCTCTGTGCCTTAAAATCACGCGAAGAGCACGCTGCTCTCGCCGCTTGTTGCGTGCCTCGTCAAAGGCGAGAGCTTTGGGATTGTAGTTGTACGTCTTCTAAAAGGTTTCAGTGTTGCGACATCAGTGAGGATAAAGCAGAAAAAAAGCGCCAACGGCTAGCGACAGGGCTCGGATTAGCCATCGTAGGTACGGTTGAACGATACTCGGAGGTTCATCGGGCTTAGTGGGTAAGATTGCCGGTATCTTAGTTGCGGTTCGAGTCAAGTAAGAGTATGGTTGCCTTCTTCTTGGCCCTAACAACTATGTTCCGTGATCCTTTCAAGCTTTAAACCCTATAGTAAGAGCCCTTTCAGAAACCCGTTTAGGTTACCAAGCCCCATGGTCCTTTAAGCCCCGGATGAAACTGGAGGCCCCGCAGCCATTCTTCGAGAACACGCTGCTCGAGCACAGAATCCCAATCCACAGGACTGACACTACCCGTAGTGCACCGGGTATATGTAATTCCTACATAATTATATATATATATATATATATATATATATATATATCTGTATATGTAGAGGGATACATGACATACCCAAGTCACAGTGCTTCCTATCGAAAGCATACTTTCTACTATGCAGGTACTTAACCCTTAACCCTAAACCCTAAACCTTAGGACTCTTTGGGTAAGCTCCGCAAGTCCGTACCCCACGGCGAGGCCCCAACGATCCGAAAGCCATGCCCCGTGAAAGCAACGGGCTTGGGGTTTACAGGGTTTACCTGTGGCACCAAACACTACCAAAAAAAAGTCCCAAGGGTTTATATATATATATATATATAATATGTATATATATATATATATATATATATATATATACATGTGTGTATATATATATATACGTATGTATATACACATATACATTTGTACACACACATATATATATATATATATATACATATACAGATCACCATTATTATAGAATTGGGCCCCTAAAATTAATAGAGATGACCTGTTAAGGCCTAGTTCTATACGGTGGTGTATATGGGCCCTCTGGGTCCGATCTCTTCGGGCCTCGAACTGAAGCTCTTCGGCGCTTTCTGGACGAGGCCTTTCCAAAAAGACAGGGCCTACGGTTGAGGATATAAATCCTAGGGTTCCTTTAAAGGGATCTATAGGGTTCCTTAAAGGGATCTATAGGGTTTAGGGTTTAGGGTCTACTTGGAGTGTCGGGGGACTTAGTAAAGAGCTCCAAAAAAGGCTCCTTAAAGGGATCTATAGGGTTCCTTAAAGGGATCTATAGGGTTTAGGGTCTACTTGGAGGGTCGGGGGACTTAGTCAGTAGGTAGCAACTTGAGTTATTAGTACCCTAAGTGGGTTCCTAATTGGGGTTATGGTACGTATAAGTCTACTTACCAACTCCCCCGACCTCCAAGTAGGGTTCCTTTAAAAGGGATCTATAAGGGTACCTTTAAGGGATCTATAGGGTTTTAGGGTTTAGGGTGATGATATAAATCCTGCATTACCTTAAGAACCCTAAACTATGGGAAATATGGTATATTCCTTGTTATGGGTAGTGCAGGATCTATATAATCAACCGTAGGGTTCCTTCAGAGGGATCTACCTTAGGGTTCCTTTAAGTATCTAGAAGAGATCTACAGGGTTTAGGGACTTTTTCAAAACACATGATCGAACCTACCCTCCTTTCCGACTTGTTGTCGCAGTGCTGTTTGAAGGTTTGTTCCCTTAGACGTGCAAACCCCGATAAAAACCCTCACGTAACTACAAAGCACGAAAACTGGTTTTTCCGAAACCCTCAACCCTGAACCCGAAACCCTAAGCCTGAAACTGGACGAACAAACCGGAAATTCTCAGTGCCGAGCATTGCCCAAAGACTCCAATCTCCCTTAATGAGAGAATATGCCTTACATCATATTAGGGGTCCTACTACAATTTGAGGTATATTACCGAATTAAGGGATCTTGGAGTCTCTGGGTAGGGTCCACGAAGATAATCGAACCAAAGAAGAATTTGCGGTAGTACTGACAAAGGTGACGAACGCAAGTCTCTCGGCCATCAAGCACGGAAGGACTGAACATGTCAAAACTTGTATTTCTGCCGAGATAAACCATAAGACTCCAAATAGCCAAAAGTCGGTACTGTTTTAGATTCTTGTGATCCTAAGCCCCAAACCGTTGTGGACTTTGGACCCCAAAGCAGGTACCTCGTCGTCTACTTGGAGTCCTAAGGCAACTCTCGGCTCCCTTGCTCCGTATACCTATATAGTCTGTACTTGGAGGCCAGAGTTTAGGGTTGAGGGTCCCATTTGAGGCCTAAGTATATACTATACCCAGAGACGCCCATATCCCTTAAGTTTGCAAATTAGGCTAGAGTGGGATCCCTTTTGTGTCTTAAGCAATATTCGTTAATTGGGGGATATGGGAGTGCCCTGAACCGTAAACCCAACGCCTCCCTCACAGGACACGTTAAAAGAAACCTAGGTATACTTTGTAAAGGCCGATATATATATATATATATATGTATATGTATACACTTGTCGGGTATCATGGGGAACTACAGGTTGTTATATAGAGAGATTATACTACACCAAAAAGGTTAAAGGTTACCTACTCTACTACTACGGTTGATGGTAAAAATCCTGCATCACCTAAAAAAAGGAATATACCACAATTCCCACAGTTAAGGGTCCTCAAGGTAATGCAGGATTTATATCATCAACCGTATGAAGGGGTATGTGGAGCCATAGGGCTCTCTTTGTTTCGTTGAACCCGGCCTTGCGCCGGCTTCGTCTGCCGAGGAACGCTGCCATCGACGCTCGAAACCTTGGGAGTTCAGGTCGATCTCTAGAGAACCCCAAACTCCATAAAATACACACAAAATAATATATATATATATATATATATACACATATTACCTACATTCATATTTATGATAGAAGTTACATGATACTATATGTGTGTATGTATAGTCAGGTCTTAAACCACAGTACTGGGATCTCTGTTCGAACTCACTATCTCTTTCCTCTTAGGAACCGAAGCTGAGACGACAAGGACGAACAGTGCAGGGGCCTTGAAAACTAGAATAGGGGTTCCTTTAAAGGGTTCCTCAAAAGGTGATCTACAACCCTTAGGCTCCAAGGACTCATATTTTAAGGCTTTTGGGCCCAAAGACCATACTATGTGAGGCTCTTGGGCTATTTTGAGCCTTAGGGTAAGAGATACCAGTATAGGGGCTGTGTCTTTAGGAGAGTAGAGCGCTACTGGGCACTGGGATCGTGAATGCCAACAAACGAACCCCTAAACCATCATAAAACGTAAAAACCCGAAGCGCAAGTCCTAAACACTAAAACCCCACAACTACGAGAACCCAATATCCTCAGCCCTAAACTCCCTAAACCCTGAATCCTAAATTCACCACCAAACCCCTTGAAAGGAACCCTTTAAAGAGCACTCCCCAGAGACTCCAATATCCCTTAATTAAGGAATATACCTTAAGTTATAGTCAGATCCCTAATATGATTTATTACTTTAAGGAACACATTCCTTAATTAATGAAGTCCCCTAAACGCTAAACCCTATAGCTCCCTTGTAGACCCCTGTAAAGGAACCCTAGGTATTGCTGGGTCCCCCCCAAGACCCATGCTGTTTGCCAACGACCGCGCCATGCGCCGTCTCCACTGAGAGCCACTGCGAGACCTAGGCCGTCTGACGGATTCCTTTACGGGTTTAGGGTTCTATAGGGGTGGCCTGTCAGAATTAGGGTCCACTTTTGGGTAGCCTAAATATTAAGTGCCGTACTATATTAGGGACCCAAAAAGGGACCATAACTTCGACAACCCACATAGGGTTCTCTAGAGTTTCGGATTTAAAGTCTCTTGAAGACACTGAGAGAGGCTATGAGAGGCTTATGGGGTTGAACATAGGGTTTTATTGAGAGAGCTGGCAGCCGATAGCCGATACAGGACACTGCGTGACACCCTTGAACAAGCAAGTGGTCGGGTTTGGGGTTCAGGGTTCAGAGTTTAGGGTTTAGCGGTTTAGGGGTTAGGCTTAGGATTTAGGGGTTCCGTTAAGGGTTCCTATAAGGATTACTACCACGGATCTACTCTAGGCTTGGCATTTGCCTCAACAAGCTCGGATTTTCGGGGCTTGGGTCAGGACTTCGTTGCAGGGTCGAGCAGCGTCACTTCGTTCCTTTTCCTGATGGCCGTTGCGAGCATGTCGTCGCAAAGTCCATACCGTTGGGAAAGCCCAGCTATCTCATTACAAAAAGAGCGCGCGCCGAACTTCGGGAATCCGTAGTCTGCCAAAACTGTGTGCGCTCAGAGGCCAGAAACTGCACGGAAGGATGCTGTTAGAGCTGCTTAAATATCCGGCTTCCTATATTAATAAGGGTTGCTGTATAAAGGCTACTATATGTTAATCAAACAACTAAGCTTGCAAGCAACTGGGGCCTCGATGTTCGAACCTCTAGACCCGACCCGAACATAAATTAAGCCCGCGGACAAAACAGCAATAACTTGACAAGATCAACATGAGTCAGTGCCATGTGGCTCTACATGCTCGCAAGCTTGGTGCGGGAATGCAGGAAGCCCTGATACACCCTATGGTCACGGTCTATAGGGTTTAGGAGTTTTAGATTCAAAGTCTAGGCGACTACGCCCAAACCTTGGGCCAGAAACAGTGGCAGAACGCTTCTCTGACAAATGTGACACCTGAAAGTCAATGCCAAAACACATTGACGATCTTCTGGAAGCAACACCAAACCTAACACTCTAGTTAAACCTTACAGCCTTATATACCAACGCTAGGGCTCCAAGTATACAAAATTGTACCAAACCCTGAACTAAAAGCAACCGAAACAACCCTAAACCCTAACGCCCCCCCTAAACCCTAAACAAAAAACAACAAAAACTCTACACCCTAAATCAGGTACCTGCCCTGAGTTGCAAAGTCGGAGAAACAGTATCAGCTTCGGGCTATAAAGGTATCCTCTGCTACACCACACCCCACCATTAGAGCCCTTTAAAGGGTACTTGGGGGGTGTAGGGACTTGGGCTAAAAAACCGACTTGAAGCATGAACCTTCTAAGGACTCATATTTTCAATCTTTTGGTGCAAAAACAACCGAAGTTTGTTGGCCAATTTCGAGCCTTGGGGTAAAAAATAAAACCTAAACCCTACACCCTAAACCCTACAGAAGGAGTCCGAAGTTTGAGGCACTCCAAAGAATTCGCATTCCGCGAGCGGCTGTCGAGAACATCTGGGTTTAGGGTTTGGGGCTTCAAGGGAAGCTTCTGCAGGGGTTTCAGTTTAGGGTTTAGGGTTTCTTCAGGGTTTAAGTTTAGGGTTTAGACTGTTTTGGGATACATGTTAAGGGTTTGGGGTATATCGGGCTCGGGCTGACAGCATGTTGTTGTAGGGGATTAATTAGGGTTTTAGGATCTTGTAGGGGGTTAAAGGTTGAGGCTGTTCAGGAACTGTTGGGCTCTAAAGGTTTAGGATGCATCGGGGTCTCTGGTTCGCAGACTGTATAGTACAAGGCTCGACTTCGTACCTATCATACTATATACCTAGGCCTTCAAGGGGTTCCTATATCGATGTCTTAGGGTCGCAGTATACACTACATGGGCACATAGACCCTTAGGGAGGGTGCTAGAGGTTAGGGGTTGCTAAGTCTGGCAGGCCTAGGCTTACGGACTGTTTTTGGTTGAGGATTTCGAGGTTTACCGAGAGTAACCATGGACCTTACTTGGAGGTTATGGGACTTAGTAAGTACAGCTATAAGTACCTTAACTGGAATTATAAGTAATTATAAGTATAGTTACCCTGTTTATAACGCTAGTGACTAATTCCCATGAACCTCCAAGTACAAAAAGGATATGACTCAACGAAAAAGATCACATTTCCCTGTTGGAAGGTAAGCGCTAGAAACCCTACTAACTAAGCCCAAGCCTCTAAGCCCTTGTATAACCCTACCAAACCCTAAACCCCCCCCACCTAGAGTAGCCAATGTACTTTTCATTAAAGGATACAGCACGGTACCCAAAACCCAAAGCCAAATCCATTTAGTGCCTTAAACCTTAAACCCTGAGCCAAATCCCCTAAACCTAAACCCTACCTAACCCCTAAACCTAAACCCTACCTGTATCCCCAAACCCTACAAAACAGTACTTCAATAGAGGGTCTGACCCTTAAAACGGTAGGTTTTTGGATCCCAAGGTAGGACTAAGAACTAAGCCTGAGGTTTTGGGGGCTCCGCAGAGTCTCGGGCATCGAGCGTACAGGCTTAAGCCTGATAGGGTGTAGGCGGCTTGGTAGGTTTAGGGTGAAGGGTGAGGAGTCTAGGAGAAATTGATGAAGAGGCAGCCGCAAAGGAAAACACGAACATCATAATAATAATAATAATGATGGTATTGAAAATAATATCAATAATAACAGCAAAAAAACAATACAAAATAACACTGATAATAACAATACAAATGATAAGCACAACAAGAGGTAGATGTAGCCACCAGGGCGAAGCAAGACAATCTCCACACAGGTCTTGCAGTCCTTGATAACGGTCGACAGGGATAGCTATTCTTTGGGTCTAAAGTTTTGGGCTTAGGGTTACCCGGGGCCCTCAACCCTACAAAATAGTAGGTTCTGACCCTTAAATTAAAAATTAATTAGAGGGTAGAACCCTTAAATTAAAACGGTAGGTTTTCGGATCCCAAGGTAGGGTTTGGAGTTTAGGGTTGAGGGCAATTCTGGCATGAACCAATGGATAGGATGAGGGTTTAGGGTTTAGGGTATAGGGTTTCGGGCAGCCTGGGTGAAAGTCTCCGGCAGCACTCAGCGGGCACTGGACGATGACCCCGCAGTAGCTTTTTCAGGTCTACCGCAGCGGCACATGTCATGTGGTAGTTCTCGAACTGGCAGGTCCCAAATCTGAGGATGCATTGTGGTCTAAAGTCTAAAAGACTACATATAAGCTCTGTACGCAATTCTTCTTCCGAGGGCTTCTTGTGTGACACGATGTGCTGCTGGGGATGCAGCAAGGTTTAGGGACCACAACGTTCGAGAAAATCCTACTTTAATTCAAGCTATACGCCTTCAGACACCAGGCCCGCCAGCTTGGAGGTTGACAAAGGAAGGGAAACGTGAAACAGCAACCACTAAACCCAAAACTCCTAAACCTTAAACCCTAAACCCCCTAAACCCTAAACCCTAAACCCCCTAAACCCTAAACCTTAAACCCTAAACCCCCTAATTAAACCCTAAACCATGAGATCATGCAAGCCCTGAGCCCGACCCTCGCGGGACCCTCGCTCCCGCTCTCAAAGCCCCCATTCTAAGCCCCTTGCAGGAATCCTTGTAAGCCTTACCGTAGCCGTAGCCTATACCGAACTTAGACCCCTAGCAAAAATTGTAGTTTTAGCTGTCTCTTAGGGATTATAAAGCCAAAGTTTCTCTAAAACTATTTCTAAGTTCCCCTAAGTAGCCCTTTAAAGAATCCTCAAAGGAACATCTGTCACCGACGATCAACGCCCCCGAGCCTCAGCGTGGACGATTCCTATAAGCTCTGGTATAAGCCTTCACCACCCACTCAAGGCTGAACTTGTACCCCAAACACTAAGCCCTGAAGCCCGAAAATGAAAGTTCGACTTTCTTCCCTATAAGTTACCGCACCCTAAACACCGAACTCCAAAGGGGCACCCCCCCTTGACAACCTTCTCAGCTGGCAGGCCATACTTGAGATGCAGCGGACACTGTGACTCACCTAGCCCTACACCCGCTTTCGCGGAGTTATGAAGGCACATGCTGGGTATGCAACCCTATATATATATATATGCATATATATATATACATATTTACATATATATATATATATATATATATATATATATGAGTGCAGACTCGACTTAACAGAATTTTGGGGCTCCTTGGAATGGCTAACGCTGCGCGGTGTAACTTTGCCTATGTCTTATTCTGCATGAAGCTTCGGCCCCGAAAAAACAGTTATGAAGGGAGAGCAGTACGCGCAATAAAGGGTGAGAAATAAAAACCTGAGGAACAACATCAGCCTTCATGGCGCAATTCCACACGCAAACGCTGAACCTCCGGTATAAATCCCGAAGACTCCATGTAAATAATAGATTAATAGATTGTAAATACTTAAGCCTCAATTATATATATATGTATATATATATATGTATATATATATATATGTATTAATATACACACACATATGTGCATATACATATACATATACATATACATATATATATATATATATATATATATATATATATAAATATGTGTACATCCGTACATATATATATATATACACGTACCATAAGCTCTATATAGGTACATGGGGCCTAATGCGGGAATGCAACTCAGGTATTGCGCGAGCCCCACATCGCTAAACCCGAAGGCGCTGCAGTTTAGGAATTGAGGTTCAGGCTTTGCGGTTAGCGGTTTAGGGTCTAGCGGTTTAGGGGTTTGAGGTTTAGGGTTTGGACCCTATAGAGCCTACGCTTATAGGGCTTAATTATATACAAGGACATCATAATAAGGAGCCCTGAAAACTTGGTTTCATAGACGTAGAAAAGGACAAGTCGAAAAATCACCAAGGAGGTTACACAAAGAAAGCGTTCGGTGTTGGGTCTCCTTTGCTCTGATAACCTGGGAGGGGGTATACCTTTATGCAGGACTGTCATTGAAGACTGCGGATGCAAACACGCACGCACGCACGCACGCACGCACGCACGCACACACATACATGTACATATATAGGTTGGTTGTGCAAACAAACAAGGGTACAACCCATACATGCTATACGGGTTCTCGGCGCCCGCTGCTCATCTTCACATTGGCTGTGGTGTGCCAAAGCTTTCCTTGGTACACAGCAACATCGAGGCAGACTCAAAAGTGCCATGAAAATGATTCTTTAAGGGGTCATATCCTTTCTGTTTAAAATACATTGGTGACTCTAGATAGGGCCTAAACCCTAATCCCTAAACCCGGATCTATGGAAGTCCCACGTTGGGTGCAGAAGTGCTTCCATCAGGCTTCAGTTGCCTAAAGAATGGGTTGCCGAATGTGGCCTCCGCGGTGCGTGTAGTCTGTAGCCGCGCACCCAGGCCCTAGCAGGCCCTAGCAATTACTTAAGGTTCGGGGGGTTGGATTTGATTGTCGGAATGTAGCATGGGGGTTGAGGGTCCGAGAACCTGCCGGGCCCATACCGATCGAACAATGAGCGTCCAAAAGCAACACTGGCCTCCCTAGACAAAACCAATCGGGACTCTACCAAAAGTGTGTCCTGGTGGATATTAAAGGTAGAGCAATTCGGCCCAAACTTAATGTATGGGTAGTTCTCTAAATTAGGGTCGGTTTAGGGGTTTAAGGGGTTTGGGGTCCAAGGCCCTTGGAGACAGGACCCTGAAAGGGAGCCTCATTTGGAGAACTACCCATATGGGTGATTGTCATAATCATGGTCCCTTTTTGGCTCCCTAATATAGTACGGCACCTACTATTTAGGGTACCCAAAAAGGGACCCTAATTTAAACAACCACCCATATGAGTCCTGCGGAACCGAAGGATGCAGAACCCTCAAGGAACCAGGCAAAGCTGGACCAAAAGAGATCCTCAAACCTTTAGGCCATAAAGCCGAAAACCACAACTGCAAAACTCCAAATCCGAAGCTCCAGAATTGCATGACCTGGCGCGCAACACATGGATTTTGGGGTCTTCCGGGTTGCTCTGCTGGGCTTAGGATTCAGGGTTCGGGGTCTAGGGTATTGCAACTTACCATAATGATTGCAGGCTTAGACCCACCGCACAACATTTTTCCTTGCCAGCGCATAACGCGATTGTGGTGCAGAATGAAGTGAGGAAGTTGCAAAATGCAAGGATCGGCCATGAAGCTACACAAGGATGTGTACGCTGATTGAGGAGTTTGTAAGCCAGCGTCGAGTACACCCGAATCAGGTGTAACCTGAGCTTAAACCACCTTTAACCTCAAACCCTGTACAATCGGTACTATACTGGTGCAAAAAACCCTGTCCCCGCTTACGCATTGTGTTCCTTGGAAACGTAGCTTCGGTCAAAGGCTGATGCAGAATGAAGCAGCCGCCTCAGCAAGTACTATAGTACCGCTCTTAGACGCTCAAGCTTGTGTCTACGTTAGGTACGGCCCCCACTCAGTAATAGTTGAATAATATTTATAGTATAGACATATTAGGACCTTAGTAGTAGCCCTATTATAGACTTTTACTGTATGGGGGCAGTACCCAATCTCTACGGTTCGTGTCCTTCCAATAACCAAGCCCCGATGCCCTTGAAGTCTCAAAACCAGGCCGTTTAACCTGTAAGAAACCTTAGGGTTTAGGGTTCCTACACCCATTGAGACACCTTCCCCTATGTTAGGGTTTAGGGTTTGTTTTGGAGTTTGGGGGTTTGGGGTGTAGAGTTTGGCCCTATATAGACTTACTACCCCAATAAGCCACAGAAAAACAAAAACAAGGTTAACCTTTATGATTCCTACTAAACTAGAAGAACCCCAAAAAATCAGGATAGGTATTAGGAATCTAAGTTTAACCTGTAAGTCCACACCAGCAGTCACTAAGGTCCATGCCTCGGGCCGATTTCTGAAACACAAACTTGCGGATCTGCAGTCATACTGTTGATGGGTACCGTAGGGTTCCTTCAAAAGGTTACCATAAAGGTGCTATTAGGGTTCCTTTACAGAGTTACTATAGGGCTACTACTGCTGATGGACAAAATCCTGCATTATTCATTATAAGGAATATATCATAGTTCCCATAGTTTAGAGTCCTTAGGGTCATGCAGGATTTTGTCCAACAACAGTACCATGCACCCGCTGGACATGCCAAAGACCGGAAGTGCACGAAGACGTCGAGGGGTTTGCGAAGCATTGAGCAACTTCCAGATCCGATGTTGTGAAGACTCTAAAACTGTGGCGCTGGTCAGAGCAGCATGCTCTTCGTCCTTGAATGACACGAATAGTGACTGCATAGAGTTACGAAGGCGTACACCGATACAAGTGTCTGTGCGCATGCATCGCACCATCTCTCTGTACATTTCTCTGATCAGCCATCCGTCCATGAATCTATCCACTCGGTGGTCATGCAATGTAACCCTCAACCCTTAAACCTAAACCTTAAACCCTAAACCCTTATCACCCTAAACCCTAAACTCCGACAAGGCAGGAGGGAGCCTGCCGGGGGCTTGGAGAAATGGCCGTGTGGATGTGTGGCGTTTCTACACATCTGTGACCCTAAGGGTCCATGTACCCAAATAGTGGGTTCCTATAAGGGTTCCCTTTAAGGGTTCTATTAAGGGTTCTATAGGGTTTTGGGTATAAGGGTCCATGTACCCAAACTTTGGCCTTGAAATAATCCCTATATAGGTACATTGGGCCCAAAGTATATACTGTTTGGATACATGGACCCTCAGGGCGACTGTATGACGGAGTATAGCGCGTACTAGTTCCTGCACCCAGGGTCGAAGCATTTTGTGGGGATATCACTACCTTATGGGCTTCCTTTTAAAGGGGGTTTATATGGGACATCCTTATCCGATTGTTTGCTTATGTGCTTGTTTGGGGCCCTAAGTATGGACACGTGGTCCCGGAGGCATGAATGGACGGAGACATACTAGGATGCCCAATAACCTAGGAATAAAAAGGCCTCCCTTTTTGGTATTGGGTAACTTTATAGGGAACCTAGGATTACAAAAAAGGGAATAAGGGTACTACTGGGCATCCTAGCATACATGTGCACAAACAAAGCCTGTTAGTAAGGTTTGAATGACTGCATGCACCTTCCTAGACTGTAACCCCGAATGTCAAACACCTAGATTTCAATGATTGCCTGCAAGATACTAGCTGCATATCAATGGTTTATGTTAATCTCCTTCTTTCCATTCCAAGTTCTCTGCAATAACATTATCATCCAGACGACTGGGCTAACTACTCAGACCTTCCAAAACATATTCATTAAGGAATATATTTTAAATCATATTAAAGATCCTATGGTAATTTAAGGTCTAGTCCTTAATGAAGGGATTTTGGAGTTTTCTACATCCGAATCACTATAGATCCCTTTCAAGGATCTCTTAAAACGAGCCCTAGGTATTCCTTGTCCAAGGATTTTTGGAGTCTTAGGGGACTGGGCTATCTGCCAGCCACGAACTCAGCGCCCTGCAGCTCGCCGCACTCAAACCCGGAGGCGATATTCTGAAAACTTTACCTTAATCTAGACCTAAGAGTAACCTAGGAATGAAAAGGGTGCCCTTTTTGGTTTAAAGGGGGTTATAAGGGAACCTAAACCCTGAAAAAGGGAATAAGGGCCTACTCTGGGTCCTAATAATTAAGGATTACTAGGATGCCAGTAACCTTGGAATAAAAAGGGCTCCCTTGCTGGTATTGGGTCACTTAATAAGCAACCTAGGACTACAAAAAGGGAATAAGGGCATCCTAGAAAGTAACCTAGGAATAAAAGGGCGGTTATGAGGGAACTTAAACCCTACAAAAAGGGTTAGGTTCTGAAAGCCTTACCTGAATTTCCTGTGGCCCAAACCCTACAAAAAAGTAGTTTACGACCCCTTACTTAGAGGGTCGAAGCCCTAAGACGGTAGGTTGTTGGATCCCCAGGTAAGGATTACCTGGACCCTACAAAACATTCCTTTTTAGGGTTCCCTTGTATGTTTTCCTTTATTTGGGGTTAAGGTAGTCCTTAAAGAGCTCCTGAAAGGCCTAAAGCTAAAGGGGGGGGTTTAAGAAATACCGAGAGTAGATTAGGTACCTAAACCCGACCAACCTGAACCCTACCTGGAGGCTGATACCCTACCCCATTCTTTAGGATACCTAGTTTTACTAGGATGCCCAGTAACCTAGGAATAGAAAGGCCTCCCTTTTTGGTATTGGGTAACGTTATAGGGAACCTAGGATTACAAAAGGGGAATAAGGGTACTACTGGGCATCCTAGTTTTATGGTTAGGATCTGTTATATAGAAATACCCTGGAAGAGGAGTAGGGTATGAAGCTGCAGGCAATTAAGGAATACCCCTTAAAGGGTTCCTGAAAGGCTCAAAGGGTTCTTTAAGGGATCTGGAGGGGTTTAAGGAACACCTCGAATTTTTTTGGTACTTGATAAGAGGAAAATGCTCCTAGTTTTCAGGGTCACATCCTTCCTTGAAAGTACATTGGTTACTTTAGGTAAAACCTGAACTTCGCGATTCCTAGTTGAAAAGTATCGGTTGCAATTCTAGAGGGGTTGCTTAGCGAAGAAATCCTGAGATTTTGGAGCTTCTTCAACCTTGGAACTTTAGGATATGCGGTAAGGGCTCGGGTGCCCATATAGAGTCTACGTAGGCTTTGCAAAGGTTCCTGGAGCAGTATACTTTAGGGATGGTCACTCCTAGACAAAAACATCCCTAAATGGGCCTAAATCCCGATGATGCCCTCATGGAACCTCCTAATTAAACAACCTCATGGGAGCCCTTGAAAGGGTTCCTGGATTTATCGGGAAAGGTTGGTATTAATGCGCGGTTGGAACCTAAGACCGCTCACCCTGTCCCCATCTCGGACACCCAACAAGATTTCTGCAATCCCGAAACAGCGAAATTCCCTGGTTCTGTGCACACCCATGCTTTCACACCTATGCACACGATGCTTTATCAAAGTTATAGGGAATGTTATGTTTTTAAACAGGTCACAAGCCCTGAATTACACTAATTCTCCATGTACCTAAATAGTATATACTTACTACTTTGAGGCCAAAGTATGCACTACTTGTGTACCATGGACCCTTATACCCTAAACCCGAAAGAACGCCTCCATAACCCTTAAAGGAACCTTTAGAGGAACCCTATTTGAGCACATGGACCTTTAGGGTAACCTTACCCTAAACCCTAAACCCCTAAGCCCTACACCCTAGACCCCTAGAGCGGGTTGCATACATCCCAGAAAGTTGATAATCACCCTAAATCCTATGATTAGAACCCTTAAAGGAGCCCTGTTTGGGTACATGGACCCTTGGGGTTACATACATCCCAGAAAGCTGATAGTCCTAAAGTCGATGCCCCCGGTTCCAAGGCGGCTGAAGCACTCACCCGAGGGCTCCGCAGGCCCCACTCAATGGGTAGCGTTTAGGTTTGTTTTTGGGTAATGGGTCACAATTATACTTTTTTGTTCGGGGTTCAGGGTTTTATATAGGTGGTAGGTAGGTATACAATAATGGGTCACTGGGTACTTCTAGGCTTTTTTTCAGGACTCAGGGTTTTATATAAGTGGTATTTTAGGTATACAGGATTCAAGATCTCTTTAAGTCTTTAAGGTCTGCAGGATTAGGTTTTTGTGTTTGTACGTGTTCTTTAAATAACGGGAGCCCCACGGCAAGACTCAAAAAGTCGTCGGTGAAACGCATCCGGTAGGCTCGGGGGCCGTGACCCCTCGGAACATGTGTATGACTGAAGATAGGGGCGTTATGGTTGCAACAGGGCTTGGGGGAATCTCATACCCGAGACCTCCAAATAGCCCTAACTGGGTACTATTTATACGTCTTAACCCCTAAAGTAGGTACTATTTACATACTTCGTGATCTCGGGATAATGTAATTACACGAAGGAACCCCAAGGAACAGCACGTGGAACTATTCAGGTCCCTATGTTCGAACCTTTGGTTGAGGTTTTAGGGTTTAGGGTCCGAGTTTGAGATCAAACAAGCCTGGAATTCAGGGCCCTGTAGTAGAGCAGGGGCTAAGGCGGCTAAGGTTTTAAGCTATAGGGCCGCCCGGCATCATTCAGAAATTGAAACTGGGCCAGAATCCACCCGAGCTGTCTGCCACGTGGCTGCCCGCAGAGGCTTGGGAACAAAACGAACTGTTGTTTCTTTCCGATCGTTCAAACTTCTGCTGAAGGATTTGAAGGTATGGAGCTATTTCCATTGATGGCTTGCCCTTGAAAGGGCTAGAAGATTATGGGACTTTGTAAGTAAGGCTATATGCACCTTACTTCTTGCTGTGAGCATGGCTACCGTGAATACACCTTGGTAACTTACCAGTAGTCCCAGTACGCCATCAAGGCCACAAATCCTCAAGTCCTCAATCTGCATCTGCAAACAACGGAACGCTGAAACCTTCAAGCCCTGTCAGCTCTACGGCATAAATCTGGGCTATCAAAATCGTGAACCATGCAGCCGAAAACGTAAAACCGAAAATCATCCCACGCCTTCCTATGGTTCAGGCTGACTGAATAATCTGAATCGGAAGTTGCGGAGGTTATCGCCGTGTGAGTCTACGAGTACAATTACGAAGCCCTGCCTGTATCCTCGAACCCTACTAACTAGTAGGTCATGACCCCTGAAGTAGAGGGTTCTAACCTCTACAACCGTAGGTTTGTGGATCCCCAGGTAAACCCTAAACCCTAAAACCCGAAACCCTACAGACCTTATAGACACCCTTAAATGTACCTAAGTCGGGACTACTTTGAGGCCATTGTATATACTACTTCGGTACATGGACCCTTAGGCCTACCAGCAATTCCCTAAACCCTAAACCCGAAACCCTAAACCCTAATAGCCCCCTAAACCCTAAATATAAACCACTACACAGCGCAGGTTCCATTGTACCCACTTGGAGGTTCATGGGACTTAATAAGTACAGTTATAAGTACCCTTATTGGGGGCCCCAAGTACCTTTATAATGCAGTCTTGATTAAGAGAGTCCTACTATTTCGGGGTTATAGGCCCGAAGTTTCTGAATCAGGTACCTACATTACCTCTGCAGTAAGGTCCCTTTAAGGGTTCTCTGGGGATTAAGGTATTAGGGTCCATGGTACCCGGATCAGTGGATACTTGAGCCTTAAATGGGTGGGTCCCTATATAGGTACTTCAAGGCCTAAGTATATACTATACGGGTACATGGAGCCTTAGTGTAAATCCTAAACCCCTAAACCCTAAACCCTGAACCTTAAACCGCTTATAAACCCTAAACCCTGAACCTTCTGCCCTCTATATTACGGAGCCCCCTAGCGGTTGCAGCGGTGGCAGGCATGCAGGCTTCCCAGAGACTCCAAAATCCCTCAGTTGAGGAATATACCTTAAACTATCGTAAGATCCGCAGTATGATCTAAGGAATATTCCTTCATTCCCTGCAATAGATCCCTTATAGATCTCTTTATGGAACCCTATGGGCGTATTCCTTTCTTAAAAGATGTTGGAGTCTCTGGGTCGGCTTTGATCTGAACTTGATCCCTGGACCTTTTGAGCTTGGTACACAGTTCAGAGAAGTTGGACTGGGGTTTAGGGTTTGGGGCTTAGGGTTTAGGGATATATAAGGGTTACTATACTGGGCTTTTAATTGAAGTAGCCAGGGAGAAAAAGTATAAACTTGTTTTTCATCCTGGTTACTTTAAGGAAAAAAGTATTAAAGTATGGTACTCCAAAGCTCACAGACGTTGGGCTTTGGGGTTTATGAGTCTAGGGGTTCAAAAATTAGGGGTGTAGGCTTTGGGGTGTAGGCTCTTGGGTTTAGGCTTTACGGTTTAGGGGTTTATGGTTTGGAGTTTACAGCAGGGTTTGGGGGTTTAGGGTTTAGATTTTAGGGGTACCAGGCTCGCAGAGTTTAGTCGCTTAGGGTAACCCTTAACAGCTTAACAAAGTACTTAATGCCGTGCAAAGCTTCTATCATCGTTTGGGATTGGGGGCTTTGAAGCTGCAAGACGAGTCCCCCGAGAACGCCACTAAACCGTAAGCCGTAAGCACTTTCAAAACGTAAGCTTGTTTCGGTTTCCAAGATTCCTATCACGAAACCCCAAACCACAAGCAGATGCGCAGACCTCAACGCCAGAATCTCCAAGCCCTAAACTCAAAACGGCAAGCCCTAAACTCCAGAACACTGGGCTTTTGAGTACCTCAGCCCGAGCCGCACTTAAACGACGTCCAGGACTGGTTGGCTTTCTGCGAAAGGTCTTTCTGGCTGCTTCTGTAAACCCTAAACCCAAAACTCTATTCTCCTACAGCCAAAGCAAGAACCCAGAGGGTCCAAGTACCCAGATAGTAGGGTTTTGGGTCCCAAAATCCATACTCTGAATGGTTTATGGACCTTGAAACCCTACTATTTGGGTACTTGGACCCTTAGTGGAAGAAAAATCAAACCATTTTTGCAAGCTGTATGAAGGAAGCACAAATAGGAGCCACAAAGAGCTCGAAGCTAAAGTCTCTTCGAATCAAACAAAGGAGTTAGCTTCTCAATTTCACGGTTTGAGTCTGCCAGCACCCCCAAGTACCGTTTAATGGAGCCCTTACGGTCCTGAATAGTGGGTGTTTAGAGTTTAATGGAAGGTAGTCGGGCGGCACTGGTGGGCAACTGGGTTTCGGTTCTGGCTGATAAGGGAACTTTGTCATCACAGAGTCTTCCGAGGCAAATGGTTTCGAGTTCGGTGCTTGCATCTTCGAACCTAGAGTTGATGTGCCATTGGCGCTTGGTTCCCAAGCAACACGTAGGTCACGCAAGAAGATGGAATTGTGGTCCATCCTTACTTGAGGAGTCATAGCTACGTACGCATAAAATGTCCTAATCATACCTCGAGTAACCCATGTACCTTAAACAAACAGGACATGACCTTACAAAACTAATTTCACTTCCCTGTTGAAGGTACCTGTACTGAACTTAGAACCCCAGAACAAATAGCTGTTTCTTAGGGGTTATAATAACCAAAAACTAAAAAAAACTGTACCTTTAAGGTACCTTGGTTGCTGAACAACCGTATTCCGAATCTTGCAACCTTGGCGAGACGTAACGCAACTTTTCAGGGTCGAATGCCAAGAGGGTCCATATACACTACCATTATGGAATTAGGTCCCCGAAACCATAATGAGGATGGTCTTCTGGGACCTAATTCCATAATGGTAGTGTATATGGACCCTCTGGGATATAGGGGTCGGAATATGTAGTAAGAGCCACATCCCATGTAGTGTATTCGTTCATGTACCCAGAACCCGTTTTGTAGTTTCAGTATACTCTTTAAAACATGAAACCTGACACCCTAAACCAAAACCCTGTTCAAAATGTAGAAAAGTAGACACCTAAGCCTAAACATTACAAACCCTAAACACTTGAACCCGTGCAGCAGCCAGGAAGCCGTCAGTTTCCGACGCATGCAATTCAGGCATCTGGCTTGGCCAGAGCTTTTCTTGTCCCCCTGTCTTAGGGCGTCTACGGCGTGGGGTTTAAGTTCAGGGTTTAGGGGTGTACCTAGAATAACCCATACACCCTTAAAACAATAATATGGCCCTGAAAAATGGGTACAAAAAGATACCTTGGTTACTTAAGGTATCTGTGGATCCTAGCACCTAATTGCTGCTCAAAAATCTACACCCTGTGTTTACGGGGATATAACCTGCCAATCTGTAGAATTTGGACTACAGCTACAGTTTGGGACTTCGGGAAGCCCGTACACAGATTGCTGTTTCCCGTGTTGGTGGTCTTACTCAGGCTCCCACACCCAGCCTCAGCAACAACAGCCATTTCAATAGTATCTAGTAAGCTTCGTTCTCGAAATTGACATGACCCTGAGCCTGAGCCCAAACCTGCTACAAGACCTCCTTAAAACTTGCGCGTTCCATATGTCGACAAGAAGTAGCCAGAAACATTACCCTGGGGAATACCAGAACATGTCGCCTTTAGTCTCTTAGACTCCGAAGTAGGTATCATTTGTAGAATGGAGGGGTTTTGATCATTTGAACAGGGCTCCTATCCTAAACCCTAAACCCTAAACCCTATAGATCCCTGAAAAGAGCCCTGTTCAGCTTCCAGCAGTCAGTTCATGTAAACCATGTAAACTTGTCAGAAACAACATCAACAAAGATGGTAGTACAACGACAACTCCTACGGCTGACTTTAGAGTTTAGGGTTTAGGGCTCCCATGAACCGAAAATGCGAACTCGACAGCCCAGATACTACGACTCGGATCTTAGAACCTATACAAACCCTCTGAATATGGGGACCTTAAGAATTAGAATAGGGCTTGGGGGCTCAATATACTATAATTATAAAAACGAGACCCCAAAGTAGTATAATAGGTAATTATATAAGCCCCTATATGCGCCTATACTAAGTCCTTATAATAGCCCTTCTAGAAACCTCTCTAGACCCCTTTAAAGGAACCCTAAACCCCATAGTATAGAAGCTATATAAACCCTCTACTGCAGGGGCAGGGGGACCTGGTCTCTATCCTGCAAGCAGGATCTGGATTGCCTTGTGGCAATGCTTGTCTCCTTGACCCACAAGGACCTAAAAGAAATAGTTACGGTGCCCTAAACCCTGAACCCTGGCAATGCCGACAGGCAGAGCTGTTTTAGGCTATCATGGGATACTTCTCTGTAACGTCTCTGAAGATGCTGCATCATAGCTTCGATTCGCGCACTACAGAGGGCGCAGCTTGCAATACTCTTGCTCTTAGTCTCGGAGTTAGCAGCAGGACACTCTAGACCCTGACCCTACGCCCTAAACCTCTGAACCCAAATATCGAACCTTCAAACGAACCCGAAACCCCTGAACCCCATTCTCGAACCTTCAAAGGACCCTAAACCCCCAAACCCTAAACCCCTAAACCCAAGTATAGAATCTTGAAAGGAACCCTTAGACCGGCTGGCGTATAGTTATTTCATAACTATATGGGCTCAGGGTTTGGGCTTAGGATTTGGGGTTTATATGGGCATTATACGGGTATACTGCTACTAAACTTAACCTTCAAACCTTTATCCCAAAAGACATAAATCTCAAGCAAGCTTTACATCACACCAAAATCTAGCTAAATTCGAAATTGCCAGCTTCGTCTTGCGATGTACAGGACAAGACCAAAAGTTGGAAGGACCCCTGATATGATTTAAGGTAGATTGCCTAATTAAGGGATATTGGACTCCCTCAATCCCTTACGGTAGAAGCCAAAAACCTTGGAAACCCAATATCCTCGATCCTTAAGAGGCAATACAAAGGGAACCCCAGCACTATTTATTGGCCTGAATCCGATAAGAACCCCAACCCCCCCACCCACAATACTACAGGTAATTATTAAGGCTCCTAGACTATGCGAATCCTGCTTCTAAGCATCCCAGAACACTTTATCTCGGAGTTATCCCTCTTGTCTGAGAGATTTCGTTCAGAAGCCTCACCCTAAACGCGAACCCTTAACTTCAATTAACGAAAACAGCCCTACCCTAAACCTGAAAGCCTAAACCCTAAATCTTGGTCTTAATAAGCCTAACCCCTGAGCTCTGTAACCCATAGCCGTAAATGGAACGACTGCAGAGATCCGCGGAGACAAGGAGAAAAGTGCTGAGAAGATTGTCATTAACCGTGGCCGGCTCTGATAACCAGCGCCGGAGACCTCACCGCCTACCTTTCAAGGGTTCCTTGCCAGCAACAGTTACAAGGGTGTTTTTGTAGGGCTCCTGTCAGAGCTGTATAGCCGACCTGCGCCTGAGTGTTTCGATTTTATGTTTCGGATGTATGTAGCCCGGTAACCCACTCTTTGTGTAGGGCCCTAGGGCCCTAGGGGCTTATTGAAGCTTTCCTGAACCCCAAACCCTAAACCCTAAACCGGGGCTTATTATTGAAGCTTTCCTGAAACCAATCCTTACATTTGTGCACCGGAGCCAGTCTTGGCTTCTCTGATGTTCCAAACCCCAAACCCAAAACCCAACGAGTTTAGGGCTTAGGGTTTAGGGCTTAGGGCTCCATTCTCTCACACCCTAGCTTGCTGCTCAAGATTCTACCCCTAAGTCTAAAAATATGGGTCCTTAGAGGGCAAGAGTACCCTTCAAGGACATGAACAAGAAATAACAACAAGGCATCCTGAACAGGTAGGTCTGCTAGGGTCAATGAGTCAAGGTAAGCCCTAAACCCTGAACCTTCAACCCTAAAACCCCTAAACCCCTAAACCAAAAAAGCTCTAATTATAAGCCCTAAAACCTGAAGCCTAAAGCCAGTCTTCACCCGTTTCTTCGGCCGCAAGGACTCCAGCTCGCCGGACGTGGCAACGAATTTCTTTTTCGCTTCAGCACCTGCAGGCGGAGGGCGTTCAGCCTACAGGCTCTGGCCTTAGGGCTAGGGGAGCTTTGGGTTTCGGTTCAGGGTTTTACAGTCTAGGGCGTAGGGGGTTTGGGTTTGGGGCGTAGGGTGGGCTTAGCTCAAGGATCCTGGGACTTGGTAACTGGGGCTATAAAAAATGGTAACCATACTTATAATGACTTATAACCCCAAGGACGGTACTTGGAACCTTAATCTAGGATGCCCGGCAACCTAGGAATAAAAAGGGCTCTCTTTTTGGTACTGGGTAACTTAATAAGGAACCTAGGACAACAAAGTCGCATGCTACTCCAAGGAGGGATTTTCGGGTTCTTTGATTAAAGGTGCTCTAGGGGGTTTAGGGTGTCGTCAAAAGCTTACGGGTTTTAGGGTTTAGGGTTTTAGGGCTTCGGGGTTGCAGGTTTGGGGCTACGGGTAAGGCTTTCTAATTTTCAGTACCTTGGTTTCAAGACTTGGATTTCTGTCCGCTCAGAGCTTCAGGTCTCGGGCTTCTAAACCCCAGTTGCGGTGCCGAGAACTGTACTTATATAGTCCCATAAACCTTTAAGTGTCCCTAAGGGTCCATCACCCAGAAAGTGTATACTTTGGCCCAAGTAGTGCCTGTATAGGTACTTTGGGCCCACAGTATACTAAGTCTCTGGCCTACTTGTCCGGTAACCTTGGGAACTAAAGGTTAATCATTTGGAATATACTGAAATTAAATAAGGACTATACTACCCCAAAAAGGCTAACGGTTACATACCCTGCTACTGTGCTCTAAACCCTCAACCCCCAAACCCTGAACCCTAAACCACTTATAGTCCCTAAACCCTTAAGGTAAAAGCCAGAAAGTTGGAATATGATTATCCTAACCCTTCTATGGTAAATTATAGGGTATCCTACCATGAAACCATATTCCAACTTTCTGGAGTTCCCTGTAACCGTAAACCCTTGTGCACTGTTTTCGGAAGTGCCCGGAAAGACGTAAAGGCCTTTGGGCCGGGATAAAGTTGAGGGTGCAGGGTTGGGGGTAAGGGGTTCAGGGCCTACCTGGGTTTTGGGGGTTTAAGGATATAGTAGAAGCCAGAAAGCTGGAACATGACTTTAGGAGGATTAGTGCTAGGATCCCTTATACTTTACCTTAAGGGCATGGGGCCAATGATGTTCCAACTTTCTGGCTTCTACTGTAGGGTTGGGGGGTACTTCCCCACCCTACAGCATATACTATGCTCTTGCTCATGTTAAGTGCTTGATTCCTACAAGTATTCAGAGTGGCGAAAGTAGGTTTAGAGCTTTAGGGTGTTCAGGATTCAGGGTTTTGAGGCCGGGATTTGGGGCTTAGAGTTTGTTTCGGCTTCCCTTGCCAAACCCCTAAGCTTTGGGCTGACATGTTGGGTTTTCTCCTAACCCCTAAACCCGATACCTGGAAACCTTAATTTCAGACTGCCCCTTATCGATCCCTTAAGGGAACTCTTACCTGGACCTGGAAAGTATGTAGAATAATAGCCTTGTAAAGGTATAGGGCCATTATTTCACCTTCTTTGGGGGGTCTACGTATAATAGATCCTTTAAAGGGGTCCCTAGATATCATATCCTCAGAAGCCCCATGCCCTACACCGGCTTGAGGTTTAGGCTTTAGGGTTTAGGGTTTCGGGTTTAGGGTTTAGGGTTTCGGATTTACCGTTTAGGGTTTAGGGGTTAGGGTTTAGGGTTCTGCCCCTAGCTTGCATTCAGAAGACCTCTCGGAATCTTCGGACATTGGGAATCCATGCTTAGGTTTGTGGGCTTCAAGGCTTCGGGTAGAAGCCCCAAAGTTGGAAACCCAATAGCCTCAATCCTTCAGAGTAATGCATAGGGAATCCCAGCACTATTTGGTCTTAATTTCAAATTTATGGGGTTCACTCTAGGGTTAGGGGGGGGGTTCAGGGTTTGGTTTTGTCGGGTTTAAAGCTTGGGTTTGGGGGTTTCTATGGGCCTGAAGAAGTGCTCCTGTCTTGGGGGAGAGGGGGGAAGTGAAGGTGCAGGCAGAATCGGTGGTTGTGGTGCTGGTGACCGGTGATGCTTGTTTTAAGCTTGGAGAGGTGGATTGGACGAGGGTCCCTGCAGTGGAAACCACGGCAAGCAAATGGCAGCGGAAGCAGCAACAGTCATGGTCAGCCTGAGCCGAGAACACCTTTTTGTTCCGATCGCAGCGAGCTTTGAACAGCTTCAGGGCTGTTGTGGTCGAGGCCAAAGCTTAGGAGTTTTCAAGTCCGGTTTAGGATTACGGTTCCGGGTGAAAGCTTCTGAGTGCTAGAGCTTCACGCCTGCAGGGTGATGTAGAATCGAAAAACACAAATAGGGTCTTGGAGTCTGCATAATCAGTAATAGCAACTTTTCAAACTCTGGGCTACCATAACCTCTTGCAGTAGCTGGTTCATGCTACTATGATGATACAGCGCTCAGGGCCCATATATCTACACTTACATCGACACTCAGCACATATGGGGGCTTCCGAAAATGGGGGACCCGAAAATATAGCACCCGAAATAATAGGATCCTTACTATAAGGACCCCAAAATAAGATACCCCTCATTTTCGGAAACTCCCATATAACAAACGGGCTGCTATGGGGTGCAAATACTACGTTCCCAGTAGCACCGTTGGTATGTAGTAGAAGCCCCTAACTATAGCCCTGCAAGGACCTATGAAACCGCTCTGACCCCCTAACTAAAGCACCGTTACGAATATAGAAGCTGCGTGGACTTTTAGAGTCCTTCATCAGTTGCTGAAGCTTGGGCCTCACCAATCGCAGATCTACAGGTCAAAGCTGCAAACCTCAGCGCGTCCAAAGACTTCCGCATCACAGAGGTATCGCATATGCGACGCAAGGCGCTCATTGGACCTGTCCGGGGTGCATGGGTGAGTTTAAGGTTCGGGGTTTAGGCTTGAGGTTGGGGTTTAACCCTAGACCCCCCCAAACCCTGAAACCCCAAACCCGCAAAACCCAGCCCCCAAAACCGCCTCCGTTGAGATCTTGCATAAACTTGTTCGAACCCCAAACCCCTGCCAAAAACAAGGGTGGGGCCTACTTACAGTAAACCCCAAAAAGTTGGAACCGGATTAAGGCCAAATAGTGCTGGGCTTCCCTATACGTTACTCTTGAGGAGTGAGGCTATCGGGTTTCCAGCTCAGGGGCTTCTATTCCCAAAAGCATTATAAACCCTATAATCCCCTATACACTAACCATAAGCCCTTATGGATCCATTTAAGGAACCCTTGTTAGGGCTATTGGGTTTCCAACTTTTTGGCTTCCACTGTAAAGGTTCATCTGACTTAGAGCCTGAGGGGGTCGAGAGGTACTGCAAGGGATCTCTAGCCCTAGGCGTCTGAGGACTCATATAGGGTTCCTTTGAAGGGATCTACGAGGGGTCCTTTAAAGGGATCTCTAGCCCTAGGCATCTAAGGACTCATATACTAAGGCTTTTGGGCCCAAAGACATCCAAAGACCATACTATATGTAATATAAGGCTTTTGGGCTATTTTGATGCCCAGGGTAGTGGGTTAACGGTTCATGGGACTTCGTAACTAAAGTTATACATAGGGTAACTAACTATACTTGTAAATACCTAAAACCACAATTGAGGTACGCAAGACTGTACTTAAGAAGTCCTATGAACCTCCAAGTAGAAGGCCTACAGTGGACTTTCGTGTATTTTGGATTTTTGAGTTTGGGCCTTGAGGCTGAGATTTTAGGACTTGCGGATTAGGATTTAGGATCTCGGGTCTGGGGTTTCGGATCTCGGATTTGTGGGTTTGGTAAATACGTTCTTATACTGCCAGACCTTCCAAAACGCCGCTTAATCAATGAACATAAGTTAAATCGTCTTAGAGGTGCTACTGTAACTTTATGTACATGTCTTAATTAAGGGAGTTTGGAAGGTCTGGGCTGTTTAGGGCCGACTGGAGCACTGCTGCAAGCCTGTCTAGCTCCGTGTGTTCCAAAGCCTGAGCCCCAAAACTGAAATCCACAAACCGGCCACACGCACAAGGAAACTTTCAGAATAAAACATCCGTCTCGCTAAGCACTTACAACACCCTAACCAAAACGACAGAGCACCATCAAACGAAACCAACCCATGTCCTAATTACTGTGACTCTGTTCATAAACATCTTTAAACCCACACCCGTTTACAAACCTTGAACCCTAAACGCAGTTGGTAGGGCATGCGCTCCGTAACGTATGGTCAAGCCGACACCCGGAAAAATAAACCCATTGCGTAAACCCTAAAACCTAAGCAGCAACAAACCCTGGGCATCAAAATAGCCCAAAAGCCTGAAATAGTATGGTCTTTGGGCCCAAAAGCCTTTAAATTTGAGTCCTTAGAGCCTAAGGGATAACCTTTGGAGGACCGCACCGGAGCTCAGCGAGGAAGCCGTCGCGATCGTGACTCGTCAGTAAGCGCATGGCTCTCCTAAGTTTCGGATGTCGGTTGCGGGGCCTAGGTATATACCCTTAATATAGGGATATCCCATATAAACCCCCTTAAAAGGAAGCCCAATAAGGTAGGGATAGTCCCCATAAAAATGCATATGCTTATGTGCTTATGGGGTCAATAAGTATAATTTCCCAGAGGGTCCAAGTACCCAAATAGTAGGGTTTTAGGTCCCGCAATCCATACTCTGAATGGTTTTTGGACCTTGAAACCCTACTATTTGGGTACTTGGACCCTTAGGGTATTATATACCCATTATATATAGCCCCATTATAGGGTAGGGTCCCCATTAAGGGTCGCCACTGTAGGGGTTTAGGACTGAAGGAGTGGGATGCGCCGTTTGGTTTAGGGCTCAGGCTTTAGCCTTCAGGGTGTAGGATTTAGGATTTAGCTGATGCTGTTGAAGTTCTTAAGGCTCTAGAATATACTTTTAGGGTCCGACTCATCCGCTCAAGCGTTGAATGGCTCTATGCCGGTACTGTAATACGGCTTGATGGGGTTCTTGAGTTCTTTGGTTTGGTCATAGAGCCCCCCTTACAGGAACCTCTTCTAAGTCTTAAAAAGGTACTACAGGTTCATGGGTCCCAAGGGCAACTTTCTACTCATAGAAGCAGCTTAGGATTTCAGCATTGCCCAAATCTTCCAAATTCCCTCAACTGAAACTGCGGAGTAAACATTAAATCAGATGAAGGATCCTCCTAAAATTGAAGGTCTATTCCTTCACTACAGGGTTTTGGAAGGTCTGTGTGGTTTGGGGTCAAGCGTTGAAGATCTCTGGCTTGGGGTCTGGGGCTGGGGATTTAGCGTTTTATGGACTGAATACCCGAAAAAAGACCTAAGCACTGCTATAGAAGAGGGGGTACTTTCCCAAATCACAATAACATTGCATGATGTAGGAGCCCTGGATTCTGCTATTAAGGTACTTAAGAATTAAAACTTGTGGAATAATTAGCAATACCATCCCGTATTGTAGTTCGAAGACAGCATCACCCAAGAGCCCTAATCACCAAGGCCCTCATACCAGGGGCTGCGAGCGCATGGTTTGGCGCTTAGCATCTAAGTTTGAGGGTGTAGGCAGATGTCCTTTCGTGCGAGAGCTTTGCTGTCCAAACAGTTTTTCAAGATCAGCGGATTCCACGACAAGCTAGGGTTTAGGGTTTATAGGGTTGAGTTCGGTCATGAGAGATAAACCATCGCTTCGTTTGTAGGCTGGGACCTCCTTAACCCAGTAAGCCAGCCTCGAACTACAGACGGAAGAGTCAAACCATATCAAGCAACGTCTGTTGTCATGACACCGTTTCCACAACTTTTATGGGGCCCCCCAAAAAGCATATAAGCAATAAAAAGGATGGGGATATCCCATATAAACCCCCTTAAAAGGAAGCCCAATAAGGTAGGGATAGTCCCCATAAAAATGCATATGCTGATGTGCTTCTGGGGTCAATAAGTATAATTTCCCAGAGGGTCCAAGTACGCAAATAGTAGGTTTTAGGTCCCAAAATCCATACTCTGAATGGTTTTTGGACCTTAAAACCCTACTATTTGGGTACTTGGACCCTTAGGGTTTTAAACCCCAATGACTGGCAGAGCCCCAGAAACCGATGAAGTGAACCTGATAATTTGGGAGCTTCCGCAAATTATGTAGGGGTAGCTTATTTTGGGGTCCTTACAAGGACCCTACTTTTTAGGGTACTATTTTAGGGTACCCTGTTTTCGGAAACTCCCATTTTGCTGCAGGAGGCCGTACAAGTGGATCGGAGAGTATCTCCTTCAGGGCTGGATACAGGTCCTACCCCTGGGCATCAAAATAGCCCAAAAGCCTTATATAGTATGGTCTTTGGGCCCAAAAGCCTTAATATATGAGTCCTTGGATGCCTATGGCACGGCGGTTTGGGGATTCAGATTTCTGCAAATCCTTTGCGCAGGAGAATGCATGTGCATACACATGCTGCATAACCAAGGTTTCCATGTCCACCCCAATACAAAGCTTTCTATAAAAGGCCTCCGAACTTGACTCTGACGACACCCGCCTTACTATGAAACTTCACTTTGAAGGATTGGCTTTTGAGTTAAGAGTTCTGGCCTGCTACCAATCACAAACAAGCATCGTTCTCGGAGTACCGTGCGGGTCCATGTGGCGATTCGCGATGTAGTATTTACTTTGGCCTTCTGTATAGGTACTGTAGGGCCCACGTACATACTCGATGGACATGTGGAGACTTTCGGGAATCATAAGCACTCTTAGTTCTCGCAGACTTAGCAGCAGCCACTTAACTTGCAACAAGCTGCTAAAATAATAACCATAATACTTGCAATTACTTATAACCCCGATCAGGGTACTTATAACCTTTCTTACTGAGTCTCATGATCGAAGTAGCCCGTATTTAAGAAAAAAATATTAAAGTCTGATACCCCAAAGCCCTTAAAACGAAACGAGACTATGCACCCACTTACCGAAACACGAGGAAGATCCTTCACCTGCGGCTCTTCGAGCTTCTCTCTCCTGAAATTGGGTGTCGGGTTTATGGTTTAGGGCTTAGAGTTTAAGGCTTAAGGTTACGGGTTTAGGGCTGAGGAAAGGTCCGGTAAAAGAAATCTAGGATGTTCCTTTGAAGATTACTTCAAAGAATGGATTAGGTTCTTCGGGTCCAGGGTTTGGTTTAGGTCTCTAAGGGCTTTACAGCGCCGTACAGAGTGTTGCACTGGTTGCATAAGTGAGGCGGGCGCAGGAGCCTGCAAGCTTTCTAACTCACGTCTTTCCCTAAGGCTCCATGTGCCCATATAGTACATACTTAAGCCTTAAAGCACCTATACGATGACCCCTGTGAGGCTTAAGTATCTACTGTAAAGGCACATGGAGCCTTTGGGTTTATAGGCTGAGCAATCGAGGAAATTAAGGCCCAGGAGGTCAGGACCTTACGCCCCAAACAGCCCAACCCAGAGGGCCCTACTAGGGTTTCAGGTCCCAAAATCCATACTCAGAATGGTTTTTGGACCTTAAAACCCTACTATTTGGGTACTTGGACCCTTAGGGCAACAGTCCCATAAACCCATGAAGCCGACGGCCTCCAAAAGTGGGTTTAGGGTTTAGGGTTTTAGGGTTTTAGGGTTTAGGGTTTAGGGTGCGTCTCACACACCAAAAGCATGAAACCCTGTACCCAAGGGTTCGAAACTGACGGTTCATGGAGAAATCAGAAACATCCAAAGGCTACAACGCCCCTTGCACCAGGGAATATACTGATAGATTGCTCAATAAATTATTACCCTCAACCCTATAAACCCCAAAACAATAAACCCTAAACGGGTCCCAGGTTTCGGAGTCTCTGAAGCAAAACGGACTTTTTCAGACCCAGGTACAGTAGAGGCCACAAACTCAGGGCTTAGGGTTTACAAGATTGCTTTTGACTTTAGGTGTTATGGTTGAGGAAGGTGGTGTTGTATACAACCCTGGACCTAAGGGTCTATGTAGGCATTGATAGAATTACAGTATACCTCGGCCGCAAATTACGCACACAGGTACAACTTTCAGGCTATGTACTAGGTTACTAGGTGGGGGACCCTATCTGAAAAAACTATAAAACCTAATAAAGACTCTTTGAACCCTAAGCCCTAAACCCATATGCAACACTACTGTATCTTCACAGTGCTTCAACGGAACCCTCACAAGAACTCTTCCGTGAAACTCATAGCGCCGAGCGGCTGCTGGGCAGTGAGCCGGCCACCAAGCGAAGTGTCAGCAACGCCACCCAGCGCCTGAGACAGGCTTGGCTTGAGTTACATAATATAGCGGCCTAAATAATTACCAACACTCTTTAAATTTACGTGGGGGGTTGCTTAATATTATTTTAGTATTAGTATGCCCCAAAACCCTACTCTAATGTTCGCCTCGGCCCGGCCGAAGCAGTCAGAGGCGGAGTCAGAGGCTCCCACAACAAAATCTTTGTCTCCCCACCTCTTAATCCTCTCTCCAGCGACCCCCTCGTCAACGAAGCCAACCCCCCACACAATCGGAGTTCGTTTTTACCCCGCCGCCCTTCCCTCCTCTCTTCCTTGCCGCGAGGCAAGACAGGCTAGTTTACATCATTCGCGAAGTTGATGCCGAAGCCACGGAATTCCGGGGCTGTGTCTTGTACTTTGTTGCAAAGCTTGATTCAAAAGTTCCCCTTCCGACAAATGGGAGGTTGTAGTGAGAAGTGTACTACGCTTTTTGTAGTAATGCCTATAGGATAATGCACGGAATGTGCCACTTCTCCTGCTCAGTCAGAGCCTTAGCATGAAAACAAATACTGATACTTTTAAAAAACAAACTGAAGAAACAAGTGCACTCATTCACGCAAGGCCAACCTGTGTGACCTACCTGCTGCTTCGTACAGCCGGGCCGAGGCGGACGACGCGAGGCGTTCAAAACTATTGCCCCTAAAATTTGGGCTTAAGGTTGGGGTTTCTGGTTACCTCATTTGGGGGTCCTTATAGCCACATACTACTCAGGGTCTGCACGAGAACCTCTTGGTCTCTGAAACTCCCAAATATGGCAAACCCTAAGTTTACCTAGACCCCCCAACTACCCTCTAATCTACCCCAAATACCCACTATTAAGGACCACAAGGGCTCCATTAAAGGGCCATTGGGGGGTCCTGGTAGGGTTTAGGGTTTCAGGGATTAGGGGCCCTAAGAGTGCCAGAACCCTTATTCAGGGAATGTGCCCTGAATCTGCATGTTAATCATCCCTCTATAGTCCGAAACCCAAAATCCTGAAACTCTGCACCATTACTGGTCTCTCTAACCCTAAACCCTGGAAACTTTAAACTTTAAGGTGTATGCTTTAGCAAGGCGTATTGGGCTGTCGGGCAGGATTCTACCCCAGGACCCCAGGCCATAAATCGTAAACCCCTAAACCCTCAGACCGTGGATACTGAAGGGTTCCTTTGTGTACGGGTTAGGGTTCCTTTAGACAGGATCTATAAAAGATCTAAATGAATGCGTTGAGGGTCGAAGCTTCGAGGTTTAGGATTTGGAAATTGAAGAGGGGTTTAGGGTTTAGGTATTTTAGATGTTAGGGTTAAACCCTGAACCCTAAACCGAGTGCAGGGATTGTTGTGGAATTTGGTTCTCCGAGGTTGGGAGTCGGGTTTAGGATGAAGGGTTCGGGATCGACACTTCTCCCTAAGGGTCCATGTGGGAGTTTCCGAAATTGGAGGTACCTTCTGTTGGGGTCCTTATAATAGAGATCCTGCTATGTAGGGTACCATATTAGAGTCGCCTATTTTCGAAAACTTCCATGTACCCAAATCGTATATCCTTTGCCCCAAAGTACCTATGTAGGGATCACTTTACGGCCAAAAGTAGACACTATTTAGGGACATGGACCCTTATGCCCTTAACCCTATAGAACCCCTGAGAAAGCCCTTAAAGGGAAGCCTTAAAGGAACCCTATTTTGGGTACCATCATGGACCTTTAGGGGTTTAGTTTAAGGCTTTCCAGGGTCTCAAGATCGGACTACGATGGAAGCCAGGGTTCTAAAAGGCGGTCATGTTGCGAAGCCCTGTCTAACTGAAGGGGTCCTGTAAAGGGGTCCTTAAAGGGGGCTTTAAGGGATACTATAAGGGGTATTATGGGTGTTTAGTAAGGGTTATAAGGGTTCAGCTTAAGGGTACTATAGGGTTCTATACTAAGCTTCCCTTTATGGGTCAATGGTTTCAGGTCTACTGAGAGGTTCATGGGACTTAGTAACTAGGGATATAATTAAGGCAACTACACTTATATGTACTTCTAATCCCAATAAGGCTATATACTTATAACTGTACTTACTAAGGCCCTTGAACCTCCAAGTAGGGTTTAGGGAACACTAACCCTAAGGGTCCAAGTACCCAAATAGTAGGGTTTTAAGGTCCAAAAACCATTCAGAGTACGGATTTTGGGATCTAAAACCCTACTGTGTGGGTACTTGGACCCTCTGGGTAAGACCCGAACCCGAACTCCTATCCGCTGGGGATCCATGTGTAGTAATGCAGCATTAAATGCAGTACAGTAGAAGCCAGAAAGTTGGAACATGAATATCCTCATGCCCCTAGTATAAAGCGTCAGGGGTCGTTCCGAAAAACTGGCGGTGTTCGTCAACTTTGTAATGGCCTGACGACCCCAGCAAGCTGCAGCAGTCAATATAGCAAGCAAAGGCGGTGGCGTCAAGGAAATCTCATCGATGATAAGCAAAGCCAACCGAGACCAGCGACGGCACAACGCCGCCAAGCGTTGTTTCGTCGGCTTCTTCATTACCAATGCTTGATTCCGAGTGATACCGGCCAGGTAATGAAACGTGCAGCCACCAATCAGTCTGGCCGCAGAGTTTTGCGCAGCAACGCCCCTGGCGCTAGAGATCCTAGCACTTTAATCATCCTAAATCCATTGTCCAACTTTCTGGCATCCACAGTATGTTCTTCCGAATTGTCTACTAGAAGGGCCTAGGCCCCGTAACTACCCTCCACTATAACCCAATCAACCTTTGTTGAAGGCCGTAAGGGCTACTTGGGGAGGTGATGACGTGCATGGACCATATTTGCAAGCCCAAACCCTTTAATGCAAAAAAGCGCAACACACCCCATTCTCGAGCTATGAGCTGCCCTCAACCTAAAACCCCAACAGACCTCAGTACCTACATAGGTAGAACGCAAGGTTCGTCGAGAGGAACTACTATTATGGCTTCGGCAAGTATTCCCCAATAGAGGTACTTAGGATTTACTTCGGACCCTTTGGGAAGAGTCCCCATCCATGGGTTTCCACACAATCCTGCAAAGCCCTGTGCCACCCTGACAGTAACTTGTGTTTGAGGAGAACCCTTCCAGCTAAACCCTAAACCCTAAACCCTCAACCCTAAGCCCTGAACCTACACCCGAACTTCTAACCGTAAACCCGAAACCCTAAGCCCTGAACCTACACCCTTATTTCAAACGAAACCTGACCCTGCATGGCAAATCCTCCCAAGGCCTATAGATCCATGAATCCCTGAACTACGGTTGATGATATAAGTCCTGCATTACCTTAAGGACCCTAAACTATGGGAATTATGGCATATTCCTTATTATGGGCAATGCCGGATTTAGATCATCAGCCGTGTGATCGGGCCAAGGGACCCAGCAAGTATGGTTTTGGGGTTTGGGTTTTAAGTAGTTCACAGGTAGGATAGCCCCACTTTGGGGACGTATAACCCCAACTATCCAAGTTTGGCCCGACTTTCACACTAGAGAGGACTCGTTGTATAAGGCCACAGTCTACAACAAATAAACCCTATAATCAAGTACCCCGAATCCTGAACGCTCACGGTATCCTGTTCGTACCCCTAGATGAGCCTTATGAAAACCCGACGGAACCCACAAGCCTCGGCGTAGGTCTGCTGATTTTTGGCCTCTTGGCGCTCTGCCTGCTACGTGATCAACTTTCCGACTCCTACTGAACTATAAGGACGCAAAAAGATTAAAGGTTAGGTATGGGGGATTTAAGGTAAATCCCTTAGAGCAAGCGATCAGCTCCGGTCTAGGTCCCTGGTGTACCAGCTGGGGTCCTGGTGTATCGTCGATGACATACCCAGAGACACCAATATCCCGTAAATTAAGGAATATACCTTAAATTATAGTAGGTTGCGTCATATGACTTAAGGAATATGCCTTAAACTATAGTAGGATCCGTAATATGATTAAGGAATATACCTTAAACTATAGTAGGTTCCGTCATATGATTTAAGGAATATGCCTTAATAAAGGGATAGTGGAGTCTCTGCACCTTCTGGACTTCCTGGTGGACCCGCTCGTACAGGGTGTAGGGCTTCGTTACGGTTGATGATATAAATCCTGAAAAGCACCTCAAGGACCCTAAGCTATGGGAATTATGGTATATTCCTTCTTATGGGTAATGCAGGATTTCTATCATCAACGGTAGAACATCCAGAATCTAGAACACAAGATGCACCAAAACTCTCAACCCTGAACACTAAACTAAACTCTCAACCAAAGGCAGCAAAAGACTTCTATTAGTCTATACCGCAGACCCCTAAGCCCAAACCCTCAACCCTCAATCGCAGGCACAAAAACCCAATGTCACTTAATTGAGAAATATTTCTTAAACTATGGTAGGATCCCTAACATTCCCTAATGAAGGGAATCCTAAACCCTAAACCCTAAACCCTAAACCACCCTCAAGACTCCTATAGTAGAAGCCAGAAAGTTGGAACATCAGACTCCTCATGCCCTTAAGGTAAAGTATAAGGGATCCTAGCACTAATCCTCCTAAAGCCATGTTCCAACTTTCTGGCTTCTACTATAGACCATTCATGCCTGCAGTCTGATAGGACTTAGAAGCTTTAGGGTTCCAGATCCTTCTTCTAAGGACCCCAAAATAATGTACCCTAAACCCTAAACTCTAAACCCTAAACCGTAAGGTTCTACGGTTGATGGTATAAATCCTGCAGTACCCATAATAAGGAATATACCATAATTCCCATAGTTTAGGGTCCTTAAAGTAATGCAGGATTTATATCATCCACCGTATGAAGGATCTATAAGGGATCTATGAGGGTTGAGGGGTTAGGGGTTTAGTGTGCTACGGGAATTTGTGGCGGGTTCAGGGTTAAGGGCTTAGTGTAATGGTTGACGACCTTGGGCGTCGGATTAAGCATGTAGACTATAGGGTTTAGGGTTTAGGGCATGTGCCTGGATACAGGAACCCCTTGAAAAACAAAGCTAAACCGTGACGAATTCGGTACGCAGACCTTAGGAATATGGACTTTCTCCCAGACTTGGTCTTTAAGTATCCTGAGGATCCTGATGTCCAAGTCATGATTAAGAGGCTGCCAAGCAAAACGATCCGGTGTCCCAATAGCCACTGGGCAGCCTCCCTACCGATCATAAACATGCACATCCGAAGTGCTCCGAAGGAGCAGAGGGCAGTGCCCCTCAACCTTAAACCTGAACCGTACCCGGCCTGCCGCAGCAGTTCCGTCTCCTGTACTGGCTTCCGGTTTTAGTAAATTGCCCTAAGGGTCCAAGCACCCAAATAGTAGGGTTTCAATTTCCAAAAACCATTCAGAGTATGGATTTTGGGACCTAAAACCGTACTATGTGGGTACTTGGACCCTCTGGGTTAGTGTTTTACAGAAGCCTTAACTGCTAGAACAGCGTTTTATTACAAGGCTGACAAGGGTTCAAAGGGCTTTGGTTGAGGTGCAGGGCCCCAGGTTGCTAAAGGGAGGCAATACCTGTCTAACCAGTGGTTTTGGGGGCTCCCTTGGGCTCTTTAGCTCCTTACTTAATAGGGATTATCATCATCCATGGCTCCTTAGCTCCCATAATTTCAGCTGGAGCTGTGGCTCTTTGATGTGGCACCGTGTTTTGTGCCCTCCCAGCTCAAATATGTTCCGACCCGTCATGCATAGTGCGATCCGTGTTTATTACTACGCTCCCACGTCCCCCGAAAGTAGTACATAAGTACTGCAGTAGCACTACTAGCGTACAGGAGAACAGTAGTACAATAGTACCGTAGTATTTTCCTTGACTCAGTGTAAGTCTGACAATGATCAGAAACATGCAAACAGCAAATGCCGAGACACACACGCCCAAATACTGTCAAATCCTGACCAAGGCCAACAAAAAAAACGCCTCCAACATATTGACTTACACAGTTCCATATTGCTTCCTAGTGTTCAGTGTGAAATGTCTTGCTTGTCGACTGGTGCGGTTGCTTCAAGTTTGGTCTCGGATCCTTCAAAAAACGTCGGAATACAATCTTCATGCTTGAATGGGGCTGTTCCTAAACGAGCTTCGAGATAATGTTCTTCGCATTCAAGCTTCAAAGTTTATTCAGGAACATACTACTTTATAGCAGATCAGAATCATGCTGGGCTCAGAATCAATTGCAATCATATCTGCATGGGCTTTGGGGATGTCTCACCGGCATAGCTTGACTCATCCGACACAGAACAGACACCAGATCCTTATCCCTAAAGAACTACACTGTCTATGCCAAATATCGCACAATTTTGGTATTGAAAATCTTCAGGCCCCTCGTTTGTTCAAGAATCAGCCAACCCCACACCTACTCAGCTCGCTGGAGACAAGACACATTGAGAAGCCGCTGGTCACCGACATCCTGCGCATTCTCGCGTAGCTGAGGTTAGGGTTTAGAACAGTTAGTGACCATGAGGGTTTAGAGATTAGATTGTAGGGTTAAGCGTGCAGGGTTTGGGGTTAAACGACCCTGAGGACCCTCGTACCCCTACTTTAAGGTTGCTGCTCAGGGCTTGAAACGGTTTTGCTTTGTTTTGCAGTGTCTGCATTACCTTTATATGTGTGTATATATATATTTATATTTATATTTATCTTTATAATTATAATGATATTGTTATATTTATAGTGTTATACAGGAACGTAAGAAGAATCCATTTTGCGCGACCTAATCCCGTAATGTTGGGTGCAACCACCCAGTGGGTAAAACAAAGCTATATGGCGATGGATCGAATGAAGCTTCCGACTGTGAAGGTGATGATGATGATGATGATTATGGTTCCAAGCTTCCTCAGGCAGCTGCGCATTCGGCAAGGTGTCCGACATGCTCTGAGTAGCCTGACCACAGGCCGTGTGCTCTTCGAATCTTCTGGTCTCGCCGGGCACCAAGTGTTCTGGGAATCGGCGCATCCACCAGTCGCTCGAACATGATCCGGCATTTCTCCATATATCGGATCATGCACTCTCGGCCGGCCTTCGTCGGCGGGAAGCTGTCTACCATTTGCTTCAGAAACCCACCCAAAAAATAAAAATAATAATCCCTATATTACCCCCATACGGAATATATATATATATATATATATGTATATATTATTATTATGTTTTGGATGGGTTCTTAAGCAAACAGTAGCTGTGGATCGTGAACAGCTCGGCAGACTCAGCCTTGCCATTGTCGCCAGGCTGGCTGCTCGCCATCGCAGCTCTCCTTGCGGCTTCAGTGATGTTTAGGGTTTAGGGTTTAGGGTCCAGCTCAAGCAGGATCCGCCACTCATCCTCCTCCACCTTGTCCACAGGGATGCCGTAGAAGATGGCATCATCGCGTGTGAGGCCTTCCAGCCATCAAAGGAACTGCCTGAGCACACGACTTCACCACGCAACACAAGCTGAAGAACATGGCACTGCACAGCTCAGCAGGCCTGAAGCCATTGAGGCCGCTTGCTTCAAAAGTCTTACACCAAGTGGATCTTGTCCCTAAACCCTAAACCGTGGTGCCTCGAAGTCCACACGAGGGAGGAAGAAAGTCTCGGCCTAGCGCCAAAACCAGAAAGATGAAGTCTATCCAAGTGTTCCACATGCGTGATAACATGAATGACGGTTTAGGGTTTACCTGGGGATCCAAAAATCTACCTGTTTAGGGGTTAGACCCTCTAATTAAGGGGTCATAACCTACTATTTTGTAGGGTTTGGAGATACAGGTAGGGTTTAGGATGCCCCCAAATCCTTCAGGAAACGAGAAGGATCGTCTAAGGCTAGCGCTGTAGCTTGAAACCTTTGCTGTTGTTGCTTGCTAATTGTAGCACCCGGAGCCCCTCAAATTCCAACCAAACACTTACATCCTAAACCCCCTAAACCCTATAAATCCCCGAAGATCTAAACCCCTGCGTCCTAAACCCTCCAAACCCCAACCCTATAATGCCCCCTAAACTCTGACGCCCTACGTCCTGAACCCTAATCCTTCAACATCAAAGACTCAGACCCTTCGGGTGTAGGGGTTTAGGGTTTCGGAGTTTAGGGTCTAGGGTTTAGTGTTGAGGATTTAGGGTTTAGGGGTTTAGGGTTTAGGGGTTTATGGTTTTGAGGTTTAGGACGTAGGATTTGGGGGTTGAGGTTGTTAGAGCTTAGGGTTTAGGAAGCCAGCGCTTCGGAATAACGGCCCTTGACTCGGATGCTGACTTTCCCTATAGTTACAACAGGGACCCGAACCAGGAGTGTTGGTACACACTCGACCCCTGTAGCAAATTTGCTGATATGCTCGCCTCCGTACCAACGACACCACACTCTTGCGGAAGTTTAGGCTCTGAAGCATATAACCTGTTGGCTAAGGGTCCATTTGCCCAAATAGTATACTTTGGCCTTAAAGTAGTCCCTTTCTCGGATTACGTTTTTAGTATACTTGGGCCAAAGCATATACTACTTGGGTACATGTTCCTCAACCTTAAACCCCTTAAAGGAAGCCCGAAAGATCCCTTATGGATTCCTTTGAAGGACCCTTAGACCTAGACTCAAACCCTAAAGGGCTGTAAGCCTCCTACTTAGGGGTTCATGGGACTTAGTAACTAGGGTTATAATTACGGTAACTACACATATAATTACTTATAACTCCAGTTAAGGTACTTATAACTGTACTTACTAAGTCCAATGAACCTCCAAGTAACCCAACCCAGAAGGTCCACATCGAGGTCTCCATCAAGGCCGAACATCCGCTGGAAGCGCCGGTACCTTAGGGTTTAGGGTTTTAGGGTTTACGGTTTTAAGGGTTTAGGGGTTCAGGGTTTAGGGTTTAGGGGTTTAGTGGTTTAGGGTTTAGGGTTTAGGTTTCAGGGTTTAGGGTTCAGGCAAACCTCGCAAACTTACCTTTGGTTAGTAGGGAATTGAGGCATGGGATACACTTATAACTACGATTACTACCATGCTTCCATTCCCTACTAACCAAAGGTAAGCAAAGGGATGCACAACACAAAGCTTCGGAGCTTCCGATGTATGCCTTAGGGTATAGAGTTCAGGGTTTAAGGGGTTTAGGGGGTTTGGGGGTGTAGGGGGTTTTAGGGTTTATACGGCCTAGGCTTCCCCTAAGGCTCTTCAAGCAGGAGTTGGGATTAGGGGGACCCTTGGCGATGTAGACCCTCTCAGTGAAGTCCCTTCTAAGGCAGCCCGAAGTAGGGTTAAGAAGCTTCACCTTTAAGGGTCTTCCTAATACTACCTCGCAAACGGATGCAGAAACAACAGATTAAAGGTTTTAGGGTTCAGGGTTTTGGGCTTTAGGGCTGCATGTGCAGGATTTGGGGTTTAGGGCTTTAGGGTTTACGGCTTAACAAAAGTTTAGGAGCTTCCGGTATACCACCACCCCCCAAGAAACCGTTAATGGATCCCTCATGGTCACTAGCAGTGGGTACTCAAGGTATAAAGGAGGGTAGTTGGGGGTTCTGGTCCGATACATGGCTTAGGCTTAGGGTCTGTGATTGTCATCGTAGACCCCTGGACCACTCCTGAAATCGCTTAGCAGGATCCTGGTTTTCATCCTCAGCAACCCAAAACCTTAAAGCCCTAAACCCTGAACAAAATACTAAAGCCCTCAACCCCCCCGCCAAAAAAAACCTAAGGGTTTGCAGGCAGGGGCTCAAGCCTGCGGTTCATATAGTTGTCTTCATAATTCGAACGTGGTTTGGGGATATGAGAATAAGGGATGATAAGCTACAACCATCGAACGGAACCCTTTGGAACAATATGGGCAACTCCTAAGGGCATCTATAGTACAGCACATTCGCACGAGTTTCTCAACTGCCACGAGGTGTCGGTTCACGAGACGTCCAATGTCTCGTTGCCAATGACACTCCCAGTAGCTCGGCGCCAATCACGCCTAAAGCCCAGAGACTCCAATAGCCCTTAATTAAAGCATATTCCTGAGATCATATTAGAGACCCCACTATAACCTAAGGTATATTCCTTAATTTAAGGGATATTTGAGTCTCTGGGAAGCAGAATCGTCTCAAACCCTGTTGTTGAACCTGCTGCCTGCTCCTCTGCGACCACGTGCCGCAAATTCTTGACTGGGCTCTTGTCAAGGGATGTTACCACAATAAGGAAATATGTATATTATTTGATATAGATCCCTATTATGGTACCTGTAATCCAAAGGCTCCATGTACCTTCAAAGTAAATACTTAAGCCTTAAAGGGGTCACTATATAGGTACTTTAAGGCCTAAGTATGTACTATATGGGTACATGGAGCCTTAGGGAATTCAAGTCCTTAACAAGAACCCAGTTGAATGGCATGGCTGCAACACTGTACCCTAAACCCCTAAACCCTAAACCCCTAATCAAACCCTAAACCCCTAATCAAACCCTAAACCACCCTCAACCCTAAAAACCTGAAACCTCAACCCCGGTAGAAGTAGGGCTCCAGGCTCAATCGTGTCCGAGTCGGAGCCAGGCGCATTCCACAAGATCCGCTCGGGGAGTCGGAGGCGACTGCCTTTGAACGGGTTCCTTAAGGGTTTAGGGTTTATAGGGTCCCTAAACCCTAAACCCTAAACCCTAAACCGTTAGGGTTTAGGGTTCCTCTAGGGTCTAGGGTTCTGGGGTCTTTGGGTTTAGTGACTGCCTTTGGAAGGTTTGGTAGGATCTGCTTTCGGTTTACAACACTGTTTTTTACCGGCTTAGGCTTTATAGAGCTGAGTCCCCAAAAGGTGCAGTACATAGTGTCCACACTTTGGATTTGACACCCTGAAAGCTTCAAACCACAAAACATTAACTTATCATTTGGGCCGGCAAACCTGGAATATGCCTCTGGGGTCTACTAACTTAGATAGGGAATACAAGGCATACTGTCTACCTCTAAGTTTTCTGACCCTTTTATGAACTTCTTGGAATCAAAAACCGTGCAACCCTGAAACCTGAAGCCACTTGGACTCGAAACCCTGTCTACCTCTTGCTTTGAACTCTGATACAACTTTAAGGTTAGTTTCGAAGTAGGGTTTTAGAGTGTAGGATTCGGAAAGCGCCTGAGGGAAAATGGGCCATCTGCGACTGGCTCAGGTACACGGCGTCCTGGCGGCTTTCTGCATACGGTTGATGATACAAACCCTGCACTACCCACAATAAGGATACCACAATTCCCATAGTTTAGGGTCCTTACGGTCAATAAGGAAACCACAAGGTCCTTAAGGTAATGCAAACCCTAAACCCTTAACCTCACTGCCCCAAACCCAAGGGAATCAAAGTTGAAAATTTCAGAATCGACTACCTTCTAAGAACCCCGAAAGTAAAAACAAAAAGTTGAGTTTACAGCCACTAAGGCTAAAGGAACCCTAAACCCCAAACCCTAAACCCCTAAACCGTATAGATCCCTTAAAGGAACCCCTATAAAGGAACCCCTATAGATCCCTTCCATAGCCCTTCGCCTCAACGAGGTTGTCATGTAGGTGCACTGCGGTTTGGTGTTTACCAGCACCCCCCCCCCCCAAGTACCCTTTAATGGAGCCCTTGTGGCCCTGAATAGTGGCTATGTATTTAGAGTATAATTTATAATGCAGGGAGTTGGGAGGTGCTGGTAGGGAGGAAGACATAGACACCCTAAGCCCTAACAGCAATGGAGTAAAAGATACGAACGGAGGGACTCTTAGTGGAAGGTGTGCGATTAAGGGTTTCGGGTCTGGGACTTGCAGGGCCTGTGAGCCCCAGCATAGCCCCTGTTATCATGACTGTATGAGTAGAGCGTGCTTTCGATTGACGCTTTAGACCTCACTGAAGGGTCGTCCGAGTTCGAAGCTTTGCGCATTGGATCCCTGTGAAGGAATCAAGGGTCTAGAATAGCAGGTTTGCGCTGCACATGTCAAGGCGAATATTGCGCAGAATGCAGACCAGCGCACAAATTCCTGAGAAACTTTCGCCAGCCATGGTCCCCAAAATGGAAGAGAGCAATGCCGCAACCCCAGACGCTAGAGCTCTTGTGCACTTTCAGGCACAGTGTGATTAATTCTTAGGCTTCCTATTACAGTCGAAATGAAATCTTAATCCCAAAGAAACCCTAAGGGTCCATGTACCCAAATGGTATATACATTGGCCTTAAAGTGGTCCCATGTAGTCCCTATTAAGGTACTTTGGGGCCAATGTAAACACTATTTGGGCAATTTGGGCACATGGACCTTTAGGGAAACATAAGCATGAAGTTCTCTTGGTCGTTCTTGCCTTGCCCAGGATGGCGACCTTCACGAAGCCCTGGGATGCGACTCCCAGGTGGTATGTAGAAAAGTAGATACCCCCAAAAAGGGGGTAGGGAATGAGCCTACAAGTAAGCTGCTATGACTCAGTCTTGGCTTTCTGGTTAGCACTTCAAGGCTGAGGTGTAGGGTTTGTTTAGGGTTGACTAGATGCAACTACCCTCGGTCTCCTTCTATCATAATAACAGCCAAGCATCTACCCAGGAGCAATGTGAGATCCGCATGCCCTAAATGCTAAACCGCTAAACCCCAAATGCAACTGGGAACCAAGGGCAACAGCAGGCTGTCGATGGCCATAGACGTACGACGGCTCGTCTCGATGACGATGCAGCGGATGTCCCAAGCCTCCCGGTCAGGGCATTTGAGCCGAATCTAAGCCCTGACAAAGTGAATTTAATAGTTAGAACAGGGTTTTGGGGCCCATTATTTCTAAGTTAATTATGTTTAAGGGACCCCCCCCCCAAAAAAAAAAAACTACTCTAATTATGAAGGCCCCTCCATTCGGCTGAAAGTGTAGGACTCATGGTTGAGGGTCTAGGCTTGCCCATCCCACACCCATGAACGTCCTTGACCCCGAAGATCCCTGAAGCCCTAACAAAGTCCTACTTGTCGGGTATCATGGGGAACTTCAGGCTAACCGTCCAGGGACTATACAACCCAAAAAAGGTTAAAGGTTACCTGCTCTACTACTAGGAAGTGGTTTCAGCACCTGGCTCAGGGTTTAAGGTTTAGGGCCCTAACAAAGTGGTTTCAGTACCTGGCCTCGTCCTCCAAACAGCCTAGAGCCCGAACGCCCCCAAACCCACAAGTCGTTAAGCTCTAAGCCTCAAATCTCGAATCCGAACAACCCCTTATACAAGAAATTTACAACACTCAGGCCTTGCAAACTCCCAAAAACCCTAACACCCTCGAGCCCAAGGACCCTAAAGCAAGCACTCAAAAGTCAGCAAACGTTCGAGGAAACCTTGAAAAGGAACCTTAGACCCATAAATCCCCAAAGCCTAAACCTCTGAACCCTAAAGCCTAAAGCCCTAATTACCCTTCACTTCCTGTAAGCTTTAAGTAGCACGTACAAGAAGCCCTTCACAAGTGCCCCAACCTCAAAGGGGAAGTCTTTGAAAATCTCGAGCTCTGCACCCTCTGCATCCACAGAGAGAAGGTCGATCCTCCATTCGCGTTTAGGGTTAGGGACGTAAGGATTCATAGGGTTCAGTTTACGGTTGAGGGTTTTGTCTAGCTTATAGGGTTTAGGATTTAAGGTTTGGCTTAGGGTTTAGTTTAGGTTTAGTCTAGAGCTTGGGGGGTTTTGCGGTTCAATTTAGGGGCAGGGCAATATGGGGGCCTTAGAAGTAGTTGTCCTTGTAAGGTAAGGGTTCTATTAAGCGTTCCTTGGGTGTTACTATGATGGGTGTAGGACTCAGGAATAAATTTGTGGTTCAGTGATCATACAAGTTTTCCGGGTTTGGAGAGTCAATCAAAATTCGAGTCTTGCAGTCTTGTAATTAAAACCACACCGAAACAAACGTCTCCAAACCATACCGATCATTGGCTATGATCCTCAAAACCTCAAAGCAATAGGGCAATAGGTTGTCGGATCCACCAGTGGGGGCTATAAGAGAGACTGTAACTAGGAAACTAATACCCCGACAATAAAAACCGGAGAACCCTGCAACCCCCCTGGGTTAGGGTTCAGGGTTTAGGGCCGAGGGTCTAAGGGTTTAAGGGAGGCCCGCTGGAACCATACGTTGGATGCACCTCCTGAACACCTCTGCTCCTACCACCACTACTACCACTACTACCACTACTACCACTACTACTACTACTACTACTACTACTACTACTACTACTACTACTACTACTACTACTACTACTACTACTACTACTACTACTACTACTACTACTACTACTACTACTACTACTACTACTACTACTACTACTACTACTACTACTACTACTACTACTACTACTACTACTACTACTACGACTACTACTACTACTACTACTACTACTACTACTACTACTACTACTACTACTACTAGCTGCTAGGACTAACTACTGCTGCTGCTGCCGCAGCTGCTGCTGTTGCTGCTCCTACTACGACTACTACTACCACTACCACTACCACTACCACTACCACTACCACTACCACTACCACTACCACTACCACTACCACTACCACTACCACTACCACTACCACTACCACTACCACTACCACTACCACTACCACTACCACCACCGCCACCTCCACGCGTACGGATTGCACACACATGCTTTAAATTATTTAGTGCACTTCGCATTCTCTCTCTCTCCCTCTCTCTCTCGCTCCCTCTCTTTCTCGCTCTACATATGTATATATATATATATATACACATACAAAGATGCACTTGCACATACACTCACATATGTGCTTGACTGGCCAACTCATTTGGAACTAAATCCCCGGTAAGACAACAAACCTCACACTAAACCTCTATGAGACATGATGCAACTCTCTAAGACCTTAACGAGCCTCCTCGCCACAAACCTTGTTGCGGACCCTTCACGAAACCTGTCTCTGATAACTGCGTCCGGTGTAGAAAAGCCCCTAAAAGCCACCATACGAACAAAGAACCGATCCTTACAAGGAGCGCTGCGTCACGTACCATCACCAAAAGCCAAACATCAGTCTTAGTTCATACCAGCCAAGCCGTCAAACTTGAAACCTTCAAGCAAGCTTTGTGCAACACCCAACTATGATACATCCTGTGATTCTAGCAACCCTTAGACCCTGGAAAGCCAAAAAACCATACCCTAAACCCCACAAACCCCAAACCCTGAAAATACGAACCCCAAAACCCTCGGAATAGAAGCCTGGCAGAAACCCTGAACCCTTCAACAGCCCTCAGGGAATCGACCTTGGCATCCACTCGCCAGAAGCCGCCGCATGGACCTCCTCAAGGGGTTTGGGGGTTTAGGAGTGTTCCTTTTCAGGGTAGTATAGGGTTCTATCATAGAGTTCCCTTTAAGGGCTCGGTCCTGATTTACGGTTTGGGCTCACCTTTAAGCGCCCGCGGTTTATGGTACTCCTTTCGTCGCTCGAGGCTTCCGCAGGAACCCTTGCCACTAAACTCCCTTAAAGGCAGCCTTTAAGGTTTTAGGGTTTAGGGCTCACCGACAGCAGGACCATTCAAAAGACTTCAGCCCCCAAAGTAGGTACTGTTTGCATACTTCTCTCTGGGAAAAGCACACACACAAGGACTACTCGGATCCTTAGGACGCTCAAACGGTTCCATCGCGCAGGGCCTAAAACCCGACCCAAGGCCAAACATTCCCGCCCAAAACTAGATGCCAGAAGTTGGAAGATGACTATCGTCATACCTACGAAGTCGAGAGAATCCCTTTCTCCGCTTCTGGAGTTTAATTACGGTGACCTAAACCCTATAGAACCTGTCTAGGACCTAGGATCATAAGAAACCTGGCCTACCAAAGCACCTTGACCATTAAACATTGCAGCCCCACGGCCTTAAACACCCTTGTAACCCGGTATAATCCTTTAGCACCCTCAACCCTAAACCCTCAACCCCAAACCCTAAACCTTAAACCCTGAATCCCAAACCCTAATACCTTAAACCCAACACCCCTAAACCCCAAACCCTAAACCCAAAACCCTAAACCGAGCCGCAAACAGAAACACTGCCGCTAGGAGTCCTCGGGTTGCAAGACGTATACCAAACCTGCTCGCTTTCAGACTTTTCGGGTTTGCCTGGTTTAGGGTTTGCCTGGGGATCCAAAAACCTATCGTTTTAGGAGTTAGACCCTCTAAATAAGGGGTCATAACCTACTATTTTGTAGGGCTTGGGGATAAAGAGATCCTACTATTTGGGGTGCTATATTAGGGACCCCCTATTGTCGGAAACTCCCATACAAAGCCCTGACTAGAGGCCCTAAGCCCTAAACCCGGAAGGAAAATTACCCTGGGCTACACGAGCCGACCGCCGAATCCTAAAATCCTACCTGTCAGGTTGCTGGGTTAAGTGTTTTGGGCTTGAGGGTTTAGGAGTTCTGGTGGATTATGGTTCAGGTTTGGATTTGGTTCAAGGTTTTACCTGATGTATTGAAACACAGTGACTCGAACAAGGTCTAAACCCCAAACCTTCTCTACCTAAGAGTAACCTAGGAATAAAAACAGTGCCATTGTTGGTTTAAAGGGGTTAATAAGTAATACGGGAACCTGAGCCCTAGAAAAGGGGATAAGGGCCTACTCTGGGTCCTAGTTCTTGAAGCCCAAACCGACCGTCTGGATAAGGGCAGGGGGTTGGTTGTTTGTCGGGTTCTAAATCAGGGCTTTAGAGTTAAGAGTTTCCGGTCTCGGGTGTTGCTGTAAGAAGTTATGGTTTAGGATGTACCTAGAGTAGCCACCGTACCTTAAAACTGATATGACTTTAAAAAAGAGTACCAAACCCTAAACCCTAAACCCGAGGGTGTAGTGTAGTGACTGCACTGCAGTCAAGTCCAAGCCCGAAACTCTGAACCCAAAAAGTGCCTACGTTGGGGTTGTATGGACCAGAAGGGGATTTGCAGGGCTTCACAAGGGTTGTGGGGGATTTGGTTGGGGCCTTGGTATCATTAGAGCAGGGTTTTGGTAGTGATTTACAAGGATTTTGGATGTTGCTTTACCCTAAGGGTCCAAGTACCCAAATAGTAGGGTTTTAAGGTCCAAAACCATTCAGAGTATGGATTTTGGGATCTAAAACCCTACTATTTGGGTACTTGGACCCTCTGGGTAGTGTTTTACAGAAGCCTTAACTGTTATCACAGGGTTTTACAGGGCTGACAAGGGTTCAAAGGGCTTTCTCAACGCTTGATAAAGGGGGCCATAACCTGACATTAATAAAATGTCCGAAACAGCGTTTCAGGCGGTTTTGTAAAGCTTTTTTAGGTTGCTAAAGGAAACATCGGGGCCTTCATAATTAGAACAAGGCTTCGAAGTTACATCGGGGACTTGATCACTAGAGCAAGGTATGGAGGGATATTCTATTCATGGCTTAGCGGGGCCTGAGCCCATAGTCGTAGTATATACGGACCCTCGCGGCGACTATGAGGGACTGTTTGCTTGCTTTCTCCTAAACCACGCCCTAAACCCTGAAACCCCCAAAGCCCTAAACCTTGGGTACGGCCCCCACTCAATAGCAGTTGAGTAATATTCATAATATAGATATAGTAGGACCTTAATAGTAGCCCTATTATAGACTCTTACAGAATGGGGGCGGTACCTAACCTAAACCCCATTAAACCCCGAGATTACCTAAGACCCGCCTTCCTGGAGCAAGTCGTGCAACGGCGCACACCGGGCCTGAAGCTTCGCAGACACAGATCTTCAAAAATTCCTTGATTCCTTTAGGCTTAGGGTTTAGGGTTTAGGGGTTAGAGTTTAGGGTTCAGGGTTTAGGCTTAGGGCTTAGAGTTTAGGCTGTGGGGTCTAGTCCTTAATTGAAGGAAGATCTGGGATGTTTTCTATGTTGTTATTGAACTCCTGCTTGCACTTGCGTGATCCTTTCTAGGGGGTTTAGGGTATAGGTGGTTTAGGGCTTGAGGGTTTAGAGGCGGGAATATGGAAGGCTGCGCTTAGGTAAGGACTTCTGAGGCCTCTGAGGATCCTTTCCCAGACCCCGGGAGGATCCAAAAAGTAGATCCCTTAATGGGGATTCCTATAAAGTACCCTTAGTAGTATAGGGCCCCGAATTAGGGGATCTACTTTCTAGATCCTCCCGGGGGTCTGGGTCAAGGGCTCATGAAAGTATCTGTCGAAGGCTCCTATAAGGATTCCTTTCAGGGGTTCCTTTTAGAGTAGAAGCCTAAAAAATGGAAACCCAATAGCCTCTATCCTTAAGAGTAATGTATAGGGAATCCCAGCACTATTTGGCCTTAACCCGGTTTCCAACTTTATGGGGTTTACTGTAGAGGCTGCATAAGCTAGGAGGTGCTCTGCTTAAAGCCTTTGAAAATATTAGTAGGTAAGATCCTCTGAAGCCCAATAAGAGCAAATGTAAAATGTCCCAAAGCCCTACCTAGTAAGGGTTTTAGGAAAAGGGGCTTGCTGCGGGTATGGATCAGGGTCTATAGCCTGAACCATCAGCCGAATCAGGGTTTAGGGGTTTAGGGTTTAGGGATTAAGGCGTTTGGGCTTTTGGTTAATGGGGTGGAGTTGAGTAGGTGCTACTATGAGCTCCTTACCATTTATAGTAAAACATAGGCCATAGGCGTTTGGATCTGCAGGTATCAAGCCTAGTTTGCCATTTAAAGTTGAACAGAATTCTTCCAAGCTGCAAATAGAAACCGAAATACTGGACCCAAAGTGCCTAAAACCATGAACCCTAAACCTAAACGCGCAATCCTGCACCCCAAAACCTGAACCGAATGCCTCAACCATACATGTAAACCCTGAACCCCAAACTCCTGAATCCTAAACCCCAAACCCAAAAAATCAAAACAATAAGACGCTCAGTGCTCTGAGCACAGGAGACACCGGCCACCAACACGACAAACAAAAACATGGATGTTACCTAAACCTTAAGGACCAAATAACCCTTAAACGTATGGGCTCTCTACCCTTATACTATAAATCCCTATATGGTATGTGAACCTGAAAACCTTTTAAGCTTCATTTCGTCCCTAAGGAAGTCCAAAAGAACTCCCCCGAAGCCATGAACGATTCTGTCTATCTGACAAAATGTCTATCTATCTGTCGGTCGATCTCTCGATCTAGATCCATGGGCCAGCCGATGTACCACCTACCTGTAGTCATAGCTATCTTTCGTTCTTTCTTTCAACCTGTCTATCTGTTTGTCTGCCTGGCTGTCGTGTATGTTTATCTTATCTATGTATCTATCTATCTGTCGACCCATCCAGCCATCTATGTACACACATACACACACATACATAAACATATACACATGTACCTACATACCGAAATACATACAGACATACACACATACTTATGCAGACAGACAGACAGACAGACAGACAGAAAGACAGACAAAGAGACAGGCAGAAAGACAGACAGAGAGACAGGCAGGCAGGCAACCAGGCGGGCAGACAGACAGACCGACGGAGGGATGGATGGACGGATGGGTAGGTAGATAGGCTGTAATACACCTAATTATACATACATATACACATACACCTACATATCTTATGTGTATGGTGTTGGCAGAAATGCTTGCACGTATACATGCATGTATGTATCTATGCATGCATGTATGTACGTGTGTATATAGCACAAATAAGCCCTAAACCCTGAACCCTACACCGCACACAAAGGGACACACTCTTCTCTTTCGGTTTAGGGTTTAGGGTTTAGGGTTCCTAACCTAAGGCTCCGAAGAGGGTCATGGGATCTCTGGGGGAGGGTTTGGGCTTTGGGGGCTAGTGTTTGGATCTCACTACGGGGGTCCAGGAGCATTCGGGTAAACCCTAAACCCTAACACACTCTTCTCTTTCCAACCTCAAAGAACGTCTCCGAAGGATGAAGGTCCGCCGGTATCTCGCCGGGCCTTGCTCCAGGTTCTTGGGGGCAGGACTGTTGAGGGGTGTTACAGAGTTTTCAATTTTTCTACCTTATTTATACTGCTTATAGGGTTTAGGGTTGCTACCTTATTTACAGGGTTTATAGGGTTTTTACTCAGGAGCAGAGCCAGTTTTATTGGGCTTGCTTTATCGGGTTTTGGGGTTCCTGTAGAGGGGGCTTGATGAGATTTTCTGGTGTTTTAGAGTTCGCACAGGATTTTACAAGGGCCCTTAGGAGGGCCCTTGTTAGGAGCTGCAGGAGATGTCGAACAACCCCGAGCTTCCAAAATCCCTAGATCAAGGAATCTACCTTAAATCATAATCAGGTTCCTACTATAACTTAAGGTATAATCCTTGATTGGGTACGGGAGATTGGACTTGGAAGATGTGGGATTTGGAGATTTATACTTTCTGTCCTAGCCAGACCGCCGGAAGGATCCACATAGCAGATCTTGAACGGGCTTCCTGCATAGTACCTTCTAGTTAGTTGCACAATGTCCCACATTAAAGGATCTTGTTTGTAGATCCTTCCGGCGGTCAGGGTAAGGGGTTTAGGCTATACGCAATCGCGCTTTTCCCGAGGCTCACCCCTCCCCAACTACGGTTGATGATACAAATCCTGCATTTTGCTTTGATAATTCATGACCCTAGACTATACCTTGGGATCCGAAAACCTACCGTTTTAAGGGTTCGACCCTCTAATCTGGGGGTCATAACCTACTATTTTACAGGGTTTGGGGCCACAGGTAGGAGCTATGGTATATTCCTTTTTATGGGTAATGCGGGATCTACATCAAGAGCCCTCTTAAGGGAACCTTGCAGGGCTATTCGGTAGGTTGTAGACGGTTTAGGGTTTAGGGTTTAGGGTTTAGGGTTTAGGGACACCCCCACCCCCCACCCCCTCCCGGTTATGGTGGCAATTGAAGGGGTCTGGCTCTTCCCTGCTTGAACGAAGGCTCTGTATCTGCAAAGCCAAAGTTGCTGACCCGAGTTTTCAGTTTCTGGGCTTCGGGCTTGGGGTTTAGGATTGGGGTCTCAGGGAACCCAAAGCATCACCTAAACGAAGCGATGTGCCCAGACGAGTGAGGGAAGAGGTTTTCAAAAAGTGCAGCCGTCTAGCAGGACTTTTGCAGTGGCTGCAAGACGTGGGGTGTACTTACCGGCTATGGTTTATTTATGCTCAGTCAAAAGAACGCAACACACGTAAATAACAAAATAACACTAAGAACAACGACAACAACATAAATATGAACAACAACAAACCAAAACCCTGAACCCGAAACCCTAGTTCCTAACCAATAAATCCTAACCCTAAGGCTCAACATAGCCCCAAACAACTTCTATAATATGGTCTTTGTGTCCTCAGAGCCCTAAACCCCATAGATCCCTGAAAAGGACCCCTTATAGATCCCTTCTGAGCCCATGGAGCCTGAAGTAATGAGAATCGACCCTAAACCCTAAACCCCTAAAACCCTAAACCCTAAAACCCCAAACCCCTAAACCCTAAAACCCTAAACCCTAAACCCCAAACCCCTAAACCCTCAAACCCCTAAACCCTAAACCCTAACCCCCTAAACCCTAAACCCCCAAACCCTAAACCCTAACCCCCTAAACCCTAAACCCCTAAACCCTAAACCCCCTTTAAAGAAGCACTATAGATCCCTTTAAAGGAACCCTAGGACCCTAAAACCCCCATGGTTTTATCGCCTGCTCGGCTTCAGGTCCTCGATGCTTGTCCTCGCCGCGAGCTCCATGTCGTTGGAGAACCTGCTGGCTTTTGTGTTGAAGGGGGTGGGTTTAGGGTTTAGGGTGTAGGGTCTAGGGGATGGGGCTTAAGGTTTAGGGTTTAGGGTGTCTCGCCGCGCAGCGGCAGTATTTTCTATCTAGGATGGCGCCCCAACACTCCCAGGGGTGTGGGGGGGGCGGCATATCTACGTCCAGCGAATGCGATTCCACCACCAAACAATTACACATTGGTTCCTGACCTTTTCCCACCCACTGTGAGAGTACACAAGCTACCACCCAAAATATTGCCTTTTAGGGTTTAGGGCTTACGCCCTCAATTCCCACCTGCCCCTGGTCTGTCTGTTGCCAAGAAGGCGGCACCAGGGCAGGCGCCACAAAACAGAGGGTGAGGGCCCAGGCGCCTTGGGGGAGGCCGGGAGACCAGAGGCCACGGGTCCCTGGAATCTGCCAGCTGGGGGGCCCCCCGGGCCGGCCTCTGGGGCCTTTTCTGAACGGAGCCAAATGGAAACGACCACCAGGGATTTGGTCGTGGGGTTTAGGGTGTTTTAATCTCTTGAGATTCGAAGGAATTTTTTCTGCGAATATGGGCTAGTGGCTTGGCTCAGTCCTAGGGGCTGAATTCGACCACTCTCCAATGGCTCCACCCATTGTCCATCCAGAGTTGGTGTCAATCGCTGCCGGATTTCCTTCTGGGTCCAGGCACCCTAAAAAAAGGGGGGGGGGGGCACGGCCTAAGCAGGCCTGGGTGGGAATTTAGGGTTTTAGGGTTTAGGGTGTAGGGTTTCGGGTTTAAGGGTTGGGGCTTAAGGTTTAAGGTTTAGGGTTTAGGGTTTTAGGGTTTAGGGTTTAGGGTGCAGGGTTTCGGGTTTAGGGTTTGGGGCTTAGAGTTTAGGGTGTAGGGTTTAGGGCTTCAGGGTTTAGGGTTTTAGTGTTTAAGGGTGTAGGGTTTTAGGGTTTGGGGTTTAGGGCGCAGAGGGGTTTAGGGTACTCGGACCCTAAGGGTGATGTTTTTTGTTGAAGGGGGTGGGCTCCCTTAACCCTAAACCCAAAACCCCTAGCTGGACCTAAGTTAACCCCTACTAGACCTATCAGCAACCCAGGAATAAAAAGGGTGCCCTTTGTTTGCTTAAACGGTGTTATAAGGGAACCTGAACCCCCAAAAAACGGAATAAGGGCCTACTCTGGGTCGTAGTTGTTGAAGGGGGGTGGGTTCCCCTACTAGACCTAGAATAACCTAGGCACAAAAAGGGTGCCCTTTTTGGAAAAAAGGGTGTGACAAGGGAACCTGAACCACCAAAAAAGGGAGTAAGGGCCTACTCTGGGTCCTAGATGTTGAAGGGGGTGAGTTCCCCTGCACCTTCGGGCTGGGGGCTTTCGGGCGGTTTTGGAATTGTTTGGTTCAAGGGGCCGGGTTTAGGGCTTTGGGTTTAGGATCAAGGGCCATTTAGGGCTCAGGGCCTATAGGGGCTAAATGGTCAATTCTGTTTTGGGGGTGTTTTAAAAGACAGTTGCACTGAGCACCCCTGACCCCCACGGATTTAGAAAGACTCTGGTAAGCAGTAAGCACATTTGCTGAATGCTGATTATCTAGAGAGGTTCTGTGTTTGTATGCATGTATGTATGCATGCCATTGTATGTATGTATGTATGTATGTATGTATGTATGTACGTACATATGTGTGCTTTTGGATGTAAATAACTTGTATGATTGTTATGTATAAGTATAAGAGGTTCACCAGCCTAGGACTTGTCCCGTTTGGATCCAATTGTTGAAGGCAGGGGATTGCGATTTCGGGCTTGAGGCTTAGGGCTTAGACTCTTGGGGGGTTGAGGATTGAAGAATCACACCGTGGTGATGGTTTCAGCCATGTCCCTCTTAGGATCCTTTATGCAAGGGTGCCGTACCTATTTTTGTCCCTAGAAAGGGACACCGAATTGGAGAAATACTCATATGAATTCTGTCGCACTCCTCAGAATGCATGCTGCTTATCGAGAAAACACCAACATTATTTCACGTTTAAGGTTTCTACCTGGGCAACCGAAGAATTGCACCCTCAATAAACTCAGATGAAAAGTATTTTGGACTCCCTAGGTGCACTCGCAAGCCGCAACACCAAACCCAGGCGAGAGGCTTGAAAGAGGTCTCGTTGGCCCAGGCGCAGGCGTTCACCACAGAACAGGTCCTGTGAGAGCAACTTGCATGGTCAAGAAGATGTGTACAGCTCTACTGGTACCCCCTAAATTCCCTACCATATCATGCCAGAAGCTCACTGGCCCAAAACCCAAGGGAATAAAGGTGGAAACTTTCAGAATCGACTACCTTATAAGCACCCCAGAGGTTGAAAAGCTGAGTGTACAGCCAAGAAGGAAGTAATTACCCTCCCTCTGTTGAAGTTATGGCCAAGTCAAAGCGGAAAGCACGAACACGAAAGACAAAGCAGACCCTCGGCCTCACGTAAACTCTAGAAAAGGGGGTATCAAAACCTGAAGAACCCATGGGCCAACCACGTCTGGGAGTTTCCGGAAATTACTTCATTTCGGGTCCTTATAATAAGGATTATTTAGGGTACCATATTGGGGTCCCCGATTTTCGGAGACTCCCATAAAAAAAACCCTATGTTGCAAAGCTCAACACCTCGGGGTTTAAGCTTCAGCCGAAACGCCGGAGACCGCGCAGGACCTGGAGAAGGATAGCACAGCTTTACAGGCTTTAGGGATACTTAGGGCTTAGGGTCGCAGATGATCTTGGGCAGGTCCGTGTAATTCATAGGCATTCCACTGTGAGCTTTACCTGCTCGATGGCTGGCATAGAATTACAAATCTACTTGCTTATTCCTTCCAGGGTTTACACAAGTACCATAAACCTGTGAAGTGTTACCCGACTCCGACAAAGTTGCAGGGGTATCAAGGCTTTAGTATGGCCCCAAAAAAGCACATAAGCAAAAATTAGGGTAGGGATATCCCATATAAATCCCCTTATAATGAAGCCCATCAAGGTCGGGATATCCCTATAAAATGCTTATGCTTATGTGCTTTTTGGGTCCCTAAATGACAGCATCTATAGGGAGAAAACCCTAAACCCTAAGCCCTAACCCCCTAAACCCTAAACCCCAGCGGTATCAAGGCTTCAGAACCTCAGGATGACTGCCTCGGTCGTGCTGTGCAGGCTTTTCGCGCAGCAATGAAGTTCCCTCTAAGCCCTCAAACCCCAAGAAAGCGAAACCTACAGCCCAGAGGAACCAATGTAGGTTGTTAAACTAGACCTAGTAGCCTAGGAATAGTAAGGGTATCCTTTTTGGGTTAAAGGGGGTTGTAAGGGAACCTGAACCCCAAAAAAAGGCAATGAGGGCCTACTCTAGGTCCTCGTAAAAGTTGTTACTGGACTATACTGGAGTATGATACGACCCGACAGGTACATCTCCCTGCTTTAGGGTACCTTGGCTAGTCTAAGTCAATGCAAATCCCCAAGCCTTAAACCGGTTTAGGGTTTAGGGTTTAGGGCGCAAGAGTGGTTTTCAAAGCTAGGCTTCGGCTTTGCAGAACATCCGCGCCCAACCCCACGCAAAAAGCCTCAAACACAAAGCCCCACAGTCCCGGCCACCATAGACACCAAACTCTGGACCCTAAACCCCAAAGCCCTAAACCCTAGATCGCTAAACCCTGTACACGAATCGCTACCGTGAGCCTCAATCCTTCAAACTCTAGACACTAAAAGTGGAAAACACTGTAATATAGTGGCTAAACCCTAAACCCTAAACCGTAGTGGCCTGAATAATCAGAACAGGGTTCTGGGGGTTTAATTTTCTGGAACCATAACAAGGAACCCCTACAATAGTATCGGTAGTCATTTTGGCACCTGATCTAGAGCCCTGCTATAGATCCCTTATAGACCCGTTTAAAGGAACCCTATTCTGTTAAGGCCCCTCTATGGGAGTTTCCGAAAATAGGGGCTACCCTGAAGAGAAGGATCCTTATTGTAAGGACCCCCAAAATAAGGTACCCCCCCCCCATTTTCGAAAACACCCATATAACCTAAACCCTAAACACTTTATAGAACCCTTTTAGATCCCTTTAAGGAACCCTTAAAGGATCCCTTTCATGGAAGACTCTTATAGTACCCTTTATAGGAACCCTTATAGTACCCTTATAGTATCCCTTTAAAGGGACCCTTAAAGGATCCCTGTATTGAGACAAGCATCGTGGTGTAGCCGTGGGTTCGGCTCAAGGCAGACACCCCGCCAACCGAGGCAGCTGTCCAGAAACCTTCGGATTCCTACTACTTGGAGGCCCTTTTGACTTAGTAAGTAGGGTTAGTAAGGTGGGTTATGGGGATTATAATGGGGTTTCTAGGGGATACTAAGTAGACTTACTAAGTCAACAGGGCCTCCTACTAGGTTTTTTGGGGTTTAGGGCCCCTTTAAAGGGATCAATAAGGGCCCCTATAAGGGCTCCTATAAGGGATCTTTAGGGTTTGGCTCCTTAGAGGGATCTATAGGGTTCCTTAAAAAGATCTATAGGGTTTATGGTTTAGAGTCTACTTGGAGGTTCATGGGACTTAGTAAGTGCTTCAAGGGCTCCTTAATCTTAGTACGTAGGTGCTTGAAGGGGCTCCTTAAAAGGCTCCTTAAAGGGATCTATAGGGTTCCTTGAAGGGATCTATAGGGTTTAAGAGTCTACTTGGAGGTTCATGGGACTTCGTAAGTACAGCTATAAGTATCTTAATTGAAGTCATATAAGTACATGTAAGTGTAGTTACCTTAGTTATAACCCTAGTTACTAAGTCCCATGAACCTCTAAGCACTGCTTTGGTCTAGGGTGTTAGGGTTTAGGGTTCTAGGGTTTTAAGGTTTTAGGGCTTTAAAGTTTTAGGATGTTAGGGTTCAGGGTTTTAGGGCTTTAGGGTTTTAGGGTTGGGGGTTTAGGGTTTTAGTCCTTGTAAGAGGCATTTCGAGTTCAGGATTTTGAGGGGTTTAGTTCGGGGTAGGCTCACTAGAGCTTTCTAAAACCCTGGTCTGCAAACCCTAAACCCGTTATCCAATTTCAGCCGCGACACGCAGTGTTGGAGAGATGGAAAGGGTGAGAGGTTCCCACCTCACGAGTCGGGCATTTCGGGTTTAGGGCATTTAAGTTATTATGGCATGTAGGTCCTAAGGCAGTAGTATGTAGAGTTTGGCGTTTAGGTAATTGGGACTTAGTGTCTAAAATACTCAGCAACTATGATAGATAAACAAGAAAAACTGTACTGATAATTACTTTGGTATCTATGATACGAAGTTGAATTGACTAGAAGAGGGTGCCGAGGTATAGGACAGTATGATACTACAGCATATGAGTGACCATTCAGGGAAATTTCTTTGAAGAAAGGATTTTGGAAGGTCTGGGAGTAACCATTCAGGGTTTTTACACTAAATCTCTACCTTATAAACCCAAAACCCCTACACCCTAAACCCTCAACCCTAAACCCTCGACCCTAAACCCCTACACCCGAAACCCCTAAACCACAAACCCCTAAACCCTGACAGTGCCAGGCCACGTCGACGTAGAGCCCGGGACCCTTCAAGTTCCCAAAGACATTCTCCACCAGGAACCTGTCCTGCCCGCTGGTATAGGTTTTTTTTGTGTGCTTTTCTTTTGAGCCCCTTTTTCACCCGGCAATCCAGTCTGCCAGACAAAGGCCCCATAGGCCAGGGGATGCTCTAGGGTTTAGGGTTTAGGGCTTACCTGTGTGCTGTTTCGGGCAAAGGAGGGCTTTAGGGGTTTACTCTAAGGGTCCTAACACTTTGAGGAACCTCAGAAAGTAGGATTTCTGAGACTCCGAAGAGAGCCGAGGACTCTCCCTAGGATATTCCGGACCCTCCTAAGGAGATACCTGGACCCTTACGGCAGGGTTTAGGGCTCACCTGTATCCCCAAACTCCGATGGTGATGATTATTGTGTGAACATGCTTGTCTTCATCGACAGAAAGACCTTAGCAGCACAAACTGTAGGCTATGACCCCTTACTTAAACCCTAAGCCCTAATCCCTAAACCCGAATCCATAAACGCTAAACCGTAATCCCTCCTCATCCATAAGCCCTAATGTAACTGGAGGGTCCAACCCCTGAAGCAGTAGGTTTTTGGATCCCCAGATAGGGTTGAGGTTGGCAAACCTCGTGGCTCCAAACAATCCAAAGTAGGAAATTTAGGGGCCGTAATAATTCAGAGTAGGGCTTTTGGGTACAGAAAACTAGAATAATAAGGAGCCATGTTCATGAGGACCCTGAAAAATAGGGCCTTAATACCTATAATAAGGGCTTACAAAAGCCCATTTAAGGAAGGTCTGGCCTCCTACCCCCCTCCCCCTACCGCCCAAAGGGTCCCTGTGATATTGATAGATTTCATACTCGGAGCCCTAGGGGAAGAGTTTTAAGAGTTCAGGGTTTGGGATCTTTAGGGGACTTACGGGTTAGGGTCTAGGGTTTAGGGTTTATATCACACCTCAAAACCCGAGAACCCGAAAGCCACAAAACCTATAATTAAACCGAAACCTTCCAAATCTAAATTCATGAAATGAGCCGTTAATCTCCACAAAAACACTGAGCCCAAACACCCTTAACACCAAAATGCAAACACTTCAATCCTCACCCTTGTCACCCTGCCACCGTAAAGCCCCCTCAAACACCAAAATGCAAACACCTAAATCCCGACCTTTGCCACCCTGCCACCGTAAAACCCGAAACCCCTAACAAAACCCTAAACCCCTACACCCTAGAGTCCTAACAGAACCCTAAACCCCTAAACCCTAAAGCCCTAAACCCCTAACAAATCCCTAAACCCCTAAACCCTAAAGCCCTAAACCCTAAATCCCGGAACCCTAAAGCCCTAAAGCCCTCAACCCTAAACCCCTAAACCCCTAAACCCTAAACCCAAAACCCCAAACCCCCTAAAACCCTAAACCCAGACATAAAAAACATATTATAACCCCCAAGCCGCTCCTGGCCCCATTGGCCCATGAAGTAGGGCTCCTCTCCCTTCCTTGAGGGTTTAAGGCTTCCCATCAAAGGGATCCTTAAAAGCTCCTAGGGTTCCTTTAAAGGGATCCTTAGGGTCTATAAGGGTTCCTTTAAAAAGGGTCTATAAGGGTTTTTTCTAAGGGGGTCTATAAGGGTTGCTTTTAAGGGGGTCTAGAAGGGTTCCTTTTAAGGGGTCTATAAGGGTTCCTTTAAAGGGGCCTGTTCAGGGTTTAGGGCTTAGGCATCTTGGGTTTAGAGTTCTGGGGTTTAGGGTTATAGTGTTTTATGGCTTGGGCCCTAAACCCTAAACCCTAAACCCATTGGAGCGGGAGGGGTCCAAAACCCTGAACCCTGCAACTGACATATGCTACATGTAAGGCTTCGGGAGCATTTTATGTCCTTGTAGCAGTGCAGGGACCTAAATTACGATTCATGATGTCATTCCATAATATCACCTCCTTCAGGCACTGTGCTGTCGTATTTAGGTCTTCGTGCTTGGAGTGCAAAAACACGTCAAAAGCGAGGATTTAGGCTAGACCCAAGAGGAACCTAGGTATAAAAAGGGTGCCCTTTTTGGTGAAAAGGAGCTTATAAGGGAACCTTAAACCCTAAACCCTAAATCCTAAACCCTAAAAAAGGGAATAAGGGCCTACTCTGGCTCCTAGTAGGGGAGGAGCAACCCATATCCGAGCAACAACAATCACACGACCTACGGCTGATGGACAAAATCCTGCATGACCCATAATAAGGAATATTTAGGGTTTAGGGTTTAGGGTTTAGGATTTAGGGTTTAGGGCTTATACCATAATTTCCATATATTTCTTATTATGGGTCATGCAGGATTTTGTCCATCAACCTACAACGAAACTGAAAACAAGAAACGCCCAGGCACGACGCCTTAACTTTGTCGTGATAAGGTCGGCATCATCCGTGCATCCCAGCAGTACGTACAACTGATCAACGAAGACCCTCCAAAAGCAACAGTATTGCAAGGAATGAAGCGGGCCGTCACATACCTGGAGCCTGGGGTCTTCCAATGTTGTTGCACAAGCCTCGAATAACTCTCCGTGTACCTCCTCAATCGCTTTTGCTGTTAGGTGACCGACTTCAGCAAAAGCAAGTATTTCGGGTTTGGTGTACCCCTTAATTAGACCCTTTAGGGGCTTAGGGGATATAAGATAACCCTAAACCTTCAACGAATTACTATAAGGGCCTTAATAAATAGAAAAGGGCTTTGGGGCTCATTATACTATGGTTAAAAGATGGAACCCGCAAAATAGTATTGGTAATTAGTCAGGCCCCTATAGTAGCAAGCTTGCTGGCCATTGACAGCATATTCGCCGAGCATCCGGCAAAGGTGCTCGAGATTGGAGTCTATGAACCTTGGATGTTTGAGTTTTGGGTTTAGGGTTTCAGTTCATCTGCATTTTGACAAACTTCTATACAGTCAGCTTGAAGCTGATAAGGAGACAGAGCAATTCTTTCCGGAAACGTGTCTCTGCATATACAACTAGATCACATTCCTTACCACCAACCCACGTAGAGTTGGAGGTTAGGCTTAAAGCAACATCTAGGCTTAGCGCAGGGACTGGGTCTACGCAGTCTCACGGCTCTCTCTTTGGCAAGCTGCCTGCAAACCCTAAGCCCGAAAACCTAAGCCCTAAACCCGAAATCCTAAGCCCAAAACCCTAGGCCCTAAACCCGAAACCTGAATTAAACCCTAAACCCTCGACCTTCGCCCGGCCCGATGGCCGGAGCCGCCAATCCGACGGCAAACCAAGACCCAACTTCAACGATCTTCCCTCGTCCCTTCGTTAGCCGTTGGCTTCAAAGCCCTGAACTAGGTAACCAATATAGGGGCCTTAACAATTAGAATAGGATTGTTGGGCCGATTGTGCTATAATTATACTGAGGAACCCCCAAAATAGTATAGGGAATCATTAGGCCCCTATATTAGGGCTTTTCGTGTTCTCCTTTAGCGGCTTTTTCTTCACTGAACTTCGCACCTCGGAGAATTCTTGAAAGGTTCTCCGAGTGTCCGCGGCCAATGGGGTCTGGAATTTCGGTTTAGGGCCAAGTACCTACTTGGAGGGTCGGGGGACTTAGTAACTGGTTATTTTTGGGACTTATAAGTACTATAACCCCATTTAGGGTCCCTTTTAGGGTACTTATAAGTCTACTTACTACCTACTTACTAAGTCCCCCGACCCTCCAAGTAGGCTAACTTTAAGGACCACCAGGTATAGTCTCCATGTGTGGTTCCTTTTTACTGGTTTGCCAGTTTTACATTGCAGGATCTTAACAGTAAATACTGGTCAAGCAAAAAGAAGCTACAGTGGAGACTGTATATATATATATATATATATGTATGTATGTATATATATATATGTATATATATGGCACTCTAGTGGTTTACAAGCAGCATGCGAGAGGATGTGGCACTTGGGGCCAGGGGGCGTAAGGGCTGACAGCAGCCAAGCAGCATTCTGGAGAACACCTACTGTAGGAGCCTTACTCATTTGAAAAGGGTTCCCTTTCAGGTTTCCTTTAGAACTTTAGAACGGTTCTCGAAGGGGAAATGCACGGGTTGCACCATAATAATTAGAGTTAGGTTTTGAGGAATATTCCAGTCTCATTGTGAAGGCAAGCACTGGAGAAGAGTTGTACTGTTTGTTCAGGCCTATACATATTCTCTGCTCATGGGAAGTCCAATGAAAGTTTGCTTATATGCTAAGGCTGGTTTCTCCCACTGCTGTTTAGGGTTTAGGGTTTAGGGTTGATGAAACCGTGAGGCTTTCCAAGCCCGATGCGCAACTTTTCAACTGCAACCCCTCCATAACCGCGCTTGTGGCAGGTTGTCGGCTTAAACCAGCCGGAACCAACTGCTTCGAGGAAACACCCGGCCTGGTGGCAGCACGAATGAAAGCACGTAGCAGCGGAAAGCAACATTTGGCCAGGCAAGCGCACAACCTTGTTGCATGTGCGACACCTGGGAAAGTGCTTGGTGCATACGGGATGCTTCACGATTCCTTGGCTGAATTCTCAACCCCTCCCAAAACTTAAACTTTCAGTCTCCGCATTGTAGTTCCTATGGAACCGCAAAAAGTTAAAGTCCTAAGAGCCAACCAGGAGAACGCCAAGATTCCTTTCCAAGAATGCATGTATCGGCTCTCCTAACGGGAGTTCGTCCTCCTCGTAGCCGATGCCATGAACCACCGAAAATCTTTGAAGACTGAGGTTCAGCTTGCAGGCTTCCACCACTGCATCCGCCTCCTCGGAGCTGAGACGAACCTGACTTGACCGATTGCCTTGAGGAAGTTTAGGGTTTAAGGTTTAGGGTTTGGGATTCAGGAAAGATGGTTTAGGGCTTCACCTTGAGGATTCCATATGACTATGAAGCTATGCTTTAGTTATGGTGTGGCTGAAAGCTGGAAAGACGGAAAACAACAAAATGCTGCTCTTTTGACAAATAGCCTTGGTTGCCTTCTGAACCCCTCCTAAAAGTTAATCTTATTTTAGCCTCCTTACTATAGCTCATAGAGAATACCAACAAGTTAAAGTCCTAAGAGCCGACCAGAAGAACGCCAAGTAACAGAATCCACAACCTCAAGCTCCAAGGCCCTCCATGATTATAGTGAACCCCAGAAAGTTGGAACATAGATTTAGGATGATTCATGCTGGGATTCCCTATATTTTACTTCAGGGGCATGAGGCCAGTGATGTTCCAACTTTCTGGCTTCTACTGTATGATTTAGCTATGTACGGCCACAAAATAAGGGAAAAGTTACTGCTCCTTTGGCAAATAACAGAGTCGACAACCTCAAGCTCCAGGGCCCTCAAAGTGGAGTTCTCGCGTAGCAGCTCCACCAGTGACTTCAGATGCTGTGGACCCGCCCAGGGGATGCAAAGATGAAGCGACGAAACCGTGGAATTCCTCTTACTAGCCCAGTTTCCTAGAGAACTAAAGGTAAACCTAAACCTCCGGGGTTATTCAGGGGTTGTACTGCCCCAAACAAGTTGAAGGCTATTTCTCTGCTAGGTTGCATTGCTGAGCTCATAAGCCTTGCACAGTGTAACCTTCGGTTTTACAAGGGAAAGCATGATCCCCAATAGTGTAAAGTATACCCAGTTCAACTACTTAGTACGTCCTCTTCAGAGCCCTAAACCCCTAAACCCTGAACCCCAAATCAGTTCAGCTATGTAGTACGTCCTCTTGAGAGCCGCAAACCCTACACTCAGTTCAGCCACTTAGTGCGTCACCCTAAGCCCACGTCCCTAAACCCTAAACCCAAAACTCCCTGAACCCTAAACCCTAAACCAAACGCAAAACTCGCTAAACTACGTACGTCCTCTTCAGAGCTTCGACCAAGGCGATGATGGTGGAGTCACAGCGAGGCCTCCTTGGCTGAAGGAGTCCCAAGCGGATTCCCAGTACCTCAGGGCTCCGTTCTTTTGGGGGCCGTTCAAGGGCCCCAAAGTAGTTCCTTTTTGGGGTTCGTATATAGAATCCTGTAAGGTAATCCCACAAAGGAACTACTCTGGGGCCTATGGGCAGGGTTTAGGGTTTACGGGGGCTTTACGGGCTTAAGATTTTAAGGGTGTAGGGCTTTGAGGGCTTCGGGCTTAAGATTTTAAGGGTGTAGGGCTTTGAGGGTTTAGGGCTAGGGTGTATAGGGTTTTAGGGTTGGAGTTGCACAGCAAAACCTTTACATACGTTCTTGTGTTATTGCGAAAAAGGCTGGTATAAGTTGAAACCAGACAGTCTGAACAATCATAAACTCGACTACTATGGAAAGCTGCTGTCAGCAATGCATTGGAGCGATCATCATCGGAAAGTCGCTGACCACCCTCTCTGCAGGTAAGCTCCGCCGTACAATTCTTCCAGCTGTCCGGGGTTGTTGCTGTCTTTTCCTCTACCGATCGTGCCTCTTCCTCTTCCGATAGTGCCTCTAGGAACTGTGGCTCGAAGTCTACACGCTTTGCCGAGCCTGAAGAACCTTCCGAAACTTGTATCTCGATGGCTTGTTGCAAACCACCAGCTTCGGGAGGACTTGCCTGGACAAGGATTTTCAGTTCCGCGCAGCTTCGAACACCAAGCACTGCATTCAAGGTGCTCTCGCGAAGCCCAGTAATCAAATCCTGCAGCCGCACATGGACACTCGTCTGCTGCCCCATGGCAACACCGGACTTGGAAGGAGTTCCTAGTTGTTTTGGCCTTGAAGCGGTGCCTCTCCGATATATAGGTACTTTAAGGCTTAAGTATTTACTACTTAAGTACATGGAGCCTTCAGGTCAGTGCCCTTGCGCCCATAGAGTAAATGCCTTGGCCCTAAAAGTCACTCTGGAGGTTCCGACATACGGTTGATGATATAAATCCTGCATTACCCATAATAAGGAATATACCATAATTCCCATAGTTTAGGGTCCTTTAGGTAATGTAGGATTCATATCATCATCAGTAGCACCGCAGTCGTCCAGCTTTAGGGTTTCGGATTGATCCTGCTACCTATGCGACAAGAGACCCGGTTTAGAGTTTAGGGTTTAGGGTTTAGGGTGAAACCATGGTGTGCTTGTTACAAGAGCTGATGTTGGCTTCCATGTTTGGCGGCTTCCGCTCCGTTTCATGCAATCTCCTTTGAGAGCCAGAAGTTGACGCCTATGCATAGAGACCCATGTCCTTCCTGAACCCCGCACCCTGGAAACTAATCCTCTAAATAAACGCTGAACTAACCTAAACCCCAAACATTATAGGCACCTTGTAGGACCCTTACTAGTTTAAGGAACCCTTGAAGGAAACCTGTAGCTCAAAGGGAAACAGCGGCGTGTCTGGAGAGGCTTCTTGGTGGGGTTTAGTTTGGGGGTAGGCTTTTGGTTTTAGGGTTCAGGGTTTAGGGTTCAGTTCTCTCTTCCATAAATGCCACACCCTAAAATCCTCATTTCTGAAGCTTCTAGACCTGAAGGGTCATGTACCTATATATAGCAACTGCTTGATGTACTAACTAAGGCCTACGTAGTATACGTGCAGCGACCCTGAGGTAACCATGATGCCAGAGATTTGAAACTACTTGAAACTCTACGGCTACTGGAAATCCAATAGAAGGTTTCTAGAAGGTTACTATATATTTATAAAGAGGATACGATACAACCCGAAAACACTAAACCGGCGACAATGCCTGCAAGGGGCGTGTCCGAGTGACCGTGGCACATGCAGATGTGTTCTCCACAGCCAGCTTCGATCTCGCTTGCAGCGGTTTAGGGTTTAGGGGTTTAGGGGTTCAGGGTTTTAGGGGTTTAGGGGTTTAGGGTTTAGGGCGTAGGTTCAGGGTCAGTCTAGGGTTCAGGGTTCTGGGGTTATCCTGTCGTTCCCCAAATGGGTTCAGGGCTTAGAGTTCAGGGTTTCGGCATCTAGGGGTCTAGTGTTTAGGATATACCAGCACCCTGGGACTACCCTCTAATTATATCCTAAATACCCACTATTAAGGACCGTAACGGCTCTGTTCAAGGGCACTTGAGGGGTGCTGGTTCCGGGCTGAGGATTTAGTTTTAGGGTTCAGGGGTCAGGGTGTCGGGTTTGGGTCTGGGAGCGTGTAGAGACGTGTAGAAGCAACTGAAGCACCGTAGAATCAGATGCAAGTCAGAAGCAACGACGATGCCTCAAAGGGCGCGTGACCAGCGGAATCAAAGTCTCACACACGCATTGGAACTGTCTTGGCTGACTTCTGAACCCCTCCTAAAAGTTAAACTTTTAGCCTCCTTATTATGGTTCATATTAAGTAACCCAAAAAGTTAAAGTCCGACGAGTCAACCAGAAGTACGCCAAGATATAGTGGCCTAAACAGTTCGATGAGTCATGCTACGACTGTAGCCCTAAGGGTCCATGTACAGCCCTTGCAGACCAAAGATCCTTCAGAGGAGCCCTTAAGGGGACCCTAGTATTGTATCCTATAGCGCCCTTATCAAGAACCCTATAGCATCCAGTAAAAGAACTCATCAGAAAACCCCTCTATATGGACATGGACCTTTGTACCAAAAACTTCGATAAACCCTGATACCCTAAACCCTAAACTCTAACCCTTATGATATCCTCATCCTATTAGTCCTTAGAGGAACCCAACCTCTAAACCCTTAAAGGAAGCCCTTAAAGGGAACGGTAGATGCACCTCAGAGGTCTGGACAGAGATTCAAACATTGAAGCCGGAATCCACAAGTTTGCAACTTTTGGCTTCTTATAGGGGTCCCGAAGGCTCCATGTACCCCATATAGCATATACTTACGGACTTAGGCCTTAAAGTGCCTATATAGTGACACCTTTAAGGCATAAGTATCTACTATAAAGGTACCATATACCCTAAACCCTATAGAACCCTTATAGAACCCTTAAAGGAGCCCTTAAAGGAACCCCTAAAGGAACCAAGTTACTATAAAGGTACCATGGAGCCTTTTAGGGTCGGGGCTCAGGCCTTGGAGGTCTGGGAAGACATGGGAGTTCCCGAAACTTAGGGGTACCTTAGGGTTCCTTTAAAGGGGGCCTTTAAGGGTTCCTTAAAGGGATCTATAAACCCTCTAATATGGGAGTTTCCGAAACTTAGGGGTACCTTACTTGGAGGCCCTGTTGACTTAGTAAGTCTACTTAGTATCCCCTAGAAACCCCATTATAATCCCCATAACCCACCTTACTAACCCTACTTACTAAGTCAAAAGGGCCTCCAAGTAGGGTTCCTTTAAAGGGTTCCTTTAAGGGTTCAAAAAGATCTATAAGGTTCTATAAAGGGTCTAGGGTTTAGGTTATATGGAGTTTCCGAAAATCAGGGGTATCTTAGGGTTCCTTTAAAGGGGGGACTACAAGGGTTCCTTTAAAAGGCTACTATAAGGGTTTAGGGTTTCCGAAAATTAGGGGTACCTTGTTTTGAATCCTTGTAATAAGGATCCTACTATTATAATAAGGATCCTACTATTTATTAGGGTCCCCTACTTTTGGGAACTCTCACATAGGGCGTCAGAATATGTGTTGGACATGGAGGCATACATGGCGGTATCACGCACTAAAGCTTGTTTCGAGGTCGGTTAGACATAGACAGCACAAAGATACTGACCGAAAAACACGCATTTGGCATCCAAGTTTCGTTAAAGAGGTAAACTGTGAAACTAGTTGTCCTTTCTTGCAATAACTTATTGTTGGGCTTGCCACACCCGAAACACGCTAAACAGCTGTTGGATTCTGCTGCACCGTTGAAACAGCAGCTGCAGTTCGAGGCTCGAGGTTCCTAAGCTAATTGCGACGTCTTGTATTCGAGTAAGGTTTAGGGTTTACTTAAAGGGAACTCCAGAAAGTTGGAATATGGATTAATGGTAGGATCCCCTATGATTTACCTTAAAGGGGTTACGATAATGATATTCCAACTTTCTGGCTTCTACTGTATGGGGTTTAGGGTACATTCACGATGCACTTAGGGTTTAGGTTTAGGCTGCTGGCCAAATACAACCACCCTAACTCTAAATCAAGACGGAGGCACTGTGGGAAAATACAAATCCTGGCCGTTGACTCGCCAGAAATTGTTCTCGTCCACTTTCCCACAGAGAGTTGCCTGGCAAAACCAATCGATGGCTCGAGCCTCTACCGTAAGGCTCCAAAGAGAGTCATGGGATCTCTGGGGGAGGGTTTGGGCTTTGGGGGCTAGGGTTTGGGATCTCACTACGAGGGTCCAGGAGCATTCGGGTAACCTACAACTCAACGCAGTAGCTTGAAACCACCAAAATTCCAAAGGTAAAAGGAAGGACCCTTAATAAGGACCCCTAGGTATAATACCCATAATATAGCTCTTGTATACCCATTATATAGCCCATTAGAGGGCAGGGGTCCCATTAAGGGTCCCTCCTTCTCCCCTTTGAAATATGATAGATGGTCTGTGCGGAAAGCCCAAACCCTGAACCCCTAAACGCACCCCCAAAAATAACTGAATGGTTATCGACTCCCTAAGGCTCCATGTACCCATATAGTACATACTTAGGCCTCAACAAAGTGTCTATATAGGGTCCCCTTTAAGGCCTAAGTACCAACTACGTGGGCACATGGAGTCTTAGGGACTGAGCCTTGTCCACTGTTTGCTTTCACCTTTGGTAGACCTAACTTGGAGTTTCATGGGACTTAGCGAGTATAGTTATGAGTACATTCACCGGGGCTGTATAGAAGCCCATTTCAGGTGGGTAGTTCCTCTTCCATATTACTCCCATAAGACCCCTTTACCTTATAGGAGTGGTATGGAAGGCTTATGGGAGACTACCCACCTTAAAACTACCCACCTGTAGATGGCTTAGACTGTAAGTGATCACCAGACCCTAGTGTCACTAAGTCCCATGACCCTGCTTGGAGGGTCGGGGGACTTAGTAACTGGTTATTTTAGGGACTTATAAGTACCATAACCCCATTTAGGGTCCCTTTTAGGGTACTTATAAGTCTACTTACTACCTACTTACTAAGTCCCCCGACCCTCCAAGTGTAAAGTAACCTCACACCAGAACCTTGTTCTCGGGGTGCCTGGCCCTATGTTTGGTGAGAACGGGACGTTGCAACCCAGACCTTCCAAAGTCCCTTCTATTAAGACACGAAATCATATAAGGGATACCTCTATATTCTAAGGTATACTCCATGATCAGGCGATGTTGGAAGGTCTGGAAAGGCTAGGTATCAGAGAATTTGCTCGGAAAACCGACACCACACTTCCTTCCCACGGGAAGGTTTTCGAGCAACCCAGCTTCTACAAAGAAAACCTGGAACAGACCTTGCAAGGAGAACTCCATTATCGGAACCCGTAATGGAACCCTTAAAGGAAACCTTATTGAAGGAACCCTGAAAGCCACCTTTTAATAAAGCAGAAATCTGAGTTTAAACGCGATGATGATATTAAGAATAAGCAGCACATGTAACTCCCCATGGTCATGATCATGACAAAATAAAAACGGCCTGAAAGACTCGGAATGGGAAATGATGCAGGGCTTTGAAGAGTTAGTAAAATTCCTTTATCGTCGCTAGACAGCTATACGACTATGTAGAACGGAACCATTCAACTCGCTAAAGCCCCTATGTGGCAACCTCACAGCAGGGAGCAGTAAGAGCAACCACGTGTCAACCCAAGCAATTCCCTAGAGTTAAGAGTAACCTAGGACTAAAAAGGGTGCCCGTTTTGACTTAAAGAGTGTTGTAAGGGAACCTAAACCCTAAAAAAGGGAATAAGGGCCTACTCTGAGCCCTAGTTCCCAGAGCGCCCGTAAAGGAGGTGTCTAAAGACTCCAATACCCCTTAATTAAGGAATATTCCTTAAATCATATTAGGGATCCTACTATGATTTAAGGTATACTCCTTAATCAAGGGATATTCGAGTCTCTGGGTGTCTAAAGGCACCTTTAACGGAGCCCCTTATAGATCCCTGTAACGGGAGCCCACAGTGGAAGGAAGGCTTCTATGATGAGGGACTACCGATCTTTGTTCCTTGGCCGTAAGCCCTACCTAGAGTAACCAACGCAACAGATTAAACCGGTCTAACATTAAAACAACTGCATCTCCCGTGTTTAAGGTACCTGGGTTACTCTAGGCGAAGTCTAAACTGAAAGAAGGGGGGCCCAACATGAAAAGGGGCATAGGGGTATGCGGGATGGGGTCCTGCCACAAACCGTAACAGTCCCTGTACCCGTCTTGCATAACTTCGGCACTACAGATAGGCAGCCCTTTCCGGTCGAAGTAACGACTATATAGGTGCATGGACCCTTACCCCAACTAGGCGCTCCCCGATGTTCCTAAGCAGCCGTCTGTGCACCCAGCACAGCCCTATAAAAGAAACCCTACCCTGCATCAATAACCCCAAAACCCTAAACCCTGAACCCTAAAACCTCAGCCCTAAACCCTAAACCCCTAAACCCTAAAACCTCAGCCCTAAACCCTGAGCCCTAAACCCTGAACAGTAAATCCGTAAACCCGGAAACCTCAGTCCTAAACCCTGAACCCTGAAACCCTAAACGCTTAGGACTTGAGGGACCCGTCGTAGGGAAGTTGCCTTGAAGTTCCCGTAGAGATACTCGCAATAGTATCCTGAGGAGGCGCTAAACGGGGGGGGGGGGGGGCATGCCGAGTTTTTAGGATTCCGTTTGGTCTAGGGTCTAGGGTTGTTTAGGGTCGAAAATTTGGGTTTCAGGGAAGATTCTGGGTTTAGGGCTAGTAAAGTTACATCGGCTTTGTTAAAGGGCTTCATGGGCTTCTATAGGGCGTTACTACCTTCGTCGTAGGCTCTGTCATTTGGGCTGTGTTGGGGTTGTGCGCTTCAGGGTGTCTTGGTTTACTGCCCCCAAACCCAAAATCCCCCTAATACCTTTGACTTTAACCCTCAACTGCCCTGAAGCCCCCCTAAACCCTGAACCCCTAAACCCACAAGCCGCCTCAACCCTAACCCGCCCCAAACTAAACCCCCTTACGCACCCTGAACACCCCTACACCATAAACCCTGAACCCTAGGCATCTAAGGACTCATAGTTTTAGGCTTTTGGGCTCAAAGACCATACTGTATAAGGCTTTTGGGCTATTTTGATGCCCAGGGGAACCTCCTTAAACCATCCTCGAAGGACAAACTCCCCTATACCTGCCTAAGCCCTACCTGTGACCCCGAACCCTACGAAACAGCAGGTTATGAACCCTTACTTAGAGGGTCGAACCCTAAAAATGGCAGGTTGTTGGATCTCCAGGTAAAGCATAGACCCTAAACCCTAAAACCTTAAACCCCTAAAACCCTGAACCCTAAAACCCTCCTAAAACCCTAAACCCCTAAAACCCTAAACCCCCCAAACCCCGAACCCTCAAACCCTGAACCCAAAACCCCTAAAACTCCTCAACCCTAAACCCTAAACCCTCAAACCCTAAACCCCTAAAACCCTAACCCTCAACCCTAAACCCCTAAAACCCTCAAACCCTCAACCCTAAGCCCCTAAAACCCTCAAACCCTCAACCCTGAACCCGAAAACCCTAAGCCCTCAAACCCTGAACCCTAAAACCCCAAACCCCTAAAACCCTAAACCCCTAAAACTCCGAAGCCCTAAACCCTAAAACCCACAAGGAACCCTTAGAGATTCCTTAAAGGAACCCTTATAGATCCCTTTTATAGATCCCTTAAAGGGCCCCTAAAACCCCCGAAGCCCTCAAACCCTAAACCCCTATAGATCCCGTTAAAGGAACCCCTACAGAACCCTTTAAAGGAACCCTAGAAACCCCTAAAACCCCGAAGCCCTCCTAAAACCCTAAACCCTAAAAGGAAGCGTTAGAGATCCCTTAAAGGAACCCTTATACATCCCTTTTATAGATCCCTTAAAGGGCCCCGAAAACCCCGAAGCCCTAAAGCCGGCAAGTCTCTGTCTGTCGGCTTCCCCTTCAGCTCCCAGGGGGCGTAGCAGCCCTGCATGTTGAGCATCCTTGGCTTTAGGGTTTAGGGGTTAGGGTTTAGGGGTTTAGGGTTTTGGGGTTTAGGGTTTAGGGTTTCGGGTTTTCATGGGCCCGTTTAAAGGGCCTAGGGGTTACCCAAAGAACATACCCTAGATAAGTCCTTCAAAAGGTAGGTTGTTTCGGGTTAGAAAGTGGGATTTAGGGATCCTAGGGTTCCTTTAAGGGATCTGCAACGGATCTGTAGGGTTCAGGGGTTGAGGCTTCCCCATAATTTAAAGTACACTACTTAATCAAGGGATATCGGAGCATCCTTGGCGTTATGGGTCCCTTTAAACTTTAGGGGTTCCTTTACGGGGTGCTTGAAGCGGTCCGCAACGGTTCTTTGGGTTTAAGGCTTAAGGTCTTGGGCACCTTAAGCGCTGCTTTTTGAGTCCTATAATTCAAGTTGAAGGACGTTTAGGGTTTTGTTTTTTGGGCTCCGGGTTGAAGCCTGGGGTTTATGGGCAATCGGGCGTTTTTGAGGGCTCAATATGGTTCCGTAATATAGGGGCCTAAACAATTAGAACAGGCTTTTGGGGGGGCCATTATACTATAATTACGACAAGAACCCCCCCCCAAAAATAGTATAAGTAAATACTTAGGCCCCTATATTAAGGGCTTCTGCCCTGCTGTTTCGGAAGGATCTTACGAGCCTGTAGGCCAACGGCCTGCTTCAGAGGCTAGACCTAAGAGTAACCTAGGAATAAAACGGGTGCCCTTTTTGGCTGAGGTTCGACTGAACGTGATCATCTTGCCTGCATGACATACGGGTGGTATACCCACACATGTACTCCTGCACGTTCGCTATGACAAGCATCGGCAACCCGTGGGGGAACACCCTCGCTATGGTGTCCTGCATCTGTCGCTCGAGGCCGTTGGCTGTGATGAGCTCCTCTGGCTTGACAGGTAGATGCCACTCCCATGCAGAGTCGAGGCTGCTGTTGTCTCCCCCCTGGTTTGACTCATCTGTCTTCCACGTGCAGTCTGCAGCATGAGTGGGGTTGAATGATGCCACAGTCCTCAGCTGAGTGCCTTCCCACATCTCGGGTAGATTCCTCGGCTTCCAGTTCCTCTCGTGTGGGCTGGGTATCAGAGCAGTGTGAAAGACATCCTTGAGGTAGGATCCTTCTGACTCCCTGTCCACACATGAGCGTTGCGATTCCTTGCGTCGGCGGGTAGTGCTTATCCCCAGATCCTCCATCAATGACCACATCCTGAGCCCCATCTGCTTGTATCCATTCATGCTATCACCTGTGACATCAGGGCCATACTCTTAGGGGTTTAGGGTTTTGGGGTTTAGGGTTTAGGGTTTCGGGTTTTCATGGGCCCGTTTAAAGGGCCTAGGGGTTACCCAAAGAACATACCCTAGATAAGTCCTTCAAAAGGTAGGTTGTTTGGGGTTAGAAAGTGGGATTTAGGGATCCTAGGGTTCCTTTAAGGGATCTGCAACGGATCTGTAGGGTTCAGGGGTTGAGGCTTCCCCATAATTTAAAGTACACTACTTAATCAAGGGATATCGGAGCATCCTTGGCGTTATGGGTCCCTTTAAACTTTAGGGGTTCCTTTACGGGGTGCTTGAAGCGGTCCGCAACGGTTCTTTGGGTTTAAGGCTTAAGGTCTCGGGCACCTTAAGCGCTGCTTTTTGAGTCCTATAATTCAAGTTGAAGGACGTTTAAGGTTTTGCTTTTTGGGCTCCGGGTTGAAGCCTGAGGTTTATGGGCAATCGGGCTTTTTTTAGGGCTCAATATGGTTCCGTAATATAGGGGCCTAAATAATTAGAACAGGCTTTTGGGGGGGCCATTATACTATAATTACGACAAGAACCCCCCCAAAAAATAGTATAAGTAAATACTTAGGCCCCTATATTAAGGGTTTCTGCCCTGCTGTTTCGGAAGGATCTTACGAGCCTGTAGGCCAACGGCCTGCTTCAGAGGCTAGACCTAAGAGTAACCTAGGAATAAAAAGGGTGCCCTTTTTGGCTTAAAGGCTGTTAGAAGGGAACCTAAACCCCCCCCAAAAAAGAATCAGGGCCTACTCTCGGTCCTAGTTGTTTAAGTCGGGTGGGCCCCCCTACTAGACCTAAGAGTAACCGAGGAATAAAAAAGGGTGCCCTTTTTGGTTTACAGGGGGTTGATAAGGGAACCTGAGCCCAAAAAAAGGGAATAAGTAAGGGCCTACCCTGGGTCTCCTTAGTCTACCGGTTTGAAAATACCCCTGGACCCTCAACCCTAAACCCCGAAAACCCTGCTAGGTGGAGCAGGAGTAGAACAAACAAAGAAAGACAATCTACCTGATATTGTGCCTTACCGGTTTGTATATGTAGCGACATATAGGGACTATAACGGCATACTTACTACATATTCGACACCTGCTTTGAGGGGTTTTAAGGTCTAGCGACTTGACGTCGAGAGCAAGTTGAATTTGTTCCCTGAAGCCGTTGCCCGAACATGAAGCACAGATGCGAAAGGACGAAGGGCGTGGAGTAGAAAAGTTCTCTATACCTGGTGTGAGACTTCAGGTGCAGTCAAGGGTGCAGAAAAGTATCATCATGCTCTCTGCATCTTGTGCTGTGTTTTTAGCTGAAGGGCCTTGTGCCATTTCGGAGAAGGTGTCGGGCTTGGGGCCATCTATAGGCCTGCGTGCCTGCCTCTCTCTCTCTCTCTCTCGCTCTCTCTCTCTCTCTCTCTCTCTTTCTCTTTCTCTCTCTCTCTCTCTCTCTCTCTCTTTCTCTTTCTCTTTCTCTTTCTGTTTCTCTTTATCTCTCTCTCTCTCTCTCTCTCTTTCTCTTTCTCTTTCTCATTCTCTCTCTCTCTCTCTCTCTTTCTCTTTCTCTTTCTCTGTCTCTCTCTCTCTCTCTCTCTCTCTCTCTCTGTATGTACATATATATATATATATATTTATATTTATATGTGCACACACATGTTTGTTTTTCATATGAGCGTTTGTCTAAACTTCTTGTTCATGGCCAGACCATGGATGATTTGGGGGGTCCTATCGCTTTACAAGGATTCCGTCACATGTTTCTGTGAGGTATCGCTTTGCTCTTGTGAAAGTGAGAAGACCATCAGACTCACTGATCCTACTCGTAGCTTGCCTTGTGGGGCAGTGGCTCATAAAACGATCTAGTCGGTATCGATTAGGGTATCGATTGGGTACCGATTAGGGCATCGATTGCCTAGGCATATATCACACAGAAAACCTAGGCACAAATACCGCGGATCCTCATTAATCGTATCGCTTTTGGGGGCATCCTATCGCTTTCCAAGGAAATTGGCAAAATCCGACATTCCACGGTCACCCTACTCTTAACTACAATTACGGAAGTTTTGACGGATGCTCATATATATATATATATATATATATATATGTATATATGTATACATATATATATATATATATATATATATATATATATATATATATATACGTAAACTGTATGTATAGGTACAGACATGCATACATACATACATACATACGTACATACATACATACATACATACAAACATACATACATACATACATACATACAAGCATACATGTATACATGCATACATACATGCATACATGCATGCAAGCACATAGATGAACAGATCCAACACCCGCCCAACAAGGCAGGCGTAAAAGCAACATGCACAACAGCCAGCTACCAACACGGTTCGGGGTTTTAGGTTTAGGGCACTGAGTCATACGATTTTCAATCAGTGACCACCCAGATGTCCTGGCCTGTAGAAGGAAAATGACGGCGTGTCCAGAGACCATTGCACCGCATCACATCCTTGTTTGCAGGCTCATGTGCATGTACCTTAACCTACCTACCAAAAACGACTCTGTTGTAGGGTCCCTATGGATTCCATTTGAGGGTCTACAATAAGAACGTACAGCGAAGTAGGTTATGGTAGTCTAAGGTATGGGTAGGGCTGACAGCTGCGATCGTAGGGACTCTTTGGGTTTGTGTCCTTACAAGTTCCTGTATATGCAAGGTACTGCAACTACTGTACTGCGTCCGGCCTCTACTAGCAGGAAGACATATCATGAATGCCATGGATACTCATGTCTTATTGTTGCTACAGCCGCCCTAATCCAAACCCCTAAACCCTAAACTCTCAACCCTAAAGCCTGATCCCTAAACCCCTAGACCCCAAAGCCCTAGGAACCCTAGGAGATCCCTAATCCCTCATACATCCTCTTAAAGGAACCCTACTTGAAGGATCATGGGACTTAGTAACCAGGGTAACCATACTTATAATTACTTATAACATTACTTACTAAGTCCCGTGATCCTCCAAGTAGGAATTCGATCCCTTCGACGCCCAGGGTCGTCGGCGCGCCGGGCCGCTCTCCTCCGCGAAGTCGCGGATCGAAGCGTGCGCGAGGCGGTGCTCCTTTAAGGAATTCCTACTTGGAGGATCATGGGACTTAGTAAGTAAGGTTATAAGTACCTTAATTGGGGTTATAAGTAATTATAAGTCTAGTTACCTATTTATAACCCTAGTTACTAAGTCCCATGAACCTCTAAGTAGGGTTCCTAGGGTTCCTTTAATGGGATCCTTAAGGGTTCTAAAAGGATTCCTATAAGGGTTCCTGTCAAGGGATCTATAGGGATTCATAGGGGTTCCTTGAAAGGTTTCTATAATGGTTCATTGGGTTCCTTTAAAGGGATCTAAAAGGGTTCACTTAAGGGACCCACAGCTGAAGGTATATATTCCTGAATTGAGGGCTATTGGAGTCTTCGGGTTTAGGGTTCCTTTTTGGGGGGCGATGAAGGGGTCTATACCAGGGATCTATACAGGGTTCAGGGTTTAGGGTTGGGGGGTTTAGGGTTTCGGATTTGGGGTCTACGGCTTGGGGTCAAAAGTTCGGGGTTTAGGGTTTGAGTAAAAGAGGTCTTATCTAATTGGGCTCTAACAAGGGGTAGTTGGGGGTGAGGTCGCAGCTCCCGCAAGGATTCTTTTAAGGCTTCTGGCGAGGCTCTACAGGGCTTCTACAAGGATTTTGAAGATTTTTAGCTTAGAAGGGGCCCCCACCCTGTAAAAGTGGAATAATAGGGCCTTCATATAATCCTTATATTCACTATCACGGGGTGGGGGCCCCTTCAAGCCTCCGGTTTAGGGTTTAGGGTATCTGGGCTTTTCCGTAAGCAGGGAAAAAAGTATACACTTGTATTTCATAATGGTTCCGTTAAGAAAAAAGTATTAAAGTATGGTACCCCAAAGCCCAGGTATAGGCTTTTGTTTTTTTTGAACTCCTTTTTCCAGGTATAGGCTTTAGGGTTTAGGGTTCCTCTATGACGCACGATTCTGCAGGTGTTCAAGTTTCGGGTCTGGGGCTTTAGGGTTCTTGGTCTGGGGCTTCAGGGTTCTATCAGGGTTCCACTTGAGAGTTGCACCCTAAACCCTAAACCCTGCTTGGAGGCCCTGTTGACTTAGTAAGTCTACTTAGTATCCCCTAGAAACCCCATTATAATCCCCATAACCCACCTTACTAACCCTACTTACTAAGTCAAAAGGGCCCCCAAGTGGCTTTGTAGAGGTTGTTGTGTCGGCAGTTTCGATTTTAGGAGGTGCGAAACTTGGTTTCAGGGAATTCGAGCTGTGGCTTCAGGAACTTACTCCCCCAATAAACCACACAAATAAAAGGCTTAAACTTTCCGATTCCTACTAAACTGTAAGAGCCCAAAAAGTTTAAAGGTTGGGTATAGGGGATCTACTGGGCTTTGAAGTAACCCGGGAGAAAAAAGTATAGACTTTTATTTCATAATGGTTCTTTAAAGGAACAGGTACAAAAACAAGTATTCAAGTATGGTACTCCAAACCCAGGTCTAGGGGAATCAGGAGATACTGGTTTACGGCGGCTGAGGATTGTCAGATCTCCGAACTTCGAGTTGAAGGGATAGATATACATACATACAGATATATACACACACATATTACAGTGTCCTCTTGCTTTTTTGCGATTATTGTTACTCTTATTTTGTATTCATACTACAGAAGTGGTTTTTTACTGTTACTACAGGAAGAGGATGCTGTTGATTCGACAGTTGGTAGTTCTGTTGGGCGTGTGGTGTTACTGCCGATCCCTGCATAATTCGAGATGTTTTCCATAGTCTAGCAGCCGTCAGAAGTTAAAGCTAAAACAGCTCTATAGAGCCATTCATGCAAGCTAACCCTAAACCCTAGCCTTCAGCCCCAGCATGTCTAACATGCCTGCCTTTGAAAGGCGTCTGAAGGCTAAGACTCGTCTGTGCTGACGGCTAAACAAAAAACTTCAACCCAGTCTTCCTGGTTTGGTGGTCTACTTAGAGGTTCATAGGACGTAGTAACTAGGGTTATAATTCAGGTAACTACACTTATATATGTACTTATAATCCCAATTAGCGTACTTAAAACTGTACTTACTAAGTCCCATGAACCTCCAAGTATCGGCCTCCTCCGGAGCCCTAAGCGCCCCGAAACCCATGCCCTTGAATCCCTAAACTCCTGAAGCACCGCCGAACCCTAATACCCCGATTTATTTTAAAACCCTCCAATGAATCCCCAAAACCACATATCATTTTCCTACCATCCTTATCATTATTACCCGCATATTTAGAAGGTGTTAGAATGACTGATATTGGTACTACTTCATATTATCAGTGTTATTAATATTGTTATTGTTCGTCTGGGAGTTTCCGAAAATTAGGGTACCTTATTTGGGTCCTGAAAAGAAGGATCCGTCTATTTAGGGTACTACACCATCTAGAGCCTTTAAAAAGGGCCCTCAAACACCAGTGAACCTCGACCCCGAGCTGCTCGGCGACGGCGGCTGTGTGCTCGCCCTATCGTCAAACAAAATAGGGCGTTTAGGGATTAGCCTATGCGTCCATGTACTCATGCAGTATATATTATATCTATATACGTATGTGTATATATATATACACATATCATAGGGCACAAGAAAAGACTCTAAGACTCAGCGGTTAGATGGACTTCAGGGTTAATAGTTAGAATGGGGTTAGATGGACTTCAGGGTTAATAATTAGAATGGGGCTCCTGTAAGGGCTCTTTGCAGGGATCCCACAAGGGTTGCTTTATCAGTGATACCACTAGGGGGACTCTGGTGGTGGAACAATTAAAAGGGCCTTGATAACTTGAGCAGGGTTCTTGGGGTTTAGGGTTTAGGGTTTAGGGTTTAGGGTTCCAACGAAGAGCTCTGATTCCAAAGGGGGCACGACGTTCGATTTGGGCTCTGCTTTGCGTATCGAAACGAAAGGCCTCAAAGAGTCGCTATTTGGGCACATGGACCGTTAGGGATAAGTCGCCCTGGACAGTTCAACTTGCTGACCAAGCTGGTAGGCCGGCACAGTAGATCAGATTCCCCAGTCATCCCGCAACGCAGGGTGCCCGTTATCCCTGTTGCTTCCAAGATTCGGTCCAGCTTAGGGTGCCGTGTTCGTCTAATGCAGGCTCAATATATCCCGAAACCATAAAACCTTAAACCCAAACCACAACTATTCTAATCCACTGGGTGAGCGAGTGTCGGAGAACAAAGCCTGGACTAGACCTTAGACAGCCCCACTTTCGAAGAGGAGGCTTTAACTCTATCTCTTAACACTCTAAGGCCCCTAAAGATGCGGGCCTGCTCCACATCGATCAAGACCACCTGCTTCCGGTTTGCACCGCAAAGCTTCAAACCCAAAGCCCTAAACCCCAAATCCTAAACCCTACATCCAAACCCAAAGCCCTAAACCCCACTTGGAGGCCCTGTTGACTTAGTAAGTCTACTTAGTATCCCCTAGAAACCCCCATTATAATCCCCATAACCCACCTTACTAACCCTACTTACTAAGTCAAAAGGGCCTCCAAGTACACCCTACATCCTCAACCCAAAGTCCTAAAACCTAGGTCCGAAAATCGCTGTAAAACCCGTAGCCGCAGCCCCTGAAGCCCCAATTCGACCGAGCATAGAGCGTGAAGCCGAAAGCCCGAAGGCCTGCTTAGGGTTTAGGGTTTAGGGTTTAGGGTTTAGGGTTTAGGGTTTAGGGTCCCTAAAACTATCAAAACCAAATACAAGGACCTGGACTGGGTTGTATTTTTGGGGCTCTGAATTAGAGGAGGGTTTGAGATACAAAAAACGTATAATAAGGTTGAGGACTATGAGGGGAGGCTCTTGAAATTTACTCCATTCCTGCATGACAACTATCAGTTTCCCTGCTTGGTTTTCGGTGAGGAGCCTCAGACACCGTAGATACTTCGGCCTTCAAGGGGTCCCTATCTATCTATCTATATATCTATATATATATATATACAGGGGACCCGGAGACTCCAATACCCCTTAAGGAATGTCCTTAAATCACATTAGGGATCCTGCTCTAATTTAAGGTATATTCCTTCATTAAGAGATGTTGGAGTCTCTGGGGATCACAAAAACAAGCAACAAAGTGCCACAGGGAATCTCCTGTACATATTACTACGCTCAACCTTCGCAGTGCAGCAGGGATCTTGGCAGGAGCCCTTGGCTTTGGCATAAATGTCGGCCCTTTGCTGATCTGTGTTGATAGAACAAACTGGATCGCCCAACACTTCGTAGAGCGAAGACACATTGATGCGGTGTCTGTTTGACACATGGCGCCACTTCGGTGAGTAACCAGCATTGACGATTTGGATGACTGCGCTGTTATCTTGAAGGCACTGCAGAGTCATGTCCTGCCCGAACACTCTGCAAGCTCTTGGGCAGGCTGAGCCTCCGTGAACGCACCGGTGCTTGGGGAAATGATCTCCGCTTCGGTTGTAGAGTGCGACGTCGCAGTTTGTTTTCGACTAGCCCAGGTCAGCGGCCAGAACATGCGATCGCTCACACAACAACCCTAAACCCTAAACCCCAAAACGTGCCTGGTGTTCTCTGCAAATGTTCCACATCGGATGAGTGGTCGAAACCTAGCTCAAGCTGCTATACTCAAACCAAAGCCCCATAAACCCCAATAGAACCCTTCTTCATCCGCTAGCAACTTCATACTACCATCCTGGCTTCACAATGGCACGCCAGCTCTTCCAACGCACCAAACAAACATTGTACTAGGATACGATGACCAGGATGTTTTTGAGGTGATGTGCGGGAACCTATACAGATATGCAGAAGTAGACACGTTTATTCAACCAGGTTACAGACAACTGCGAAATTGCTTGGCTATGTGTTACTTTGTTCGCTCGTTTCCTTATACGTGTGTCACGCAGGTGCTTATCTGATTGCTCTGAGCTTTTCTCAGCTTCGTGAAACGAACATATTGCATCATGTTGTATGCTAACATATGAGAAGGGCTGGATACGTGTGTGTGTATATATATATATATATATATATATATATGTGTATGCATCTGTATGCCCAGCATTCAAGGTATATTGGCCCGAAACCCTAAACCCAAAGTCCGGAAAATAAACTTTAGGGCTGCGCAGGACAACACACGTCCTCTGCAGACGTTGCAGACCTAAAAACCGAACAAGAAGCCCGCCCGAATGGAACCCTAGACTACTCTAAACTCTAAACCCTTCTAAAGAAAACGCATACAAAACCCTTAAGGGTTGTTTGAAGGGGGGTTCCTTCAGGGCTCCATAAGGGGTTCCTTTAATCAAGGGTCCTTTCAGAGCTCCTGTAGGGATTCCCTTAAAGTTGCAGTAGATGGACCCTTAAGGGAAACCGTAAGCTCCATGTACCCATATAGTAGATACTTAAGCCTTACAGGGGTCCCTATATAATTAGGTACTTCAAGGAGTCTTAAAAGGGGCTATAAGGGATCTATCATAGCTTTAGGGTGTAGGGGATATACTCTATGGGTACATGGAGCCTTAGGGGAAACCCTCCGCTCCAGGGACCCTAAACCCTAAACCCTAAACCCCGCTCCAGGGAAACCCTCCGCTCCTGCAGCTCGGGCAGAATGCGCGTCAGCGCCATGAACCTGGCAAGGCGAGAGGCTGGGGTTCGTTTCGAGGGTCCCTTTACCTAGGATGTAGGGGATAGGGTTTAGGGTTTAGGGTTCTTTTAAGCGCCTCTTTTACAGGGTTTAGGGTTTAGGGGTTAGGGTTTAGGGTTCAGGGTTTAAGGCCTACTTGTCGCTTATCCTGGGGAAGCAAAGGTCAACCTTTTGGTTATATAGGGATTGTATAGGGGCTATAACGGGCTATACTACCCAAAAAAGGTTAAAGGTTACCTACTCTAGTAATTACTAGGTTTAGAATGCCCTTTGAGGTTTAGGGTTTAAGGGTCGCTTCGATGGCGTAGAACGGTTTATGCGGAGCTTTCTAGACAATTTTGGGTGTAGGCTCTAAAGCCATGTATAGCGCTAGAGATGGGAGTTAGCCATGAGTGTCCTTAATTTCAACCCTCTACCGGACACCCACATCCTGCAGCCTCACTTGGAGAGAGCCTTTGGAAAAGACCCTTCAAGCCCATAAAAGCCTGAAGCCATGACCCTGCACAAGAAGTCGCCTTAGGGCTAAGACTCTACCTTGGGATGCGAAAACCTACTGTTTTAAGGGTTCTACCCTCTAATTAAAGGGGTCATAACCTACTATTTTGTAGGGTTTGGAGTTACAGGTAAAGCCTGTTATCATGGAAGCTGTGACGCTGAAGAATGTGCTGCTGTCTTCATTTCGAAGAATAGGTGTGAGCTAGTAGCCTGTGGTGAACTACAGCGAAGCCCAGATTGTTGGAACATAGATGTAGGATGATTCATGCTGGGATTCCCTATACTTTACTTCAAGTTCATGAGGCTAATGATGCTCCAACTTTCTGGCTTCTACTGTAGGACTTCGGAGCCCACTGGGGTTTGGGGCCTACACTGTTGCGAGGTCTGAACTTCACCAAGAAGCTCATACCCTACCCCTTTTCTAGGGTATCTACTTTTCTACATAACAGGTCCTAACCATGAAGCTAGGTATCCTAAGGGTATGAGCCTCTAGATATGAAAGGCCAGTCCCTGACGCAACACTGAGCCCTGAGAATTCAAACCACTGTAAAACTCTAGCCTCTAATACCAGAAAGGTCCTGGACCAAAACACGCACAATCACCGAAAGCCCTTCTACATCAAAGCATCTTAAACCTTAAACACGTATTTAGAGCCCTTAGAGGCACCTTCTTCGAACCCTGGAAGGAACCCCAAGAACCACCAAACCCTGAACTACCACAACCTAATTACCTTCTTTGTATGTAGGTTCTTACGATAAACCGTGATCTAAAATATACACAAAGCCTACCAACAAAGTTGGGCTTGGTGGTTCAAAGTACCCATAGGCTTCATAGTAGTTCCGACTTGGGATTACCTTATGGTAATCTAGATATGAGCCCCGAAAAAAGGAACTACTGCTGATGATATAAATCCTGCATTACCCTTCATACGGAATATACCATAACATAATTCCAATAGTTTAGGGTCCTTAAGGTAATGCAGGATTTATATCATCAACCGTACTATGGAGCCTCTGGGTAGAAACCGTAACACTAGGGCCCAGAAAAAGCACATAAGCAAACTGTAGGATATGGATATCCCATATAAACCCCCTTATGATGAAGCCCAATAAGGTAGGGATATCCCTATAAAATGCGTATGCTTATGAGCTTTTTGGGTCCCTAAGTAACACCAACAGCTCCGAGGATCAAATCTGAGCCCCGGAAAAGGGAACTACTATGGAGCCTCCGGGTAGAAACCCCTAAACCCTAAACCCTAAACCCTAAGGGCTTAAGGACTTATAGGGTTTAGGGCTTAGGAATAAACAACCCTAAACCCTAAACCCTAAACCCTAAACCCTAAACCCTAAACCCTAAACCCTAAACCCTAAACCCTAAACCCTAAACCGTCCTAAATCCTAACCAACAGCTCCAAGGCTCAAATCTGAGGACGCAGGGCCCAGGCCCAGGAAGCAAAGCGTGGGCCAATCCTCGGAAGCTCAGGATTTTGAAGGGTCCCAAACCCAGAGGGTCCAAGTACCCAAATAGTAGGGTTTTAGGTCCCAAAATCCATACTCTAGGATGTTTTAGGGGTTCAGGATTTTGAAGGGTCCCAAAGGCTCCATGTACCATTATAGTAGATAGCCTTTAAGGCTTTCCTTTAAAGGGGTCCTTAAAGGGTTCTTTTAAAGGGTTCTATAGGGTTTAGGGTATAAGGGTCCATGGTACCATTATAGTAGATACTTAAGCCTTAAAGGGGCCCCTGTGTAGGTACTTTAAGGCCTAAGTATATACTATATGGGCACATGGAGCCCTAGGGGGTTAACTCATCCCTAAACCCTATAAGCCCTTAAGCCCTAAACCCTAGAAGCCCTTAAGGGCTTCATTTTAGGGTTTGGGATTTAGGGATTACCAGGTTTAAGGCTTAGGGTTCCGAACTCAGGGTTTATCGGGATTCTATCAGGCTTTCACCAGGGCTATAGAGGGTCTAGGGTCTGGGATTGGGGCTTGGGGATTCTGGGTTTTTCAGAGTTTGAGGGCTATTTTTGTTACGGTTTCGTATTTCCATCCATAAGGGTCCTGGCCGGTTTCTGGTGTCGGGCCTGTGTGGGGTTTCCAGGTTTAGTTAGGGTTCTGGGCCCTGTCGGTTTGGGAAGGCTTTCAGTCACTCAACCCTGTAGCCGCTAAACCCTGAACACTAAACCCTTTCAAAGGTGGAGGGCTCAGGGCACTTTTGATTGTACTTGTCTGTCGTTGGGCTTCAGGTATTAGGCCGTGGGGTTACAGGGATCAAAGGGTGTAGGTTTAGGGGCTAACACGATCAAGGGACAGGAGAATTAGTAAGAGCATTCCTTTGACTCAGTAGGCCTATTAGGATTATTATTCGGCGTCGTCGCTGTCGTTTTCCAGTAATTACGGTTGATGATATAAATCCTGCATGACCTTAAGGACCCTAAACTATGGGATTTGTGGTATATTCCTTCTTATGGCCATGGGTCATGCAGGATTTATATCATCAACCGTAGGAGGAGGAATATCCCTGACAACATCCTTAGGTAGTATTCTTAGGGAGACCCCTTAAAGGGTACCCCTTCTGAACCCTACTTCTGGCTCTCTTAAAAGGGGCCTTATTGAGAGGGTCTATATCGCCAAGGGTCCCCCTAATCCTCACAACATCCTGTTGCCAATCCGTACAGGTTCCGTTTGAACCTCGGGTTCGGCCTCCATACTGTTAAGACCCAGGAGGGTTTAGGGGTTTAGGGTTTAGGGTTTAGCGATTAGATAGCGTCATGGTGGTTCATCGTATGCGATGCAGGCTATCGAAACGTGCGGCTTAGTAATTGCGAGTCTGTGACCAGGTGCTCGAACGTTGCTGAAATAAACTGGGCTTTGAAGTAGCCAGAGAGAAAAAGTCTAAACTTCCATTTCGTAATGGTTGTTTTCAGCAACAGGTCCTAACAAAATGTTCAAGCATGGCACTCCAGAAATGGACCCTAAACCCTACATGGGTCTGGCCAGGCATCTACAGGCCAGGGGAGGCCCTGCGCCCTTGCTTTTGACTCCTCGCCGTGGAGGGCGCAGAAAGAGGTTCGTGACGCTTCAACCACACTCTTTTCATTACTGGAGTTGCCTTTGCAGCTGTAACCTAATACTACTAGTGACGTACTAGTGTTGCTACTAGTATTGCCATTATAGTTGTGATCGGCGAGTATTCTCGCTCCTACTGTTATTGCTATTGTGGCTACTATTGCTACTGCGGTTCTTATTCTTAGTCCTATTCTTATTCGTATACTGATTCTTATTGTCATTGTAATGATCTAGTTGTTATTCTTGTCAGTACTGAAAGTTTCCAAGAACAAACATGAACTTTGTCCTATACTGAACTTGGGACCCTAGCAAAGTTTATCATGTTATATTACCGTTTTTAGGAGTTATAGCGACCCAAGGACCCAAAGCTCAAAACTTGAAAGTACCCCTAACTGCCAGTCTGCAAGACTGCTGAACTCTGAAGCGCCCTAAACCCTAAACCCTAAACCCTGAACCCTAAACCCTAAACCCCTAAACCCCTAAACCCTAAACCCTAAACCCCTAAACCCTGAACCCCTAAACCCTAAACCCTAAACCCTCAACTCCAAACCTAGGGCCCCCCCAAAAAAGCACATAAGCAAAAATTAGGATAGTGATACGGTTGATGATATAAATCCTGCATTACCCTAAGGACCCTAAACTATGGGATTTATGGTATATTCCTTATTATGGGTAATGCAGGATTTATATCATCAACCGTATCCCATATACATCCCCTTATAATCAAGGCCAGGAAGGTCGGGATATCCCCATGAAATGCTTATGCTTATGTGCTTTTGGGGGTCCCTAAAACCCTAAACCCTAAACCCCTGGACCCTAAACCCTAAACCCCTAAACCCTAAACCCAAAACCCTAAAACCCTCAACCCTAAAACCCTCAACCCTAACCTCAAGCCCCTTTGAACGAAGGGACTGAGGCCTGATTCGGGAGACACGAAGAGATATGGACCCTCTCAATAATCAAACTAGGGTTCCTTTAAGGGTCCCTCTTAAGGGTTCTATAGGGGTTCCTTAAAGGGATCTATAGGGTTTAGGGTTTGGGGTCTACTTATAAGTTATGTCCAAAGGACCCTTAATAGATCAAAGGGGAACAGGAGGGACCCTTAATGGGGACCCCTACCCTATAGTGGCCTATATAATGGGTATATAATAGCTATAAGGGTATATGCCTAGGGGTCCTTCTTAAGGGGTCCCTCCTTTTACCCTTGGAAATAATAAGGTCCCTTTTCAAGAGAGCCAGAAGTAGGGTTAAGAAGGATCGCTCTTAAGGGGTCTCCCTGATACTGCGTAAGGAGTTTGAGGTCCAGAAAGTGCAGGATGAGTGATGAAGCCGTAGCTAATGAGAATGTCAGCGGCAGTCTCGAATCGAGCTACTGGTAGTACTCTAAAACCCTAAATCCTAACCTCCTAAGCCCAGAACCAAGCCCGTGTTAAGCAGTCTGAATCAGCAATGAGCGAAACCAGAACCCAAACCTCAAGCAAAAATGCTCTGTCATTATAAAAACCTAAGAAGTAGAGCAGGGTCTGGGGCACAGGAAATCACAGGTAGATGCGGATGAGACGTGGCCATTGTTACCAACCACCTCGATCCGGGAAGTACAGAATGACGCTGAACTTCATCCGTGGCTACTGGGAAACTTCTGCCACGAAGGTTGATATCTATCCCTTATTGCGAGGGTCCATGTACCCTTTACCCATATCGTATATACATTGGTTCTAAAGTAAGTGTATAAGAACCCCTGTAAGGTCCAACTATATCCTGAATAGTCACACGGACCCGATTCAACCCTGTTGTAAACAGTATACAACCCTAAACCCTTTACAACCCTGCTGAACCCATCAATGGAACCCCTTGCAGGAACCCTTTCACGCATAGCCCGTAAGCCCTAAACCCAAAACGGCCCTAAGCTCTAGACCCGTACCCAAAGGGTCCAAAGATACTTTACCATTACGGAATACGCTCCAGAAGACCAGTATAATCATGTCCCAGGTAAGCCCGGATCCTGCATGACGAAGCGCTGAAATCCGAGGGCAGAAGACTCCGCAGCCAGAGTGTTGTTGAAGACGTGCTTGTCCAGCCATACCTTTCAAGGGAACCCTAAAGCCCGAAACCCTCGATCCAACCTAAATATCCCTAAAATATCCTGAAACCCTAAACTCTAAATCGGGTTTATTATGGAGGACGAGCGATCCGACCTCATGATGCCATCCTAACCAATGAGGTCATCGATGGACGCAGCTGCTGCCTAAAACGGCTTCCTTTTTGGTACCGGGTAACTTTATAAGGAACCTAGGACTACCAAAAGGGAACAAGGGTACTACTGGTCATCCTAGTTCAGGGACCCTATTCCACATCTGACCCAAACCGTAGACCCTGGGTTCCAATACCCCCTGCCTCAAAGTACGGAGCTACCTTCGGGTTTAGGGTTTAGGGACCCTGTTCTATACCAGAACCCCTCCACCCAAACCGTAAACCTGCGCCTCCAAACCCCCCCCCCCCTTCCCCCTAAAAGAAATATCGCAACCCGCCTGCGCGCTGATCAGGTCCAAAGCGCTGAACTGGTTTCCGGCAGACACGCTCCTGGGGCGATCAGCGTTCAGGGCTTCTTTTGACCTCAGACTCCACTAACCTACCAAAGTAGGAAAGGTAGCTCCAAAATGGGGCCCCTACACCCTAAACCCTTAAACCCTAAACCCTACACCCTAAACCCCTAAACCCTAAACCCTAAACCCCACACCCTACACCCTAAACCCTAAACACCACACCCTAAACCCCTAAACCCTACCCCCTAAACCTCTACACCCTAAACCCTAAACACCCTACACCCTAAACCCCACACCCCAAAGCCCCTAAACCCCTAAACCAGCTCTGGAGTTTAACCTACCATGGTTCAAAGATTTCGGGTGTTTCAGACTCTATAGGATTTATAAGATTCAGGACTTTAGGATGTTTAGGAGCATGGGGTTTAGGACTTTAGGATATTTAGGAGTATAGGATTTATAATTATACCCCCTTAGAACCATAAGACTAGTAATCTTCTTAACATTCTCTTGGGACTTTTAATATGGACAACATATAAAAAATACACTCCTAAGGAGACTATAGATTCAGATAAGATTCAGGACTTTAGAATCTCGGGGTTTGGGAGATTAAGGGCTTGGAACAAGCTTTAAGCTGCTCACTCTATCCCAAAAGAAACCCGAGCACCTGAACCTTAAACCCGAACAGGAATAGTTTCTTCGTACTTGATCCAGAGGTCGCAATATTTAGAAATGTTAAACCCTTTTCAATTCCTATCTGACCAGACTTGAATATGGGTGGCTGTCAACATTATGGTCCCTTTTTGGGTCCTTATTGTAATATGGCAGCTAATATTTAGGGTACTCAAAAAGGCAGCATAATTTTGACAACTACCCATATCCCCGCCCGGTGAGGAACCTGGAAAAAGCCAACAACGCTGAAAAGAGAGGCTCGGGTCATGAAGAGCAAGCCCGGCATCTCCGCATCCCCGTGATTCAGGAATATTGTTTAGTTTAGGGTTTAGGGTTTAAGGAACACCGCATACCTTTGCAAGATGTCTTTACATAAAATCATGGGGTGGTTGGTCGGGCTACAGGGCAGGGCTTTTTTTGGTTTAATAACCAGAAACAAAGCTAGCCTCAGTCTTGCAACAAGATGACTGCAGGCTACTTCCCACACACCTCGAATCTTAAGTCTTGCCACCCCTTCTTACAGGGTTAGGTTCGCGGGCTCACGCGCTGCAACCGAGGCTGCAGAGCGAAGTGAGCAAAATCAGGCTTAGAGACTGCGTCTACGGTACAGGGATTTGAGGCTTCGGTTCTACATAGATTCAGAATGATGGGAGGCCAAAAGGGGGGTTTAAGATTCTTGGGGTAGGGATTCCTTAATATGAACCCTATTATGGGCACCCTAATCCCTACTAAACCCCCATAGGCTAAAACCCCTTTTGGCCTCCCATGGTAGAAGTTCAAAACCGTATCGCAAAGCCCTTAATCCCAGACCCCCGGGAGGATCCAAAAAGTAGATCCCTCAAAATGGGGGGTTCCTATAAAGTACCCTTAGTAGTATAGGGTCCCAAACAAACTAGGGGATCTACTTTCTAGATCCTCCCGGGGGTCTGGGGACTCCGGGTTCTGCGCCACTGGTTCTGCTTGTGCCTATCATTGCAGGAGCTGGGTTCCTATTAAGGAATACACCTTATTAACTTACTATAGTATGATCCCTGAAAGACTTGAAGGTATAGTTACTTAATTAACGGATTTTGGAAGATCTGGGCTACTAAAGTTCTTCCATCGTCTCCTCCGATAAAGCGTTTAGCTACGCTTCCGCCTAATAACTGAAACTCTGCAAGCCCTAAGGCTCCATGTACCCATATAGTATATACTTAGGCCTTAAAGTACCTACATAGGGACCCCTTTAAGGCGTAAATATCTATTATAATGGTACATGGAGCCTTTGGGAAAATTGGACCAAGCATCAACAAAGCGGCGAGCAGCAAAGGTGTGCCCGCGCATGCAAGGGCCATGGGCCATCACCGGCTATTGAGGGCTTAACAGCTTTTTAGGGCTCAGAGTGTCCGTCAAGACCTGCTGCAGGGCTTTTACGGTTTAGGGTTTAGGGTTTGCAGGGTTTCAAAAGGCTTCAATACGGGATCTACAGATTGTTGTAAGCGGGCTCTTTACAGGTTTCGTAAGGTACTTCACTGGGTTCTATAGGGATAGAAAAGGGGCCTGAGAAGGGTTTGGTTGGGTCTGTAAGATTTTACCAACCCTAAACCCGAAAGAGCAGGACTCAGCACTCGAACGATTTTTGCTGTAGACTATAGAGACTTTTAATAGTTTTTTTTCTAGGGCTTTCCAGTATATTATACTGTAATCATGTATAATTCGGAACCCCAAAATAGCATTGGCAATTATCTATGTCTATTGCCTCGAGGATTGAAGGATTTCAGAACTTAAAAACTGACGTCTTCTGAATTTGGGCCTCGGGTGGATTCATGGTGAGTTTAGTAGGGCTTCGGGTTTTGGTTTAGGGCTTCGGGTGGATTGGTGATGAAGGGATTGTGTCAGGGGTTAGGTCTTGGAGTTTATGGTTAAGGATTTAGGGTTGTGCGGCCTGAGGTCAAAATTTCATGTGTCGAGGCGTTCATTGCCAACCTCTCTGTAAAATCATCGGATGCTGCGAAGTGCAAATTTGACGCGGCCCGGACTGAAAAGTACTTGCGCGGTCGCAGTGCTTCCGGTTTGGAGATTTGGATTCCGGATAGTTCCGGCTTTCGCCAGGTACAGGAATCTTGTCTACACCGGATTCTAACACGGTATGACTTTCGGCTACTACCTATAGTCTCCATTGCAGATCCTTGTTTTGGTTAACCAACAACTGTATTGTAGGTTCCTAACCATAAAATTGGTCAACCAACAAAAGGAACTATCAAGGAGCCTATGAGTGGAAGCTCAAGGGCAAACAAACCACAGCTACGCGCCTCCTTCGCAGGTGGCCTGTGCCTTGGCAGGTCAAGAAGTGTGAGTTTGCGGTCAAAGGTACTGTAGGAACCTGATTAAGAAACCTTGGGTCTTTATTAGGGTTCCTTATATGAATCCTAATAAAAGGAGGGTTGTAGGGCCAGGATTTCTTAATCAGGTTCCTACATTACAAGCAAGACCGTTTGGGATGTTTAGGCTGGCTCCCGAACGGGTCCGTTTCGCAAAACCACTGTGCTGTAGTGCTCGTGGTCCAGGCCAGTGTTTTCTGCGGGGGAGTGCGTTGGACCCGTCGATAGTTCATGCGCACGCAGCACCACGTCTGTCACGGCTGCTGGAAACAGTTTGACTGCGTGCAGGTCAATCATCCTATAGTCTATGATACTAGATGTTTTATACATCTACAGATATACACATATCTGTAAACATATATACACACATGCATATATATATATATATATATACATACATACACATATACACATACACATGTTTCAACCGTGCAGGTGGCAGCATCATCCGGCCACTGCGCGTTGCAACATCTTGGATTTGGAATGTTTATTATAGGGGTGTTGCTTTCATAGCTTATTCAGGGCTTTAAGGTGCTGCGGTTTAGGGTCTTGGCAACATCTCGGGCCAAAATGGTACGAACAAAACTCTGCCAAAGGATGCTGGCGGCAAAGCGGTGATTTGCATTTTACCCTTCACATCAACATTTGCTCCGAAATGCATGTTTATGCATCTACGCATTGCTCTTGAATGTTTTCGCTTGTCCGAAAGTATTGCGAACAAAGGATGCACAACAAAGAAACACATCTACAAGTCGAATTCAGTTGAAACATGAACAATATTTCTTTGTCGACATCCTCGTCCGTGGTACGACAGTAGCGCGTCTGAACTGCTCTTGATGTGCGATGTTCTCGAGGTCAGGTATGGCAGGACAGCGGTTTTGGGGTTACCCATAGGCCCCAAAGTAGTTCCTTTTGGGGGTTCATATATAGAATACTATAAGGTAGTCCCAAAAAGGAATTACTTTGGGGCCTATGGGTATGTCGCCTGAGGATTGCATGGACCCCCCGGCCCATGACGTGGACCTCTGTCTTCTAACATTGGGTTTAGGGTTTAGGGTTTAGGGGTTTAGGGTTTAGGGTTTAGGGGTTTAGGGTTCAGGGTTTAGGGGTTTAGGGTTTAGGGTTTAGGGATGATGGCGTGGACCGACGACGACAACGACCAGCACGACGACGAAAACGATAACGTCGACGACGACGCCGAAGGAGACCACGACTGGACCACCAGCCCCTCTATCACAAGTTATAATACTGCGCCATATTGCTGCCGCTGCTCCTGCTGCTGCAGCACTGGTCGAAAAACTTCATCCGGAACAAGTTGCTACTGACTAGCGAGGATCATAAGAATTCATTTTCCCAAATCTGTACGTTCGCAACCGCACTGCTCCCACCCGCAGTGCCTCATCTTCGCATGCATCCGCAGTCGAGGCAGTCGACTAACCTCCTCCTGCGGACAATTTCTGTGGCGAACACATAGACTTTTTATTTCAGTATGGCCAATGGACAAATGCTGCCAGAAAACCATACAAAAAATTAGAAAATGGAAAAGAATTAGTTAGTGCTGCATCCCTAAACCCTAAACCCTGAGCCCCAAACTCGAAACTGTAAACCCCTTGCTTTACGGTGTGAGGACCAAAAGTTACTGAAACTTCAAAAATCCTAAACCCTACACGTCTAAGCTCTCAAACTCTGAAGACCAAACAAACTGTACAGACAACCTAAATCTTTGATGTTGAAAGGGTTGAGGGTTTAGGAACAAGGGCTTTCTCGGGGTTTAGATTCTGCTAGATTCAAAGTGGTTTGTTCAGGGTTAAGCATTCCGTGGGTTTAGGCTTTAGAGAAAGAAGATTGCGAGTGATTGCATGCCTTGGGCACTACAGAGAGTAGGACAGGGTGCTGTGACTGTTACTTGGGCTTGATCTTCATCAAAGTCACCACGAACTATTAAACCTCAGGTATTTCATGTAATTGCTTCGTGCGGCAAGTTGATAAAAGTCCAAGAGGTAGCCGACAGGAAGCATGTTGGGACCAAAGTCGCACTCGTAACGTCTGTTCTGGTCATCTGGACTTTCAAGATTGAGGAAGTTTGTAAGCCTGCACGCCACCCGGAAGCAACATAAGGGTAGTTAGTTGTCAAACTTATGGTCCCATTTTTGGATACCCTGAATATTAGGTGCCACACTATAATAAGGAGCCAAAAAATAACACAACCACCCATAAGTGAGTGAGCTCCTTCTCTACACAACATGTACCGGTTACCAGATATCTGTGGGGATCGTACCACCAGACTGACGGACAGACCGACTGACTGACTAACTACTTGGAGGATCATGGGACTTGGTAATAAAGGTTATAAGTACCTTAACTGGGATTATAAGTACATATAAGTGTAGCTACCGTAATTATAGCCCTAGTGACTAAGTCCCATGAACCTCGAAGTAGCTACCTATCTACGCAACTAGCTAAACTAAGAAACCAAGTGTCGGCTCAGACGTGTAAAGTGGCCCATGCATTTTGACTCAAGTGAATCCGGAAGATTCTGACAACTTACTACCCCAATAAGCCATAGAAACAAAAGGTTAAACTTTCCGATTCCTACTAAACCATAAGAACCCAGAAAGTTTAAAGGTTAGGTGTTGGGGTTCCAAGACAACCTCTAAGGGGTTCGGAGTTTGGAGGTTTGGCGTTACAGGAATAGGGTCTTGAACTCCGGCTTCTCGTGATTTGATAGCTCGTGTGACCCCTAACTAAACCCTAAACACCAAGTGAACCCTGAACCCTATCTAGAGGCTCATACCCTACCCCGTTTCAGCGGTTAGGATCTGTTATCTTGAAAAGTATTTACCCAAAAACAGGGTAGAGGCAGCATAGGCCTCAAGGTATACCCTAAACGCTTAACCCTATTCCCGGTACCCTAGTAACCCTGAACACCCCTACACCCTGTACCCTTTGAAGGAGCCCCAGTTTCAACCCTGAACCCTACCCTAATGCTCCTGGACCCTCGCAGTGTCATCCCAAACCTTAGCCCCCAAAGCCCAAACCCTCCCCCAGACATCCCACGACCCTCTTCGGAGCCTTAGGGTACACCCTAAAAAGGCGCCTCCTCTCTCCCCCTTGCTGCATCATAATATCGCTTTGGATGCTGGAGACGCGGTTCTTGTTCTTCCGGGTTTGGTTCCTTAGAGTCAAGTTTAGGGTGGAAGGGTTTGGACCGTTAGAGTCGATAGAAGCACACAGAATGCGCCTAGACACCAACTTGAAGGCAACATCCCTAAGATAGGGACCAAAGTGACTAGACTTGGGTTTGGGAATAGATGATACTTTAGAAGCTGCCCCCACCCTGTAATGGTGACTATAAGGATTATATTAGAGCCCTATTATATTCCTATTAGAGCATTATTACAGGGTGGGGGCAGCTTCTACATGATACTGCAGCTGTATGGGCCCCTAAACCCTAAACCTTTTTAGAGGGCACCTATGGAATTGTCGTATTTGGGAGTCGTCAGGCTGCTATCCCTAAGGGTCCATGTACCCGAATAGTGTATACATTGGGCCCAATGTATCGATATATGGAGTAATTTAAGGCTATATACTATATGGGTTAGAAGGGGCACCTATGGGAACTGTCGTATTTGGAAGTCTTCAGGCTGCTATGCTACAGAAAAGCAGGTCCTTAAACCGCGAAGCCCCGAGATCCTAAATCCTTAAACCTCGAAAACTCTTAGAACCATAACAAAAACAATATTTGTCACAGTCTCGTGGGTTTTATATGAACAAAAATCAAAAAAATCCTAAGGAGACTATCGGAAAACAATAAACCCTAAACCCAAATTTTAAACCCGAAGTGAAGCCGAGGGTTTTGTGGTTTGGGGCTTAGTCGTATGGGGGCATTGATGATCAAAAGCAGCGCTTTTAGGGTCGATTTAGGGTTCTAGGAGGTGCTTTTAAAGCCTTTGAAAAATATTAGGAGGTAAGATCCTCTTAAGCCCAAGAAGAGCAAATATTAAATGTCTCAAAGCCCTACCTAGGCTTTGGGGTTCATGTTCTAGACATCTAAATGCTTGATGTTCAATGTTAAGCCCAGCACCCTGGCTGGGCCCAAGCACGAACCTTCAAGGCCCTAGGCTCCACGTCCCGAATGATACGGTCGATGATATAAATCCTGCATGACCCATAATAAGGAATACACCATAGTTCTCATAGTTTAGGGTCCTTAAGGTAATGCAGGATTTCTATCATCAACCGTACTTTGGGTAGAGGGATTCAAGGTGTAGGGTTTCGGCACGACCCTAAACCCTAAAGCGTGATGTGTAGGTTGCAGGTAGGCTGTAATTTCGAACCTAAGGTGCTGTTCCTTGACCTGGAACCTTCGGCTCGACCGCAATTCTCCCAAACTCGGGGGCTCATGCTGTAGTTATACCTGTACCCCTGAACCATGTTCTAATTTAGTAGTAACCCTAAGGCCGAAGGGTCCAAGTACCTGATAATCATATACTCTGCTGAATACTAACCTACAAAACTACTATCCATAACCCAAGTACCTAATTATGAGGTCCTTTGGACCCTTGGGGCAAGGCCTTTATAGTAGCGGTCATATACTGGGTTGTAGTTTGGGGGCTCTGAAAAGTATGTATGAAGAGGTACCTCTGTAGGAGGCAGAAGGGAAATGAACAAGTTTCCCAAACTGCCCTAAACCCTAAACCCTGAACCAGTTTAGGGTTTAGGGATAACTGAATCAAGCACACAGCGAAACTTGACACCCTCTTGTAACGACCAGCCAGCCTAATTTGGGGTTGAGGTGTTTAGAGTCTACCTGGTGATCCAAAACCCTATCGTTTTAGGGGTTAGACCCTCTAATTAAGGTGTTATAACCTACTATCTACTATTTGCTTAAGAACCACCAACAAATAAAAAATATATTCCTTATGGGGGTAATATAGGGATTATTATTTTTATTTGTTGGGGGTCTTAAGCAAATAGTAGCTATTTTGTAGGGTTTAGAGTTCAGGGTTTATGGTATAGTTGAAACTGAAACCCTAAGTCTATACGGAACTTAGAACCCTAGCAAAAATTATTAATTTTAGCTGTTTCTTAGGGATTATAATAACCGAAAATTAAAATTTTAGCTGTTTAAAAAAAAGGGATTATAATAACCGAAAATTAAAGATTGTTTCTAAGTACCCCCAAGAAGTGCCAAAGCAGTCAGGCTTCTCAACGAAAAGGTCTGTCCAATGCATCTCCTGTCTCCTTAGCTCACAGGTGCTGAAATCAAGCTCTTCCAGAAGTAGGGTTCAGAAGGGGCACCCTTTAAGGGGTCTCCCTAAGAATACTACCTAAGGATGTTGTGAGGGATATTCCTCCTCCTACGGCTGATGATATAAAATCCTGCATTACCCATAATAAGGAATGTACCATAATTGCCATAGTCTGGGACCATTAAGGTAATGCTGGATTTATACCATCAACACCGTAGTACCCTTGAATGGAGTCCTTATGGTCCTTCACTAGTGGGTACCCAGGGTATAATAGAGAGCAGTTGGCGGGTGCTCTTCACCCTTTGATTTGGGGTTTGGGGTTCGGGGTTTTAGGGTGTAGGATTCAGGTTTCGCATTTAGGATGAAGCGGTTTGTGCGTCCATGTCTTGAAATTGAGGAATGAAGGCGTTTGACCCGGAGAATCCAACATCCCTTAATTAAGAAATATACCTTCAACTATAGTAGGATCCTTAGTATGACTTTAGGTATATTCCGTAATTAAGGGATATTGGAATCTCTGGGGATGTTCGGTTTTCGAGGTGTATAGGGTTTCAGATGCTGAGGACTACCTTACTTGCTCAGTATCATGAGCTAAAGGTAACCCCTTGGGCATATATAAGGAATAGAGTACACCAAAAAGGTAGCAGCCTACCTAATCTACTACTCTACTACTTATTCTAAGGGTCCATGTACCCAATTAGTATATACTTTGGCCTCACTCGCACGCTGCCAGCCGCCCGGAGCACCCACAGCCAAAAAGCTCCCACAGCAAAAACAAAAAATAAAACACTGGTTCCTAACGATAATTAGCCACAGTCGCCAACATAATACTGGAACCCTAAGGGTCCATGTACCCAAAAAGTGTATACTTTGGGCCCAATGTATCGATATAGGGAGTACTTTGAGGCCAATGTATGACCTATATGAGTACGTAGACCCTTAGGGGTAGTTCTTTGGGCCCCAATTTTCGATGACTTGCGGCATCGATGTAGCTTGGGGACATCTTGCGAACAAGGTGCAAGGTGTCCAGGTACGCCTGCGCCGTCAAACCCTGACTCTTGGATCCTTAATCCTCTGGTTCAACGTACCTTTGGTTTGTAGGGAATGGAGGAACGAGGTATTATAACTACTATTACTACCATTCTTCCATTCCCTACTAACCAAAAGTAAGTGATCCTTGAATCCTTCACCCTCTGGTTTAAGCGTCGGGGTGTGGCGCAGAACCCTACTTGGAGGGGCAGGGGACTCAGTAAGTCGTTTATAAGTAGGGTTATAATTGGGGTAACTCCATTTAGGGTACTTATGACTCTACTTATAACCTACTTACTAAGTCCCCTACCCCTCCAAGTAAACCATAAACGGTCAAGTCAACCATGGGCTTGACTGCCGCGACAGGAACATGGAAATCCCGCGAACTCCTGAGGGAGTCTAGAGGCCCCTTCAAGGATCCTTAGAGGGATCTATAGGGTTCCTTAAAGGAATCTATAGGTAGGGGACCCTAATATAGTACCCCAAATAGTAGGATCCTTGGAACAAGGACCCCTACATGGGGTACCCCTGATTTCGGAAACTCCCATATACTAGCATGAAGGAGTTCGGGCCCAAAGAGACCAGTTCGTATCATGGTTTCAGGGACCTGATTCCACAATGTTAGTGTCTGCGGAGCCTCTCGGAAGTACTAAATCTTGGTGTAGAATTGTAAATAGTATACATATACTAAGAAGATTTTTGTCTTTCCTTTTCTTCACCTTACCCTTAAAGCGAATCGTGTGCCTCCTTCTTGAACTTTCAGTAGTACAGCTGGTTATTCCGACCTTTGTATTCCGCCCTGAGCCCTGCCGTCAAAGAAACCAAACCCCAAACCTCTGAACCATAAGCCCTAAAGCCTTATTTAACCCTAAAGCCCTAAACCCTAAAACCCTAAACCCCTAAACCTCAAGCCCCAATTCCGGAAACCCCAAAAGACTCAGGTCTTCCCCACATCAGAACCCTCCGCCTTAAACCCTAAACCCCTAAACCCTGAAAGCCCTAAGCCCTAAACTCTAAAATCCTAAACCCCTGAACCCTAAAAGCCCCGAGCCCAAAACTTTGAAATCCAAACCCCTAAGTGTAGGGTTTAGAGCTTCGGGTATGGGGCTTTAGGGTTTAGGGTTTTCGGTTCCAGAGTTTGGGGCTTTAGGGGTTTAGGCTATACCGATAAGCTATGAATACCTATGTGGTATAGGAGATGGACATGACGGCCTTGTGGCGCACACTTCGTCCCCGACTGTCAGACTAGACTCCCCAAGCGGTAGGGTTCAAGGTCGCGTGGGCTCAGGTTTAGTGGTTGAGGGCTTAAATGGTTTAGTTTAGGGTCGGCGGACGGAAAATTTAAAGTCACACAGGGAACGGGAGTTTGAGAACAAGATGTTAGAATATGCAGCAGGGCCGGGTATAGTGGTTTAGGAGTTTACAAGATGATTTCTTGACGGACAACAACCTTAAACCTGCAACCGCAAACCCTTAAATGGCCTAGGCCATTAAAGCCCTATATCATCCTGGATAACCTTTGAGAAGCCCAATGAAGCCCCTTCTAGGATCTATACAAACAAACCCTAAACCCTACTAGGCCTTTGCATAGGTCGCGGCTGCCGTGCGAGTTTCAGCAGAATCGCCCACGACCTGCAGAAAGCACTAGTCGCCAGGAGCGCTTCAGGCCGCAAGGTTTGGAATTCTTTATAAGCTTTGTTTGGGGTTCAGGGTTTAGGTTTTCCCGAAACCCTAAACCCTTTTATTAAGGGCTCTTGTCCGGCTGCACATAGGCCACTACGACATCAGTACGGCCGTCCGAAACGCCCCAGAGAAACATTCGTTGGGGTTCGGGGGTTTTGGGGCCTACAGCTTTCCGGTTTTAGGCTTTAGGTTCCGGGCCTACGTTTGAAAACTAAGGCTTCTGTACATGTTGAGGAAGCACGGCGATTTCTGCAAAAACCTGGCGAGAAGTCTCCACCATGCCCTGCAACAAAAAGTTCGTCGTATCGCGCTTCGTACGTGCCACAGCTCTCGGCTTCGTCCAGAAGCGAACCTGGCGCGCGTGGCTGCTTCCCCAACATATTGTTGGGAAAAACTAAGTCCCTGATGCCGTGAAAGCTCATTCTTGGTAGCCACCGACTCAGCTACGACTGTTTTCTGAACTGACTCGGGGTGACGCTGTCCGGCAAACTTGCGTCGTCCTGCATGGACTTCTTCGGATCGTTTTCGGGCTTGGGGTTCAGGATGTCGTGCGATGGCTTCTCCAGGCCCTGTACACCATTCTGCGACCTAAACCCTAAACCATGTTGACGAACCCTGGGAGCTCTAGACATCGCTCGCTCCTTCTCTCTCTCTCTCTCTCTCTCTGTCTCTGTCTCTCTCTCTCTCTCTCTCGTTCTCTCGTTCTCTTTATGAGGTTTAGAGCTTATGGGCGTCACCTTGACGGATCCTACACCGCAGCACAGAACAACCCCACCCCGAGGCGCTCATGGCCAAATGCCAAGCCTGCGCAGTCAAAGTATTGAACTCCGCAAAAACCCTGTGGGTGGTTGTCTTTTGGGTCCTTCTTATAATACGGCACCTAATATTTAGGGTACCCAAAAAGGGACGATAATTTTGACAACCACCCATGTGAAGCCTTACCAACACAAAACCGTAGACTAAACCCTACACCTCAAGCCCCTAAACTCTAAGCCCTTAACCCCAAATCCCTAAAGCCCTGACCGCAAGGCTTAAAACCCGAAAACCATGAAGAGCAGCGGCCTTGCAGAAAGCCTCAACATTCAAAACCTTCGGAACTTCGCAGGTTTAGGGGTTCAGTTTTTGGGGTTTAGGGGTTATTTTTTTTAAAGTGCAATGGCCCCTTTCCGTTTAGGGGTTATAGGGCTCAGGGTTTAGGGGCTTTGGGTTTAGGGGTGGGCCCCTGGGTCTTTAAAAGGGCACTTTATGTGGATCCTAAATTTGTTTGGGCCAAGGTTTCCTCATCAGGTTCCTACATCAGGTGTTTGCTTGTGCTTTGCTTTTCTGGTTGACGGCTCGAACTGGGGCTGAGGGTTCAAACTCAGGTCCGGGTTCAGGATTTCGGGTTGTAGGTTCTGTACGGCTGAGGTGTTCATATGGGTAGACCCAGCATCGGATTGTGTGGAGGTTCAGGTTTCCCCAAATACACTTCTGGGTTTAGAATTTATAAAGGGTAGGAACCAGGCCGGACGTTTGTACGAGCTCATGCTTGGCGGTGAACGTTGTTGATTCCTGTGAGGGTCCTGGTTCAAGTCACCTCAGGATTGGATTGGTGCGGATACATCACTCTGAAGAGAACAGCTGTAAGGACAACAACATGAGAACGGCTAAGGACACACAGCAATGCATTGACGGTGGAACTTGTGCCAAGTGGCCACTATCATGTTCACAAAACCACCAACAAAAACAGCACCAGCAAGGACAACACATGAACATTCAAACCTTGCACTTGGCATCAATGCTAATTATGATGTTGGCCCCAGCATTGCCACGGGCATAGACTCCGGCAGGAAGACATGCACTAAGCTAGATATATAATTAGGTCTCACAATATCAACACCGACGAAACCCTTCAATAAATCTTGCAGCATGACAACAGCGACTGCAGCAGCACCATCGTGGCAGCGCAAGCTTCTAGGAGTTGACACAGCAACACTACTTGTCCAGTATCCAGGGGAACTAAAGGCTAACCTTTGGGAGTCTATTCGGATTCTATAGGGATTATAGTACCCCAAAATGGTCGAAGGCCACCACTCTACTACGAAGAGCCCCTCATAAACCCAAATAGAGACCTTATAGTACCCTAAACCCCCAAGAACCCTTTAAAGGTTACCTGATCTACTACTAGGCAACATGGACGTGGTCATGAGGCCAAGGCGACCGCAGCCGCACAGAAACAACGGCAAGGACAACGTTTAGTCGCTACGATTTAGGGGTGGGGGTTAGGGCATACAATGCAATATGTTATCCTATATTGTACGAGAATATGCTCTGTTATGTGCTGTATCAGGCTATATGGGAGTTTCCGAGAATAGGGGACCCTAATAGGGTACCCCAAATAGTAGGATCCTTATTATAAGTACCCCAAAATAAGGTACCCCCAAAGTTCGGAAATTCCCACATCTGCATTATACTCGGTTCTAGATGACACCATGGACGGCAGGCGCTGAGACCCTCAACCCTACCCTAAACCCCACAACCCTAATCGCCCTAATCCCTATACCTACTAGCCTAAACCCTGTACCTAGTACCCTAAATCCTAAACTCTATACCCCAAATCCTAAACTCTATACCCCCCCCCCGAAATCCTGAACTCTACCCTAACTCCTAAACCCTAAACTCTATGCCCTAAACCCTCTACCCTAAACCCCAAACCCTACCCTAAACCCAAACCCTAAACTCTAAGCCCTATAAACCCTAAACCCTAAATCCTAACTTTCAAACCCCAAACCCTACCCTAAACTCTAAGCCCTGGGCCCTAAACCCTAACCCTAGACGTACTGCCCTAAACCCCGAACCCTACCCCGCTCCTTTGCAACCTTGGAGCGACGAGGCGTGAGACGTCCTCGGCAATGAGATCGCCCATGTGGATCCACGGTGTCCAGAGCGCCCTAAGATCGCGGTTTTGGGGGTTAGGGTTTTAGGGTTTAGGGTTTTAGGGTTCAGGGTTTTAGGCCTAAGATCGGGGTATTTTTGTGGTGAGAGCCTCTGTCTCGTGGTTTGGGGTGGGTTTTCGTGGTTCGGTGTTCGAAGTTAGGGTTTAAGGTTTAGGGTTTAGGGGGTTTAAGGTTTACCAAGAGTATCCAATGTACCTTCAAAAAGCAGGAAATGACTCTAAACAGTAGCTACATGTCCCTTTCTAAGGTACGCTGGTTACTCTAGGTAGGGCTGGGGGTTTAGGGCCTACCTTAACCCCAAATAACCTACCCTATTAAGGACTTAGGTAAAGAATTCATATTAAGGAACCCTATAAAAGGTAGGTTCTTTGGCGTCCATGTAGGGTTTAGGGCGATCTCAATGTCTCAAGCAGCTGGCGTGCTTGCGCAGTGTGGCTTACAGCTGAGCTGGGCCTTTCGCTTCGTCTGCGAGGCCAACACAATCTTTTAAGGGCTCTTTTAAGGGAACCTAGGGTCCCTCCTTTTCCCCTTTGACTCAGCCCTAAACCGCGAGTCCGCTATCCGATCTCGTCACAGGGAGCCTAAAAGGCAGGTCGCTTAGGGTCCCCCCAGGTTAACCTTTTAACGGATCCTTGAAGGGATCTATAGGGTTCTAGTAGGGCTCTTATCTAGGAACCTGATTAAGTTACCCTGAGTCCCCTTTTAAGGGATCCTGTACGGGATCTGTGGGTTCTATTAGGGCTAAATATTTGCGGAGCTCTGCATCCTGAACCCCACAACCCAAAAAACACCTTGTAAAGACGGCAAGAGAATGGATAGTACATGATAGTAACCAGAAAACACGATCACGAACTTACAAGACCCCAGATAGCGCCCAATACTAAACAAACACTCAGAACCTACAGTGCCCAATGAAACCCATCAAGACCCTCTGCCGCCCCTATGAAACACTGCACCCAGACCTTCCAACATCCCATAACTAAGGGATAGTTATACCTTAAATTATAGTACTACACCCAAGAGTAACCTAGCAATAAAAAGGATGCCCTTTTTGGTTTAAAGGGGCTCATAAGTACGGAACCTGAACCCTACAAAAAGGGGAAAAAGGCCTACTCTTGGTCCTAGAGTAGGATCTCTAAGGCATCTTTCTGAACAAAAGAGATAGAGGAAGGGCCTATGAAGCCCTGCAGACCCAAGTGGCATCTCCGACACCCACTGGTGCTCGGCAACCGGGTGAGGCTCCTCCGCATCACGAAGGCGCATCCACGTGTGAGGACATGGGAATTAGGGTTTAGGGTTTGGGGACCCTAATCTAAGACCCTAAGCAATAGGATCATTATAATAAGGATCCTACTATTTAGGGTACTCTACTAGGGTCCCCGTTTTTCGGAAACTCTCATATGGGTTTTCGGGTTCAGGGTTTTCTGCAAAGATTCAGGTGGATTTAGGGTTTTTGGATTGTCTGGATTTTAAAGTTTGGTCTCATGAACTTGCACTCGAGAGCGCTCAGGAGTAGTTCCTTTCATGTCAGACGCTTGGCACACACTATCGAAAGCAACTATGAAACTCTAAGTCTAAACCCTAAACCCTAAACCCTTCAATGTGGGTAGTTGTCAAAATTATGGTCCCTATTCGGGTACCCTAAATATTAGGTGCCGTATTATACTAAGCACCCAAAAAAGGGACCATGGTTTTGACAAAACACCCACATGCACACCAACCTCCTCTCCTCCCTCAACCCCTCAGACGCTTTTCACACACTATCAAAAACCCTAAACCCTAAACCCTAAACCCTAAGCCCTAAACCCTAAGCCCTAAACCCTAAACCCTAAACCCTAAACCCTAAGCCCTAAACCCTAAACCCTAAACCCTAGTGTGTCATATCACATCTCCAAGCCTTGAGCCCCACCCGTCAACCCTTTGTTGAAACACCTCAACCCTACAGTAGAAGCCAGAAAGTTGGAATATCATTATCATAATCCCTTTAAGGTAAAATATAGGGGATCCTACCATGAAACCATATTCCAACTTTCTGGCTTCTACTATAAGCCCTGAACCCCCTAATGCCCCCTATAGCAAAATCTCTGAACCCCAAAATTGCTAAACCCTAAGCCCTATTGTTTTTTTGTTATAAATCCCTTCTGGAACCCTTATAGACCAAAACTTTAAAGCCTAAACAACCTCATCAGAAAACTGAAGCAATGGACCAGAAGACTCAAAAGTTACGTCCTTATCCAGAGGCACGGGCAGAACAGCCCAATCTGTACTATGTGTACATATGCACATGCATACCTACCTATATACCAAGCACCTGCAACACACCTACATCTTTACAGGTAAGTCGTTGAAAAAAGCTCAGCAACAACGGGCTGAACGAAACATAGAATGGGTTCCCATGTGACAAAAGAAATTAAACATATTGGACGATATAAAAGATAAAATACAAGAAGTAGGTTAAGAAGCAAGTTATATTAATAAGTTGATATAGCATAACCCTAAACCCTAAACCCTAAACCCTAAATTTTTCTTGAACTTTTAGAAAGCTAGAAGCCGAAAGCTCCACTAATTGGAAGCTCTGCTTCTGAACCTTCCCTGAGCTTTAAGACCTGAACCCCGGACTCTGAACACCCATATATATATATATATATATATATATATATATATATGCATTGTAGGACCTACATCATCCGTCGCGCTCAGGGCTTAGATTTTAAGGGGAGCAGCGTTTAAATACCCTAAACCCTTAACCCTGCCTGAAGCCCCAATTAGAGTGTAGACTGTAGAGCTCTTAAAACAACAAACCTTAAACCCCAACCTCTCAAACCCATTCTAAATAGCACAGGGTCCTCGTCGTCGTCATGATATTTCAGCGATCCGCTATGTGTGAAATAGGCTCCAGTGGCCCAGTCGCCCATGCCTGCTGGTTTCGGGTGTACAGTGCTAATATTGGCGACTGAATGATCTAAATGAGGTTTTTGGGTATTGTAAAAGTGCTATAAGAAGGTGTCCTAAGGACTAGGTTTAGGGTTTAGGTAAGGGGGTTGGGGCCACAATTCTGCGAAACACTGAATTCCGTCTTCCGGGGTGCAAGCCCGAAAATACTGGAAATCCAACTTCCATTTCTCAGCAGACATGTTCTCAGAAACTGCGTCAACGGCATGTCCTTGCCATGGGACCGCAATGCACCTAAAACGACAAAAAAACATGCAAACCCAAAAGGGTACAGATGCGAAGCTCAAAACACTGCAGATCCTTGATAGCACATCGCAGGGACCTTTTAAGAACAGCAATTGAAACATTGGAAATCCGACCCTACAATTTTATACACCTGAAAGCCGCAACCCTAAAACGCGAAACCCTAAACCCGAAACTCTTATAACCTACAATGGTCCTGCAATTTAAATTCTGCCAGCCGCAGAGCCAAAGCGATAAGACCAAAGCTGCATGTCAAACTTACAAAACTAGTCCATTGTTGGGATAGGATTAAAAATGTACATTTTTATTCCTTGTTGGGTTCAAGTACCCATAAAAATATAAAATGTTACCCAACTATGACAAGAAAACTTCATGTCAAACTCACCTGGGGATCCGGACCTAGACCCCCCAACCACCCTTTCCCAGAGGGTCCAAGTACCCAAATAGTAGGGTTTAGGGTTTAGGGGTTTAGGGTTTAGGGGCTTAGGGGTTTAGGGTTTTCATGGGCCCAAGTACCCAAATAGTAGGGTTTTAGGTCCCAAAATCCATACTCTAGTACTTGGACCCTTAGGGTTTATTGTAGCCCCAAATTACCTCTTCATGAGAAATCTCAGAGCCCTTTAAAGCGCACTTGGGAGGTCCTGGTATGGGTAACTCCTGGTATGGGTAACACCCTAAACCCTAAACCCGAAACCCTAAACCCGAAACCCTAAACCCAAACCCTATACCCTAAACCCGAACCCTAAATCCCGAAACCGGTCCTGGGAAACCTGCTTCTTAAGGGGTTTAGGTTTTCGGAGTTAGGGCTCGTAGCCTGCCGGTCCCGAAGGGTCCATGTACCCAAATAGGGTTCCCTTAAGGGTTCCTTTAACGGGTTCAAAAAGGGTTTTATAGGGTTGAGGGTTATGAGTCCATGTACCCAAATAGTATATACTTTGACCTTAACGTACTCACTATGACAGTGGGCCCAATGTATATGCTGTTTGAGTGCTTCGACCCTTAGGGGGTTTTAGGGCTTGGGGTTACAGGCATAGCCCAACTCTTCAAGACGTTGTCTCATGATGCAAAGGGACAGAACACCAGATCGTCGTGAGCGACGACGCTGTTTCCGACCGCATTCATTGCCAGCTTGTGCATCACCTGTATCGTCTGACCTGATACGTGGATGGATTTAGCGATCTATAAGGGTTTAGAGATGGGAGCATTGAGTTGCTTCTACAGTTTACGGTCTGGTTGTTCTCTCTTAGCTATATTTATCGTCGTCAACCCGGAAAGCATGGCAGGGGACATAAAGACACGTCGGCATGTAGATGATGCAACTGACAGGTTGGACTGCGGACATCACTGTAACTCCACTCTTTGTTGAAGACGACCAGAAACCTGCGCAGTGGCTTGGAAATCTCACCCTAAATCCTAAAACCGGGAGCATAGCCAACAAAAGCGTTATCCACCGCAGTTCAAGCAAGAGGGTCTTGAGGCCGGGTTTTGGTATAATTAGCGTCTTGAGTTTTCGGACTCAAGGCAGAAGACGTAGCGAAAGGCTCCCTGGGAGAAACTCCGATCCTACAAGCATCGTGAGACATGCGGCGCTGAAAGTAGTTTTGTAATCAGGGTTAGAATCCTCAGCCTCTTTTGAAGGGGTCATAACCTGCTGATTCGTAGGCTTTGTGGCTAGCAGGCAAACCGTAAATCCGAAAAACGGAACCTTAAGCCAAAACCTGAACCTTACAGTAGAAGCCCAAAAGTTGGAAACTCTATAGCCTCAAACCTTAAGAGTGATGTATAGGGAATCCCAGCACTATTTGGCCTTAATCCGGTTTCCAACTTTATGGGGTTTACTGTAGTATAATATACCCAAACCCTATTCAAATTAGTAGTGAGGCCCCTATATTATAGTACCCATTATAGTACCCCTTGTTTTTAGACCAACTTTATGGGGTTTACTATAAACACTAAAAGGCGAGCAAAGCTGCGGTTCTCACTGGTCAGCAGAGCTGAAGTGAAAGCAAGGTCCTGGAAATGGAGAATATGGGGTCCAAGACCGTGTTTAGGGTTTAGAGAAGTTTAGGGTTTAGCAGATTTTTTTAATTGAGTTTAAATATATTTCTTTGGAGTTGGAGATATGAGCAGGTAGAACTCAATTGCTTGACAGTTTTACTGAAAATCGAAGTTGCTAAGCCCCATGACCCTGCCAATAAACACTCTAATAGCCTAGCGCAGAGGACCACGTCCGTAAATAAACAACCATACACAGTTGAGCTGGACCCCTCAAGCTCAAACCCTTAACCCACGAACCCCAGGACGCTAAACAAAAAACAGTAATCACTGAACCCATATATAACCCTAAACACGAAGACCAAAAACCGAAACCCTCAACCCATCCAAACCCTAAACTCTCGAACCCTAAAATCTAAAACCGTAAGCCCTAAACTGAAGCAGACCCCCAAAGCCAAGGGATTACCCCATATGAGGGTTTAGGGTTCCTTTGAAGGGTTACTTGGTGAATGAGATCCTCTTCAGCCCAATAACAGAAGAGTTAAAACGTCACAAAGACCTACCTGGAAAAGCTTTACACACATTTTCGTTACTAACAGTTGTCAAGCCCGAAATCTATGTGCAAGGCCCTGCAAAGGCCAAAAGAAGCCTCAGTAATCTCGCAGATCCCGATAGAACCCTGCAAAATCCATCCAGTCTACAGGAGCCGAAACCCTGAGCCAAAAAACAAAACCCCTAAACCCCTAAACCCCTAAACCCCTAAACCCTACCTTGGGATCCAAAAACCTACCGTTTTAGGGGTCAGACCCTCTATTTAAGGGGTCATAACCTACTATTTTGAAGGGTTTGGGGTCACAGGTAAACATAAACCTGCAAAGGTGACATACCTGCAAGCCCAGAGCTTCAAAAACAGGGAAGCCTGAACTCTGACCTCTGACTCTGAACCCCTGGTTCAGGGTTTAGGGTTTAGGGTCTAGGGTTTAGGGTTTAGGGTTTAGGGTTTAGGGTTTAGGGTTCAGGGTTTAGGGTTTAGGGTCTAGGGTCTGGGGTTTAGGGCCCAGGGTTTAGGGTTTAGGGTCTAGGGTCTAGGGTTTAGGGTTCAGGGTTTAGGGTTTAGGGTCTAGGGTTTAGGGTTTAGGGTTCAGGGTTCAGCAGCTCTGGGTCGAGCAGTTTCTAGTCAAGCTTACATTTCTGGACTTAGACAAAAACCCACCCGCCCAAAGAATCCCCTAACATTAAGAAAATACAGAGTATTTTTTTTTCACAGCTTGTACTCCTCATCACCGTTGGTCAGCACTTCACTAGTAGCGTTAACTTTGCTCGCCGATCACCGAAGCATGGTTGAACTGAAAAACTTGCCCAGTTCGGCGGTGCTCGTCGATCACCGAAACATGGTCGAATCGAAAACTTGCCGAAGTTGCGGGAAGTAAAAGGAATTGTTGGTTAAACCCTAAATATCTCATGGTGTTAACACCGTTGCTTGCTTGTTGTAAGCTTTTTTAAGTTGCTGCTGTCGGTAAACCTTAAAATTGCTATGGTGTCAACACCGTTGCTTGCTTGTTTCAAGTAAATCAATTCCAAAAATCTTTTACGGTGGCTTCTGCTATGTGAACGAGGACACATAAATTGAAGGAAAGAAACCCATGATTGCTGTCGTCGGACGGCAAGGTCACTGGCTAGTGGTTGAACGGTCATCGCAAAGAAACTTGTGAGGAGATTCAAGGCATGACATGCAACAGCTCTGCTTGCTGTCGTAAAGCGATGGCGTGACCGCAGCTTCAACTGTTGTGGGTAGTGCTTGTATAAAGCAAGTAAAACATTGAAGCGATGCTGTTGCTAAACCTTAAAATTCCTATGGTGTCAACACCGTTGCTTGGTTGTTTCAAGTAAAGCAGGTAAAGGATTGAAATTGTTGCTGTCGTTAAACCCTAAATTTCCTATGGTGTCAACACCGTTGCTTGCTTGTTGTAAGCAAGACAATCAGAAGACTAAAGTTGCTGCTGTCGCTAAACCCTAAATTTGCTATGGTGTCAACACCGTTGCTTACTTGTTTTGTGTAAGGCAAGGAGAGATTGAAGTTGCTGCTGTCGCTAAACCCTAAACTCCTTATGGTGTCAACACCGTTGCTTGCCTGTTTTAAGTAAAGCACTCGGGCAAATTGCTACGTAGTTAACTTTGCTATTGAGCCCATGTTTCTCAGACTATGCTCGTGAGTCCTGCAAGAACCCCACCCCTCCCTAGAACCTCAGACTATGCTCGTGAGTCCTGCAAGAACCCCACCCCTCCCTAGAACCAAGGTTGGTCAGACACAGGGTTGGTCAGAAACCCCACCTACAGGGTTGGTCGAAAAGACCAAAATCGCCTACAGGGTTGGTCGAAAATCCCCGACAGGGTTCGTCGAAAAGGCCAAAATCCCCTACAGGGTTGGTCGAAAAGGCCAAAATCGCTTACAGGGTTGGTCGAAAAGGCCAAAATCCTCGACAGGGTTGGTCGGAAAAGGCCAAAATCCCCTACAGGGTTGGTCGAAAAGGCCAAAATCCCCTACAGGGTTGGTCGAAAAGGCCAAAATCGCCTACAGGGTTGGTCGAAAAGGCCAAAATCCTCGACAGGGTTGGTCGGAAAAGGCCAAAATCCCCTACAGGGTTGGTCGGAAAAGGCCAAAATCCCCTACAGGGTTGGTCGAAAAGGCCAAAATCGCCTACAGGGTTGGTCGAAAAGGCCAAAATCGGCTACAGGGTTGGTCGGAAAAGGCCAAAATCCCCTACAGGGTTGGTCAGAAAAGGCCAAAATCCCCTACAGGGTTGGTCGAAAAGGCCAAAATCGGCTACAGGGTTGGTCGGAAAAGGCCAAAATCGGCTACAGGGTTGGTCGGAAAAGGCCAAAATCCCCTACAGGGTTGGTCAGAAAAGGCCAAAATCCCCTACAGGGTTGGTCGAAAAGGCCAAAATCGGTTACAGGGTTGGTCGGAGAAGGCCAAAATCGGCTACAGGGTTGGTCAGAAAAGGCCAAAATCCCCGACAGGGTTGGTCGGAAAAGGCCAAAATCCCCGACAGGGTTGCTCGAAAAGGCCAAAATCGGCTACAGGGTTGGTCCCGAAAAGGCCAAAATCCCTTACAGGGTTTAAATATACATATGAAAGAGAGGGTTTAGGGTATAGGGTCTAGGGTCTAGGGTTTAGGGTTCAGGGTTTAGGGTTTAGGGTCTAGGGTTTAGGGTTTAGGGTTCAGGGTTTAGGGTTTAGGGTCTAGGGTCTAGGGTTTAGGGTTCAGGGTTTAGGGTTTAGGGTCTAGGGTTTAGGGTTTAGGGTTCAGGGTTTAGGGTTTAGGGTTCAGGGTTAAGATTTAGGGTTCAGGGTTTAGGGTTTAGGTATCATGTATAGACTTTAGACCCTAGAGTTGGTACTGTTTGCATGATCGGAGCCCTTGGGAACACACCAAACCTTGAGCCCCACATCGCGTCATACAGAGGCTTAAATAATTATCTACCCTTTTTGGGGGGTTCCTTTTTGTAATTATAGTATGATGGGCCCCCAAACCCGACCCTGAATATGAATGAAGGCCCCTATATCATAGAGGTCTTGTAGTATCCCTTATAAATCCCGTTTAAAGGAACCCTTTAAAGAAACCCCTATTCTAAATATTAAGACTCCTATAGTATGTCGATTCGGCATTCCTACTTGGAGGTTCATGGGACTTAGTTAGTACAGTTAACAGCAGCCTAATTGGGATTATGAGTACATATAAGTGTAGTTACCCTACTTGCAACCCTAGTTACTAAGTCCCATGAACCTCTAAGTAGACCCGAAACCCTAGACCCTTAAAGGGAAGCCTGGTATAGCACCCTATACTACCCTTAAAAGGAACCCTTATAAACCTAGTTACTAAGTCCCGTGAAGCTTAAGTAGATCCCTATACTAAACTAAAAACCCATAATACCCCTTATAGTATCCCTGAAAGACCCCTTTAAAGGACCCCTTATTCTAACTATTAAGGCCCCTAAGATTCGGCATTCCTCGATCAAACCTCTAAGTAGACCCTGAACCCTAAACCCTATAGATCCCGTTAGGGAACCCCTATAGATCCCTTTAAAGGGACCCTTAAAGGACCCCCCTAAGTTAACTCGGCATTCCTAGATCAAGCCAGGGCTCAGAAAAGCAGCCCCTGAACCGTTCGAATTGGAGCTCCCCTGTGCAGTGGATGGGTTTTTAGGGTTTTAGGGTTCCTTTAAAGGGTACTATTGACTATAAGGGTTCCTTTAAGGGATCTGTAGGGTTTTAGGGTTTAGGGTTGGGATTTTGGGGCTTAGGGTTTAGGGTTGGAGGTTTAGGGTTTAGCGTATTAGGGTTTAGGGCTTAGGGTTCGAGGCTGAGGCTTGAAGGCCTGTGGATTTCGTGCTCAGGGTGCATAGGGAAACATATACGTGAAGGCACACTGCTTGTGACCCTAGCTACGGAGTGCCCGAATCCTTCAAATACTTTTTCCGATATCATTTTGCTTGGTTGTCTAGACCTAAGAGTAACCTAGGGAAAAAAAGTTGCACTTTTCCGTTTTACGGGTGTTATAAGGAAACCTAAACCCTAAAAGAAAAGAATAAGGCCCTACTCTGGGTCCCAGGTTTTGTTTGCTTCTTTGGGGCGTTGGGGCCACCGGCTCGGGGAGGAGGGTTTAGTTACTTAGGTTCCTGAGCAATTCCTTTACAATATGGGTACCCTTTTTCCTACTATTCAGTTTTAGTAAAAGGGTACTGCTCACGAACATATAGCTATACAAGCTTAGGCTCCATCCCTAAATGCTTCATTGGTTCGTCTGTTTGGCGATCCGAACGCGTTGCGAGTTGCTGAACTCCGTGTCACGACCTTAGGTTGGATTGCTCGACTGGCGTTTGTTCGAGGTTTAGGTGTCAAACCGACAAAGCGAAGATAGAAGGTTCCCTGGTCAATCGGGTCATGCATCTAGGAAGTGGCGAAGTTTTTTGTCATCGGAACACTTCCCGGTATGATGAACTGATGAAACCCACCCCGAACACTAAATCCTAAAGCCCTAGATCCCTAAAGCCCGAAACCCCAAAACCCTAAAGTCCTAAACCCCAAAACCCTATAGATCCCTTGAAGGAAGCCTTATAGTCAATAGTACCCTTTAAAGGAACCCTAAAGCCCTAAAACCCAAAATCCCTGCACCCAAAAAGCTGAAATTATTCAACCGGCCTTGCAGACTTTGCGAAAGCAGGTCAAGGATGGGTAGGTGGGCTCCTCGTCTTTCACGATTATGAGTAGTTCTCCAAACTATAGTATAGGGTCCGTTTTGGGGGGCTCCTTACGGGGATCTATAAGGGTTTCTATAAGGGTACTATAGGGGTACCTCCTCGTCTCTGGGTTAGGGTTTAGGTCAGTTTAGGGTTAGGCTTTGATCACATTAGGGTTCAGGGTTTAGGGTTTAGGTCAGTTTAGGGTTTAGGGTTTTAGATGGTTCATGGTTTGAGCTTTAGGGCCTACAGGTTAGGGTTGCGGGCTCCTCGCCTCAAGGCTTTAGGGTGCTCCAAAGTAGGGTCCCTTGTTAGGGCTGCTGAAAGGGATCTTTAGGGGTCTCTATAAGGGTACTGTAGGCGGTATTGGTCTCTCAATCGGGGTCCCTTTCTAGGCCCCCAAAAGAGTACCGCACAACTGGAAAAAGTACCCTAAAAGGGACCTTACTTTAGAAAACCACCCATTTAGAGTTGACTGCTGTGAGTTGGGAGTTGTGGGCTGACGGTGCTCTAAGGTGAAAAGGAGGGACCCTTAATGGGGGACCCCTACCCTATAATGGGGCTATATAATGGGTATATAATAGCTGTATTAGGGGTATATACCTAGGGGTCCTTATTAGGGGTCCCTCGTGTTACCCTTGGAGGTGCGTTTAGCCCAGGCCCACGTACCTATAGTGTGTAGGTTGGCGCTCAGGCCACCAGGTCGCTAAACTTGGCTGACTTCTGAACCCCTCCTAAAAGTTAAACTGTTAGCCTCCTTATTATAATTAGTTCATATAGAAACCCAAAAAGTTAAAGTCCTTAGCGCCAACCAGAAGTACGCCAAGTAAATAGGAGCCCCTTGAAGGCTCAAGAATATACCACGTAGGATACATCGCCTTGCTTGAACAAAACCTCCAAAATTATCGCCAGATACCCGCGACGAACCGCAATAACATAGGGCCTTCAAAGCAAAAGTAGGGCTTCAGGGCTAGATTAGTGTGAGTATAAGAAAGAGGGCATAGCATTACTAACCGTTCGAGCCCTGATTTACCCCAGCCGCCCTTCCCACCTAAACTCTAAACCCCGAAACTCCTGAACCCAAACCCGACTGGCAACCCAAATGCTCCTGCTGAGAGTGCCTCGTCTCTGAGGCGGTAGCCATGTTGGAGGAACCCTGAGCTGTGAGCTGAGTAGCTGGGTTTAGGGTTTATATGAGTTAAGGAGACAAAGCTCTAAGGATTTACTTTTGGGGTTTTAGGGTTAAGGAGTTTAAGGTTTCGGGGTCTAAGAGTCTAAGGATTATAAGGTTCAAGGCTTTAAAGAGTTTACGGTTGAGGTTGCGTTTAGAGTTCAGAGATCAGGGCTTAGGGTGCTCCGGGAGTTCGGGGATATCTCCAATCCTGAGCTCTCGAAACTACTGCTCCAACCAACCACATCTGATTCCTTGTAGTTCCCCTTAAGGGTTCAAACGCGGCATTGACGCTTAGAATCAGGTCTAGGGGCATATTACCCTAAGGGTCCATGTACTCAAATAGTATATTCTTTGGGCCCAATGAACCTATATAGGGAGTACTTTAAGGCCAATGTATATACTATTTGGGTACATGGACCCTTGGGGTTACACCGGGAAGACAGAGGTTTTGACCTACCGGAGCTTTCTTGCCCCTGGGCATCAAAATAGCCCAAAAGCCTTATATAGTATGGTCTTTGGGCCCAAAAGCCTTAAAATATGAGTCCTTAGATGCCTAGGGTGCCTGGAAACCTCTTGCGGAGAGGCGGAGTGCTCGGAGGCTCGAATTACGTCGAATTGCTAGGGGGATCCTTTACGGGTTCCTTTAAGGAATCCTTTAAGAAATCTTGCTCCTTTAAGGGGTCCCTGAAGAAATCTGCAGAGGATCCTTTAAGGGCTCCTTTAAGGAATCCTTCAAAGAAATCTTTAGGGGATCCTTTAAGGGCTCCTTTAAGGGATCCTTTAGACCCTGGTTTTGATTACTCATGCTCCAGACTAATGGGGGCCGGTGTGCTGCGAAAAAAGGAATAGGTCACACTCTTGTCCGACCGCAGTGTAGTTTACATATTTAACAAGACTATGAGAAGGATTCGTCCAACCTCTATCCCTAAGGGTCCATGTACCCAAATAGTATATACTTTGGCCTTAAGGTACTCCCTATTTGGGTACATTGGGCCCAAAGAATATACTATTTGAGTACATGGACCCTTAGGGTATGTTAGTGTCTGCGGTGGCTTCAGGATCTGCTGGTACGGGTTACGGGTCGGTCCTATCGGTAGAACTCCTGGTCCTAAACCCGAGTTGCCCTGAACCACCGAGAGATAGACATCCGCAGTTTATGTTGGCACGCTTTTCAAACAGATGGAACCCCTGGGAGCCTACGGAATGATAGTTCATTCGGGTAGTTAAACTACATAACTCCATATGAATCACATAGAGTTTGGGGATACAGTACAGCATATCTATATCGAGGCACCCTTCGGAATAGAAGCTAGTTTTGGGAATTAACTCAATATCATGAACCGCCAAACACTTAAACTTAAGGATCCCAAACCCTAAACTTTATAAGGATCCTAAACCCTAAACCATGAACTCAACGACCATAAACCCTGAACTCTTGCAGTGCTTGTCTAGACAGCCCTTAAAAGGAACCCTTATAGAAACCAAGGGGCGGATGATGCGCTGACTCAGGTGCAGTGGGATGTCGTTGTAGACGAGGTATCGCTTCAACAAACCTTAGGGCTGAGGGTTTTCTGTGGTTTTGATGCGGTTGCAAGAGCCACGGTTTAGGGTTTAGGGTTTAGGGTTTAGTTGCTGAGTTCATAAGCCCACAAGAAGTGCACACTTTCAGTTTTATAATGTGTAATATTATCCCAAGAGGTGTAAAGTGTATCCACCCAGCTACTAAGTTACAATAGTGTCCGATCGACAGAGCTTCACGAAACCTGGAAGTCTATTTGTCTTCCGGGTCCCTATATCCCTATACTAGACCTAAGAGTAACCTAGGAATAAAAAGGGTGCCCTTCTGGGTTTAAAGGGGGTCATATGGGAACCTGAACCCTAATAAAGGGAATAAGGGCCTACTCCAGGTCCTAGTATAAGAAGTGATCCTTACACAGCCTTCCGACAAACAGGGTCATTGCATGAAGTCTAGGTTCCGGTTCAGGGTCTAGAACGAAAACAGGGGTTCCTTATGATTTGGAATTAGGGCTGCCTATTCCAATGTACACCGTTCCCTGGTAGTATGGAGAAGTAAGGGACTATGCTTTACAACTAGTCGTCATCCTCGTCGTCGTAATTCTGACGTCGGGGCCTGTCTGGGGGTAGGGTCAATCCCTAAGGCTTCATGTACCCATATAGTATATACTTAGGCCTTAAAGTACCTACATAGGGACGCCTTTAAGGCTTAAGTATCTACTATAATGGTACATGGAGCCTTTGGGAATAGCTGTTTTAGTTTACGCATTGGGGCTGGTAAGCTTTGGAGCCTCCATGAGGCCACAGACTCCAGGCCGTAGACCTAAACTGGATATACCCAGACACTCCAAAACCCCTTAATTAAGGAATATACCTTAAATTAAATAGGAGCCCTAAAATGATTTAAGGTAGTTTCCTTAATTAAGGGGTTTTGGAGGCTCTGGGTAGGAGTATGGGCGCTTGATAATCAGAATAGGGCCGTGGGGATTATTCTAAAGCCTAACTATAGGGTATGCAAGAGGGTATACGGTTACCCTACAAGCCCTAAACCAGACCCGCATATTCGGCTAAAGGACCGAAAGAGGAACCCTCAAATAACCCCCTCAAAGGAACCCCGGTGAGGCCCCGTTCGGGACTATGTACCGCATCAGCCTGAAGCCTGTATCAAAGGGGAAAAGGAGGGACCCTTAATGGGGACCCCAACCCTATAATGGGGCTATATAATGGGTATATAATAGCTATATTAAGGGCATATACCTAGGGGTCCTTGTTAAGGGTCCCTCCTTTTACCCTTGGAGCCCCTCCAAACGGATGCAAGGCCAAAAAGGCGTTTACAGTCTTGGGGGCTGGGATTCCCTGCGGTTTAGAGTTTAGGGTTTAGGGTTTAGGGTTTAGGGTTTAGGGTTTAGGGTTTAGGCCTGCGGTTTAGAGTTTAGGGTGATCTAAACCACGTACCCCCAACAGGCCCTAAACTCGAAACCGCTCAGAACTCTCAACTCAGAAACCCAAACCCCAAACCCTAAATCCCTGGCCTCGGTCCCTTATCCCGCCCTGAAACAAGTGCGCCGCAAGGGACGGAATTGCTCCAACTCCTCCTCCTTGAGATGGTAGAGAGAGGACATCAAAGACGTCCTAGGCTAGGATTGTGGCGTTGGTTGGGGGCTAAAGAACGCCGGCACGTGTATCATTTGGTTGCACTATACTATTTTATCTACGTTAGCAAGTGGTTGAAACTTAGGTTATATCATATTATGCCCCGTCACGTGATGCTGCAGTTTGTTGATTTTCTTCTGTCTACGTCCTAGTTGGAACTGCAGTTATATGTTTTGCTATAGGTAATGCCAACTGTCTTACTTGATCATATCTTGTCTCGTCTTATCGAACTTCACCTGATCTACTCTTAGAAGACATTATTAACAAGTATTTCGGTTCATAGAAATCTTATGGAGAGGTTCCTGGGTAGCGTGAGGAATTCCGAAGTTGTGCTCCCATATACTGGAGCCTCACAGACGCATATAAAGTAGTTTAGGCACCAGGGTTTAGCGACTCTTTGGTGCAGGGCGGACTCTTTGGTTCAGGGTTTAGGGCTTAAGTTTTGGGGTTTAAGCAAGGGTTGAGGGTTTAGGGCTTAGCGTTTTGGCGCTTTTGGGACAGATGGTTCCCCAACCCTAGACCCTATCGGTGGCCCTGCGAAAGCACAACAAGCCCAGCAGCAGCATTCTTGAGTTCCCAAGCCGAAATTTCGAAGGAACGCTGACATAGAATTCCCTAAGGGCCCTTGCACCAATCAATTATGTACTTGACGAGTATCATGGGGAACTAAAGGTTAACCTTTTTGGTCATATAATGATTATATAGGGACTATACTACCCCCAAACCCCTACTGTAAACCATAAACGTTAAAGGATTATATAGGGATTATACGAGTGAGTGAGTGGATGGCCTGGGGTGCACTCCGGCCGAACGGAAACGTTCCCTCCCGCCATCTCTTCCCCCCTCCGTTTTCGTCATCGGGGAGATCCGGCAAGAGTTCGACGCTCCGAGCCCCTCAGTCCAAGCAGGGAAAAGTGCCACCCGAACCTCCATGGGCCCGCCCCCCCAAGCTGCACGGCTTGGGTTGGATTTGGGCACTTGGCAAGACAGCCCACTTCGCAGGAACAATAGCTCTTCCCCATGTGATCCCTCACACGGGTACTAAGCTGGGGGCACTGGCTCGGAGAAAGGACTTGGGGTGCGGGGTGGCCGAACCAAACACGCACACACGCACCGGCAGCAAGACTAAGGGAAAAAGCACGCTCAGCTGATCCCCTGTTGGCTGCGCAAACTCCAACAGTATTCCCCTGGCGTGTGGGGCAGTGCCTGAAACTGAAGGCACCACCCCCGACCAGAAGGGGCTATATAGGGATTATACTACCCAAATAAGGCTAAAGGTTGCACAGGATTATGTACCTAGGCCTCGAAGGGTTCCAGGCAGAAACTTAAACTTAGGGTTTGTAAAAGACCGTACGGGTACATAATCCCTACCTTGGGATCCGAAAACCTACCGGTTTAAGGGTTCTACCCTCTAAATAAGGGGTCATAACCTACTATGTTGTAGGGTTTCGGGATACAGGTAAACCCTAGACCCTGTCCAAATATCCGAAAGGAAGCCTTAAAAGGGAAATAACCCGCATGGGTTGCAGGGCACAGGGTGTTGAGCCTTCCACAGCCGCAAACCCGAGACCCAATGTTTATAGTATCCTTATGGGAGGGGGCTCCAAGGGGGGTAGGTCACCTACTAATCCCTAGTTCCCCCTAGTACTCCCTAAGGTTCCCTTACAGTCCCCTAAGGATTCCCTAAACCCCTAAACCCCTAAACCCTAAACCCTAAACCCTAAACCCTATACCCTCCCCCCTTGAACCACCCTCCCTTAAGGATCCTATAGAATGTCCTCTAAGTCACCAGCAACACCCAGCCCCAAAGGCCCCCCATGGACCCATGTAGGGTTCCTTTAAAAGGGTTCCTTAAAGAAGTTCCTTTAAAGGGGTTCTGTAGGGTTTAGGGTATAAGGCTCCATGGTACCCATGTAGTATATACTTATGCCTTAAAATACCTACAACGGGACCCCTTTAAGGCTGTAGTATCTACTATAAAGGTACATGGAGCCTTTGGGAACTACCCTCTACGGTTGATAATACAGACCAGGTACCTTAAACAAGGGAGATGTAATCTTTTCAATTGTCATGCCTTCTTATATAGCGTACGGTGGTTACTCTTCTGTAGGAACGGTTAATGATATAAACCCTGCATTAGCCCATAATAAGCAATATACCATAATTCCCATAGTTGAGGGTCCTTCAAGTATGCAGGGTTTATATCGTCAACCGTATTACAGGGTTCTTGTTAAGGATCTTATTTTAAGTTATCGCAATAGGGGTCTATTGTAAATAAAACGGTTTCTTTATTATGGTAACTTGAACTAACTTCCTTAACAAGAACCCAGTATTATACTCTAAATACCCACTACTAAGGACCACGAGGGCTCTATTGAAGTGTAATTGGTGGTAGGCTTAAGGGGTTAGGGGTTTAGCGGCTTTAGAGGTCTAAGGTTTAGCGTTTAGACTCCCTAACCCTGAATTGACGCATGCACAAGACAGAAAACCTGCCCCAGGCCCTGATCATGATAGCATCACCCCAATCCCTAAAACCCTCGAGCAGAGACCAGGAAATCGGAACATCCTTATCCTCATACCCGTGAGGTCAAGCATAGGTTTAGGGTCGGGGACTTTTCCAGCAAACCCTAAACATCCCTAAACCCTACAGCATGTTCTAACTCACTGGAGGCTCACTACTAGTCGCCAAAGGCACATCTTACTGACCAGGGTGGAGAAGGTCATCAGCGCGGTGAAGGCGGAGAAGATTCCTTCGTTTAGGGTTCGAGTTTACTTGGAGGTTCATGCGACTTAGTAAGTACAGTTATAAGTACCTTAAACTGGGGTTAGAAGTAATCATAAGTATAGTTACCTTATTTATAACCCCAGTTACGAAGTCCCATGAACCTCCAAGTAGGGCTCGGGTTTCGGGTTTCCAAGGGCTTCAGGTTTAGGTTGAAAGATTGGGTTTAGGGTTTAAGGGTTTAGGGTTTCCGCCCACGCCCGACAGCTTTCTGAGGAGTAGTTTCGGGCCAGAATCCACCACATGCGGGTACATAGACCCTTGGTCCGCACCCGACAAAAATTGTTAACGATTTAAAGGACGTCCTGAACCCTCGGCCCTGAACCCGAAACCCTGAACCCCTCAACCCTCAATCCTAAACCCCAAAGGACGGCCTGAACCCTGAGCCCAAGGGTAGAAGGGACCCTTAATAAGGACCCCTAGGTATATACCCTTAATATAGCTATTATGTACCCATTATATAGCCCCATTATAGGGACCCAGGGGTCCCCATTAAGGGTCCCTCCTTTTCCCCTTTGCCCAACCTTAATCAGGTTCCTACAGTATTATAGTACCCTTATAGTAACCCCATATAGATCCCTTTGAAGGAACCCTAATAAAGGGCCTAGGGTCCCTCCTTTTCCCCTTTGACTCAGCCCTAAACCGCAAGTCCGCAATCCGATCTCGTCACAGGGAGCCTACAAGGCAGGTCTCTTAGGGCCCCCCCGGGTTCCTATAAGGGATACTATAGGGTTTAGGGGTCCTTTCAGGGATCTATAAGGGATCTATAAGGATACTACAGGGTACTATAGGGGTTTAAGGGTTTAGGGCTGGGTTTAATGTAGGAACCTGATTCAGAAACCCTGGGCCTATAGCCCCAAAATAATAGGATTCATAGAAGGAACCCAGAAATGCCCAAAGTTTCTTAATCAGGTTCCTACATTAAAGCCTACCCCTTTCCCAGCCGCCCCCTTCACCCTAAACCCCGAAAGTCCTGAGTTCATAAGCCCCCAAAAGTGTACACTTTTCAGTGGGTAGTATTATCCCAAAAGTTGTAAAGTGTATCCACTCGGCTACTAAGATACTAAACCCAAACCCTAACCCTTGGCGCTCGGCAATTGCTTGTCATCAGAGGCTATGTACCCATGAAGTATATACTTGGGCCCGAAAGTTCCTAAATAGGGACCACAGTAAGACCAAATATGTGTATATATATATATACACACACACGCGAAAGGAACCCTTAATGGGACCTTAAAAGGAACCCTGCTACATGTGCACATGAACCACTAAGTTATCCTTGATCTGCAGCTTCCCATTAACCTCCCGGCCCCTCCTCTCCGCGAACTGAAAAGCCAGCGAGCCGGGTTTAGGGATTATAGTGAACCACAAAAAGTTGGAACATGGATTTAGGGCGGTTAGTGCTGGGATTCCCTATACTTCACCTTAAGGGCATGAGGATGTTGATGTTCCAACTTTCTGGCTTCTACTGTAGGGTTCAGGGCCTCAAAAACCCGCGTCGCAATTAGGTTAAGGGTTTAGGATGGTTTTAGGCTTAGGGATTAATTACCTAGAGGAGCCCATGTCCCTTAAAGGAGGATATGATAAGATCTAAAGGCAGGTGCAGTCCCCTTGTTCAATCTACCTCGGTTGCTCTAGGTATAGTCCGGGGGAGTCCCAGTAGAAAAACAGAAAGCACGGTGCGCAACCAGCCATCCTTATAACAGTTTGGTGTTGCTATTTTGGCTCCAGCAGTTTTACTGTAGATAACAAATACTAACAAGGTACATGGACGCTTGCAGAGACAGTCTACGTTAGCTCAGCACAACCTACTTGTTTCTCGTAGAGGGCTTACAAACTCTATATATTGCGGATCTTTTGTGCCATGCTGCTGCTGGTTTATGCATAGCCTACGGGTCGTCCAAGGATGGCACATAGGGAGAAAGACCCCAGGCCACGACGGAGCCATTGCCAAGAATGGCTGCAAACGAGGAATGAGAGGCTTGGATCTGCTGCACGTTCTTAAGCTTGTCCTGCACTGCACTGCTGTCACCACCAAGGTTAGCATCACCCCAGCTCACTGCAGAGCCATCGGCAAGAATGGCAGCAAAAGCGCCTCCATTGGCTTGGATCTGTTCAACATGTTGCGTCTTTAACTGGTCCTGCACTGCGCTGCAGTCACCTCCTGTTGCGGTATCACCACCCCAGGTCACGACGGATCCATCACCAAGAATGGCTGCAAAAGACCAAGCATTAGCTTGGATCTGCTGCACATTCCTCAACTGATCCTGAACGGCCCTGCTGTCACCTCCGCAATAGGTACTACCCCAGCTCACGACCGATCCACTATCAAGAACGGCAGCAAAAGCACCTGAAGTGGCTTGGATCTGCTGCACAGTCGTCAGCTGATGCTGCACATCACTGCTGTCACCGCCGTATTCAACATCACCCCAGGTCACGACGGAGCCATCATATCGAATGGCTGCAAAAGCGCCCGTCGATGCTTGGACCTGCTGCACAGTCCTCAACTTATCCTGAACGGCCCTACTGTCACCACCAGCATAGGAAACACCCCAGGTCACGACAGATCCGTCACCACAAACGGCAGCAAAAGCATAGTGAGCGGCTTGGATCCGATGTACATTCTTCAGCCGATCCTGCACAGCGCTGCTGTCACCACCACCAGCAGAGTTGCCCCAAGTCACAACAGATCCATCGGTAAGAATGGCAGCAAAAGCTTCATTGGCGGCTTGGACCTGCTGCACATGTTTCAGCTGGTCCTGCACCGCACTACTGTCACCACCGTAGTCCCCATCACCCCAAGTCACGACAGATCCGTCGGCAAGAATGGCAGCAAAAGAGCCGTCATTGGCTTGGATCTGCTGCACATTCCTCAGCTGATCCTGCACAGCACTACTGTCGCCACCGAAGCCAGCAACACCCCAGCTCACGACTGATCCGTCGCCCAGGATGGCAGCAAACGCACGACGAGAAGCTTTGATCTGCCGCACGTTGTTTAGCTGCTGCTGCACAGCACTACTGTCACCACCCCAGTCATCATCACCCCAGGTCACGACGGACGTGTCACCAAGAATGGCGGCATAAGCACTAGTGGCGGCAACTACTTGAAGTGGGCTTACATGCAAGGTCAACGAATCACCGGTGCGTAGCCTGGCCTCCTTGATTGACGCGCAGGAGTCCAGAACGCTTCCAAACGAGTCCAGCAACCGCCCTCTTCCAGCTCCAAGTGCGATCTCTGCGGGACGTTTCAATGATCTCACATCCTCATCCAAGCCTACTTCCACTGTGGCTGCCTTTCCACTGAGCAGGACCACCTCCAGCAGGATCGACATAACTTCGCGGAGACTGTGAAAAGCTAAACCCCACTTATAAACCCCAAGCCCATGGATCAGGATTTAGGGTTTAGGGTTTAGGGGTTTAGGGTTTAATTAGGGGTTGAGGGTTTAGGGTGTAGGGTTTGAAGGTTCAGGGTTTAGGGTTCTAAAGCCCTCCACCCTAGGCTGTAGAAAGCAAAAGTTTGGCTGCATGCGAAGTTTGATGCAAGGCTCCCGGATTATGAACGTTGTCGGGCACTTGTTTTCGGGTTTAGGAATCGTATAATTCATGTAACCCCTCATTAGCACATCGCGTTTCCTTAGGCACCGGAATTTTGGTATCATTCATAGACTCATTTCAAGGCAGTGTAAAGGGCTTACTGGTCAGGAACCCACATCTACACGAGAGTTTCCAAAAACAGGGGACCCGAATATTGTACGCTAGTTAGTAGGATCGTTATTACAAGGACAGTCCCCCAAAAGAAGGTATCCCCAATTTTCGGAAACTCCAACATGAGTCATGAATTACCGAGCCATTGAGCCCACACAATCCCCTACCAAGCCACCCCCAAACGGGCACATCCCGAATTACTTCAGGACTGTAGAGCCTGCGCGTTGACGCACGCCTCAAATCTTACAGAGTAAGCCGCAAACTCATCTGCATCCAAGAGTCTGTTTTCCGAAACAAAAACAGTTGTTCAAGCATCCAGCTTAGTGCGAGTAGGGTTTCCCAAAAACCCTGAACCCTTAGGCCTCAGAGGATTATGAAGCTATCATGGAGGGCAGCGGAGCGTCAAAGCTTTCTGATTTAACGTGTTTAGGGTTTAGGGTGCTGGGGTCGTACAAGGCCTCATCACTCTGATTCGATTTGGTCAGAACGTGTGGATCATGCTAGGTTTTAAACCCAAAGTCTCTGCAGTGCGCAATGCAAAACAAACAAACTCCAACACCTGTTGCAAAGCGTTTGGGACGTGCTCGACTCGAACACAAGACTACAATCTACCTGTATCCCCAAACCCTACAAAATAGTAGGTTGTGACCATACCTCTGTAGAGTTCCGTATGATGGTTTCTGCGTGTATGTCAGCAAATAATTGTATGCTATTTCGGGTTCAGGTAAGACTCAACCCGACTCAACCCGGTAGACCCTACATACTAAGCCGTGAAACCTGAGCCAAAAGCCCAAGACAACATCTTAATCCCTGTTAGGGGTTGAGGGATCAGGGGTTTATGGTTTACGGGTTTAGGGGTTTGGGGGATTAGGGTTTTTTTTCCAGGCCGGCCGACAATGGGCTACCGTATAGGAACCCCTTCAAGGATCTACTGTTTGGATCCTCCCAGGAGTCTGGGTAGCAGCCTCAACCCAAAGCCCTAGAACAACTACCTGCAACCCCAACCTTACCAAATAGTAGGACATGACCCCTTTGAATGCCGTAAATAGAGGGTGGCATCCAGGTAATCGAAACCCGACGACCGAAACCCGTAAATTTCCTTCACCAAACCCGACGCAAGAGTCATGTAAATCCGAACTCGCCTTTAGCCCTGTCAGAAGGCTTTGGGGCTCAGGGCTTAGGTATACAGTCTAGGTTGATCGCAGCCTGAAAGGTCTGTGAGTATATATATATATATATATGTGTGTGTGTGTTATGTGTGTGTATATTATATATATATATATACATATATATGTGTGTGTGTGTGCGCATAGAATAGGTTCTTCGTAAGGCCACTGATAACTATCAATCCGGTGTCATACTGGCTTAATAGAGTTGCATCAAAGGGTGTATAAAAGTTTGATAGGGCCTGCTTGTAGTGGTTCGCAGGGCATTGGGACTTTGGATTGCGGACTAGCAAAATGGGAGCTTCCGAAAATAGTAGGGGATCCTAATATAGCATCCTAAATGTTACTACGTAGGATCCTGATTACAAGTGCCTCTAAAATAAGGTACCCCTAAATTTCGGAAACTCCCAAGTGGATGGACCCTATGTGCCACCAAGCTGCCAAAAACCCGCTCGGTCGTGTTAGTCGGGAAGATGGCCACGCCGCCCACACCCAGTTGACACATCGCCCAATGATAGCAAGTGGTGTACCTTATTTCGGCTAGGGTCTTAACATTCGCTGCTTCATTCCTCTGAAAAAAGCTTACGTTACATCCACCTTCGAGTTCCCAACAGGTTACCCTTACGGTCCATGTAGCAGATACTTTGGCCCTAAATAGCTATATAGGGCCTACATTTATGGCCAAAGTATATACAACATGGGTACATGGACCTTTGAGGTTATGGACCAAGAACTCTATCTTCGGGGCAGCTTCGGCGCCTAGAGTGTGCTGCTGATGAAGGGGGTAGGTGCCTGAATATTTCGAACAAGTTCTTGGCTCCTTTATACTAGACGTATCAGGATCTCGAATGAATAAATGCGTTAACCATGAAGGTTCTTGATCATCTCAGAGGCTGCGCAGCAAATGCCCCGCGGCTCTCTGAGTAAGGGTTTTGTTCGGTCGAGCTCGAGAAGTTTTGAGTTGCGGCGCAAGAGTGCAAGACAGGGAGAACCCTAAACCCCGTTGATTCCTGAACCCTATGCTAAAGACAACGATTGTTAGCCGACATGTCAAACCCCTAAACCCTAAACCCTTCAATGCCTCAATCCGAAAAGCTTTCAACCCCCCAACAGTCAGTCCTAAACCCTCAACCCCATCCTAAACCTTCAAACATTTAAACAACAAGGCCCGGAACCCCAAGCCCCAAACACCGTTAAGGCTTTGGGGTTTACTATACTGAACTTAGAACCCTAGCGAAAATTATAGTTCTAGCTGTTTCTTGGGGATTATAATAACCAAAAATTAAGAACTATTTCTAAGTACCCCTAAGTTTAGGGTTTAGCAACCCCCAAACCCTAAACCCCAAAGCCGAGACAGGTTGCTGGTACAGCACGGTCTTCTGCGAGAACTCAATAGAGCCGATCCAGCTGTCGCCTTTGTTCAGGGCCGGGTTTATCTGACCAGTGGTTTTGGGGGTTCCCTTGGCTCTTTAGCTCCTTATTTAATAGGGATTATCATCTTCCCTGGCTCCTTAGCTCCCCCAATATCCATGGTTAGTTATTCCCCTAAGGGTCCATGTACCCAAATAGTGTATACTTTGGCCTTAAAGCAATCCCTCTACATGTACTTTGGGGCCAAAGTATACACTATTTGGGTACATGGACCCTTAGGGTTCAAGTTCAAGCTAAAGACTATACGGTTTAGGGTTTAGGGGTTTAGGGCCTGTGTTTGATAATCACGGGGGGCCTTCTTTTTCGAGGACCTTTGAATGAGCATCTGAGCTGTCGGCGATGATATTCTGCTTTGGAAACCCCCAGACATAGGTTCTGTAGGGGTGTATCGATAAGACTTCTTCTTTTTGTAAGGGCTGTACAAGCTGTGACTACGGTCGTCTAGATTTGCCGCATTGTTCAATGACACATGGGAGTTTCAGACTAGGATACATTATCTGGGGGATAGCTAAACCCTAAATAGTAAGGAGCCTAATTTGCCAAGGGTCTCTATTAGCCACGTGTATGTGTGGCAGGTCTTTCCTCAGGGCTATCCCAGGGCCCCAAGTTGCTTCGGGGTTGAGGGTGCAGGGTTTAAGCACTTGCTTTGATCTGGGAACTGAAGTCAACAAACGGTACCTACTTCGGGCTATTAGGAGCGCCAGGCGTATGGTGCTTCGATATGTTTGAACTATTAACGTGCCTGAACTAGAACGGGCCGTGGGGCGTGGGGTGGGGTGTATTCACATAGCCCGAGATTGCACACTGCTTGCGATTGAAAACTTCCGTAAAGGCAGCCCTTAGCGGAGCCACTTTAGATCCCTGCCGATCCCTGAAAGGAACCTTCAAGGGACCCTGAAAAGGACCCCGTTGACTAAACGAACCGTTACTTGCAGGTTCATGGGACTTAGTAAGTACGGTTATAAGTACCCCAATTGGGATTATAAGTACATATACGTGTAGTTACCATAATTGTAACCCTAGTTACTGAGTCCCATGAACCTCTATATAAGTAGACCCTAAACCCTAGACCCTTAAAGGGAAGCCTAGTATCGAACCCTATAGTACCCTTAAAAGGAACCCTTATAAGCCTTACTAAACACCCATAATACCCCTTATAGTATCCCTCATAGACCCCTTTAAGGACCCCTTTACAGGACCCCTTATTCTAGAACCCTATAGTACCCTTAAAGGAACCCTAAACTAAACCCTAAACCCTAAAACCTAAACCCTAGACCCGAAACCGTGAACCCTAAACCCTAAACCCTTAGGGGACCCCTAGCGCCCTGAGGATCTGCTTTCCAAGCTGCTCTCCTCGGACAAGCGGCCTATGCCATACCTCGAGGCGCTGGGGGTTGCTGCGAGGTTCAGAGGCCCTTCGGTTTAGGGATTAGGGGTTGAGGATTTAGGGTTTAGGGTTTAGAGTTTAGGGTTTAGGGTTTAGGGGTTGAGGATTTAGGGTTTAGGGTTTAGGGGCTTAGAATTTAGGGTTTAGGGCTTAGGGTTGAGGGTAATTAGTAAGTTCAGTTATAAGCTATAAGTGCAGTAATTGAGCTTGTAAGCAGTCATAAGCATGCTTACCGTATTTATAACCCTACTTACTAAGTCCCATGAACCTAAGCGTAGGTTCCTTCCTAGAGCTACCTGTGGATCCAAAACCTACAAGATAGTAGGTTATGACCCCTTAATTAGACCCCTTAAAAGGCTAGGTTTTTGGATCCACAGGTAAGTTTTTTTAGTGTGCCTGTCCAGGGGACCTGCTAAGGGCGTTAAGCCTTTACGGCTTGTCCAAGCCCTACAGTAAGCCCCAAAAAGGTGGAAACCGGATTAAGGACAATTAGTGCTGGGATTCCCTATACATTACTCTTAAGGAGTGAGGCTATGGAGTTTCCAACTTTTGGGCTTCTACTGTAAACCGTGTTTGAAGATCCCTAGTCCATCCCAAAAACATAAACCCGTAAATGTAATTAGGCTATATATCCGAAAGCCTGCAGTCATGTGGCCCTGAACCCGATAAACGCGAAGAGTCCGTAATCCCCATATGTGCCCTGCAGAGCGCTTAGAGGAACCCTTAAATCAAGGGAACCCGTGAAGAAAAATCCTCAGTGCCTATATGCATACCGCCATTACGGAATTAGGTTCCCAAAATCATACCAAGGATGATCTTTCGAAAATAGTTCAATTAATATTTAATAATTCCATTATGGTAGTACATATGCACGCCGACCCCCTAGGAAGCCTTCCCACAGACTCCAATATCCATTAATTAACGGCCATGCCCTAAATAATAGTAGGATCCCTTCTTGCGTTTAAGGATTATGCCTTATTGAATATTGCATCTTCTTAAGGCTTTCTACAAACCCTCTACAGCACCTACAGAAAAGCCGTAAACCCCTAAAGCATAATCCTCTAAAGCCTAAGCCCTAAATGCTTCAAAACCGCTTGTAAAATCAAGCGGACTTCGGGATTGAGGGTCTAGGAGTATATATTCAATCATGTCAAAGCGCACGTTTTTTTTGGAAAGGGAGGGGGAGGAGGTTCGAGTTCGGGTTCAGCTTATCGCCTGTTCTTGAAGACCGGACGGCGGAGTGTAGTTCGGAGGTTCCGAGGTTCGGTGGTTGCGAGGTCTGGAAGGGTGGAGGGCTGGGCGGGACTATACTGAACTTAGAACCCTAGCAAAAATTGTAATTTTAGCTGTTTCTTAGGGATTATAATAACCAAGAACTACTATTTAGCTGTTTCTTAGGGATTATAATAGACAAAAATTAAAAAAATGTTCCTAAGTACCCCGAAGTAAATCCTAGAAGGAAAACCCTAAACCTTAAACTGTAGGGTCTGGGAATGGGCCATGACGATGACCCGGCACCCTAAAGCCTAAGGGGAGGGAGGTTCGGGTTCAGGTTCTGGGTCGCCTCATTTTGTTTGGGGGCGGCGGCAAAATATGATGCCCCTGATCTGTCACAAACCCTAAACCCTAAACCCCTAAACCCTAAACTCTAAACCCTAAACCCCTAAACCCTAAACCCCTAAACCCTAAACCCCTAAACCCTAAACAGAGGGGGTTCGGAAGATCCGAACCCAAAGGCTCCATGTAGCATTATAGTAATTAGGTTCCCTTCAGGGTTCCTTTAAGGGCTCCTTTGAGGGTTCTATAACTAGGATACCCAGTAACCTACGAATAAAAAGGCCTCTCTTTTTGGTATTGGGTAACTTTATAAGGAACCTAGGACTACAAAAAGGGAATAAGGGTACTACTGGGCATCCTAGATAAGGGTTCTATAGGATTTAGGGTATATGGTACCATTCTAGTAGATACTTAAGCCTTGAAGGAGTCCCTATATAGGTACTTTCAGGCCTAAGTATATACTATAAGGGTACATGGAGCCTTAGGGGAAGAAATGGCATGAGCACATAGGTTGCCGGTCCCATGTAAGCACTTCAATGCCGGTCATTGCAGGTGTGGCCATACTAAGTCATACTGTTACTTTTAGGCTTTGTACTCCGCTGCGCCTCGCTCTGCATATTGACTGCTACCCCAGGGCTCCAAGTATGCAAATAGTACCTACTAGAAACTGAAGAAAGTAACGAAAGTCTATGAATCGTATCTACTTTGGGCTGTTTGTAGCCCCAGGTAGAAACACGAGAGCTCCGCAGAGAAACCCTAGGTCGGCTGGAGAGTCTTCAGCTGACCCTGCACAGCACTACTGTCACCACCGCTGTCAGCAGCGCCCCAGGTGACGACGGATCCGTCGTGCAGAATGGCAGCAAAAGCGCCCTCAGTGGCCTCGATCTGCTGCACGTTGTTAAGCTCAGCTTGCACCGCACGGCTGTCACCACCAAACTCAGCGTGACCCCAAGTCACGACAGAACCGTCGCCAAGAATGGCAGCAAAGGCATATTCAGTGGCTTGGATATCATGCACATTCTTCAGCCGATCCTGCACAGCGCTACTGTCACCACCGTAGTCAGCATCGCCCCAGGCGACGACGGATCGATCGCCCAGAATGGCACAACAAGCATGGTAAGAGGCTTGGATCTGCTGCACATTCTTCAGCTGCTCCTGCACAGCACTACTGTCACGGCCAGCCCATGAAGCACCCCAGATCACGACAGATCCGTCACCAAGTATGGCGGCAAAAGTGCCACCAGTAGATTGTATCTGCTGCACATCCTCCAGTTGATCCTGAACAGCACTACTGTCACCACCATAGCACGCATCACCCCAGGTCACCACTGATCCGTTGGCAAGAACGGCAGCAAAAGCACCGAAAGTGGCCTGGATCTGCTGCACACTCTTCAGCTGGTGCTGCACAGCACTGCTGTCACCGCCAGCCCGTTCAGCACCCCAGGTCACGACCGATCCATCGCAAAGAATTGCAGCAAATGCACGCTCAGAGGCTCGGATCTGTGTCACGTTCTTCAGCTCATCCTGCACAGCACCACCACAGTGAAAGGAGAAACCCCGGGTCGCGACAGGTCCGTTGCGGGGAACGGGAGTGAAAGGGCCGTCAGAGGCTGGAATCTGATGGGCCGCCTTCAGGTGACCCTGCACCGCCCGGCTGTCACGCCCATAGGCAGCAGAACCCCAAGTGACGACGGATCCGTCGCGAAGAATGGCAGCAAAAGCGCCCTCAGTGGCCTCGATCTGCTGCACGTTGTTAAGCTCATCTTGCACCGCACGGCTGTCACCACCAAAATCAGCGTGACCCCAAGTCACGACAGAACCGTCGCCAAGAATGGCAGCAAAGGCATATTTAGTGGCTTGGATATCTTGCACATTCTTCAGCCGATCCTGCACAGCGCTACTGTCACCACCGCTGTCAGCAGCGCCCCAGGTCACAACTGCTCCGTCACTATGAATGGCAGCAAAAGCAAAAGCAGAGGCTTGTATTTGCAACTGGCTTATCTGCAGAGTCAATGAGTCGCCATTCTGCAGCCCAGCTGTCTTGATGGCCCCACCTGCCGCCAGGACTCTTCCAGATGAGTCCAACAGCCGCCCTCTTCTGACTCCTAGGGCGGTTTGTGCTCGGCGGTTCAATGCCTTACTCCCCCCAATAAACCACAACAATACAATCTTAAACTTTGTGATTCCTACTAAACTATAAAAACCCAAAAAGTTGCAAGGTTAGGTATTGGGGAGCTGAGATGCTTCCACCTCTTCATCCAAGTCGGCTTGCACAGTGACTCTGATGCCACTTAGCAGACCAACTGCCACTGCAATCGACATGAGGTTTATACGGGCTTATATAGGGTTTAGGGGTTTAGGGTTTGGGGGTTTAGGGTTTAGGGGTTTAGGGTTTAGGGTGCGTCACAAGCGAAATGTCAGAAACATCAGTTGTGGCGGGTTTGTCTATGGACTCAAGTGTGTTGTAAGTCTTGGAAAGCCCACTTCAAAAAACTTAACTGCTACTTTGAACACTGAAATACCTGATATAACTCAAACCCTTGAAGGAAACACTTGAGGAGTCCTTTAAGTTACTAAGCCCCATGAACCTTTAGGCGTGCTTGCGGGCGAGCTGCACTGTCCTGAAGCACCCGAAGCCCTCTACGATTCAGCAGAAGGATGTGGAAAATGCTGATACTGAAACTAGACCTAAGAGTAACCTAGGAATAAAAAGGGTGCCCTTTTTTGGTTTAAAGGGTGTTATAAGGGAACCTGAACCCTAAAAAAGGGAATAAGGGCTTACTCTGGGTCCTAGGAAATGCCACACCAGGCCGCAGCCGAAAGCCCAGAAACACGCATCGGACTTGAGCCCTATAGGCTTGAGACCACATGGGTTTAGGGTTTAGGGTTCAGGGTTTAGGGTTTTTGCGGTTGAGGGGTTCTGTGTACGGAAGAACACAAGGCTCCACATGGAAGCCTTACGTTCTGATCCTAGGGTTACAAAACCCCAACCCCTACAGTAGAAGCCAGAAAGTTGGAATATCATTATCGTAACCCCTTTAAGGTAAATTATAGGGGATCCTACCATTAATCCATATTCCAACTTTCTGGAGTTCCCTGTAAACCTCTCTACGACGAACCTTACCATGCATTGGATGAGGGTTAAAGCCTGAGCCCCTACACCCTAAACCGGTTTCGGGTTCAGGGTTTGAGGGTTTAGACCCGAAGCCCTAAACCGAGTTTAGAGCATCCATGCACCTGCCTAGATTCCGGCACCTTTTTATGGGTAGTAACTGTATAATATTCGGCTATTTCAGGCAAACTACTACTACTACACACATACTAGGATCTTGGGGGAAAGGTTGCTACTTTGTTTCACCTAACATCTAACCTGCCTCCTGCGGGATATTATGCCATCCGTACCTAAACCCTAAACTTAACCCTAAACCCCAAACCCTAAACCCAAAACCCCCAAACCCTGGAACCCTAAACCCCCAAACACGTAAACCCTAACCAAAAACCTTAAAACCTAAACCTTTAGGGTGCAGGGTTTAGGGTTTAGGAGCTTCTCCTTCTTGTGTGTTGGCGATTATATATCCTTTCCCGTTTTTATCCCTTTAAGTGATGTCGTGTGGCTTCCGTGCAACCTTGTAGACATACTTTACGGTCAGTATATATATATATATGTATATGCATATATGTATATACATACACCATATTGGTAGTATTTGGTAGTTGTACATCCGTGTCCCTAAAATCTATCCCTGACCCCGCAACCAAACCCCCCGAACACCCCCGTAGTGCAGCCCCTAATTGTCTCTCGGGAAGCAATTTATGATCATGCTTTCAAGGGCTCCTGGGGGGTCTCGGCAAACCTCTACAGTTCCCTAAACCCTAAAATACACTGGCAAATGAATCACCAGGTTAAACTTGCTGCCACTCTGGTGCCACGAGCAAGCCATCAGATGACACAGTAGGAGCAGCCGGAAGATACCTCGCTTTCAGGGCTTCAGGTGCAGGATGTCTAGCTTTTACAGTAGAAGCCAGAAAGTTGGAATATCAGTATCGTAACCCCTTTAAGGTAAATTATAGGGGATCCTACACTGAAACCATATTCCAACTTTCTGGAAAACAGCTAAAATTATAATTTTTGCTAGGGTTCTAAGTTCAGTATAGTACTGGGAAGGCTCCATAGTAGATGCTTAAGCATTAAAAGGGTTCCTTTCAGGATTGAGGCTATAGGGTTTCCAACTTTTGGGCTTTTACTGACCTTGAATCATGTGGGAGTTTCCGAAAATAGGTATTTTGGGGTCCTTATAATAAGGGTCCTATGATTTAGGGTACTATTTTAGAGTCCCCTATCTTCGGAATCCCCCCATGTTGAGGTCCGGCCACGGTCGAAGGTATATTACCCAGAGGGTCCAAGTACCCAAATAGTAGGGTTGTAGGTCCCAAAATCCATACTCTGAATGGTTTTTGGACCTTGAAACCCTACTATTTGGGTACTTGGACCCTTAGGGTTATAGCCCTTAATTACGGGATATTCGAAGATCTGTCTAGTCTTGTGGTCTGCTTGGCAGACTTTGATTCGCTGGCCAATCGCAGAAGCCAACGCAGCACGGTGAGTCGAGTCCTCCCTAAAATGATAATGATCATGTTTAGGGATCTGTGCCACGGACTCACGGAGCGAGGCAGTGTACAGGCCTCTGCTTCTCGCATAACCGAGAAACTTCCTGATCGCCTCGCGATACTCAGCCGGCAGTCCATAATCGATGGGATCCGCGTCGCTAAGGATCTGGATCGATCCCACGATTGGCCTGCCCTGAAGGGGTAAAAGCGTCGGTGCAATTCTTCGAAGCCCCGTCGGTTTCCCAGCGACTCCAGGTATCCCGTAATTAAGGACCATTGTACATGATACTAGAGATCCTACTATGATTGTGGATAAGGAGGATCTAGAAAGTAGAACCCCCTAATATGGTGCCCTACACTATACTACTGAGGGTACTTCATAGGAAGCCCCATTAAGGGATCTACTAATTGGATCCTCCCGAAAGTCTGGGTAATTAAACTAGGATACCGGGATACCCAGTAACCTAAGAATAGAAAGGCCTCTCTTTTTGGTATTGGGTAACTTTATAAGGAACCTAGGACTACAAAAAGGGAGTAAGGGTACTACTGGGCATCCTAGTAAAGGATATCGGAGCCCTTGGGTCCGTTTCGGGCTACACCCCGAACCTTTTCGAGGGCATGCGGGGGCTAAGCCACATGTTAGCTGGAGGTTCCTCGGCTCCCAAAGGGTCCTAAAGTTTATAGGGCTTAGTGTTTGGGGGTTTAGGGTTCAGGCTTTGAGGGTTTAGGGGTTTAGGGTTCGTGGGACTTAGTGAGTCGGGTCATAAGCACTTTAATTGGGGTTATAATGGCCGCCTTAGAAGCTTAGATAGTAAGTATCATGAACCTTCAAGTAAGCAGCCCTGCAATCCGTTCTTCTTCGGGAGACCGATGCTATCAGTTGCAGAGTCGGTTCGATTTGTTGTATAATTCTAGAACCAAATCAAGACGGTCCATACATACTACTATGGAAATAGTTAGGTCCCCCTAAACCATGATTGGACTGGTCCATGTACATGGACCCTTGGGGTATTCAGGCGTCTCTAGTCGTATATACCAAGCCTCAGGGAGGTAGGAACTCTAAACCCTAATGCCTAAACCCTAAACCTCTAAAACCTAATGCCTAAACCCTAAACCTCTAAACCCCTACAACCTAAATCCCTAAACCCTAAACCTCTAAACTCCTAAAACCTAAATCCCTAAACCCTAAAACCTAAATCCCTAAACCCTAAACCTCTAAACCCCTAAAACCTAAATCCCTAAACCCTAAACCCTAAAACCCAAATCCCTAAACCCTAAACCTCTAAGGCCCGAAGATGCCAAAGCACGTAATGTAGACCCCTCAGCAATAAGGCTCTTTCCCACCACTGGGCTTTTTTTTAAGTAACCAGGGAGGAAAAATGTGAGCTTGTGTTTCATAAGGGCGCCGTCAAGCAAAAAGCATTAAAGTGTGGTATTCCACAGCCCAGACCTACATCCTCATTGAGGGAGAGGGTCGATAAATCAGGTCGTTCTAGGGTAGTTGCTGTGTCACGGCCGCTGGAAGAACCTAAAGACACACAAGGAACAAACCAAAAGCAGACCCCACGAGCTTTAAAATCCTAAACCCTAGAAGTTCCCACCAGGATTGAAGAAATCCCTAAACCCTAAATCCCCAAAAACCCTAAACCCCTAAACCCTAAACCCTAAACCCTAAATCTCCAAAAACTCTGAACCCGCGAGCTACCAATCTAAGCCTGAAGCGCTCTAAACTTTGCTTACCGGACCTAAGAGTAACCTAGGAATAAAAAGGGTGCCCTTTTTGCTTTTAAGGGGTTTATAAGGGAACCTGAACCCTAAAAAAGGGAATAAGGGCCTACTCTGAGTCCTAGCTTACCACCTCCCCAAGTGCCCTTTGAAGGCTTCTCATGTCTTCCTTCATCAGAGGGAATTAAGGCAGACATGGGCCCTGACCAAACCGTCACCCATCTAAATCCCACCCGCGGCTGGAGCTTGGCGTGAGGAGTATCATGCACCCTAAACCCCGTAACCCTAAACCCTTAACCCTAAACCCCTTAACCCCTTATCCCCTAAACCCTCAACATGCATGTCGACTGTAAATTACGTCCGAGTTTCCCTAGACTCCTTACCAAGAGACTCCAATATCCCTTAATTAAGGAGTATTCCTTAAATCAGGTTAAGCATCCTACTATAATTTAGGTATAACTTTAGATGAAGGGAATTGGAACCTTATCGCTGCCTGAGGATGTACTGTAAAAGCCTGAACCTTTCCAACACTGACCCCTGATATCGCCCTTCTAGAACCGTTACCGACAGCTTGTGGCGCTTTTAAAGAAGGACCCTAAACCCTAAACCCTGAAAACTCTTTAAGGGTTTCTAGTACTCAACCCGTAAATCCGTGCAGGTGCTCTTGAAGAGACTGTAGTGGATGTTCGCCGACTGCGATTGGATTTGCTCCTGGCCGGTAGGGATTTGGATTTAGGGGTTTAGGGGTTTAGGGTGCAGGGTTTTAGGGGTTTAGGGTTCGGGGGATTAGGGTTTTGGGTTTGCTTACTACCTCAATAAGCCACAGAAAAAAGGGTTAAACTGTCCGATTCCCACTGAACTATAAGAACCCAAAAAGTTTAAAGGCTAGGCATTGGGGATCTAAGTTTAGGGGTTTGGGGTTTCAGGGTTTAGGGTTTGGATAGCTCTTGCCAGGGAGTCGTGTCCAAAGCCCTACACCCTAAACTTCCGCATCCCAAACCCTGACCCTAAATCCTAAACTTCGACATCCTAAGCCCCCTAAACCCTAAACCCTAAACCCTAAACCCTAATCTTAGATCCTGCACTCTGGAAGGTTTCAGAGCTTTAGGCTGAATCGTACTGCAGGGGCCTTAATTACTAGACCTAAGAGTAACCTAGGAATAAAAAGGGTGCCCTTTTTGCTTTAAAGGGGCTTATAAGGGAACCTGAGCCCCAAAAAAGGGAATAAGGGCCTACTCTGAGTCCTAGATTATTAATTAGAGTATCGGTGATTGTTACGGCCCCTATAGTATGTGGTCCTGGACTAACTTGTGCCCCATTAAATCCGACGAGGAACCCTTCAGGGCTCCTTCTTGTGATGTTTAGGGGTTTAGGGATTTCCTTTTGCAAACCATCAAACAGTAGTTCCTTCGGATTCAAGGAAGGGCTTAGTGTGCGGCTCATGGCGTCAGCTCTTGGTCGGCTTTCTCTGAATCTAACTCTGCCTGGCATGAAATAAGCGGCATAAACGGCACCAATAACGTACAAACATCTCTGACACAGAAACACAGAACTCAGGGTTTGGGATTCGGGAGGTTTAGCAGCTTAGGAGTACCAGGTGTAGGGATTAGGGTTTGGGGGCAATTGTTTAGGGCGCTATATTAACAATGAAACTTCACAGCCAGCCTGGACAGCCTCGGACATTCGGCTGATCTTCCTTAGAGGGCAGGTGAGGTACGAGGGCTTCCAGATAATGACAGGGTTCTGAAGCTTTTGCTCAGACATCTATAGGGTTGTATAAAACATGCATAGGTTACCGAGAGTGAAAAAAGGGCGATGACCCCTTCATCAGGGGGTAGACGCTAAAACCTGAAGAATAAACAGCAGATCCTTTAGATCTGCAGGAGATCCCTTGACGAGTTTAGGGTTTAGGGTTCAGGGTTTAGGGTTTTGCGGACCAAAAAAAGGCATTAGAAGCAGATAGGTAACCTAGGAATATTAAGGTGCCCTTTTTGGTTTAAAGGGGCTTATTAAGGGAACCTGAACCATGAAAAAGGGAATAAGGGCCTACTCTAGGTCCTAGTTTGCCAAAGCGAACACAAATGGTTAGGTACGGACTCTCTGCACATGTTAGGGCATAGCCCTTGTGAATCTGTAGGATTGGAATTAGAGCTACGGGTTGCGGGCAGCCTCTAAGGCTCCATGTACCTAAATAATACATAATTAATTACGGAGTCATATAATGGAGCTCTAAAGTACCTATATAGGAACCCTTTTAATTGAAGCCTAAGTATATCCTACATAGGTACATGGGGCCTCAGGGTGTGGAATGTGAGTGCCGTCTCCAGTAATAGGGCCCCAAAAAAGCACATAAGCAAAAATTTGGATAGGGATGTCCCATATAAACCCCCTTTAAAAGGAAGCCCATAAGGTAGGGATATCCCCACAAAATGCTTATGCTTATGTGCCTTTTTGGGTCCCTACAGTACCCACCAAGCTGCGCCAGACGAAGGATGCGCACCATGCGCAGAAATCGCAGCACCCGAACCTTGCGACACCAGCCCTAAGGGCCCATGTACTCATATAGTACATACATTGGCCCTAATGTAGCCCCTATATAGGTACTTTGGGGCTCATGTATCTCTATATGGGTACATGGACCCTTAGGGCAGGTCTGCACGCTTCAGATGTGCTCAAAACGGCCAAGTTAGAATCTGGATGGGATAACTTGTCGAATACAGGAATATCTACACACACACATGTACATGGACCTGCACCATGCATGCTCTGTGTGTGCGTGTGTGTGTGTGTGTGTGCACGTGTGTGTGTGTGTGTGTGTGTGCGGTCGCAAGGATCCCAGCACCAATGTCCCAAAATCAAAACATAAGCAACTTAGTTTAGGGTTTAGGGTTTAGCGTTTAGGGCAAAAACAAGATATAAGCAACTTAGTCCTGTAGTAGACGATGGATATTCTGAAGAGCTTAGAACCGATTTCCATAAAAGGTTCATGGCGTTTCGTAGGTACTAATCTAAGGGGTCTCGTAAATCGAAAACAGTGTTGGGCTCTATTCTCATTATAACGCAGCATCAGAATCACTATCCAGGGATAGTGAGGGGATGATACTAAGTCTTCATGGACTCTCGCATTCAAAGGGTTCCTACACTCTCCGCGTCAAACTATGTGTATTAGTTAAGTATGTGTATGTGTGTATATATATATATATATGGAGCATTAGTTATATATGTATGTGTGTATATATATATATGTACACACACATGAACGTCGTAACCTGAAACCGTATATCTAATCCTGTTGAGCAGCTTAAGGGCAAAGTATGTACCGTGATGTACATGTCGGATACTGTTGGACCAGGGTGTCATGTGGTTTAGCGTTTAGGGCCCTTGAGCTTTACCCAAGCCTGAGGGCCAACGTATTGGGCGAATGTCTACTTGAAGGGTCACAGAACTTAGTAAGTAGGGCTATAAACAAGGCTGCTAAACTTACTACTTAGAACTTATAACCTCCAGTTAGTGAACATAACTTATACCCTAACTAACTAAGTTCCACGGTCCTCGAAGTACCTGGATCCCAGCTTCCCTAAACCCAAAACCCAAAACTGCGCACGCCAAACCATGGCTTGCACCCAAACCCTAACAGCACAACATCGAAGGTTTACGGTTTAGGGTTTCTTGAAATATACCTGAACCTACCAAAACCAATATCCTCAGCATCTTGCCAGTGGGCCAAGCACGTGTCAGCGACGACTTCGGCGAGGGGAGCAATCTGCGACCATTTCCGGCTCTTCACATCAAGGCCAGCTTGCAAAGCGCCCACTGCTCCGAGCAAATACTTCAAGCAAGTCCGAGCAGACACCAGGTCCAGGCTGGCGTTCGGACACCGTTGTCCAAGTAGCTTCAGTCCCTTGTTGACTCTCTCATTTTCGCGGACATCTGTGTGCCACATGCGCCGGAGTGCTCGTAAGCAAATGTACAAAGTGATGCCCAACACACCTTTTTCGGCAGCCATGTTCACATCCTTTGCAAATGCCTGCACGATCTTCAGGCTGTTGCTATCCAGGGATTTTTTGTTTTGTACAATTCCTATAAATTCCATATTAGGGCTTATAATGACAACCTGCAAAATTTGGGGTTTGGTAGGTTGAGGTAGGGAGTAACCTTTCAAGCGATAGGTTTCGGATCCACAAGTAAGCCCTGAGCCCTATACCCAAAGGCTCCATGTAATTACCTTTATAGTCGATACTTGGGACTTGAAGGCCCTCTATAGGTACTTTAAGGCCTAAGTATGATATACATATATATATATATATATATGTATAGGTACATGGCGCCTTAGGGAAAAGAGTCTCTTTGCAATGACTAGAAAAATTTCACGCTGACCCAGAACCCCAAAGGACTTCCACAGGAAGTAAAAAAGTTGAGGGTCTAGGCCTAGCGTCTACATCCCATATCAAGCTGTCCAACGAAACCTAGGCCCTAGGACCTAGGGCTCACGAGGCGAGGTAGGTTTAAAGTCGGGATTGCCGTTTGGGTTGGGACATAGGGTCTCGGGCGTCTAGGGTTTCCATTTCAGACGTCAATAGGACCGTGCTTGGGACTTTGGGTTGCTGGATTCCCAAACAAAGCTGCAGAATCTGCTGCAAAATCAACATGAATCCGAAAACCCAAGTCTCTGTTCCCCGTGTAAGGCATTGGCCGTTTTAGAGAGGCGGTGCACGCCCTGCGCGATTTCATGGTGCGCACTTGCAGGGTTTAAAGTTTGGCTTTGATTTGGATTTTTACAGGTTCGGGCTCCGCTTTCTGCAAGTCACCCACAACCCTAAACCTTAAACCCTACACTCAATCCCGGAAACACACAATGTGCTTGTGAATCCTGAAGGGTTTAGCGATCTTGTTTTACGGCCTGGGATTTCCGATTTACTATATGGGCCATAATTATCAGAATACGAGTTTGGGACATGTTATATTATAACAATAACAAGGAACCCTAAGACTATTAACTATAGGCAATTATTGGCCGCCTATATTAAGCTGGCACAAAAACTACAAGCCCCTAAACACTAGATCCTCCAACCTCAGGCTTAGGGTTTGTGCATTACCATAAGGACCTAGGGGCTCAAGCGCTCGTTATAACAAACGCTTCGAGTCCTTTCAACAATAAGGACTAGTTGGACCCGTAGGTTAAACCCTAAACCTTAAACTCTAAACCTTTATTTCCCTAAGGGTCCATGTACTCAACCAGTATATTCTTTGGGCCCAATGTACCTATACAGGGAGTACTTTAAGGCCAATGTATACACTATTTGGGTACATGGACCCTTATACCCAAAACCCTATAGAACCCTTAATAGAACCCTTAAAGGGAGCCCTTTTTCGGAACACACTATTTGGGTACATGGACCCTTAGGGTTTGGGCCTAGGGCCTGAGGGTTTTCGCATTTTTACGCGGCCAGGAGTTCTCTGCTACGGGTTTAGGGTTTAGGGTTTAGGGCGACGTTGCCAGGAGTCAGCACGAGACTGAGCTGCTGCCCCGAATACTATATCCGAAACACTATAAGCCCCCAAACCTTGATTCGGAGAAACCGATAACAGGGATTCAGCACGACTTCCTTTACAGCTTAGCTGTTGGAGGTTCAAGGCTTTGGCTTGGACACCTGCCTTCGTGGGCTTCCATAGACACCTAAAGGTTCTAAACAAGGAAGTCATACTTACAATGTAAGTATGATTTCTATGTCAACTACTTTTCGACATGATTAAAGTATCTGCAGCTGCACTGACTAAGTCCCTTGAACCTCCAAGTAGGAGCTTTACATTTGTACTTGAAGACCCAAATTTTGAACCAAACATCCCAGGTCTCAGGAATTGATCTCGAATCCCCAAAACCTGCTCGCAATGCTTAAAGGCTTAAAGCCTGCAGCATGAACATTGAAAGTCCTTCACATCGGCATACAATACTGTAGGGGCCTTTCTAGTTCGACACGATACTCTAACTGTATTGAGCCACCCTGAGGAACAACATTGGTACTGGTAACCAAGCCCCGGTTTTTAGACTTACCCGCACCTGGGCATCACTATCTGCTGCCAAGAGGAGGATGATCCAGTCGAGGGCTGGGACAGGCAGATTTTGCGAGCTGCTCGGTGTTAACACATGTTGGCTTGGGAACCAGAGAGCCCTAAACCACAGGCCACTAAAACCGAAAACCCTGGGCCCTATACCCCAACCCTGAACCAAACCGTTTCTGGTGTGGCCTACTTGTCGGGTACCATGGGGAACTAAAGGTTTACCTTTTTGGTTATATAGGGGTTATATAGGGACTATACTCCCCCCTAAAGGTTAAAGGTTACCTACTCTACATCTCGGCCCTAAACCCCCAAACCCCTTAACCCTATAGATCCCCTTAAAGGAAGCCTTATAGATCCCTTTAAAGTAACCCATATAGATCCTAAATGTTACAGGTTACCTACTCTACTGCCAGGTTGGGATTTAGAGCCACCTTTTTGAGGCCGAGAGAAGCGAGGACACGGTTGGGGGCCCGGGCTTATGGTGTAGTGTGGGGGCACGTTGTGGGGTTTAGGGTTTAGGGTTGATAAAGGGTTTAGGGTTTAGGGTTGATATAGGGTTTAGGGTTTAGGGGGTGGGCACGAGGCGAATAAGGAGCCCTACAAGGACACATATTGGTAATTGTTTAGGTCCCTTGGTTCGGATCTAGGGTTCAGGACAAGTCAAGGGTGGTAAGAGTTGTTTGTGGAAAATAGGGGAAGTCAGGAGACAGGGTATAGATAGCGTTGCACGCAAGACACGGCCTGCAGACTACCTTTGGGAGCGGCCTCAACGAAAAAGTTCTTGATTTTCGATGTTCTCCGAACACATGCAGATACGCCACAAAATAATCAAACACATGAACGTTAAATCCTCTGCTCTTAAACTTACATCGCCAACCCCAAACCCCAAAACCAAGGTATATAATTAGCCGTTATATAGCATATAGGTATATGAGCCCTTGTGCATAGCGCGCTAAAGCCCGCAACCGAAAAGCAGGCCAGGCACTCCGAGCCTTAGCTGGTCAACTTTACAAGCAAATACAGAGCCTGAAACCACAAACACATGAACCCTAAACCCTTAAACCCTAAACCGAACCTGGTTGTAGGGCCTCGTATAGGTGTCTCAACAACTAGGGGAGTGCCGGAGTTTATGATGAAACAAATAGAAAAAAAGGCCCTAAGGAATAGTCTTGCGCATTGTTCTGGGCTTTGGAATACCCAGGCGAAAAAGTATAGACTTTATTTCACACTGGGTTCTTGCTAAATAACAGGTTCCAAAAAAGTAGTAAAGTATTGTACCCAGTGTTGTTCTTAACCAAAGTTTTATGTTACGTTTCGGGCTTACGGCTCATGAACCCTGCAGCCTTCAAGGAGATCAACCTCCGGACTTTGAGGTGACCAGGGAGAAAAAAGTATAGACTTTTATTTCAAAGTGGCTCCTTGAAGGAACAGGTACCAAAAAAGTGTTCAAGTATGGTACTCCAAACCCAGGACCTCGATACCTCAGGCGCTCACATACCACCGTCATGTCGAAGGCTAGCCATGTCTTGGCATAATTCAGCGCGATCCTCAGATTGGGTTGTTAATCGGATTTATTGCTTGACGCTGATTCGGGGTTGGTAGATTGTCTCCGGGTTATGGCCCTGGATGTGTGAGTACATTGAAGCCCAAATCAACATCACGAAAACCCTGACATCTCAACCTTGAAAGAGTGACTAAGGCAAATCAGCATCGTTAGACAATTTCCTTGCTAGTTCTATACTCGGTTGACTTCTGAAGCCTTCCTCAAAGCTAAACTTTTCGCCTCCTTATTCTAGTTCATATAGAAACCCAAAGAGTTAAGTCCTAAGAGCCAAGTATAGTCGGGCTTACGATTGAATAGGATTTAGGGTTTAGGGGTTTACCCTAAGGCTCCGAAGAGGGTCGTGGGATGTCTGGGGGAGGGTTTGGGGTTTGGGGGCTAAGGTTTAGGATCTCACTACGAGGGTCCAGGAGCATTAGGGTAGGGTCTTGAACTCTGATGTAAGGCCATGAAACGATGAGAACAACTACTGGGGCTTCTTCAATATGCTCTCTGATCTGCGTGTTCCTTGGGTACCTAGGAATAAACAGGGTGCCCATTTTGGTTTAAAGGGTGCTATAAGGGAACCTAAACCCTAAAAAAAAGGAATAAAGGCCTTACTCTGGGTCCCCCTAAACCCTAAACCCCCCTAAACCCTAGCACCTAAACCCTGAACCCTCGAAATTTTCAGGGTATAGAACCATGCCATCTCCATCTTCGTGCCCAGCTGCTTCATTGGATCCATCACGAGGTTCCCGTCCTTGCCGAGGGAAAGGTCCACCATGATATGCTCCCTTAAATAAGCCTTATTAGTTCCTTATTCTGGGCATTAAGGCCCCCTACCCCCCTCTCCCTATCGCCCTAAGGGTCACTATGATACTATGAAGGCCTCGGTAAGTAGAGCAGGGTTCCTTTTGAGGTTCTTTTGCAGGGTTCGATGAGGGTTACCATAAGGGCTGCTACATTATGGGTCGCTGCATGACAAGAATAGCTTTGAGGGGTATCTTGATGGAAGGTGGTGGTTTGTTGCAATCCGTTTATACCAAGGAACCCCAAGGAATGGATATGGTAATCAGTCAGGCTTCTGCTTTGAACATGGACAGGGGTTAGGGTTTAGGATATAGGGTGTACAGCAATTGCAAGAGCTTGGACAAGCCATCAGCTTGGACATGCTCATGCGAAGGATGCAAGAGCTTAAAGAGTACAGGCAACACCAAACACTGCAACATATTGCGTCATGACCCTTTATTTTAGAAGTTGTTAGGGAATCAACCCAAAAAACATTAGGTTTTGGGAGTCCGAGGTCGGAACTGACTTTAACGAGGCACCACACACGGTGTAGGCTCAGGTTAGGGTTTAAGTTTAGGGTTTAGGGTTAGAGTTGAGGGCTTTACATACACTATGATTTCAGAGGGACTGTCAGGGTGTTGTGGTGGATTTTACGTGTTTCGGGGGTTGAGGGCTTAGGATTCAGGGCTCTAGGGTTTAGGGCTTAGGGTTCAGCGCTTTAGGGTTTTGTGGGTGTTGTAACTACTCAGTTGCTGAGTTCATAAGCCCGAAAAGTCTAAACTTTCACCGTCGAATGTAAGGTTTCTATATTAGGAATTACTATTATGATTTGGGGACAGGACCCTTTGGGAAGCAGGTCCTGGTAATAGCCGGTCAGGAAGGAAGCCAGGATGTCCAAGTTCCAAAAGATCTGAGCTTCTCGCAGCTTCATGGTTTCCAAATCTTGTGGCAGGAACTTTGTACCCATATAGTATATACTTAGGCTTAGGGTATAGGGTTTTAGAGTTTAGGGTTTAGGGTACCTATATAGGGAATAGACATTACTTCTTGGGGGCTTCAGGAAAGAAGGCGTTTTTTCAAAGATTGTGGCTGGAACTATAGATGTTCGACTTCTTGTGCATCAACAAACAAACACACAGAACACGGGTCCCTTTTGCCCCCTGTTGCTTCCTGCTGAACAGTTGAAGGAAGGATCATGGGACTTAGCAACTAGGGGTTAAACCCAGGTAGTTACACTCATTACTTATAATCCCAGCTAAGGCTCGTATAACTGTACCTACTGAGTCCCATGCTCCAAGCATTGTCGCTGTTTCGTACCTTGAACACAATAGTAGTATTCCTGTAAGGAACCCTACTAAAGGCCCAAGGTTTCTTAATCAGGATCCTACATTATAGAAGCCCTTATATTACCCTTACAGATCCCTTAAAGTAATCCAGTACTCCTTCTAGGAACCCTTTAAAAGGAACCCTGGAGGATCCCTTAAAGGAACCCCTAGGTGCCTACATTAAGACTTAGGGCTGAGAGTTTCGGGAGGGTTTAGGGTTTAGGGTTTAGGGTTTAGGGTTTAGGGTTTAGGGTTTAGGGTTTAGGGTTTAGGGTTTAGGGTTTAGGGTTCTCGTAAACAGCTAAACCCCAAAAGCCTCCATGTACCTTCATAGACTAGACCTAAGAGTAACCTAGGGGGTTTAGGGGTCCTTTAAAGGGTACTATAAGGGTTCCTGTAAGGGATCTATAGGGGTTTAGGGTTTAGGGACCTAAGAGTAACCTAGGAATAAAAAGGGTGCCCTTTTTGCTTTTAAGGGGCTTATAAGGGAACCTGAACCCTAAAAAAAGGGAATAAGGGCCTACTCTGAGTCCTAGTCATAGAAGATACTTAGGCCTTAGGCCTCAAGCAGGTCCCTATCTAGGTACCCTAAACCCTAAACTCTAAAACCCTATACCCTAAGCCTAAGTATATACTATATGGGCACATGGAGCCTTAGGGCCCCTTAAGGGTCCATGCGCTAATGTAGTATATACCTTGGCCTTAAAGTACTGGAGTACTTTAGGGCCAATGCCAATTAGGGGTTTAGGGGCTAGGAGTTTAGGGGTTAAGGGTTTAGGGGTTTAAGGGTTGGGGTTTAGGGGTTTAGGGGGCCGGCGTACATACTATTATTACGGCCACATGGGCCCTTAGGGAAAGGCTGTGGGTTTAAGTTGGCTGACTGCAAGCAGAGCCAAGGTTGAGAGTTTAGCATTTGTAGGGCCCCAAAAAAGCACATAAGCAAAAACTAGGACAGTGATATCCCATATACCTCCCCTTATAATGAAGCCCAATAAGATTGGGATATCCACCGAAAATGCTTATGCTTATGTGCTTTTTGGGTCCCTAAATTTAAGGCCTGAAAGCGCCACGCTAAACCGTAAAATCAGAAACCACAGCTTTCAAGCAGAAGCCTACTACTTGAGTTGGTGATATAAACCCTGCATTGCCCATAGTAAGAAATATACAATTATTCCCACAGTTTAGGGTCCTTAAGGTAATGCAGGATTTATATCATCAACCGTTCCAAATGATACCTTGTCATTTCGGGGTATTCCAAATACAAGCACTGTCATCATCTTCGTCTTCATGATCATCAGCATCACAACCGACAAACAGTCGTTCGTAGCAGCAGCAGTAGTGCACAGCGGCAGCAGCAAAAGCAGCCTTAGCACAACTACTGGTTCCCAACATCAAGACTAGCAATAACCCGTGCTCACTTCTTCTTTAAGTGACATTGCAAAGAAAAAGTCAAGTTACAGAAAGTCATGAATAGGGAAGGTAAGTATTTTGGTATTCTTTACTGTCTTTCATTTTTAACAGTAATATTCGTTATATCTGACGAACTAATTTAATAGCAAGTTCTTCACCATGTAGCGCTAGCGGTCCACGGGCCGATCTATACTTTGGCCCACGTGTCCCCATGTAGGAACCCCTTGGACGGCCTAGGGAAATACCCTCAGGGTTTAGGGTTTACCTGTGGGCCCGAAAACCTACAATTTTAAGGGTTCTACCCTCTGATTAAGGGGTCATAACCTACTATGTTGTAGGGTTTGGGGTCACAGGTAGGGCCTATGAAAACCAAAGCACCAACAAAATCCGGAAAACAACCCTTTGAAAACCCTAAACCCCTGATCCCTAAACTCGGGGGCAGCAGAACCCAATGGCCTGGGTGAACCACGAGAGCAGATCCAGCACTAATGCCTGGCCCAGGAAGTTGCTTGGGTTATGTTATACCAGGCTCATGATACTGTTGATGATATAATTCCTGCATTACCTTAAGGACCATAATCTATGGGAATTATGGTCTATTCTTTCTTATGGGTAATGCAGGATTTCTATATAGAGCTGCCCTCAGGGCTACACAGCGTTAAGGGCCTATAAGGGTGCAAGTCTTCTCGTTGCCGCACGATGTTCACGGACTTTCGGCTGCAGGACGTTGGGTCCAGGAGTTCTTGGATTTAGGCAGCTGTAGGGTAGAAGCCAGAAACTTGGAATATCATTATCGTAACCCCTTTAAGGTCAATTACAGGGGATCCTACCATTAATCCATATTCCAACTTTCTGGAGTTCCCTTTAGGGTGTAGGGTGGAGGGGCCTTAAGGTTCCATCACTTCAAAAAGCCCCAAGGTAGGTATTAACTATTTATAGACTTTAAACCCTAAGGTGGGTACTACTTGCAGGCTTGGAACCCTGGGCAGATTGCAGTGACTGGAAGATTGTCGTAAAGTACATCAACCCTAAAGTTGGACCTATATAAAGGTCCAGGACTCCACATTGCAGGACTTCAAGGCCATCTGAGAAGCTGCAGAGCGCAGCTGGCGTGGCGATCTTCCCAATTCCAGGATCGGCGAACATGCCCGCGAGAATGTTAACACAGCTGGACTCAGCTAAGTTCAGAAGATAGCAGGGAAGCCTGAATAAAATCCTTGTCGGGGCAGGGCGTCGCGCGAGCAACAAGAAACAGTCATGAGTAAGCAAGCCCTGTCGCGGTTAGACAGAACTTATCGTGGCGCCGTTGATGAATTTTCGGCTTAAAGTCACACCCGACCCCGAAACCAGAAACCTGAAGACCTACGTAAGGGCTAAAATCTGTACATAAATCCAACTTCCAGTGAGACCGAGAAAATTTGTGAAGGAATAGGGTCGGATGGGGATGATTAGTGCCGAGCTTCCTTATGCGCTTTACCTTTCAGGGCCTGAAGGTACGGATGTTCCACCTTACTGCCTTCTACTTCTAAACCCTAATCCCTAAACCCCTAAATCCTAAACCCCAAACCCTGAACTAACAGCAGCCCAACTTCGAAAATAGCCTCGGGGACGTCGAAGAAGCGGAGCGGGATTACAATCATGTCATGCCTGAGTACATGTGTTTAAGGCTCAGGGCTTGGGTTCCGGTGCGAGGCTTAAGGTTGAGGTGTTTAGGCTAGACCTAAGAGTAACCTAGGAATAAAAAGGGTGCCCTTTTTGCTTTTAAGGGGCTTATAAGGGAACCTGAACCCTAAAAAAGGGAATAAGGGCCTACTCTGAGTCCTAGTAGGGTTTAGAGTGTAAGGGTTTAGTGGTTTGGTTTCCGGGCTTGGGGTTGATGGGGTTCAGGACATGGGCTTGTGCTAGGAGCTCAGCTACCGATGTAGAGTTGTACTGTTCCTGAAACCCCTAAACCCCTAAACCCTAAACCCTATAAACTCTAAACTCCTGAAACTCAAACAAACCTATGAGACCCCCCAACCCAGGAGGCTCCCCCCCTAGATCTCAGTGCCTGAAACTACCTAGATTGGGACGCCTTTAAAAAACCAACTACGTAAACTACTAGGACTCAGAGTAGGCCCTTATTCCCTTTTTTAGGGTTCAGGTTCCCTTATAAGCCCCTTAAAAGCAAAAAGGGCACCCTTTTTATTCCTAGGTTACTCTTAGGTCTAGACTACATACCTACCTGGGCCCCAAATAACTTACCTTTTTGAGGGAACCCTTATTGCATGATTTGGAGGGAGCCCTTATTGCCTGATTATGGGGTCCTTTGGACCCCTAGGGCACCCCCAATAAAGTGGCCTCGACAAACTGGACTTAGCATCGATGGTATGCCATACAGTACCTAGAGGCTCATACCCTACCCCTTTCTTAGGGTGCCTACTTAGTATATGGGGTTATAGCCAGGGTAGCTGTTTGGGCACTTATAACCCTACTTACTAAGGCTCATCCTACCCCGTTTTTTGGGGTACCTACTTTTCCATACACCAGATCCTGGGTGTCCTAAAAAAGGGGTAGGGCATGCGCCTCCAGGCACAGTAACGACGTGGTTGAGAGGCCACGGGTTGTTTCAGGACTGATGGACTGACGGATGTCCAATCTTTAGGGGATATGAGAGTGACCGAAGATAGGGGACCCTAAGATAGTACCCCAAATAGTAGGATCCCTATTATAAGGATCCAAAAATCAGGTGCCCCTAATTTTCGGAAACTCCCACATTGCAGCCCTCCTTAGACGTTCATGGGACTTAGTGGCTAGGGTTATAATTAAGGCAACTACACTTATATGTACATATAATCCCAATTAGGGTACTTATAACTCTACTTACTAAGTCCCATGAACCTCCAAGTACACACTGAATCACAAGAAGAAATGGGACCATGCACATATCAACCTAGGGCATGAGCCCTAAACCCCAAACATAGAAAGGCTTATAAGGGCCTTAAGAATTTCAAAAGGGTTTGGGGACCCCAAATTCTAAATTAATATAAGGAACTCCCAAAATAGATTGGTACTTATCAAGGCCCCATATTAACAGGGCTTAGGGCTACCTTTCAGCTTTTGCTTGCAAGCCTAACAAAGTGAACCATAGCCAGGCGGCACGAGAAAAACGACAGCCAGGATGTCCCAGACCTTGCTCTACTGGGCATTGAAATAAAGGGAACTCCAGAAAGTTGGAATATGGTCTCAGGGTAGGATACCCTATAATTTACCATAAAGGGTTTAGGATAATCATGTTCCAACTTTTTGGCTTTTACCTTACCCAGGGGCAAAAATCTGTAGACTGTTATGTCATAATTGGTTCCCGTTAAGTAACAGGTCCCGAAAAAGTATTAAAGTATGGTACTCCAAACAAAGCCCAGTCTACTGTTAAGGATCACGGTTCAGGACCTTGGACTTGCTGTAGAATGCTGTATGGGTGCCATCAAAGCTGTACAACCACCTTCAGCGACTTTTTGAAGGTTTTAGAGGGCTACACGCTCCTTTGAACGATTTCTTGCGGGTGTTAGTCTGCGACCCTGCCGTCGATAGAGCTTAGGATCAGGGTTAGAGGCACCACACATGAGTTTGAAACGGAAAGGAACTGCAACGACATAGGTTCGTAAAATCTCGGTCTTATCACTATCGCACTTGCCTTGTGCTGTCGTCATTGACCTTGTTGTTGCTAGTTTGTGACGGACGTCTTTTTAATCTTCATGCACGAAAGCATACCCTACGAACGATATTACCTTTTCCTGACTTATCGAAACGAGTTTTGCTGATCTGAAAGGCAGTATTGCTGCTCTTACCAGCTCCTATTCCCATAAGTACGATCTACTCATTGATTTCCTCAAAGAAATCTGCACTCATTCTTAAGTGTCCTCTGGAAATGCATCGTGAATTCAGGCTCTATGACCATGTCATATGCTTTGCCGGCCTGCTCGTAACATAGCTAGTCACTAGCCGACTAGAGCGACTCCGGAAACTTGACTGTCACAGAACAAAACCTTTCACGGCCACTTTCACAACTATGATTTAAGCCGCCATCCCAGCCCTGCACGAAGCACGGCAAAACCATGCTTAGAGGTTCATGGAACTTGGTTTATGGTTAAAATAAGGTAACTATACTTACGACTGGCTAATTAATAACCCCAGCTAATGTACTTATAACTGTACTTACCAACTAAGTCCCATGAACCTCCAAGTGCCTTCTAGTTTGATTGCTTGACAAACTCCGGTCTAGCCACCTGCCTGAAAGCTATCTGCCTGTAGGAACCAAGCTGATGCAGCGAACCCTAAACCCCTAACCCCTAAACCCTGCAAACCTAAAACTGCCGGTAGAATCACAACGCACAAATGACTAAACCTCCGAAAACTCGAAGCCTCTCTTAACGGGGCCCTTTAGAGGAACCCGAAATCCCTAAAGTAAGGAAGCCCTACAACTAGATCTAAGAGTAACCTAGGAAAAAAAAGTGCCCTTTTTGGTTTAAAGGTGTGTTATATGGTAACCTAAATCCTAAAAACAGGGAATAAGGGCCGACTCTGACTCCTAGACAATCATAGGGATCCTTAGGGGTGTAGGGGGAGGGGGGGTAGGGGGCCTTAAGGCCCATAATAAGGACTAATAAGGCCTATTTAAGGAAAAATAGTCCCCTACACCCCTCCCCCCTACACCCCTAAAGATCCCTATGAGACAAGGAACCCCAGATCCCAACATGCTAGTTACCCTATTTATAACCCGAGTTACTAGTCCCATGAACCTTTAAGCAAACCCTAAACCCTAAACCCTAAACCCCTAAACCCTAAACCCCTAAACCCTAAACCCTGAACCCTATCTAAGTAAACCCAGGACTCTCCCCAATTCAATCGCACATACCTACCATCCTAAACCCGAGCACCTCATCATTGGGTCCTTTGGGCCCTTAGGGAAATGAGCCCGAACGCCTTCCCCTGCCCTTGCATCAGAGAAGCGCTGAAAGGAACCCTTGAAGGCCCTAAACCCTAAACCGCGGCGGTAATAACCTACTATTTTGTGGGGTTTGGGGCCACACTCAAACCCTAAACACTAAATCCACCCTAGACCCTAAACCCCTAAACCCGTAAACCCTAAACACTAAACCCACCCTAGACCCTAAACCCCTAAACCCTGAACTCCTAAACCCCAAACCCCTTAAACCTGAACCCCTAAACCCCTAAACCTCCTGAACCCTAAACCCCCTAAACCCTGAACCCCTAAACCCTAAACCCCTAAACCCCTAAAGCCCTTAAAACCCCTACAACCTAAAGCCCTAGAGCCCTTAAAACCCCTAAAACCTAAAGCCCTAAAGCCCTTAAAACCCCTAAAACCTAAACCCCTAGAGCCCTTAAAACCCCTAAAACCTAAAGCCCTTAAAACCCCTTAAAACCCCTAAAACCTAAAGCCCTAAAGCCCTTAAAACCCCTAAAACCTAAAGCCCTAAAGCCCTTAAAACCCCTAAACCCCTAAACCCCTAGAGCCCTTAAAACCCCTAAAACCTAAAGCCCTAGAGCCCTTAAAACCCCTAAAACCTAAAGCCCTAAAGCCCTTAAAACCCCTAAAACCTAAAGCCCTAAAGCCCTTAAAACCCCTAAAACCTAAACCCTGAATCCTGAAGCCCCTAAAACCCCTGCAAAGGTTTCTAACACCGGGTCCCCGTGGCGTTTCGGAAGGGGCGGCCAGGATGCTGCACGCACCACGCCTGGATTTTATCAGAAGGATCCTTAGGGTTTAGGGTTTAGGATCCTCAGGGACCCTAGGCATCTAAGGACTCACATACGGTTGATGATATAAATCCTGCATTACCCAGAATAAGGAATATACCACAATTCCCATAGTTTATGGTTCTTGCGGTAATGCAGGATTAATATCATCAACAGTATTAAGGCTTTCGGGCACAAAGACCATATTACATAAGGATTTTGTGCTATTTTGATGCCCAGGGTTAGGGTTTAGGATCCTTAGGGCCTTCGGACCGTAGGATCCTTAGGGTTTAGGATCCTTAGGGCGTAGGACCTTAGGATTCGTAGGGTTTAGGGGTTCGGGTTGAGGGTAGGGGGAGCCATGCCCGCAGTTGAGGACTCCGCCCCTTCAAGGGGCATCAGGGAGCCACGGTCTCTTTTTACTTGGAGCTTCATGGGACGAAGAAAGTACAATTAGAGGTACCTTCATTGAGTTTTAACCAATTATAAGTATAGTTACATTATTTATGACCATACCTTGACCCCAAGTAACCTACCAGGACGTATTTTAAGAAACCATTTTCGGAAATAAACCCGACCCTAAAATGTCGGCCCTAATCCCTAAACCTACCGTATAATCGCAAGGGGGGGATAAGATGGTTTAGGGTTTGTGTTTATGGGCTTAGGGTTACTATTATTGTTGGACTTACAACCAAACCTAGCTCCATCCGTGTTACTCACCATACATATAGGCAACCCACCCTCAGTTCCGAAAGCGCGAAGACCAAACAAACCCCATTAGCATTCCACAAGGCTTTCGCTTGAACACCAAGTAAAACCCTGAGGGTCTCAAGGACCTTGTAATTTGGTACTGAGGTTTCGGGTAGTAGTTTTGTAGGTTACTTTCCGGAGAGTATTTGATCATTACGTACTTGGATCCTTAGGCAAAGGCTTGGGCATGTGCTTTACCGGCCGTTCGTCTGTGCTTCGGTGCCCGTCGTTGCAGGCGCGGTCATACATCTTGAGCTTTGCTGCACCTCATTCTGCATATTTACACGCCGGCTCCGCAGAAGCAGACACTCTGGATTGGATCGAGAACACACAGCCAGATCTGCTAGACGTCCTTCAGCTGCTCCTGCACAGCACTACTGTCGCCGCCACAGCGAGCAACACCCCAGGTGACGACAGATCCATCTTTAAGAATCGCAGCAAAAGCCGAGCCAGAGGCTTGGATCTGCTGCACATTCTTCAGCAGAGGTTGCACAGCAGTACTTCTCCCACCACAGTCAGCAATACCCCAGGACACGACCGATCCGTCGCCAAGAATGGCAGCAAATGCTGTCAAAGTGGATTGGATCTGCTGCACATCTTTTAGCTCATGCTGCACGGCACGACTGTCACCGCCATGAGCAGCATTACCCCAGGTTACGACGCATCCGTCACAAAGGATGGCAGCAAAAGAGCTGTGCGTGGCTTGGATCTGCTGCACATTCCGCAGCTGATCCTGCAAAGCACTGCTGTCGCCACCAAAGCCAGCATCACCCCAGGTCACGACCGATCCGTCGCCCCGCATGGCAGCAAAAGCGCGCTGAGAGGCTTGGATCCGCTGCGCATTCTGCAGGTGATCCTGCACAGCACTGCTGTCGCCACCAAAGCCAGCATCACCCCAGGTCACGACCGATCCGTCGCCCCGAATGGCAGCAAAAGCACGCTGAGAGGCTTGGATCTGCTGCACGTTCTGCAGCTGATCCTGCACAGCACTGCTGTCGCCACCAAAGCCAGCATCACCCCAAGACACGACGGAACCGTCGCAAAGAATGGCAGCAAAAGCATTCTCAGAGGCTTGGATGTGCTGCACATTCCTCAGCTGACCCCGCACAGCACCGCTGACAAGGCCACTGGGATGACCCCAGGTCACGACAGAGCCATCATCAAGAATGGCAGCAAATGTGCCACCCCAGGAGGCTGCAATCTGCTGCACATTCTTCAGCTGATCCTGTGCAGAAGCGCTGTCAGCACCACGGTGAGCCACACCCCAGGTCACCTTACTACCCCAATAAGCCACAGAAATAAAACGTTAAACTTTCCGATTCATACTAAACTATAATAAGAATCCAAAAAGTTTAAAGGTTAGGTATTGGGGACCTAAGTCACGATGGATCCATCGCCCAGAATGGCAGCAAAAGCATGGCCCCCAGCTTGGATCTGCTGCACGTTCTTCAATCGATCCTGCACGGAAGTACTGTCACCGCCAAAAACAGCGGCACCCCAAGTCACGACGGATCCATCACATCGGATTGCGGCAAAAGCACCAAGGGAGGCTTGAATTTGAAGCTGGCTTATGTGCAGAGTGAGTGAGTCACCATTCTGCAGCCCCGTTGTCTTGATGACTGCACAAGCATCCAGGACTCTTGCAGATGAGTCCAGCAGCCGCCCTGTTCCGACTCTCAGGGCAGTCTGTGCCCGCTGGCGCAGTGCTTCCACCTCTTCATCCAAACCGGCTTGCACAGTGACTCTATTGCCGCTGAGCAAACCAACTTCCACTGCAATCGACATGCGTCACTCTAAAACGTCTGATCAGTTGCAGAGGACCAGTGTAGGTTTGGGACTACCTAGACCCAAGAATGTGGCACCTTGTCTTGGAAGACCTAACTCTCATAGGACCCCAAACCAGAAACTAAGGAAACAAAAATGATCTACATTTTTGGGTCTGGATAAAGGTGTATGGGTATAAAGCAAAACTAGCGTCCCGTTTTGGCCACCCTGAATATTAGGTGTCGTATTACAATAAGGACCCAAAGAGGGACCACTAATTTTGACAACCACCCATATGTTGAGAAGACTTTGGATCTGGATGTGAGGCTTCTTACCTTTGGTTAGGACGGAATGGAGGAATGGGGCATAATTATAAGTACTACTACTACTACTACTACTACTACTACTACTACTACTACTACTACTACTACTAGTACTACTACTACAACTACTACTACTACTACTACTACTACTACTACTACTACTGCTACTGCTACTACTACTACTACTACTACTACTACTACTACTACTACTACTAAGTATTACTACTACTACTACTACTACTACTACTACTACTACTACTACTACTACTACTACTACTACTACTACTACTACTACTATTACTACTACTACTACTACTACTACTACTACTACTACTACTACTGCTGCTATTACTATTACTACCATCGCTACTAAGCAAAGGTGAGGCTTTGCATCTGAATCCCTGAGCCTGAAGATCGAAGATCCAAGCAAGCCTTCCCCCTCCGGGTTTAGGGTTTAGGGGTTTAGGGTTTAGGGAACTTTAGGGCTTAAGGGTTTTAGGGGTTTAGGGTATGGTATGTGTAGCCAACTTAGAGTAACCCGATAGAACATGGAAAGACCGCACGCGGGATTCAGCACATTTTACGACATGGTCTCCCAAGGCTCTACACCCTGCCTAGGTAATTCCTTTGTTTGGTCAGCCAGGTTTATGTTAGGAGACTATAGGTAAGCCCTGGTTCTATGTCCATACCTTCAGGGTCCCTAAACCTATCTAGCATGACAGTATACAATGAGGCCTTAGAGGAGTTCCAATATAGGTACTATCCTACATTTCATGTCGATTTATATACTACGTACATGGTTACATGGACCCCTAAACCTAAACCCTAAACCCAAAACCCTAGGACCGGGTCCTCGACCTATCCTCTTACTTTGTGGAGCGGGTTTGCGTTTGGGTATACCATAACCTGCCGTAACTTGTGTGGTTCAAGTGGTATGTTAAAGATTCGTTGAAGGCTTCCTTGAAGGGTTCGATTAAAGGTCGTCGCGTTTACCGTGGAATTTCGAAAGGTCCGTGTTGAAAAGCCTGTGCAGCATATTTTTTAGCCTGAAAAGGGTCCTATGTAACAATGTAGGAATGTAAGTACATTGTAAGATAAACCAGTCTGTAGCATACAAAGAACACACCCCAAAACTCAAACCGAATGATTGCTCAACATTGAATCGTTATTGACCACATAAGCACCGTATCCAGATTGTTCTGTTAAACCGTCTCTAGCATTGTGAAGGTAGAATATCGTAACCAAAGATGCGGCAACAGGTAAACTTTGAATCGAACAATCAGAAGCCTCCAAGAAATCCTACAATGCCCTGAAGCAAAGATTCACCCACTCGGTGCTGAAGCGAAAACCCTGCATCCTAAACCAGGGTATCTCTGTTTCTTACTGCACCCGAAGCACACTAGCAAACCCTGCCACCGAACCCATGTCAAACACTTGTCAAGCGGCCCTTACATAAAACTCTGATATAAAGAGAAGCTCAGCAACTGCAGACATATCTACAACCAAAACAGGTGGCCAAGCTGAGAGTAGGAGGTACTTGTTAAAGCCGGAAGCCTAGTCAACATCCTGGAAAGCAACAGCCCTTTCATCTCAAGACCTACTCAACCTCTAAGGGTAACCCCTAAAGCCATAAAAGTAAACCCAATGCCCAACACCGGTATCATCACACCAATAACGCAGATCTTCCAAAATCCCCTGGTTTAGCTATATGCCTCAAAATGTAGTAAGAACCCTACAGTATTTCAAGCCCTAATGAAGGTATATTCCTGTATTGAGGAATCTTAAAAGATCTGGCTATACTACACGAAAAACCCAAACATCAACACCCATCCCCCAAAACTTAAGCATGGAACCCTATGTCAAAGCCCAGCGCCTCTTGGAATAGTTTAATTTTAGGGTCTTGGTTTAGAGGTTTCGGGTTCAGAGGCCACCCATAATATTCTTCTTAAAGGCTTTGATTTCGAACCCTAATCCCGAAACGCGTAAATGATGCCTTAAAGAAGCCCTTACAGGAACCCTTCGAGAATCCCTTTAAAGGAACCCCTTAGAGGAACACTTTCAATAAATCCCTTAAAAGGAACCCATAAAGGAACCCGTAAAGGATCCCTTAAAGGAACCTCAAACCCCAAACCCTCAACCCTAAACCCTTAATCCTAAACCCTAAGCCCTTCCCTAAACCCTTAAACCCTAAACACTAAGCCCTTCCTAATCCCTGAAACCCTAAACACTAAACCCTCTTTAAAGGATGCCTTAAAGGAGTGCATATACCCTATATAGACTCTTAAGGGTCCCTAGAACTCCCTCAAAAAGGCCTAAGGGTCCATATTAGGGGCCCATACTTCTAACCTTAGTTTTTAAAGGAGTGCCAGGGATTCGGTTGCTGATATAAATCCTGCATTACCTTAAGCACGCTAAGCTATGGGAATTACGGTATACTCCGTATTTTGGGAACTGCAGGATTTCTGTCATCAACCGTTATGTAGGGACTATACTACCCAAAAACCCTAAACCCTAAACCCTAAACCGTGGGGACTATACTACCCAAAAGAGGTGAAAGGCTGCCTCCTCTACTACTAGGTAAAGGAGTGCTTTGAGGCTTTCCTTTAAAGGAGGAAGAGCCCTTGGGGGGGATCCTTTAAACCCAGACCAAAAGTAGATCCCTTTATGGGGGTTCCTACAAAGTACCCTTTGTAGTGTAGGGTCGCAGATTAGGGGATCTACTTTTTAGATCCTGCTGCCGGGGGTCTGGGAAGGAGTGTTTTGAAGTAATCCTAAACCCTAAACCCTAAACCCTTCCCTAAACGCTAAACCCTCTTTAAAGGATGCCCTATGGAGCCCTCTAAAGGGACCCCAAGACCCCGTATAGATCGCTTTAACTATACTGAACTTAGAGCCCTAGCAAAAAATATAATTTTAGCTGTTTCTTAGGGATTCTAATAACCAAAAAATTAAAAAAATATTTCTAAGTACCCCTAAGTTTAAAGGGACCCTAAGCACCCTATAGGTCCCTTTACAGGGGCCCTAAATCCGTCCAAGGAGCTGCCCAACTCTTCCTCTCAACCTTCCGGCGGCTTCACGCTGCTTTGGGGGTTAAGGATTTGTGTTGTGTTAGGGTTTAGGGTTTTAGGGGTTCAAGGTTTACGGGTTTAGGGGTTTAGGGTTTAGTTTTGTGGTTTTTGTTTGATGGGTTTTCGGGGTTTCGGGGGTTTAAGGTTTGGGGTTTGGGGGGCTTTGGGGTTTAGGGTTTGGGGGTTTGGGGGTTAGTACAGGGTACTACCTTCCAAGGTGTAATAAACGTGAACTTAGGATCTAAAGAATCCAGCAATCTAGGCTCAGTACAGTAAGCCCACAAAGTTGGAGACCTGGTTAAGGACAATTAGTGCTGGGATTCCCTATACATACTCTTAAGGATTGAGGCTATTGGGTTTCCAAGTTTTGGGCTTCTACTGTAAGTACGGTTTAGGGCTCCCTTTGCGGCCACTATAGGGTTGTACAGCAGGGTTCCTTCAAGGGCTCTATACTGGATCTATAAGGGATCGGATATCATAAGGTTCATGGGAATTAGAAAATAAGGTTGTAAGTACGTTACTTGAGGTTACAAGTAAGTATGAGTATAGCAGGGCAATAACTGCCCTAGCTGAGGTTACAAGTACGTATGAGTAAGTATGAGTTTATATTCAGATTTTACAATATTTATAACACTGCTTCCTATATAAGTTCAAGCAGGCCAGGTTTGAGGGTGGCTCAGAGGTTCGTTAGCGCTTACCTGGGCATCGAAAACCTTGTTTTTTGTTTTCTGTGTTTGTGTTCAAAGGGGTGTGTTTTACCTTAAAATAGAAGCGGTTTTCGTTGGGTGTAGGACGAAGCCTCAGCCCCCAAAGCCTTCAACATACCGCAAGTATGGAAACCAAACCATCGACACAAGCTATAAACCCACACCAAAAACAGTTGCAGGATAGTTAAAATCCTGAACCCTGCAACCCCAATACGGGGGTCGGAATGACAACTGATGATCTAATCAATCTAACACATACCGGTGCAACCTTTAAAACAGTGCTCTGAGTATTAAGACTTGGATTTCAAACGATATCCTGAACCAGTAGAATAACCTTGAAACCAGCCTTACAAGAACGCAAAGCTCGTAAAGGAAGCCCTTTTAGGAACCCCTTTCAACAGCATGGGAAGCTCTGAAAGGAACCCCTTCAAAGGAACCACTTAACGAGGAACCCCTTAGTTGTTTGCAATGAACTCCATCGGTTCGGCATCCTGAGCTCGTGCTTTGAGCTGGTTCAGCTGTGCTTCTAGTTGAACATTCTTCCCTCGCAAAGCATCGCAAATTGAGTTGCCAGGGTTCGGAACGACCCTGGTCCATGATGATATTGCCTGAGCATCGTCGACAAAACTTTGGTCTTCTTCAGAAAATCTGATGCCGAGGCTTCACAAGGGTCTGTTCCCAGAACTGCTATTGTCAAGATTTTCTTGACTTTTGTGGCTGTGAGCTGCAGCTCCTGACACCACCAGAACCTGTTGGATAGGGTTCCCAGCTCTTCCAGATTCATCTGGATGTGCTTGGCCGGGTCTTTCGGCCAATAGAGGTTTTCGATGACAGCAAAGTCTTCGCATTCGACGATCGGGTCTGCCGTTGCTCCGACCAACCAACGGCCGTGCATAATGCTGTCGCTTTTTAGAACCCTTATGGTGCCCCTAAAGCTACTCCTGCTAAACCCCTTATGGCAACCGTAAAGCTTCAAGGGTTCCTTTCAGGGCTACTTTAAAGCGATCGCCAGGGCTCCTTTCAAGGGGCCCTGTTGGAAGCGTTGTGGCCCTTCTGTGCTACGGGAACCATTCTTCCTACTGTTTGGTTTTGTTAAGGGAACCCACAGGAAAAAGTGCCAAAAGGGTACCCTTACAGTACCCTTTGCGGGACCCTTATAATACCTATACAGAACCCTTGAAGGACCCAAGGGGTACTACTCAGGAACCCCTCAACACTAAACCCTTAAACCCTAAACCCTAGACCCTAAACCTTACCTGGACCCCAAGGAACCTACCTTTTAAGGGTTCCCTAATGTGATTTGTTTATACAAGTCCTTAAAAAGGTAGGTTACCTGGGGTTAAGGTAAACCATGCCTGAACCCAACAAAAAAAGAGACCTTCCCAAATCCCTGAGTTAAGGAATACTCCTTGATTTATGGTAGGATCCCGAATATGTAACAAGGAATATTCCTTGATTAAGGGGTATTGGAGTCTGTGGGAAACCCGACTAAACCCCCATAGGCTAAAACCCCTTGTGGCCTGTAAAGGAAGCCTAGGGATCCCTAACCCCCATAGGCTAAAACGCCTTTTGGCCTCCTATGGTCCAGGCCTCGTCTTCCGCCCCATTGACCACGTTCACCGAAGAAGCGGCGCCATTGGCGGAACTCCTTCGAAGGGTTCCTTGAAGGGTCCTTTAAGAGTTCCTTGAAGGGGTCTGTAAGCGGATTTCTACAGGATCTTTAAGCGTTCGATGCTGTTCTAGCCGGGTGTAAGGTTTAGGTTTTAGGGTCTAGACGTGAGGGTTACGGTACACAGATCTTGCACCCCCCCCCAATTGACAAAATATTTTTAGGGCAAATTTCAATCGGAGTTCTGAGGGCGACATGATCTACCTTCTCAGAGCTGCCGTATATACGTCCTTAACTTCGATGGTGCCAATTTCTTGGGTGATTAAGGCGTACTTGGAGGTTCATCGGACTTAGTAAGTACAGTTATAAGTACCCTTGTTGGGATTATAAGTACATATAAGTGTAGTTACCTTAATTATAACCGTAGTTACTAAGTCCCATGAAACTCTAATGAGGGGTTATTGATCAGGGTTTTGGGTTGAGGGACTATGGAGCGAGTTGAGGGTCTTAAATGTAGGGTCTAGGGTTTAGGGGTTTAGGGGCTTAGGGATTATAGGGTTTATAGGGTCTGCAGTTAGGGTTTTCGGGCTTAAGGGTGAGGTTTGCGGGGGAGGGGCGGTCTCGTGTTTCGGGTTTGGGGTCACGCACTTGGGGTTCATGGCTTGGCGAAGTCATGCGGGCAGAAATGCCCTCAACGACAAAAGAGCTCTCAGAAAGGAAAGCCGCAGGACTTATAGGCCCTACAACAGCAAGATCCACAAGGTCACAAGTTGTGAACAACGTGCACAACTGCTAGCCTGTTGCCTGCCAGGCCCCTGCGACACTGCATTGTGCTGCCTGGATGCGTTGCAACTGCAAAGCAACGCAAAGAGACGCGCACTCACTGGCGGAAAACACGCGTGGCTCGTACTCCACACAGCCTGCAATGTCACTAGCTGCAGACTTGAAAACTGATTGCCGAGTTTTGGGAACGGCAAACGACATCCAGCCTCCCGAACACACCTTCAGATACTCGCATAGCCAGTGCTCGCAATCGGCCAAACCCCAACAGCGTGCGGGCAGCAACAGCAAACGCAGCTGCCGGCGAAACAACTTGTGCCGCAAGAGGCCGGCGCGGAAGAACCTCGTTAGACAAGGGCCCGCACAACATGCAGTGCCAGTACTACTGAGTCACAACCTAAACCCCTGCCAAACCCTAAACCCCTAAAAACTAAACCGCAAACCCTAAACCCTAAACCCAACTAAGCTGCACCTAAACGCAGCAGCTCCCATCATGACTCTCATGATGACAAGCAGCATTCGTGATAACGGTGACTACGGGGTCTGGACTTTCGGCCAACCCCAGTCTTCAAGGGTTTATGTTAGAAGCCCAAAAATTGGAAACACAATAGCCTCAATCCTCAAGAGTGATGTGTAAGGAATCCCAGCACTATTTGGCCTTAACCCAGTTTCCAACTTTATGGGGTTTACTGTAGGGTTTGGGGTTTCAAACCCTAGGTTCCAGTATCTGCGACATGTGTCTCATAGCTCAGGGGCGGCGACGAAAAAACCTTGTTAATCATGGCAGGGTTGTACATAATCAAGAGGTTCTATAGGGTCTGAAGCTTGGGGTGGGAGATAATGAAAGCCTTGCTGGTCGAAGGATACTTGGAAGATCATGGGACTTAGTAAGTAAGGTTATAGGTACCTTATATAATTGGGGTTATATGTGATTATAAGTATGGTTACCTTATTTATAAGACCTAGTCACTAAGTCCCATGATCCTTTAAGGCTGGGATGTAGGACTGCTCATGCTTTTGACAGCCTCAGCAACTGAGGGGCTGAGTACCCTAGCCCAAAGAATGCTTACCCTTTTAATTTGAAACCATGGTAGGATTCTATAAGCCCCCAAAAGGCTGAAGGCTACCTCCCGGGCTACTTTAGGGGGGTTTAGGGTTTAGGGTTTAGGGTTCTACTGAGGCAGAAAGGCAAAGCCGCCTAAAAAATTGAAACAAAAGCAGCGGGGCTCTCCTGGTAATCGCCCTCTGGCTCAGCAACGGGCGTACGCTCTTCTGCTTGGCCCAGCAATCATGTGGAAGCCTGAGTTGGCGGGATGATGTGGGAGTTTACGGTTTAGGGTTTAGGGTTTAGGGTTTAGGAATTTCCCAAAATGAGGAATACCTTAGTTTGGCGTCCTTATGATAAGGATCCTACTATTTAGGGTGCTATATTGGAGTCCCCAACTTTCGGACACTTCCATGTGTGGTGCAACAACAACAACAAGACCAACAACAGCAGCACAGAAGAAACAAACTTCGGACTAAGTACTAGAATTGCAACTTCTTGGCAAGAATGATCAGCATTACAGTGATTGTTGCAGTGGAAGCAGCAGCAGTGGCGGCAGCAGCAGTACCAGCAGCAGTAGAGGTAGCGGTAGTACTACTAGTAGCAGCTGTAGCCGCAGCAGTAGCAGCAGCAGTAGTAATCGTTCTCTAATAATGGTGGTGACTTTTACGCAACAGGACAGATTACATTCGGAAGGAACCGTTGCCCCTAAACGCTTCAACCTGAATTCTACACACGCGAACACTACTAAGATTCTAAGTGGATCTTCCCAAGGGACAAGTCCAGATTCATGGTCTTCGACTGGTCCTGGCTCAGTCCTCGTTCTCGTGCACCAACATCGTCCTGGGAAGAGAAAATGTTTATCTGTTTGCATAGGCTGTTACAAGATCCTGTCGGGATTGTATCGGTGCTTCAAAGTTTTCAAAAAGGCTTTGTAGGGGATTCATTCAACTTTGCATGGGGTCAAATACATCGAACACTTACAAGAGAATTGAATTCTCAAAGTATTGGGGCATTGCAAGGACGCCGGAGCTCCTACCGAGCTGTCGAGCATGACCATGTCGGTCTATAGCAAACCCCATGAACCCCATCGAGCCCTCAACGGATCCCTTAAAGGAATCCCAACCCAGACCCTGAAGGAACCCTTAGAAAAATCTGCAAGGCTGCAAGGGTGGAGTCACATCCAATTGCGGCCCACGGTACCGCACCACCACCGGCCTGGTGCGCAAGCGTTCTGAGGATCTCCCTAGACTACAGGGTCTAACCTTACTGCTTTGTTGGCGTACCTAACTCGGGACAATATTTGATATCCACATAGACAATGAGGGTTTTGAGGTATCCGTGAGTCTAGACCGGTTTAAGTGTTTAGGGGTAAACCCTAGTCACGACAAGACGCCGGCAGGGCTTTTTCATGACCCATGACCTCGCTCGCAGTCCAGTTGAACCTTGAGGTTTAGAGCTTTATAGGGTTGACAGTGAAGGCGCCCAATACCTCAAACGCTCAACTCAGAACCTTAAACCCTAAACCCTAAGCCCTCAACTCAGAACTCTAAATATCCTAGAACCATGAACGAATCCTGGAACCTCACACAGCTACAACCCTAAACCCTGAACTCTAAACCCTCAACCTTAAACCCCCAACGCCCTAAACCTAATATAGGGACCTTCATAATTAGAGTAGCGCTTTGGGGCCCCCTATACTATAATCATCCCTAAACCTAAACCCTCAACTAGACCCAAGAGTAACCTAGGAATAAAAAGGGTGCCCTTTTTGGTTTATAAAGGGGTTTATAAGGGAACCTGAACCCTAAAAAAGGGAATAAGGGCCTACTCTGGGTCCTAGTCAACCAACCCTGAACCCTACTATTTGCTTAAGAGACCCCCAAAAAATAAAAATAATAATCCCTATATCACCCCCATAAGGAATATATTTTTCATTTTTTGGGGGGTTCTTAAGCAAGTAGTAGAACCCTAGACCCTAGACCCTCAACCCTGAACCCTCAAGCCCTGATGCCTTGCTCAAGACGCTGTTCTGGCGAGCGAGGAAAGACCTCTTCTTCTCTTTCGCCTCGATGTTGTCAGGGCTTCGAGGGTTTAGGGTTTTAGGGTTTAGGGTTCAGAGTTTAAGGTTCAAGGTTCAGTGTTCGCTGGACCCTACCTGCAGGCTCATACCCTACCCCTTTTTGTCTATCTACTTTCTATATAACAAACCCTAACAGTAAAACTAGATACCAAGAAAAGGGGTAGGGTATGAGCCTAGAGGTAAAGCCCAAACCTAAACCCCTAAACCCTGAACCCTCAACCTAACTAACCGCTGAACCCTCAACCCCAAACCCATGACTCTCTCAGCCTTCAACACTGGGTTTCTGGTACAGAGTGTGTAGTTGGGGGCTTCAGTTTCCAAGGGACTGGCTTTTGGGTTCAACGAAAGAGCATAATGCCTGAAGTGGCATTGGGCTCCGCAGACAAATTGAGGGTTTAGGGCTCCGGGCTTAAGATGTAAATTTCCTTTGCCATGCAACTCGTGCTTCGTATAAATAAGGTGTCAACTTAGTTGTGCCTTTCGGCTGAAGTAACCCACAGATTTGGATTTGGAACCCCAAGCCAGAAAACCTGAACCCCTGAAGGATACCCCCCCCAAACCTAAGCCCTAAACCCTAAATCCTACCTCGCGGTCTTAAAACCCACTGTTCTAGGGGTTATAAGACCCTCTACTTAAGGGGTCATAACCTACTATTCTTTAGGGTGTGGGGAAACAGGTAAGCCCTACGCCCTGAACCCCTGAAGGATACACCCCAAAGCTTCATCTCCCACACTCCCGAAACGAAAAAAAGCCTGTCAACCACCTCCTCCAAACCGCAAACAACTCATTGCGTGGATCTGAGACCCTAGCTTTTGCATCTGAGGCTCTTGATTTTGGCTTGATTCATACCGCTTAGCTCGACTGAGACCAAACGACGAGATGAAGTGAATCACTGATTGATCTCTTGAAGCTAGCTCAATTCATACCGCTTGGCTGGACTGAGACCCCAGGACGAGACGTAGCGAATCACTGATTCATTCAGCCTGGCTTCAAGTTGTTAAGTAATACCTATATCGATGCATCGGGCCCAAAAGTATACACTATCTGGGTACATGGATTACATGGACCCTTTTGGCTAGTATACCCTAAGCCCACAACTCTGAAACCCTAAGCCCTAAACCTTAAGGCTCAAACCCTCTACTTGGAGGATCATGCGACTTAGTAAGTAAGGTTACATGTACCTTAATTGGTGTTATAAGCAATTATAAGTATAGTTACCTTATTTATAACCCTAGTCACCAAGTCCCATGATCTTTTAAGTATCTAGGCACACGAAGCTCCAGGGGTGGGGGCCCTCCGGACTGAGTGAGTTGTCTGGAGCCAGGTTTAGGTTTTAGGGCCTAACCCAAGGAGCCATAAGCTGCGTATACTTTGGCCTGCAAGTAATCCCTACTTAGGCACTTTGTGTATCACCTACGTATGTAGAAGGACCCTTAGGGTAAAAGATCGTAAGTTTCAGGGTTAAGGGGTTTGGGTTGCTTAACCCCAAGGAGCTATGTGCAGGGAATACTTTGACCTTAAGTAAGTAGTCCCTATTTCGCAACCTTATAGCCGAAGTATTACCTACGTATGTACACGGGTCCTGAGGGTAAAGGATCATGGGTCTTAGAGTTCCGGGGTTTGGAGTTTAGGGGTTACGGTGCTTAGCCCTAAGGAGGCATGTGCAGCGTGTACTTCGGCTTTAAAGCAGTCCCTATTTAGCTACTAGTGCCAAAGTATCACCGACACATGTACGTGGACCCTTACGGTAGATCGTGGGTATAAACAAAGCTGTATAAATGGCTTAGGGCCATACGGTTGATGATATAAATCCTGCACTACCTTGGGAACCCTAAACTATGAGAATGATGTTATGTTCCTTATTATGGGTAGTGCAGGATTTATATCATCAACAGTAGGTTTAGAGCTTCAGAGGTTTAGGGTTTCAGGGCTCTGGGTCCCTCGACATATGGGATCAAAGGACGTAGGAACTGAGGCAATGCAAAGCAATTACCCTAGGCATCTAAGGACTCATATATTCAGGCTTTTGGGCCCAAAGACCATACTATGAAAGGCTTTTGGGCTATTTTGATGCCCAGGGTAAGGGGTTAGGATTTAGGGTTCATGCTACGTACTTACTTTGTCCTACTATCCTCCAAGCACGGCTTGGGTTTTGGGGTTTCGAGCTTAGGGGTTCAGCCTTTACAAGGATCCTGGTGGAGGTTTCGCACGTAGGGTTGATACAAGTCCGAGGATGACCTGATCGTCAGCGGTGAACCAGTTGCCTTCATGATGAGAATCCGGTGTGAGGCATGGGAACATCTTGGAAATACAAGGGGGATACTATTCCTGATGTTTCCAACGTCCATATTTGGGCTGAGTTTGAAGATGGTTGAAATCGTTTAACTCATCCAAGGCTTAGGTCCAAGGTTTAGGGCGCATGGAGACGAGATACAACAGCTGCACAAACATTGCCATTTAGTTTAGGGGGTGGGGGGGGGGGGTCCGGCAAGCGAAAAACAACTACAATCCAAACTCGTCATCCGACTCACGATCCTTTTGGTTGCCAGTTCAAGAACGAACAATAGATGCTACAAAGGATTCAGCTGATCCTTCACGTAACTGCAGTCGCCGCCATAGTTATGGGTTCCCCAGGTCACCACGGATCCGTCGCCAAGAATTGCAGCAAAAGCGTAGCCAGTAGCTTGCATCTGCTGCACGTTCTTCAGCTTGACCTGGACAGCACTGCTCTCACCACCAGTCGCAGCAATGCCCCAGGTTACGACGGTTCCGTCACCAAGAACGGCAGCAAAAGCGCTGTGCGTAGCTTGGATCTGCTGCACATTCTTCAGATGATCCTGCACAGCACTACTGTCACCACCCCAGATGGCATCACCCCAAGTCACGGCAGATCGGTCACCAAGAATGGCCGCAAACGCATAGTGATTAGCTTGGATCTGCTGCACATTCCTCAGCTGATCCTGAACAGCACTGCTGTCACCACCGAAGGCAGCAGCACCCCAGGTCACAACAGATCCGCCGCCGAGAATGGCAGCAAAAGCAGCATCAGTGGCTTGGATATGCTGCACATGTCTCAGCCTAGCCTGCACAGCACTACTGTCACCACCATGGACAGCATCACCCCAAGTCACGACGTATCCGTCATCCAGAATGGCAGCAAAAGCAGCGCCAGTGGCTTGAATCTGCTGCGCATTCTTCAGCTGATCCTGCACAGCACTGCTGTCACCACCAAAGTTAGCAGCACCCCAGGTCACAATAGATCTGTTACCGAGAATGGCGGCAAAAGCGTTGCGGGTGCCTTGTATGTGCTGCACATTCTTCAGATGATCCTGCACAGCACTGCTGTCACCACCATTGGAAGCACCACCCCAGGTCACAACAGATCCGTCGCCCAGAATGGCAGCAAAAGCAGCATCAGTGGCTTGGATCTGCTGCACGTTCTTCAGCTGATCTTGCACATCACTGCAGCCACCACCATGGGCAGCATCACCCCAAGTCACGACGGATCCATCACTCAGAATGGCGGCAAAGGCTGTGTTCGTGGCTTGGATCTGCTGCACATTCTGCAGTTGATCTTGCACGGCACTGCTGTCACCACCGAAGGCAGCAGCACCCCAGGTCACGACAGATCCGTCGCCCAGAATGGCAGCAAAAGCATAGTCAGTGGATTGAACTTGAACTTCCCTAATGTGCAAAGTCAAGGCATCACCATTCTGCACGTTTGCTTCCCTAATCGCTGCACGTGCGTTCAGAACACTTCCAGATGAGTCTATCAGCAGTGCTTTGCCGACTCCAAGTGTGGTCCGTGCCCGACTTATCAACGTCGCCACCTGGTCGTCTAAGCCTACTTCCACCACAGCTCTCTTGCCACTGAGCAGGCCAACTTCCACAGTTATCGACATGTTGGGCAACTTCGACTCGCAAAAGCACTACAGCTAAACCCTGAACCCGAAACCCCGTGCGAGTGACGTGCTTCGGTTCACAGGGGTATTTTGAGCCTTCCAAAAGGGTCCATGTACCTTCATAGTATACATGTATTACAGAGTTCCTCTAAGCGTTCCTTCAAGGGTTTCCTACCAGCTTAATTAGGGCTTGCGGCTCCTGGTACTCAGAAAAAGGGCCTACTTCAAGGCCAATAATACTTTGGCCTTGAAGTCGTCCCTTTTTTCAAGGTACTTCACGGCCCAAGAATTTACTATATGGGCATATGGACCCGCAGGGTTTTAGAGGCTTCATTACGACCCTGGGACTACTTGAACCCTAAAAGCCTATCCTTTCCAGGGTTGCTGAACAGAATGTCTGTATATATGTCCCCAGAAAGTCAGGTTGTTTCGGGTTCAAATAAAGCCCCTAAACCCTAAACCCAAAACCCTAAACCAATTTCTAAGCTGCACTAATGGTGGGCAGAACTACTTGAGCCTCGGCTTTGGGCACAGAAACACTCTTGAACTTGATCTGGGCGTAGGGCCAGGTTCAACGGCTGAAACCATGGGTCGTTGGGATCCTTATACAGCTACTATATACGGTATATAGACCCTTAAGGATCTCTGGAACTCCTTTAAAAAGGCCGTAGGGCAAACCCTGAACCCAAAACGAGCCGAAAGAACCTTAAGTCCAACATGCCATCCTAATCAATGGGAGTGGCGACGCGATCGTATGCCTTAAACCCAACCTTAAGGTCCAAAAGACTTAATACTTAGGTACTCCATTTTAGGATAGTAGCTATGTAGGTTACTATTATTTGAGAAGGTCCAAGCCATACCTAGAGGGTCGTAACCTACCTCTTTATGGGTTACCATCTTCTTTGGGTAGGAGCTGCTGTATAACAAGTAAGCAACCTAGAAAAGCCCTGGGCATCAAAATAGCACAAAGGCCTGACATATTATGGTCTGTGGGCCCAAAAGCCTCAATTGAATATATGAGTCCTTAGATGCGTAGGGAAAGGGGTAGGATTGGGTAGGGTACGGGTAGATCATCCCAACATCCGGAATGAAGCCACAGCCGGCCCCGCAAACACATCCTATATGGGAGTTTCCAAAAACCCGGGGTTACCTCATTTTGGGGTCCTGAATAAGGATCCTACTATGTATATAGGGTACTATATTGGGGTCCCCTACTTGGAGGGGCAGGGCTTAGCAAGTAGGTTATAAGTAGAGTTATAAGTACCCTAAATGGAGTTACCCCAATTACAACCCTACATATAAACGACTTACTAAGTCCCCTGCCCCTCCAAGTATGCTCGGAAACTCCTATATTGACGACCTTGTCCTGAACACAATCGAATGGAAGCCGGAGGACTGAAAATCCCCCCCCCCCCCCCCCACCCCCCAATCAAAGTCCACGCGCCCTAACCCGACTGCAAACCCCAAAACCGCCTTGTCCTGAAACCCAAAAATATCCCTTACTACCCCAACGAGCCACAGAAATAAAAGGTGAAGCTTTCCGATTCCTACTAAACTACAAGAACCCAAAAAGTGCAAAGGTCAGGTATTGTGGATCTACGTAAACCATATAGAAAGACCGCCCTCGCATTACAAAGGTGGGTTCCCTTCTATGCTGCCGTTGCTGAATCTTGTAACAACCTGCGGTTTCAGGGTTTTCAGCTTATAGGTTTAGTTTAGTATTTCCTGATTGACGCTCTTAGGACAACCCTAAACCCTAAACCGGTCTTAGGATTTAGGGTTTCGGGGTATGATTGCAGCACCGGAAACCCACATTTCCCAATCCAGGATCGACCCGTCAGGCCCCTCAAAGGGGAAAAGGAGGGACCCTTAATAAGGACCCCTACAGTAGAAGCCGGAAAGTTGGAACATGGCTTTAGGAGGATTAGTGCTAGGATCCCTTCTACTTTACCTTAAGGGCATGAGGATAATGATGTTCCAACTTTCTGGCTTCTACTGTAGGTATAGACCCTTAATATAGCTATTATCTACCCATTATATAGCGCATTATAGGGTGCCATTAAGGGCCTCCTTTTCCCCTTTGATAGCCTGAACCCATACCCCAGAAAGTTGGAAACCGGATGAAGGCCAAAGAGTGCTGGGATTCCCTGTACATTGCTCTTAAGGATTGAGGCTATTGGGTTTCCAACTTTTTGGCTCATACTGTATACCCCCCTAGAACCATAATAACAAAGTATTTTGTGATATTCTCTTGGGTTTTTATTTATATGAACATTAAAATGGTTCCTGAGGAGACGATAGGAACCAAACACCTGAAACTACACCGGTTTCCATCACACCTTGCCTGGGCAGAGGCATGACCGTGCAGCTCTACGACTAAAAGAGCACTGCAAGCGTTCATGGTGTAGTCTATGGAAATCTGGCCCTTGCAACCCCCTCAAGAACCCGAACCCTAGCAACAACACACCAAACTATGTACCGTTAAACCTCATACAGGCAGAGTGGCAATGGGATCACCAGCATTGAGACCGCTGCCTGCGACTTCAGGCCAATCGCGGCTTGATAGCGCTTTAGATGAGCCCATGTGGGAGTTTCCGAAAATAGGGGACCCTAATATACTACCAGAAATAGTAGGATCCTTATTATAAGGACCCCCAAATAAGGTACCCCCCCCATTTTCGGAAACTCCCATGTAGCTTTTCTTTGCATGTAAAGTATTGATGGTACGGTCTTCAGCCCAGAGGGTCCAAGTAAGTACCAAAATAGCAGGGTTTTAGATCCCAAAATCCATAAGGTAAAAGCCAGAAAGTTGGAATATGGATTAATGGTAGGATCCCCTATAGTTGACCTTAAAGGGGTTACGATAATGATATTCCAACTTTCTGGCTTCTACTGTACTCTGAATGGTTTTTGGACTGGACCTTGAAACCCTACTCTTTGGGTACTTGGACCCTTACGGCAGTAGCCTTGACACGGACTGAAAGAAGGCTTTGGCCTGGGTAGTTTGGCAAGCAACAGAGAAGGATTGACGCTGTCTTCACGATCTGGGTGCCATACCGAACCGGCGGGATTGAATCTTGCAAAGCCAAAGCCCGCGAGTTTTTGGTTTTTGTTTTAGAGTACAATTTAGATTCAGTTTCCCTGCGATCTGAACGCTAACGCCCGGAAGGATCTAAAAGATTATCTACTACTACCGGGCACTTCGTATTCTAGCAACCCCTCAGGGATCCCCTAAGGCATCTGTTTCAAGGAACCCTCAAAGGAACCTCCGAAAGGATACCTTACGGAACCGTTTAACCCCGTTGAAGAACCACCATAAAGAGTTACAACTTAGGGGATCTATACTGTGTGCATCCTCCCAGAAGGGTCTGGGAACGACCAGGAGCCGGGACGGTTCTCGAAACCCCAGAGAAACCTGGGAAAATCAAGTTCAGGGCTCAGAGTTGTTTTTACAGTTTGGGGTTTGGAGAAACTGTAAACCCAAAACCCTACCTACGGAACCAAAAACCTACTAAAACTACTACTGCTACTACTACCACTACTACTACTACTACTACTACTACTCCTACTACTTCTACTTCTACTTCTACTTCTACTTCGACTTCTACTTCTACTTCTACTTCTACTACTACTGCTACTATTGCTGTGAATACTAGTACTACTACTACTACTACTACTACTACTACTACTACTACTACTACTACTACTACTACTACTACTACTACTACTACTACTACTACTACTACTACTACTACTACTACTACTACTACTACTACTACTACTACTACTACTACTGCTACTACTACTACTACTACTACTACTACGACGTAGTAGTAGTAGTAGTAGTAGTAGTAGTAGTAGTAGTAGTAGTAGTAGTAGTAGTAGTAGTAGTAGTTAGTAGTAGTGTAGTATAGTCGTAGTAGTAGTAGTAGTACTACTACTACTACTACTACTACTACTACTACTACTACTACTACTACTACTACTACTACTACTACTACTACTACTACTACTACTACTACTACTACTACTACTACTACTACTACTACTACTACTACTACTACTACTACTATTACTACTACTACTACTACTACTACTACTACTACTACTACTACTACTATATACTACTACTACTACTACTACTACTACTACTACTACTACTACTACTACTACTACTACTACTACTACTACTACTCCTTACTACTGCTATCACTGCTACTGCTAGTCCTACTGCTACTTTCGGCTTCCACTTCGGGTTCCGGGTTCCGGTTTCTGAAACCGTGTCGGATGACCTGTCGGTTTTGTTTGGCTTCCCGAGCCCCATGCAGGGCAATACAGGGGCCTCAACACTGAGAATAGGGTTTTGTGCTCCTTTTTTCCAATAGTTATAATAAGGAACACCCCAAACAGTATAGGTGACTATTTAGGCCCCTATATTAAACAGGCCGGGTGGGGAAGGACGGGATGGCGGCGGAGGCAAGGCCTGGGATCGCCGGCAAACCTTAAGGGTCCAAGTGCCCAAATAGTATGTGGGTTCTATGGGGTTTTGGGTATAAGGGTCCATGGTACGCACATAGTATATACTTTGGTCCCAATGAGGGACTACTTCAAGGCCAATGTAAATGCTATTTGGGTACATTTACATGGACCCTTAGAGAAACCACACAATGCACAGCAGCATGGTTTACTGACCTGCACAGAAGTGGAAGACACTGCAAGGGAACACTTAAAGCTGACACAAGCGAAATCGACACCGGAACCCCGAATGGATGCACGAAAGAAGCCGAAAAAGCAAGTGGACAACGAAACTGAAGCGTAAACGGAAGACCCTGGAGACTCGTAAGACAGAATGGAAACAAAACGGAGACAGAAACGAACGATGAAACATACCGTGTTGCCCAAGTGCATTTTACAAGGCTAGTCGCTGCATATACGTGCGTTGTACATACTACGGGGCCTTAATGATTACAATTTGGTTTTAGGGCATAGCAAACTATAATCATAATAAGGAGCCACTAAATAGTATATTCTAAGATTCTAAGTGTCCATGTATCCAAATAGTGTACATTGGCCCCGCAGTACCTATATAGGGACTACTTCAAGGCCAAAGTATATACTAGTTGGGCACATGGACCCTTAGGGTACAGAGTATAGATAATCAGTCCCCTAAACCTAAACCCTAAACCCTGAACCCAACTACTAGGATACCCAGTAACCTAAGAATAAAAAGGCCTCTCTTTATGGTATTGGGTAACTTTATAGGGAACCTAGGACTACAAAAAGGGAATAAGGGTACTACTGGGCATCCTAGATAGGGGTCCAAAGTATAATGTACATAGTAGAATGTAGGGTTTCAATAGTCGGAAGTACTATAATGGTTTGGGTAAGTATTCTCCCATACAGGAACCCTTAAAGGACCCCCTAAAGGAACCCTTAAAGGAGCGCTTATAAACAGGTACTTACTATCACCAGTCCAGTGCCTCGGCTCCATGAACGCTGCAGCATCTGCGATGCCGGCGTCCCACTCCCCATGCCGACGCTGGAACGCCGAGCCTTTTCATGCCGGGCTTAGGGCTTAGGTTTAGGTTTTTTGTTTTTGAACGCCTTTTTCCGTCTGCTAGCTTGCTAACGTCCAGAATCTGCCATAGCAGAAGGCTTAAGGTTTAGGGTTCAGGGTTTAGGGTTTAAGGTTTAGGGTTTAAGGTTGCAAACTTACCTTTGGGCAGTATACAATGGAGGAATGGGGTACAATTATAACTACGATTACCCTACTAACCAAAGGTAAGTCAGGGCGTCGGGCCTAAGGTTGATGGTTTGGGGTATTCATGACAGCATCTATACTTGGAGGGTCGGGGGACTTAGTAACTGGTTATTTTAGGGACTTATAAGTACCATATCCGCAATTAGGGTCCCTTTTAGTGTATTTAGAAATCTACTTACTACCTACTTACTAAGTCCCCCGACCCTCCAAGTAGGAAGAAGGTTCGGGCGTCAGCGTCCAGGGCCTGGGGTTCGAGACCAAGTATGTGAAAGAAAAAGCATGAGTGGGTCTAGGGCCCTAGGGCCCAAAGTTTCGAGTCAGAGTTCGGGGAGGAGCCTGGACCCGGACCCTGGTAGAAATCTTCATGCAGACCCCTGATGAATAAAGCACCCCACCTCGAAAAAGGCTCTGTTGTGATACCCTACGGGGTTCAGGTACTCATACAGTATCTACTTTGGCCGTAATGTGGCCCTATTTAGGTACTTTAAGGCCACAGTACATACTATATGGGTGCATGGACACTTAGCGATAGGGACAATGACAACAAAGAGTGTTCATTAATTTTGGGGTCTACAACACTGCAAACCCTGCCGCCCTGGCCTGAACGAAAGAAACCACGGAGGCTTCTTCTTCCGGTGGTTTCACTGCTTGCCTGACAGAAGTCCGCTTAGGGTTTAGGGTTTATAGGGTTTGGGGTTTAGGGGGATTGTGGCGGAAGTGCTGCAACTTAGGACTCGGGCAGATCCTAGGGCTTTAGCTAGCGGGCCCAAACATATACATCCTAAACACAACATCCTGTATGTAGCGTTCACCTGTAACCTCAAACCCTATCAAATAGCAGGTTCTGGAGTCATTACCGGGTCTATCCCGCAAAGCAGTCGGTTTTCGGATCCACAGGTAGGGTCTAGGGAATCGCAAACATTAAACTCTAAACATGGCGCGCCTTAACTAGTTCATGGTTGGGATAGGATTAAAGAATTGAGTTTTATTCCTTATTGGGTTTAAGCACCCATAAACATGTAAAATGTTACCCATCTATGACAAAGTATTAAGACTCTGAGAGCCTTGGAAAGGCCCTCGAATTGCAGAGTTTAGGTGTCGTATCATTAGGGTCTAAGGGTTTAGGGTTTACCTTATACGGAACTCTACAAGGGTAGGTTATGTGGGGTCCATGTAGAATCCATTTCCGCATTCCCTTTCTTTTGCCAGTGCTCCGGTCTCGATTGATGGATTCGTCCGTCTGGAGCTTCCAAGTCTCTCGGCTGTCAGAACACCGAGCTTTTATGCATGAACAAATGTTACGTGGCTTTTATAGATGATTACAGGGTCCTTCTTAATCATTAGGCGCTTAGAGAGATTCTGTTTTAGGGCCTCTCGTATACGATACCGTTTTTTGTTTTGGGGGTGTGAAAGTTCTTCTTCCTGTTCTAAGGTGTTATGCGGTTTAACTAGGTTCTTTCCATGCACAGTGCCTGCACGAGAACCCCTAAACCCTAATCCCTAAACCACAGTATAATCCCTACACCCTTTCCCTAAACCGTTACTTCCGGAAGCGTCATGCAGGGCTTCGGCTCTAAGTGGGAATTTCTGAAAACAAGGGGAGGTGAATATAGTACCCTAAATAGTAGGATCCTTATTATAAGGACCCCAAAATAAGGTACCTCTAATATTCGGAAACCCTAAACCCTTATAGTAGCCCATTAAAGGAACCCTTATACTACCCTTGTAGTCCCCCTTTAAAGGAACCCTAAGGTACTCATAATTTTCGGAAACTCCTAAGTACCCCGAAACCCTAAAAGCCCGAAGCCTGCCCGAAACCCTCAAATCCCCCCGAGCCGACAAATCCGTAGAGCCCGTACAATGGGTGGTGGTCAAAATTATGGTCCCTTTTTGGGTACCGTAAATACCCATAGTCCCCAAACTAGTTCCTTTTTGGGGGTTCGTATTTAGAATTCTATAAGGTAACCACCAAAAAGAACTACTTTGGGGCCTGGGGGTAGTAGGGTCCTTAGCCTACTATGCTGTAGGGTTTTATTTTGGTGGTTACAAGTAAAGGAACCCTTAACCCACCCTAAGGCTCCACTTACCCTTATAGTATATACTTAGGCCTAAAAGTACCTATATAGGGACTCCTTTAAGGCTTAAGTATCTACTATAATGGTACCATGGACCCTTATACCCTAAACCCTATAGAACCCTTTAAAATGACCCTTTAAGGACCCCTTTAAAGGAAAGCCTTAAAGGCTATCTACTATAAAGGTACATGGAACCCTTAACCCATAACTGGCAGCCGAGAGACAGCTGTCCAGGAAGGATCCTGGGCACTGCTTTGCTCAGCGTAGCTGAAAATCAGGGGGGGGTGGGCTTCAAGAATTAAGACAATTACCCTAAGGGTCCAAGTACCCAAATAGTAGGGTTTTAAGGTCCAAAAACCATTCAGAGTATGGATTTTGGGATCTAAAACCCTACTATTTGGGTACTTGGACCCTCTGGGTTAGGAGTTTAAGGGTCGGGACAGAGGGTTTAGGGTTCAGTGCAGCTCTACCAGCTGCTGTACAGCGGGTTTGGCACGTCGTTGAAGCTTGCGATCGAAAGGGGGCGATAACCTACAATTCCGTCCATGCTCTGCGGTTTCCCAAACGCGGCGTGCGGGAAACAAAAAAAAAGCAAGCAAACCCCAAACCCTACGCCCTCATATCCTGGGCACTACACCTCACAGCACCGCAAGACCGCGAAACTCTATTGGAAGGCTCTGTTTCGGCCCCGGCCTAAGCTAACAGAAGAGCCCACAGCAACCTGCTCTCTAAGCTAAACAACTGGTTGGATTAGGGTTTAGGGTTTAGGGTTTAGGGTTTAGGGTTTAGAGTTTAGGGTTTAGGGGTTTAGGGTTTAGGGTTCAGGTGTTTCAACTTTCTGACGGTGCACCATAATGACCCTAAATTCCACACCCTAAACCCTAAAGCCCTAAACCCACAACTGCCCTAAACCCCAGTCTACACAAAAAACCCATAGTCTCCACGGAGCCTCTGTACTCTAGGATTGTAAAGAGCCCAAAGTAGGTGAAACCTATCTAGGATACCCAGTAACCTAAGAATACAAAGGCCTCTCTTTTTGGTATTGGGTAACTTTATAAGGAACCTAGGACTACAAAAAGGGAATAAGGGTACTACTGGGCATCCTAGTTATAGACCCCAGATTAGGTACAAGGGCATTTTGCGGCAAAAGGGAACCAGGTCCACGGCTACTCGGGAACCTGGATACTAGTAAGGGCATCGTATACTTATACTATAGATCGCATTCAGCTGTTACTGAGTGGGTGCAGTATCCCACCTAAACCCTAAATCCCACAAGATCCCCATGGTACTCAAGGGGATCCCACAACTTACCCTTAGAGTAACCCGAAACTTTTAAACCCTAAGCCTTTAAACCCTTCAACCCCTAAACAACTACAAACCATAAACCCCCACCTGTGACTCCAAACCCTACAAAATGGTAGGTTATGACCCCTTAAGCACCCTTCAATCGGTAGGTTGTTGGATCCTCAGGTAAACCCTAGGCCCTAAGCCCTAAGCCGTGCAGATCCCATATAGAAGCCCTTCAGGGAGTCCTGATAGATGCCTTTAAAGTAAATCCTATAAACCAACGCTGACACATCGAACAACGATCGCGACCAGGGGCGGATGGAAGTTCGCCCGCCCCACGCTCTGACGGCGGCGGCCTAGGGTGTCTTATGGCTTTGGGGTTTAAGGTTCATTTGTGGTTTAGGGTTTAGGGTTCGTTGAGACCGATGTTGCACACAATGATAATAATATGAACGCACGGTGCTAATAATGATTACAGGAATGACCTCACTACTAAACCAAGGTATGTAGAATCAGGATACTTGTAATGATACTGCAGACAATGATAGGTGATTCATGGTGATTCCTCATTTGCGAGAGCACAGACTCTTTCTGCTTTCGGGGACGGCTAGAACCCTGAAGACTTACACCCTCCAACAACCTACCCCAAAGGGCAAATACTAAAGGAGTCGCCATGATCCATGCAAGAATACGGCGTTCTTCTAAGGGCTCCTAAAAGGGATCTATAATATCTATAATTCTTTACAAGGGATTATAGGTCTGGGTTTAAGGTTCAGGGATATATAGGGCACAACCCTTAACCCTTAACCCCCAAAACCCCTAAACCCTCAACCCTCCTAAACCCTCAACCCTCCTGAACCCTAAACCCTAAACCCTCAACCCTAAACCCTCAATCCTCAAAACCCTCGACCCTCAACCCTAGACCCTAAACCCTAAACCCGTGACCCTAAACCCTCAACCCCAGAACCTAAACCCGTGACCCTAAACCCTCAACCCCAGAACCTAAACCCTCAACCCCAGACCCTAAACCCTCAACCCTAAACCCTAGACCCTCAACCCTAAACCCTAAAACCCTCAACCCTAAACCCTAAACCCTAAACCCTCAACCCTACACCCTCAACCTTCAACCCTCCTATAGAAACCTGAACTATGCTGAACTTAGAACCCTAGCAAAAAATTATGATTTTAGCTGTTTCTTAGGGATTATAATAACAAAAAATTAAAAATTATTTCGAAGTACCCCGAAGTGAAACCCTCATGGCAAGAGGCCCGATGCACTTGGCGTTATGAGCTCGTGCTCCTCGTGCTTGACCTGAGGGCTGAGCACTCTTTGTGCCTTTCTCAGGGATCTATAAGGTCTTTAAGGGTTCCTGGAAGGGATCTTTAAGGTTTTGCACCGAACTCCTAGAAGTTTTGGTTTATCGTAGTTGATGGATACTGGAGGGCACTCTTGTCCTTTCAGTAATAATAGACAGAGCCCTATACCTATATCCCTTAGTAGGAAACCCTAATCCTACCTGGACCCCAAGGAACCTACTTCTTAAGGGTTCCCTAATATGATTTCTTTATGCAAGTCTTTAAAAAGGTAGGTTACTTGGGGTTAAGGTAAACTAGGATACCCAGTAACCTAAGAATAATAAGGCCTCTCTTTTTGGTGTTGGGTAACTTTATAAGGAACCTAGGACTACAAAAAGGGAATAAGGGTACTACTGGGCATCCTAGTAAACCCTCAGCCGGTCTGTTTATTCTTTTTGGTGGAACCATGAAAAAGGACAAGGCGTGCACGTGAACCACAAGCCCTGGGGCTCTAAGGGCTCATATAGGGTTCCTTTAAACGGATCTATAAGGGGTCCTGGAAAGGGATCTATAAAGGGGTCCTTTAAAGGGATCTATAGGGTTTTTAGGGCTCTAAGGACTCATATTTTGAGGCTTTTGGGTTCAAAGAGCATACTATGCAAGGCTTTTGCGTTCAGTACTTCTTCTTCGACGCTTCCAGTCGATTTGCGTAAGCACGCCTCACCGCGGGCTCGTTTTTGCGAAACCACACCGCAAAATCCTCTTTTGACATATTGTCGCGCTGGCATAGCGGTTGGTACTGTCCGCTGCTGTTGTAGTTAAAGTCTCCGTCCCAGCATACATCTGCAGAGTGCCCGAACCTCGAGCACAGAGAGCACACGACCGGTGCGGTCGCTGCCTCTGGGTCCTCCTCGACCTTTTCGCGTTCTTTGATCTTCTCCAACTCTTCTTCCAACTTTTGATTGCCTTTGCCCAACTGATTGATTGTTTCCTTCATCTGTTTACGGCTTTTGGGCTATTTTGATGCCCAGGGAAGGGCTCAAGACGGCTTAGGGTTTACGGTATAGGTTTACCCCCATGGTAGTTCCTTTTCGGGATTACCTCATGAGATTCTGAATATAAGCCCCAAAAGGAACTACTATGGGGTCTTCGGGTAGGGCCCACATGAACCTTAAGTGTTAAGTTTGTTTGTGTTCAACCACGTGTTGCGTCTGCACCCCATGTCTCCAGAGAACACATCAAGGGTTTACAGCTTTAGGTATACGGTTTAGGGCGAGTTGAACCCTTCGTTCGGTTCCCCAGCGTTCTCTCCATAATCAGGATACACATTTGCCGCATTTACCTTCGATTAAATTTGAATTAGGGTACCACCAGGGAGCATATGAACCCGAAACGCGTTGATGATTCAAACCCCAATTAGGGTTGCTGTTCATGTTTTTCTTTGCGTCGCTAGTGCGATGCGCAAGACCTATCTAAGTTCTTCTCGTGCTGCTGAGAACATGATGCAAGACCGAAGCAGAAGAGGTGAAACATTGAGGCTTTCACAATAAGAACAAGGTTTTGGGGCTTAATTATGACAAGGATCGGAACAGCATGGTGATATTTAGGCCGCCTTAGGCTACATGTTAAGCTTCTTTGACAAACTTTTGGCCGTGAAATCCGTGTTGTCGGGTATCATGGGGAACTAAATTGGTTAACCTTTTTGGTTATATATGGATTATATGGATGGTTGTCAAAATTATGGTCCCTTTTTGGGTCCCTATTATGGTACGGCACCTATTATCTAGGGTATCCCCAAAAGGGACCACAATTTTGACAACCACCCATATAGGGATTATACTACCCAAAAAGGGTTAAAGGTTACCTACTCTACGACTAGGGTACATCATAAGTCCCATGAAGCTCCCAACGAACCCCCAACATCCCTAAACTCCAAGCCCTCAGCCCGAGGCTCCATAAGGGACCCCTACAGATCCCCTTATATACCTACTCTACGACTACTTGGAGGGTCGGGGGACTTAGTAACTGGCTATTTTAGGGACTTATAAGTACCATAACCCCAATTAGGGTCCCTTTTAGGGTACTTATAAGTCTACTTACTACCTACTTACTAAGTCCCCCGACCCTCCAAGTAGACCCTAAACCCTAAACCCTATAGATCCCTTTAAGGAACCCTATAGATCCCTTTAAGGAGCCTTTTTTGGAGCTCTTTACTAAGTCCCCCGACCCTCCAAGTACCTGTGCCTGGAGCCCCTTTTTTCTGGACCCAATATGGGTGGTTGTCAAAATTAGAGCCCCTTTTTGGATCCCAATTTTAATACGGCACCTAATATTTCGCGTACCCAGAAAGGGACCACAATTTTGACAACCACCCATATGGACCCTTAGGCCTTTTTGAGGGAGTTCTAAGGACCCTCAAGAGTCTATATAGGGTATATAGTAGGTTTTTAAGTATCCCAAGGTTAAGGGCCCATACTAGGGGCCCATGGTTTCAACCGTTGAGACCGGGTTTTTAGGGAGTAGGCTTCCCAGCTCGGAACCCTAAACCTGCACACCCCCCCAAAAAAAACCCTACACCCAGCACTGCAATTAAACTCCAGAACACTTATCAAACAATCTGCGTTTTGCATCGATTTTTGCAGGTAGGTTTTATAGGGACCTAAACCTAAAACCCCTGAACGTTAGACCCATGAACTACCCAAACCTGTAAACCCTAAACCCTTAAACCCTAAACCCTAAACCCCTAAACCCTAAGCCCGAAACCTCCAAACCCCAAACCCCGAGGCAACCGAGTGCTTCGTTCCTGTCTTTCTGGCTGGGCCACGGTCCAGTAAGGTTTAGGTTAGAAGCTGCCCCCACCCTGTAATAGCTACCATAAGGATTATATTAGGGCCCTATTATATTCCTATTATATTCCCATTATACCACTATTACAAGGTCGGGGCAGCTTCTAAGGTTTAGGGCTTACCTCTTTCCCCAAACCCTGGAGAAAAGTAGATTCTGACCCCTGAGTTACAGGGTAAATGTCTTAAAACAGTGGAATTTACGGATCACCAGGTAGGGCCTAGCTTACGATTCAGGGCTGCTTGTGCATAGTGAACCCTACCTGGACCCTTTAACGTGGTGCCTTTTATTGGATGACTTGTTTTGGGTTTAGGACCGTACAAAAAGAGACTCAGGCAACCAACAAAAGTTGCAACATTTAAGGGTCTACCCATAGACTCCAACATCCCTTAGTTAAGGAGCATACCTTGGATCTCTACTATTATTCAAGGTACCTTCCTTAATTATGGTAGAAGCCAGAAAGTTAGAACATCATTATCCTCATGCCCTTAAAGTAATTTATAGGGGATCCTAGCACTAATCCTCCTAAAGCCATGTTCCAACTTTGTGGCTTCTACTATCTGTATCCCAAACCCTGCAAAATAGTAGGTTATGACCCCTTCATTAGAGGGTCTGACCCTTAAAACGGTAGATTGTTGGATCCACAGGTATAAAGGGAACTCCAGAAAGTTGGAATATGGATTAATGGTAGGATCCCCTATAATTTACCTTAAAGGAGTTACGATAATGATATTCCAACTTTCTGGCTTCTACTGTAAGGGATAGTGGACTCTCTGGATAAACCCTAAACCTCGAACCCCCGAGCCGCCGACTGCTGACAGCAGGACGTTGTGGGAATGTGATGCAGGTACTTCCTGCGAAGAAAACCCTAAGGGTCCATGTACCTAAATAGTATATACATTGGCCTTGAAGTGCTCCCTATATGGGTACATTGGGCCCAAAGTATATACTATTTGGGTACATGGACCCTTAGGGAAGGGTTTAGAGGGTTTCGGGATCTTATGGCTACTATCAGGGTTTTCTGCTTATAGGCTCTACCTGAATCCCCAAACCCTACAAAATAGCAGGTTATGACCCCTTAATTAGAGGGTCTAACCCCTAAAACGGTAGGCTTTCGGTTCCCACGGTAGGGCTGGGAGGCTTTAGGGGTTTAGGGAACGCGATCTTGGGCTCTCTGAGCCTGTCGCGCCTGAGAGGATCACCGCACGATTTTGACAGCTTGCTATATTCTATCGGGGAGAGTCTTCGGGGTTAAGGGCGAGAGTTTATCGTTTCGGGGTTCAGGGTTCAGGCTTGCAGGCTTTATGGGTTTAAGTTCAGGGTTTAGGGATTATGGGCATTAAGGTCCCCTACCCCCCTCCCCACTGACCCCTTAAGGGTCCTAACGATGTAATGATTTTCATGTGAAAGTCCTTAAAAATTTGGACAGGGATTACAAAGGGTTCCTTTAAAGGGGTCTATAAGGGCACTATAAGTGATTTGGGCTTAGGGTTTAGGATTCCTGAGCTGCCCCTTTGCAATAAGGGCACCCTGTTTCCGACTATTCGGTTTAATAAGGGGGCCAAAACACAAGAAGCGCAAAAGGGTACTACTCAGGAACCTAGAAGTCCTTAAGAAGTTGGACTGTGTTAAGTTCAGGTGAAATATATTTAGAACCCTTAGAGTGCATACGACATAAAACACATGGCCCTAAACCACAAACCCTAAAACCAAAACCGCAAACCCTAGACCCCACGTTTCCAAAGGCTCTGCCTGGCCATGACCGTAGCCAGGTGATGCCATTCCCGGGTGTTCGAAGGACTTGCCTCAGTGGGCAATATAGAGGTCCCCTGGAACCCGGTATGATTCTCTCCTATTATACACTACTAAAATATGTCTACAACCTGTTGTAGTCATTATGGACCTCATTTTCCTCATGCCTATCCCATCCCAGACCGCCTACGACAACCAGTTCAACACCTTTAGCACTCCGAGTTTCCACAAGCCTGTGAGGAGCTTCTGAAACGGATTCAGGGGTTGATCGGGAGGTTTGCCTGGATATCTTATGGGCCTTGTGCTTGCCCTTGGGCGCACCTGCGAGCTTCTTGCGTGAACACTTTTAGGGTTTAGGGTTTATGGTCCCGAGCTCCATATGACTTTGAAGAATATTCGCACTTGTCTTTTGAGCCTTTTGCGATTGCTCAATCCCTCACGCGACGCACAAAGCCATCATCCTTAAACACGTGAATGCTACACCCTACGCCCTATGAACCCCAAGCCCTGAGCCCTAACCGCAAAACCATCTTTTACTACTACTCGTAGGGTAAGGAGCCTTTTTTGTACCGAGACGCATGAGCCCGAAATCTTGATGCCGTGTTCCTGGCCGAGAGCAGATTGTGGAATCCTACAGTAAAAACCAAAAAGTTGGAAACCCCAAAGCCTCAATCCTTAAGAGAAATGTATAAGGAATCTCAACACTATTTGGCCTTAATCCGGTTTCCAACTTTATGGGGTTTACTGTACACCGGGAAGCCAAATCTTCCAATATCCTTTCTTTAAGGAATCTACGCCTTACATTGTGGTAGGATCCCTGGCAAGATCCGAGGTATATTCCTTAATTACGTGATTTCTCAAGCTCTGGGAAGCCCTTTTTAGGGTGTTAGGGATTGTGGTGTTCATGGTTTCAGGGTTTTTAGGATTACCTACAGTCTCCATTGTAGTTCCTTTTTGGGGTTACCTTTTAGGATCCTTAATATAAAACTGGTTAACCCAAAAAACGGAACTACAATGGAGACTACAGGTAGGGGTCTGAGGACTGGGGTAGCGGGGCTTAGGATCGAGGACTTTTGGTGTAGGGTTTTTGGGGTTTGGGGTTTGGGGTTTAGGGTTTAGAGGGTTTAGGGCTTAGGGGGTTTAGGGTTTAAGGGGGTTTGGGATGTAGGGTAAAAGGCTTACCATGCTTACACTGAGCCCGAACACTGGGACGGTCTTGGAAACCTGTTCTTCGCCCCGTCCAAGGAAACAGTGTGCTGGAATTTAAACATGTAGCATACATTGAGCAGTCCAAAAGCCCTCCACAAAACAACCCTCCACCGAGCTCTGCAAAACGGGGTTTATGAAGTAAATGGTGTTGTTAATAGTATCCCTGTCCAATACAGCCTAAGTACACAGTCACCAATGGCCTAGCCTATGGGGCCCTGTACACTGCCCGAAGCCGAACATGAATACCACCTCATAGACATCACCACCTCAAAAGTGATTTGAGACCCTTCACCCGACATGCTACTACCACCACAACTACTCCTCTACGGCTACGCCTACTGCGACGGCTACGGCTAGGGCTACGCCTACTGCTATGGCTACTGCTACCGCTGCTGCTGCTGCTGCTGCTGCTGCTGCTGCTGCTGCTGCTGCTACTAACTACGACCACTTCAAAACCAAGGCGATCATTTTGTCCTGGGGGAAGCTAGTAGTTGACACACGATGAAAGCCCGTACTATGTCGATTTCAAGAGCCACCAAAACATAGTTCGAGTACTAGGTACATCAAACCAACAACCCTAAGGGTCCATGTACCCAAATAGTAAATACTCGGGCCCCAAAGTACCTATCTAGGGACTACGTTAAGGCCAAAGTATGTACTATTTGGGTAATGTACCCTTCGGGTAAGGGAAATCGACAGAAATGCCAAATGGACTACATACGTTAACGCCAAAGTATGTACTATTTGGGTACAGAGACCCTTAGAGTAAGGGAAATCGTTTATGCGAAATCGGAGTTTCCGAAACTTAGGGGTACCTTGTTTTGGGTCCTTGCAATAAGGATCCTACTATCTAGGGTACTATATTAGGGTCCCCTATTTTCGGAAACTCCCAAATGGGTACCGAGTGGAACATGTCGCAGAAGCTCGCCAAGCTCTAGAACTTCCCAGGAACGACCCCTGACACCATCTTACCCAAAGGCTCCATGTACCTTTACAGTAGGGTTCCTTTAAAGGGCGCCTTTAAGGGTTCCTTTAAAGGGTTCTATAGGGTTTAGGGTTTAAGGGTCCATGGTACCCAAACAGTAGATACTTAAGCCTTGAAGGGATGCCTATACTAAGCATATACTATTTATTTGGGTACATGGAGCCTTAGGGTTAGGGCCGCGTACTCCAGCCCAAAGAAGGTTAACCTTTTCAGTTCTGGAAGGATAATATGCACGCCCAACAGGTTAAAGGTTACCGACCCAGCTACTAAGCCATAGACCCCAAGCACGCACAGCCGAACGGCCTGAGGGGGATGATAGTGGTGTGAGTTTTGGGAGTGCGACGTCTCCTCCTCATAGCACCTCGAGGCGGCTACTTGGAGGCTCAAGGGACATGTACACTGCATGTGTGTTCGTGTGTGTGTGTGTGCGTGTGTCCGTAGACATCTCTATAAATATAAATAAATATATATATATATATATATGTACATATTTGTTACCGCAATGTGAGCACATATCTACGTATAGCACATATTGCACATGCATATCCCTACACATATATAAATATATACATATAGATAGAGAGAGAGAGAGAGAGAGAGAGAGAGAGAGAGAGAACGATACAGACATATTACAAGTGTTACGTAGACATGCAGCCGCGTAGACGTGCTGCATTTACTGACAACGTTCCCGTTGCAAGTCATTGCCAAAGACCATGGAATCGAGGATGGTCAGCCAGTGATTTACCCTAAGGGTCGATGTACCCAAATAGTACATACTTTGGCCTCGAAGTAGTCCCTATATAGTTACTTTGATGGCAAAGTATATACTATTGGATATATGGACCCTTAGGGTTACGATGGGGAGCCCATCCGACGGAATGTCGAAGCCAAGAGCCATCAGCGCATTCATCGTGTCTCCACAGCGTGAAACAACAAACACTGAGGCAAGGTGCCGCAACATTCCACTCGTCAGTTGCATGCGAGACACGAAGGAGCTTGTCTGCTTAAACAGGGATGGCACCCCACACTTCTCGCTGTACTGCTCATACCATGTTTTAGCGTCTTCATGCTCATCTTGTTGTGCTCGGAGTTTGTCGAGCTGAAGATCTCAGTAATTTAGAAGCCAAAAGAATTACCAATAGTAGTCCTTATGGTTCCTGATTATAACTACTACGAACCCCCTATTCTAATTATTAAGGCCCCTGCACATGTAGAACCATACTACAGATCCGTCAAAGACCCCTTTAATCAAGGGTTAAAGGAGGGACCCTTAATATGGGCCCCTAGGTATATACCCAATTATATACCCATTATATAGCCCATTATGGGGCAGGCGTCCCTCCTTTTCCCCTTTGACTCTAGTAACGATGCATTTCGGATCCTGCTGCGTCCCCAGGTCGGCTAACTCGGAAGCATCTCTCTCCCTAAGGGTCCATGTGCCCAAATAGAGTTCCCTTAAGGGTTCCCTTAAAGGGTTCCTTTAAAGGGTTCAAAAAGGGTTTTATAGGGTTGAAGGTTATGAGTCCATGTACCCAAATAGTATATGCAATGGCCTTATAAAGTAGTCCCTATTTAGGTAGTTGAGCCCTAGTTCAAACACTGTTAGGGTTAGGGATTAGGGGTTGGGATTTCGGGTATACTTGGAGGTTCATGGGACTTAGTAAGTACAGTTTTCAATACCCTGATTGGGATTATAAGTACATATAAGTGTAGTTGCCTTAATTATAACCCTATAGTTACTTAGTCCCATGAACCTCTAAGTCACTCTAAGTAGTGTTTAGGGATGAGTGTTGAGGGTTTAGGGAGCAGGGTCTTTGCGTTCAGGATCTATGTTTTAGGGCTCAGTTGCGGATGAGAGTTTAGTTTCAGGGGGCTTTTACAAGGAACTAGACAGCGCATCTCTTTATAGCCCATGCTATAAGGGACCTGAACAACTGGAAGTGGTCTCCAAGGTTTTTGTTTTATCACGGCTTGCGAGCTTGTGTGTGGTGTTTTAAGTTTTTCAGCGTTTGTAGAGGGTTTCCGAAATTTCGAGGGCTTCCTCTGTTGAGACTTGACAATCAGAATGCGGTGTCTGGGTATACTCTACAATATAAGCAAACACGCAAGTACGGCCATGCCATAGATACATATGTGTATGGGATGGTCTCTGTCTGGTACCTCCCCAATATACCCAGAGACTCCAAATCCCAAGATTATACTAGACTAGGGCTGCACCATGAACCATAATAAGGATCCCTTTGTATTGTATTCCTTCATTCACGGTTTTGGCGCCTCTGGGTACTGGTCAGATCCTTAGAAGCTTAACAAGGTTGCTTCTTAAATCCAAAACCCTAAGAAGGTTGCTACACTGTTGAGTGAACTGTGTATGGTGTATCTAGCCTATAATATAGCATTATGTTACTATTGTAAAGCAGAGACCGAGTCTCGAGTCTAGAGCATATACCTAATGCTACGGTTGATGATATAAATCCTGCATTACTTTAAGGACTCCTGACTCTGGGAATTATGGTATATTTGCTAATGCAGGTTTTACGTCATCAACCTTACACCTCACCTCAGTATTCAGCCAAGTGAATAAAGCCCAATGGAACCCCAAATCTTCCAATATCAACTACTGGAGGAATAGACCTTAAAACATAGTAGGATCCCTGATGAGGTTGTAGATATATTCTTTCATTAAAGGATTTTGGAAATTTTTGGAGTAGAGTAGGTTCCTTGCTATGATATCAAAACCCATAAAAGGTTTTGGGTTTAGTGTTTGGGGTTTAGGGATTACCCCTAAGGGTCCGAGTACCCAAATAGTAGGGTTTTAGGTCCCAAAATCCATACTCTGAATGGTTTTTGGACCTTGAAACCCTACTATTTGGGTACTTGGACCCTTAGGGTACAAACATTGTCACGCAAATCCTGAACCCTAGACCTAAGAGTAACCTAGGAATAAAAAGGGTGCCCTTTTTGCTTTTAAGGTGCTTATAAGGGAATCTGAACCCTAAAAAAGCGAATAAGGGCCTACTCTGAGTCCTAGAACCCTACCATGACCCCCAACGTGACCTTTGAAACAGGCCTTTTGGTCCGCATGGCACGTATTTAGGGCATACCTGGGGATCCGAAACCCTACCGTTTTAGGGGTTGGACCCTCTAACTAACGGGTCATAACCTACTATTTTGTAGGGTTTGGGGCCACAGGTATGTTGGGGGATCTACCCAGACCTTCCAACATTCCTTGATTAAGGAATATACCTTAAACTGTAATAAGCATCCTATTATAATCTAAAGCATTTGACTTAAGAAATGGATTTATCAAGGTCTGCGTAGGTGAAGCCGCAAACCCTTAACCTTGCTTTGTCAGCAGATCAGTCTGAGGCCATGGCTGCCCAAGGCGTGTATGGAGCTCCCAGAAGCTCATCTTCCTTTGGGCAAGTTGGCTTCTCCCTAAGGCTTCATGTGCCCATACTGTATGTACTTAGGCCTTAACGTACGTATTGGTGTATCTATGCTAGACCTAAGAGGAACCTAAGAAAACAGGGTGCCCTTGGTTGAAAGAGAGTTATAAGGGAACCTAAACCCTGAAAACAGGGAATAAGGGCCTGCTCTGGGTCCTAGGTTGGTTTCTGTTAGGGCTTACGGTCTAGGGGTGGGGGTTAGGGTCTGTGGTTTATGGACTGGGGTTTCAGGTTTCGGTTTTAGGATTCTGCATCAAAAATTCAATGGTTTGTGAACACCTGATTGCTGTTTGCTCACGCCCTGCACCAAGTGAACAAAAACACAATGCCCAATTTAGGGTTTGGGATGGTTTGTGTCTACATTAACTTGGGTATATTTTGTAGTGATTATAATAAAGGGGTGATCTACCATTTGGGAGTTTCCGAAAATAGGGGACCCTAATATACTACCCTAAATAGTAGGATCCTTATTATGAGGACCCAAAATAAGGTACCCCCAATTTTCGGAAACTCACATTTATTTATTCGGACCCCAAGACAAAAACAAACACATCCTGCATCAGTAGCAACCCTAAGGGTCCATGTACTCAAACAGTATATACTTTGGCCTTAAGGTTTAGGGTTTAGGGTTTAGGATTTAGGGTTTAGGGTTTTGTGGCCCCGAACCCTACAAAATAGTAGGTTATGATCCCTTAGTTAAAGGGTAAAGCCCTTAAAACGGTAGGTTTTTGGATCCACAGGTAGGCTTTATCTGGTTAATTCACGGATCGCGGCTGCTTTGTCGGGGGTCTACAGTACTCTATCAGAGAAAAGCAAACCCCAAATGGGTAGTTGTCAAAATTATTGCCCCTTTTTGGGTACCCTGAATATTAGGTGCCGTATGATGATAAGTACCAAGAACAGAACCCCTAATTTTGAACACCACCCAAATCAAGAATGCTCAGAGATCTGCCGATTACTCAGCACTGAAACCCGAAATCGACAGGCCCAACCTCGAGGCCTCAAAAGGTGGGATGAAGGTAGGTGGGATACTCCCAAATAAGAGTCCTTATATAAGGTCCTTCATCCTACCCACCTTCATCCCACCTTTTGAGGCCTCCATGACCCAAGCCACAGGGCCAAGCATGACCCCAGCGCCGCAGCCCCCACACCCTAAACCCACCCAAACCCTAAACCCCAAACCCCCCTGTATCCCCAAACCCTACAAATAGTAGGTTATGACCCCTCAATTAGAGGGTCTGACACCGAAAACGGTAGGTTTTTGGATCCAGAGGCCTGAATCCTAAACCCACTATCCTGGTTGTTATGTTCGCAAATGTTGAGACGAGAGACTGGGCGGCTTTGCAATGATGGCACACAACCACCGCCATGGCGAAACGGCGTCTCCAAAAATGCGAAAGTATACTTGGATGGCCTAAGCCTCCCGGTCCGGGAACGAAGGCATGATGGGATCTGTTCCTTGCCATGAGCCGGCCAGGCGCTAAACCTGTCAAGGCTTATTGCCTGGCCAGGTCTGGGGCTTAAGACAGCGATGGGCATGCTGCAGGCTTCGTGATCTACATCAAAGACAGGGGTACTCAGCCCTAACCCTAAGGCTGCATGTACCCAGATGGTATATACTTAGGGATCCCTTTAAGGCTTAAGTATCTACTAGTTGGGTATAAAGAGCAGGATGGGGTCTGGGGGTAAAGGGCCGAGAGTGGATGAGGTTGCTTGCTTTAGCTGGCCATTTTGCCCAGAAGGAGCTGCGAAATGATCTGCGGGAAAGACGGACGGCTTCCTCTTACTAGACCCAAGAGAAACCTAGGAATAAAAAGGGTGCCCTTTTTTGATTTAAAGGGGTTATAAGGGAACCTAAACTCTAAAACAAGGAATAAGGGCCTACTCTGGGTCCTAGCCGTTTAGGGCCCAGGACTTCCAGAGTTGAGGGTTTAAGGGTGCAGGGTTTGCAAAGGTAGCTGATGGTTTCGGAGTTTTTCGTCTTGTACCTAAGACCCTATGTGAGCTATGCATTGCGAGTTTCGGGCTAAGAACAGCCGGCAATACAAAGAAGCTACACATGCTTCCTTCCTTTAGAATTTTTACGGCTTTTGGATTGGAGCTTTTGAAGTTTAGGGCTGTTGCTGTTGATGATATAAATCCTGCATTGCCTTGAGGACCCTAAACTATTGGAACTATGGTATATTCCTTATTATGGGTAATGCAGGATTTATATCATCAACCGTAGTTTTCGGGCAAAGCTCAGAATTGAGGTTTATTAACCTTAACACTACAGGGTCCAAGTTTAGGGTTTAGGGTTTAGGACGTGCAAAAGGACTAATGGCTCTGAGGCTAACGAAGGATACCTGGGGCTGCACTACTTGGAGGGTCGGGGGACTTAGTAATTGGTTATTTTGGGGACTTATAAGTACCATAACCCCAATTAAGGTCTTTTTTAGGGTACTTATAAGTCTACTTACTACCTACTTACTAAGTCCCCCGACCCTCCAAGTAAACTACCTCTACCACAGTGCGACATGAGCAACGATCGGAAAAGTTGGACCTAAAATCGTTTAGGTGTTAGGTTGCAGGTCTTAGGGTCTTAGGGGCTGTAGGGCTTAATTACAGGGTTTGGGGTTTAGGATTGAAGGCTTTGGGGATCTTTGTTTGCATGTTTTTTTTTTTCATGCTTGGGCCTTTAGGGCTTTAAAATTCCGGGGCATCCAACAACAATATGGGAGTTTCCGAAAAAGAGGGGGCACCTTTTCTGGGGGTCCTTATAATAAGGATCCTGCTATTTAGGGTACTATATTGGGGTGCCCCTATTTTCGGAGAATCCAATATCTTGCTGGAAAACTTCCCTACTTGTCCGTATCATGGGGAACTAAAGGTTAACCTTTTTGATTTCTTTAGGGATTATATGGGGACTATGATACCCAAAAAAGGTTAAAGGTTGCCTACTCTACTACTAGGCTTCTGAAACCGCATCGTCTTGCATTTGGGGTAGGCTATAGGAAAAAAGTTTCAAGACGTTTATATAGGGTTGAGGTTTTGTAGCCCTGACCGGTTCACCATGTTTGTAACGGTGTTCTCAACCTTAGGGCACCGAATAATCCAAAGCAGCTACTTCGGCTACTTTCTCGACCGCAAAGTACCGCAAAGTATATAGGTACCTTGTTGTATTCCTGCTGCGCTTGGGGAAGCGTTGCCATCATTACCCAGCTGTCAATGTGCTTCTGTTCGCGCTTGATCTACAATTAACGACCAAGGTTCTGGGTAACCCGCCGCTCCGAAACCCTGCCTTGGGATCGAAAAAACCTACCGTTTTAGGGGCCAGACCCTGTAATTAAGGGGTCATAACGCTATTTTGCAGGGTTTGGGGATTCGGGCGAACCCTAAAGCCTAAAGCTTTATACGAAGCCCTACGCCCGTAGACCAAAAGCCCGGGAATCCCACAAAATCCTAGGCCCTGAGAACACCCTGCCCTACGCCCGTCTACGAACATCAATGAACAATATCCTGTATCCCCAAACCCTACAAAATAGTAGGTTATGACCCCTTAATTAGAGGGCCTGACCCTTAAAACGGGAGGTTTTTGGATCCACAGGATATCTCTCACGGCCCCTGCCAAGCCCTAAACCCTGCAAGTGGTTGTTTAAATTTGATAAAAGTGCCGGGCCTTCCTGTGCCTGCATGTCCCTACATTCCTAAACCCTGCTTGTGGATCCCAAACTCTACTCTCTAGAGTCTAGTGTCTTAAAGGAAGCCTTGTAATTGAGGGGTCCTGGTTTAGGGCTTAGGGGTTAGGGCGCCATAAAGCCTAACCCTAAAACCTAAGTTGAAAGCATCTAACCCCACATAAAGCATCCGCCGAGAGAGGATCGGTTCGCGCTCTACGTCTTCGAGGCAAACCAGACGGGCACATGCCTGGGTGTGGGAGCATGAACCTTTAAGTTACGTAGAAACTAGGGTTGTAAAGAAGTTAAGGTAAGTATACTGACAAGTAGTTATAACCCCTGTTCAGGTACTTATGACTGTACTTAATTACCCAGTCCCATGAACCTCCATGTATGAGACGTACCCACGAAGCAACTGGGGATTGGGGGTTGCTATGGCCTGTGGAGTGTGTGGGGCTGATAACCTTTGACATACGGAAGTGTTGTATATATATATACATACATATATAGATTATATGTATATAGGTATGTATGTATCGTATATACATATATCTGTTTCTGTATAGACATAGGTATACATATGCGTATACATATATAGAGGAAGACAGATCGATCGATAGACAGGAAGAGACAGAGAGAAAATAATCAGAGAGAGAGAGATCTATTCATGTGCGCTGGTTGCCTAAACACACAGATACATGTTGCCACAGAAGCAGCGCTTCATAGTGGCACTTACTGTGCGTGTTTATGTACAAACATGCATGTGTACTTATTGTATAATTACAACTACATACATCGCCAACAAGGCTGACGATTGCCTGACAGCCCCTGTGCGAGAATTCAAGCGTTAAGGTAGTCTTCTTCTTTGGCAATTCGCCTGAGGATGATTGATGTTGACTGAACATGCTTGATAATTGTATTGGCCTTTAGCTTGCTTGGGTTGCTAGGTTATAGGCGTTAGCGCCTGTAAGGTCAATACCTACACCCCGAAAGGAAGCAACGTAACGGCCCAACACCACTACTATTCTGCATACTGTGGGTCCCAGGTAGTAAAGTCTAGGTCTAGGTTGATTCAACGTATCTTGCCTCCCATCTGCCTCATTTTAGAATTTGCGAAGCGCTAGTCAGAGCGGAAATCGGAAGCCACCCGAGTTAGGGCTTTAAGGATTTAGTGTTTAGGATTCAGCATTTTGGGGTCTTAGGGTTTGGGGTCCGGGCTAACCCCAAAGACCATAAACGCTCAACCCTGGCTATGCGAGCCTCAAGCCACTTCTTAGAGGTTCATTGGACTTAGTAACTAGGGTTATAATTAAGGTAACTACACAAATATGTACTTACAATCCCAATTAGGGTACTCATAACTGTACTTACGAAATCCCATGAACCTCCAAGTACTCCCACAACACTGAGCCCCAATTCCGAAACCTCAAACGGTAAGCCCAAAATCAGGCGATAGAACTTGGACTAGGCATTACCTGGACGCTGAAAACCCTGAGACCAAGCACAATAAGACCAACTGGGGATGAATGTTTGCGGTTTTCGGAAAGCCATACACAAGCCCTATATGGCGCTGGCACTACAGCAAGCTTCACCTAAACCCTTCTCCAAACACTGTAAACCCTAGGCTTTCAAAACGACAAACTCCGAACCTGTAAACCCCCAACCCTATATAGACCTAGCTCCTATAGGCCCGAAGACCTAATTCAGACTTATACAACAATGGCCTGGATGACACGACTACGGCTTTGGCCCCGCCTAAATCTTAAACCCTGAACACTCCACCATAAACCCTGCAATTTGTGGCCGTTTCTCTGAGTTAACGGGATGTTCCCAGAATAGTATTGCGGTCTTACGTTAAACCAAATGACTTAGAGAATGGTTTATATTACTAGTCTCCCCATAATTAAACCCAATACATGCACTCACCAAAATTCAAAAGGAGCCCTATCTACACTCACCAAAATGGTAGTACCCTAAACCCTAAACCCTAAACCCTAAACCCTAAACCCGACTTCACTTACCTTTTCAAGGGCCTGTACAAGAAGATCAAGGCCAGGAGCCCGGAGGAGGACCTTAAGGGTACCTTAATCTACCCTTAGTAGGGTCCTAATAGGGATCTTCAGAGTCTAATAGCCCATAGTGGTAAGAGTAACCTAGGAATAAAAAGGGGTGCCCTTTTTGCTTTTAAGGGGCTTATGAAGGAACCTGAACCCTAAAAAAGCGAATAAGGGCCTACTCTGAGTCCTAGTTGGGGGTTGAGGTACACTAAGGGTCCAAGTAGTCCTTAGTTATGGTCTCTGTTTCCCGAAATGGTCCCAAAGTCCTAAATCTGGAATACTTTGACCCTTAGGGGTATTCCTGATATCGCAACCTCAAAAAACTACATTCTGTCCACTTTCTCCTCTAGACTCGGGGGGTGTTTGGTTAGCTGCACCCTAGATGAGGCCAGAAGATTCCTTTAAGGGATCCTTCAAGGATTCTGTCAAAAGATCCATGTACCCATGTAGCATACATACACATATCTCTATATGTATATATATATATATATATATATATATCTCTCTCTCTCTTAGCTTTTGGGCCAAAGTATTAAATGATAGGTTCCTTAGAGTGCAGGTGTAGGGTGCCCAGAGGGTCCAAGTACACGAAAAAGATAAGGTCCTAGTCCTAGATACCATGCTCTGAATGATGATTGGCGATGAAGGGTTGATTGGAACCTACAATCCTAAACCCTAAACCCTAAACCCTAACCCCTAACCCCTAAACCCTAAACCCTAGCGCACTTGGACACTTTGTGGTATGGGGCCCCGCACCCCAATCCAAAACCGAAAAAGCCCTCAAACTCGAATCCGAAGGCTTCTGAACGGACTCCCCGGATCCTACGGTTGATGATATAAACCCTGCATTACCCATAACCCTAAGGGTCCATGTACCCAAATAGTATATACTTTGGGCCCAATGTACCCATATAGGGAGCACTTTAAGGCCAATGTATATACTATTTAGGTACATGGGCTATTAGACCTTAAGGGTACCTTAATCTACCCTTAATAGGGTCCTAATAGGGATCTTTAGGGTCTAATAGCCCATAGTGGTAGTGTAGGGTCCTTAAGGTAATATCAGGATTTCTACCATCAACAGTAATGAAGGGAACCAGGCGACTGATCCGCACTCGGCGGCACTTGCTGCCGCATGCGGGCATACCTTTTCTGGTGTGCAATCCCAAAGGGTCCATGTACCCAAATAGTGTTCCTTTAAGGGTACCACAAGGGTTCCTTTAAGGGATCCATAAAGCTTCTATGAGGGTTTAGGGTATAAGGTTCCATGTACCCAAATAGTAGATACTTTGGGCCCAGTGTACCCATAAGGGACGACTTTAAGGCCAAAGTATAGGACCCTTAGGGAATGAGGGTCTGAAGGATTGGGCTTAGGGTTCGGCGTTCAGGATTCCGGTCGAAGAACCCCGCCTAGTTCGGTCATGGGACTTAGGCTACTTATAACCATACTTACTAAGTCCCATAATCCTCTAAGTAGGTTTTAGGAAACCTCCGACCGAAGACCAACGATTGAAGGCCGGAAGGCCTTCCCAAAAACTTCGTATTCATGGTAATGCAGGGGCCTTCGTAATTAGAATAGGGGTTTCTTTAAAGGGTTACTATAAGGGACCTATAAGGAGACGACAATGTCGGGACCTTGATGAGTAGAATCGGGTGTGGGGCTCCTTTATAATGCGGTTTAAAACAAAGGAACCCTACGGAATATGACCGTTAGTTGGAGGCTCATGGGGCTTAGCAAGCACAGTTATAACTACCTCAACTGGGGTTATATTCAAGTATAAGCATAGTTACCTGAATTTTATAACCCTGGTTACTAAGTCCCATGAACCCCCAAGTATTCATGGCCCAGTCTTTACTTTAGCGCTCGTGCCATTGTACGAGACCCTGTTTACTCACCTGGTGCCACGGAGAAGTCTATTTGTGTACAATAACGGCCCATGGACCATGTAAAACTAAAAGCAACCTTTAGTAGCCGAAGGCCATAACGTCTCTGTTTAGGGTGCCTCTGGGGGGTCGGGAAAGACACGCTACACCCAAAACGTAAACCTTCAGCATCATAACCCTACACCCTACGACGCATCAAAGTATGTTTTTCATCCCATCACTCCAAACTCCAAACCATTATCCCTAAAAAGAAACCCCTCATCTTGTAAATCCGACTGTGATTGCCTCAAAACCCCAAGCCTTTAACCCTAAAACCATGAACTTCTGAACCTCAAGCCCTAAACCTTGCAACCACAAGAAAAACCAAACACCCTAAAGCTTTAAACCTCAATCCTAACGACCCAGCATCCAAGGTCCCGGCTCGAGGGCATCGATGGCCTCCTCGCGCTCTCGGACCACCTAACGAAGGGGAGGACAGGTGCTAAGTTCTCTTTTGGGGTTTGGGGTTCAGGTTTTAGGTTTTAGAGTGTATTTCGTCTGACATATACAGAAACATATACATATACATCTACATCTACATCTACATCTACATATGCATATACATATACATACATATATCTATATACATATACATATTTATAAGCTTTATTATTTGTGCTACCATACATACATACTTACTTACTTACATAGATACATACATACATACATACATACATACATACATACATACATGCATGCATGCATGCATGCATGCATGCATGCATACATACATACATACACACACACACACACACACACACATATATATATATATATATATAAGATCATTCATTCTTTCACATGCGACGCCCCCAAGCCGCTAAACCGAAACATTCCCTGGCCAGGTTCAATCTTCATCCCGTGAGGTTTAGGGGCTTAGGGTTCCATAAGGGTTCTACATATGAAGGTTCTATAATAAGGGATCTATGAGGGTTTAGGGTTAGATTTTAGGGTGAAGGCTTTGGAATAATTAGCAGGGTTTAGGGATCGGGATTTAGGGCTAAGGGCACATTTCGGGTTCGACTCATAGTGTCTAGTGCCAGTTTATTGCAGTTGGCCTGTCTCCGCATGGGTCCAGCTCATCCGTAGTGGCTTGCGCTGAAACGCTGTACGTCTTAGGATTTGAGGGTTTTGGGGCTGCGGGCCTGGTTGTACGCCAAAGAGAGATTGTCGTGTTCTGCCTCCAAGCGGTCCTGGCACGGGGAGCACTCCGCAAAGGGCTCTGGTTCGGTTGGGTAGGCCTGCAACCATAGCATTAGCGTTGGGTGGGGGTTAGGTCGATCAAGAATCCTCAACCGAAAACCAACTGAAAACCCAATCTCGAAACCGTATGTAAGCCAAGAAACCCACCCTGCCTTTTAGGGCTTTACATAGAATAGCCAAGGTACCTTGCGAAAGTGAAACGTGGCTAATTGCGGGGTACAGTGATTGTCCTGGGTAGGGTTTGGTGTCACGGGAAGCATGGTGATCTGTGCACCCACCTAGAGGCTCATGCCCTACCCTTGTTGAGGGGTACCTAATTACTTTTACAGAGAGAACCTGCTATATAGAAAAGTAGATACCCTAAAAAAAGGGTAGTGTATGAGTCAGTATGAGCCTACAGGCAGTGCCCCCCACACTTCAGCACAGCCGCCCCGAGCTGTGCGGACCTTCCTACAGCCGTAGCCATTGCCTTGACCCCAACGGTCCAAGTGCCTAATAATCATATACTCTCCAAAATCCTAACCTACATAACTACTATCCAAAAACCGAGTACTTAATTATTGGGTCCTTTGGACCCTTGGGGTGATTGCCGTCCCACATGGCAGGTCTGCCTTCTTTGCCAATCGGAAGAGCGACCTGAACCCTAAAGCTTAGACCCTAACCCTAAAGGTCCAAAGGACCGAAAAATGCCCATGGATCACAGAAACATTATCTTATAGTTTGGGATGAAGGGCAGGGACCCTGAAAAGAAACCTGTGCATGTTTGGGGGGGGGGGGGGGGGGGGGGTTTTAGGGCTCGGGGTTTCAGGTGTTGGGCTTGGGGTTGGGGCTCTCAGGTGTGGAGTTCGGAATTTCAATCGCTGCCAGTCTTTTAGCCGTGCCCCAGCAACAAAGACAATGTTCCTGTGATTGAGACCGCAGAAACCCTAAACCATACACTCTAAGCACTAAATCCTCGTTGTTTCAGACCCTATGGCTCAAGATCCACGGCCTAAGACCCTGCAGGGACAGAGCCAAATGGGAGTTTCCGAAAATAGGGGACCCCATGGCGGTACACTATATCGTAGGATTCTTATTATATGTATATATATATATATATATATATATATTATATGGACCCCAAATGAAGTACCCCCAATCTTCGGAAACCCCCAAATCACCCAAGCCGGGCAGATGAGCCTTTCCGTGCCTATCGACTGCATAGTCTTACTTAGAGGTTCATGGGACTTGGTAACTAGGGTTATGAGGGGCTCCTTAAAAGGCTCCTTAAAGGGATCCATAGGATTCCTTCAGGGGATCTACAGGGTTTAGTGTTTAGGGTCTACTTAGAGGTTTATGGGACTTAGCAACTAGGGTTATAATCAAGGTAACTACACATGTATGTACTTATAACCCCAACTATGGTACTTATAACTGTACTAAGTCCCATGAACCTCCATGCACTGTATGGTGTATGGTGGCGCCCAGTGCCTCCAATCTCCAATATCCCCTAACTGAGGAATCCTAAGGGTCCAAGTACCCAAGTAGTATATACTTTGGCCTTAAACTAGCCCCTAGAAAGGGGACTTTGGGAGGCAAAGTATAGACTATTCGGGTGCAGGGACCCTTAGGGGAATAGACCTTAAATCATATCAGGGATCCTACTATAACTTAGGGTCTATTCCGGGAGGAAGGGATATTGGAGTCTCTGGGCTTCCTTGCGTAAACTCGATGGCTTGAAATTTAGAGAAGGCCAGCGACACCCCTGAACACAAACTGCTGGGAGGCCAAAAGGCTAGGTTTAAGATTCTTGGGTAGGGATTCCTTAATATGAATCCTATTCTGGGAACCCTAACCCCTTCTAAACCCCCATAGGCTAAAGCCCCTTTTGGCCTCCTACGACAAACTGCTGAAGGTAATGTCCCTAGCACGACGGACATAGGTTTCATTACAGTACGGCTCATGCTGACGAATGCTTTAAGGCCTTCTAGATCGCCTATAGACCCCTTTAAGGAACCCCTTAAAGGAAGCCTATTCTAATTATGAACCCAAAGGCTCCATGTATCCTCATAGTAGATACTTAGGCCTTAAAGGGGTCCCTATACAGGTATTTTAAGGCCTGAGTATATACTAAATGGGTGCATGAAGCCTTTCGGGAAGGCCCCCTATAACCCTAAACCCTAAACCCTAAACCCCTGAACCCCTAAACCCCTAAACCCTAAACCCTAAACCCCTGAACCCCTAAACCCCTAAACCCTAAACCCTAAACCCCTAAACCCTAAACCCTAAACCCCTGAACCCCTAAACCCTAAACCCTAAACCCCTAAACCCTAAACCCCTGAACCCCTAAACCCCTAAACCCTAAACCCTAAACCGTTATGAAACCCTCTTGAGCCTCATCCGGAGACCTTCGCGCTGAACGCAAAACCGAAAGCCACTTAAAACCCTTCACACCGGACAAGGAGGGACCCTTGGCCCTTTATTAGGGTTCCTTTAAAGGGATCTATAGGGGTTACTATAAGGGGTCTCTAGGGGTACTATATACCCTTATTTTAGGGCTGTTAGGGTTCCTTTAATAGGGATCTATAAGGGTTTAGGGTTTAGGGTTTAGGGGAAAAGGAGGGACCCTTAATGGGGACCCCTAACCTATAATGGGCTATATAATGGGTATATAATAGCTATATTCAGGGTATGTACCTCGGGGTCCTTATTAAAGAGTCCCTCCTTTTACCCTTGGATATAACCATGTCTAGGCCGTTTAACCATAGCATACGGTTTGGGGTTTAGGGTATAGCGTTTAGGGAGACTTGAGGCGCAGAGCTACACCCCATAGCCATGAGCTCTATACGCCCTAAACCGTAAACCTTCCAAACCCCAAGGTACCGCTCGTACATATTGAAACATCCAGACGTCCTCCAGCTCCTCGGTATCCTGACGACGCTTCTCCTCGATTCCAAAACTGTCGGGTTTGGCAAACTTGGGGTTGTAAGAACCAGAGAATCCTAAGTAACTAAATGGTTGCCCTAACCATAATTATACTTCCTACTATAGAAACCATAACTACTGTCACTGTTTACAATGTAGGTGCTTGGGAGCCATTGAGAGGGTTTAGGGGTTTCGGGTTTAGAGGTTCAGGTATCCCATGTGCTAGCTGCAGTGCCGTGTAATGCCTAAACCCGCTAAACCTCCTCAACTCCCCACAGCCCTAAGCCGTAGACTCGAAATACAAAGCCGCATATCCCTCAACCCCGTAAAATAAACCTAAACCTACCGTAAAGAATAAACAACCCTTAGCCCCAAAGCATATAAGTTGGCCTTAATGAAAGAACAAGGCCCTCGAACGACCCTACTACCTGCACCCCAACATCCCCAAATCGGAAACATAGCCTGGACCCTCTACTTGGAGGGTCGGGGGACTTAGTAAGTAGACTTATAAGTACCATAAACCCAATTAGGAACCCACTTAGGGAACTTATAACTCTAGTTACTACCTACTTACTAAGTCCCCCGACCCTCCAAGTAGTAAAGTCGTCGTTTCAGAGTAACCACGATACATAGCCATAGCACTGCCACCTTGAACCTTGCCTTTCGGCTCTCTACCTACATTGACACCTGACTCCCTAACTTCGCCGAAGAACCCCAAGGGTCCAGGTGCCGAATAATCATACACTCTCCAAAATCCTAACCTACATAACTACTATCCTAAAACCGAGTACTTAATTTATTGGGTCCTTTGGACCCTTGGGGAGAATGGATGAACAATCTGGAGTTTTAAAACACGGACCCTAATCCTTGCCTTCAAGCCTCAACTTACAAGACTTGTTTCAAAAGAACACTCTCTCGCCCAGCACGTGGCACCTGACACCCCGCTCCCTAAAACGGCTACTTAATGATTCATGGGACTTCGTACTACAGGGTGGTCAACGGTACTTCTAAACTTACCTGGGAAGTCACAAAACCCTCCAAGCAGGAATTCGTGGACAACCCTCCGGCACGCCCTGAAACTGTGGGACCTCCGAACGGAACTCCGCGATGAAATTGCGCGTCTCGAGGTGGGCCTTGTCTTACTTGTTTTGCTTCCTTCTTGCGGGGATTAAGGTTTCGGGCTCAGGCAAGATATGAGGCGTGATAGACTCAGGGACATGAGCCGTAAGAACTAGTGCAACTATTGCTGGGCATTCAGGCTGCTACAGCAAGTTTTTCAAATCCAACACTGAAGCTGCACTCTACGAAATCTGAAGGCTGGAAGCCCTTTGAGCTTGATGCGGTTTGAAGAATCAGGATCTCGAGTTTCAGGAATCAGGGTTTAGGTTTGTTGGCGTTTGCTAGATATACAGTGCTTATAAGCTTTAAGGCTGTAGAGCTGAGGTGTACGGACCAGCGCCGGATCACGACAATCGACATCGAATTGTCGTATGAGCCGGGCACTTTCGCATCCGAAGTCTGCACCAAGCCCGGCCAGTGCAGCATGCCGAGGGCTCATGGAATCAAGGAAAGTCTAGGCCTTCGTCACCGCGCAAAGTAAGAGGACCGATGACAGAAAGCAGCAACACACATGATGAGGTTGCGCCAAGCTCTCGAAGCGTTGCTTGGCCTAGCGGAAATGCCGCATGATCCGCTGCAGGCCTCCGCCCTGCTCGCCGCTGTCCTCGACCACGACACATTGAGCCGCTTCCAACTCAGCTCGCCATGCTGCGGAGTTCTGGATTGATGGCACGCACGACTCCTTCGACTCCCAAACGACCGTGATGTACTCGGAAAAGAGCACACCCAAACAAACACGAACCCCGGTCGGCAAAGACCCTGGAAACGTCAACCGCTTCAAATGCCACTACAAGCCTAGAAGGAACCCGTCACGACAACAAAGGAAGCCCTAAAACGGTGAAGAGTCTAGTATTGGTGAAGGTGTCTTTTAGATGTCTTACTTACGGGGCTAGCAATAACAAGAAAGCTCCCGAAGGAGCCCCGGAGGCCAAATCTAGATAATGGGGGCCTTCATGATTAGAATGGGGTTTGGGGCTCCTTTGTACCTTTTGGGTAGTTTTTGGGTTATAGTACTTCGAAACGCAGGAAGGTGTTTAGAAACTTGGGGGCTATACCCTCTTTCGTGATCCTCAGACTAACTTCCGAAACCATATGCTCGCAAACTCAAAACGCAAGCCGAAACAATCCAAAAGCCAAAGCTATAAACTCAACGCCCCCCAGACGAACTTGCAAGAGGAATCCTCACCGAACCCGATTACCTACCCTCACGACTTATGACTGATAGAATGGTAAACATCTCGTCTGAACCTCTTAAACCCCGAACCCTGAACCCCGAACCGTACCCCCAAAACTCAAACCGTAAACCTTTTCAGGAACCCTTCACCCCAGACGCCTAAACCCGCAACCCTACAGCCCATCAAAAAGCCTTTTAGATCCCTGTAAAGGCAACCCTGAACCCTAAACCCTAAACCGTGGACCCTTTAAAGGGAACCCAACCCCTTGCAGGTTTAAAGGAGCCCTACCCTAAACCCTAAACCCCTAAACTTTAATGAAACCCATTTGCTAAACCCCTACACCACCGAAATCCCTAAACCCCGAACCCTAAACCCCTAAACTCCCAAACCCCTAAACCTTAAAACCCCTAAAAGAGCCCTTGAAGGAGGCCCCTCAAAGTATCCCTTCAAGAGAACCCCCACAAATCCCCTCCACAAAAAAAACTAAACCCCTAAACCCCAAACTCCTAAACCCCTAAACCCCTACCCCTAAACCCTAAACCAAAAAAGGCCCCCTGGCCTCGATGTCGTTTTTGATCATCTCCGCGTGCTGCATCTTCTTGTTCTGCGCCTGCCACTCGGAGTAGTCCTGGTTTCAGGGTTTAGGCTTGGGTTAACACAGTTTAGGGTTTAGGGTTCAGGGTTTAGGTTTAGGTTTAGGTTTCTACTACTTGTCGGGTGTCATGGGGAACTAAAGCTTAACCTTTTTGGTTATAAAGGGGATGATATAGGGACTATACTACCCAAAAAAGGTTGAAGGTTGCCTACTCTACTACTAGGGGTTTATGGGGTTCTTTTTAAAGGGATCAGCATCATTATGATCTTAGTCATGCTCATCACGACGACCGTCATCATTGTCTTCGTCCATGTCACGATCACCCATCATCATCTTTTCATCATCATCGTCATCATCATAATGATGCTTGCAGTTTCGTTACGTAAGGGTTCTCTCAAGGGTATTATGGGGTTCCCTCATAGAGCTCCTTTCATAGTACTATGGGGGGTCTACAACAACAAGGATCCCCTTAAGGGAGTGGTTTAGGGTTTAGCTCAAAAGGGTTGCCTTAAGGGGTCTATCACGGTTTAAGGTTTAGGGATCCCAAGTTTATGATGGTCCAGGGTTTAGCTTCCACTGTTCCTTTTAAGGGTGCTAGGGATGTTTAGGGTATAGGTAGAAGGGTTCATGTACCTTCACAGCATATACTTTGGCAAATGTACTACCTTTGTAGCTACTTCAAGGCCGAAGTATCATACATATAATAAACAAATATACTTATCTGCACACACAAGGATCAATTCATGGAGTCTTCGGGTTAGCTACTTTCATGGGCCATACTGAGGTTTTGTACAGCGGTTAAGTAATACAGCTCTATAGCAGTTCCGTAACCAGTTGCTTCCTATCAGGCTTTTATCAAGAGTTTTACCAAGGATGTATGTGGGCTTCATCGGGCTTTCCAACAGTGTTGTACGGGGGCTACAGGGAGTAGGCCTGGATCCAAATCCGAGCTTTTGGGTGAGGTTAGAGTTTGGGTTTGGGAGTCTGGAGATTGTATTCTCAGGTTTTCACAGGCCCTTATGAGTTTTGTTATGATGTTGATATGACCTTATTCGGGCTTTATAACAGCTGCGTAGTCAGCAGCGTTCATGTGCTTCTCAGTGCTTTATCTGGTTGTATACGGTTTATAGTGAACCATTAGCAGGCAGGAGCAAAATGCGCGAACACCACGAAAAAAAACACTGCTTCGTTAAGAGGGCTTCTATGAGAGATTTATCCAAAGAGGCTTCTTGGTCCGGGAGCGAGCTTGCGAGCTTCTGCTGTAGTGGGAGGGTTTATGAGGCTGCGGGTTAGGGTTTAGGGTTTAGGGTTTAGGGTTTAGGGTTAAGGATAGTTGGGGCTGAGGGCTTTTGGGGTTTCGGGATGCTTGTGTGGCGTAGGGCTTAATTGCTCCGACCAAGACACACGCCTCCCAACCCGGAGCAACGCAACAGGGAACCAAGAATCTATCAGGGGAGGGTTTGGGTTGGTTTAGGGTCTTGCGTTACTGTTTAATGTAGGAACCTGATCAAGAAACCTTGGGCCCTTATTAGGGTTCCTTAATAGTATGAACCCTACTACTTTGGAGTTGTAGGCCCAAAGGTTTCTTAATCAGGCTCCTACATTAGAGGTTTCGGGATTATCGGCCCCACATCGCTAGGACAATACCTGCAGAAGTACTTGGAGGTTCATGGGACTTAGAAACTACAGTTATAAATACCTTAAATGCTGTTATAACTAGTTATAAGTATGTTTACCTTAATCATAACCGTAGTTACTAAGTCCCAGGAACCTCTAAGTACACTACCCAAAGCTGGAATCCTCAACCCTGCATTGCCCGTCCTTTTGCTCGAGGTAGTCCGTGGTGATGCGCTGCTTCTCTTCTGCCATCTCCTGAGTGCTTGGAGGTTCATGGGACTTAGTAAGTACAGTTCTAAGTACCTTGACTGCGGATATTTTGTTGATTATAAGTATAGTTACACCAACCTTAGTTGTAACCCTAGTTACTAAGTCTTGCTAAGATCCCATCAACATAGAGGCTCCAAGTGCTGCCATAACGACAGCTGCCAGTACCAACTACGACGAAGACAATTGCCACTGACTACTATGGGTATACTCGGACAGCGACGGTGAGGACAACTGCTACGACTGCTACTGCAAAATGTTGATGGCAACAGTGACCGAAACAAAAAAAGACTCGCCGGAACTCGGCCCGGTGACTTCACACCCTAAACCCTAAACCCTAAACCCTAGGGTCTAGAGATCACATGAGTTGGTGCGTTGTATCCGTCCATAGTCTAGATGCTAAATGGTTAAAACGAGCCTGCTGGGTGAGACACACCTGCACACACACACACACACACACACACACACCTTACGTTTGGTAAATAGGAAATAGAAGAATGGTAGTAATAGTAGTTATAATTGTACCCCTTTCCTCCATTCGATAACACACAGACGCACACCCCACATCCTCCAAACTCAAAGCCAATCCTGACAACCAGAGCCTCCTCCTATTCGTGTATATGTAAAATGAATCGGTAGCTGTATGTGCATACACACGTTAGTGTGTGCTTAATGAACTTATGCATGTATCTAAAAGTATAATATAGCTGCTCGAAAACGAAAATACTCACTGATACCTACTCTACTGCTCGACTACACAGAGCCCTCATCTCAAGCACGGCTCCCGATGATGGACCGCGCGCTTGAACTCCTCATGTTTGGGAGCTGTCACCCTAGGGATCCAAGTGCCCAAATAGTAGGGTTTCAATGTCCAAAAACCATTTGGAGTATGGATTTTGGGACCTAAAACCCTACTATTTGGGTACTTGGACCCTTAGGGTCAGGTTCAGGTGAGCAAGCCGGACCTTTGGGCTTAGGGGCTTAGGGTTTAGGTTTGGGGGCGGTTTAGGGTTTAGGGTTTGGGGTTTAGGGTCTAGGTTTGGGGGTTTAGGATTTGGGGGTTTGAGGTGTAGGGGTTTAGGGTTTAGGTTCAGGGTTTCGGTTTGGAGGTTTAGGTTTGGGGGATTGGGGGTTTAGGGGTTTAGGGTTTGGGGGTTTAGGGGTTTAGGTTTGGGGGTTTGGGGTTTAGGTTTGGGGAATTGGGTTTAGGGTTTAGGTTTGCGGGTTTGGGGTTTAGGGTTTGGGGGTTTGGGGTTTAGGTTTGGGGGCCCCGCTTCGCGTGTCTGGGTACGTCGCGATGCACCGGTATTTGTAGCACAAGTACTTCGGGTGCACGGTACCCCACTACGGCTGTTGCGACTACGACGCTGCTACTACCATCTACCAGTACTACGAGCAGGTCGCGAGCAATGCGATGCTAAAACAATCCCCACATGCCCCGCTGCCCGAACCAGCCAGATCTGCTTCTTGTATACCGAAATCTGGAATGTTCTGATTGGAGCCTAAACATAGGGGTATGAATAACTTGAGTAGGCCGGGTCCTTCATGGATGTTGAACTGGTGCTAAGAGGTTCTAAGGGGCTCTACAGCGTTGCGTATAGGAGCCAGTACCCTCTAGTTATGAATACAAAACTAGTATGGCATTACGTTCTCCACTAGCCCTAAACCTTATTGCATCCTTTTAGAGGATAAGTCGAGGTTCCTATGGGAGATCATGATAAGAAGGGAGGAGAACCTTTCCAGAAGGTTTAGTGTTGAGGGTGTCAGGGTTGAAGGTATCAAGGTCTTTTGGTCTAGCACAGGGTCTTAGGGTGAGGTTTAAAGGGAATAACAATTCAGGATTTGGAATTTGGCGCAACTCCCGTCGGATGTAGCTCCTGGTAATGCTTGCGGTCGGCGAGCTCCTGTGAAGCAAACGAAGACGATAAGCACATGTGCACATATATATATACATACATATATATATATATATATACATATATCTATATATATATATATATATGTGTAATATTATATTATATATATATGCACAGTATATACATAAGTATACACGTATATACATACAAATATAATCATGTGTATGTGCATGTACAGTTGCCTTTTGAAAAAGCATAAGACATCATCGGCGGCAAAAACTATCCCTGAGGTTTCAAGCACCTGTAAAATAGTAGATATACATGCATATATGTTCTTGATCAAGAATTTTCGTCGTAGGTATTGTAGGGGTGATGTAAGTACGAGAAGGGATTTAGTCAGGAAACTTCTGGTTTGTGGCTTGTCAAGGATTGGGTTTGATTTTGGAGTTTAGGTACGACGGCCCCTTGAAGTTGAAACTGCTACGACCCCGGCTTGCGAGAGGTTTGAAGTTGAAGAAACCTTCAAAAGGGGAAAAGGAGGGACCCTTAATGGGGATCCCTACCCTATAATGGGCTATATAATGGGTATATAATAGCTATATTAAGGGTATATACCTAAGGGGTGCTTATTAAGGGTCCCTCCTTTTACCCTTGGAAACCTGACAGTGTCAACCTCGAAGATGGTAAACAAACCCCTAGAGGGTCCACGTGCCTCAATACTCTACCCTAAGGGTCCATGTACCCAAATAGTACATACTTTGGCCTTGAAGTACTCCCTATGTAGGTACATTGGGCCCAAAGTATATACTACTTGAGTACGTGGACCCTTAGGGATATGGTTAGTTGTTAAAACTAGGGTCCCTCGTTGGGTACCCTAAATAATGGGTGCCGTACTATAAGAGGGACCCCAAAAGGGACCATAACGTTGACAACCATCCATATGCTTTTGCATCAAAGTAATGCCCATACAGGTACTGTCGGGCCAAAGTATATACTATTTGGGCACATGGACTCTTAGGGAACCATTAACCCTAGCGGGCCTTTGGCTGCACGTGACCATTCGTTCGAGTGTTTACCATCATGCCTGAATTTCGAGCTCGAACCGCATGTTGTGCAGGATTTCGGACTACGGCTATTATGTTTAAGCCCTAAACTCTAAACACTAGTCTCTAAGATCGTTTCGCCAAGCCCAGGTCCTGCTGCAGACTGATGTCCAAGGCTTGTCGCGCATTCCTGGGTTTGGGATGTTGGGTTTTGTGTTTAGGGTCTGGGATACTGAATTAATTAGGCATTCGCAAGGGCTATGACGGAACGAATATCATCATGGTGTCCATATCAATGTGGGTCTGCGGTCGTACAGAGGGTTGATGTGGAAAGTAAGGGGCCTCAAGCGGCCTCAGCTACTTAAACTGAGGTTCATATTTACAGCATACTTCGCTAGGTGGAGGATAACCTTACAGGAAGAACTATAAAGTCCGAAACCCTAAGGGTCTAAGTGCCCAAATAGTAAGGTTTTAAGGTCCAAAGACCATTCAGAGTATGGATTTGGGGGCCTAAAACCCTACTATTTGGGTACTTGGACCCTCTGGGAAAGAGCAACCTTATCCTGCGGGCCCGAGGTCCTATAATTATACCGGAAACCCTAAATTCAAACCGGAAACCCTCAGCCCCAAACCCTCAACCAAAAACCCAAGTAAAGTTTGATACCTCTGAAACCCTATGGGTCCATGTGCCCAAACAGTACGTACTCACCCAAAGGCTCCACACATACTACCATTATGGGAATTAGGTCCCCGAAACCATGATAAGAATGGTCTCTTGGGACCTATCTCCATAGCGGCAGTATGTGTGGAGTCTCCAGGGTATATACTTTGGCCTGAAAGTAGTCCCTATCTATGTACATGGTGGCCAACGATCTACTATACTCGTAACATGGGCCCTTATAACTTAAACCATAAACCCTCATGGTACATACCCTGAAGCTTTCCTTACAGGAACCCTTTAAGGGTACTATTTGGGAGTTTTCAAAAATAGGGCACCCCAATCTAGTACCCTAAATAGGAGGATCCTTATTATAAGGACCCCCAAATAAGGTACCACCAATTTTCGGAAACTCCCATTTGGGGACATGGACCCTTTACTATACTGAACTTAGAACCCTAGCAAAAAATATAATTTCAGCTGTTTCTTAGAGATTATAATAACCAAAAATTAAAAATTATTTCTAAGTAACCCTAAGTTTAGGGAAAGGCCTTAATCTCTAGCAGAAGATCTTGGGTTCCACATCTCTCCGGTTTAGCACCGAACGGCTTGGGGTTTACGGATTAGGGTCTAGGGCTTAGGGTTTAGGGATTAGGGATTAGGGTTTAGGAATTAGGGTCTAGGGTTAGGGATTGAGGTCTAGGGCTTCGGGGTTAGGGATTAGGGGGCGAACCTTCAGCCCTCCATCCAAAACCAAACCGCCCTAAACCCTAAACCCCAACTCTAAACCCCAAAAAACTTTAAATAAACCCAAAAAACCCTAAACTGCCAAACGCCTAAGCTACCCAAAAACCTCGACACCACGAATCTGAGGGAACACCACGCTTGGCCCCCGGACTCGTTGAGGCCACTCTCCAGCTCTTGACGTGCCTGCATGTATTCGAGGCTGTCCTGCTCAGAGACGTGTTTTTTTGCTTGGTGGGTTTAGGGCTCAGGGTGTGGAGTGTCTGGGGGAAAGCACGCTACCCATACTTGGACCCGAAATAACCTACCGTTTTAGGGTTCCTGGTGTTGAGTTCTGTATGCAAGTCCTTAAAAAGAAAACTTTTTGGGGTTAACGGTTAAGAAAGACCTTACACTGTCGTACCTTTTCTTGCTCATTTTCATACTACAGGATCCTAACCATAAGCTGGGTGACCCAACAAGACTTGCACTAAATTCTACTTAAAGGTTCCTGGGGCTTAGTGATTAGGGTGAAAACAGGTTACCTATACTCTAATTAACAAGTAGTTGTACTCCCAGTTAAGGTACGTATAACTGTACCCTACTTGTCGGGTATCATGAGGAACTAAATGTTAACCTTTGTGGTTATATAGGGATTATAGAGGGACTATACTACCCAAAAAAGGTTTAAGGTTGCCTGCGCTACTACTAGAGTACATAATAAGTCCCATGAAACTCCCAAACAAACCCCCAGGCTCCATAAGGGACCCCTACATATCCCTGTTAAGGACCCCTTATAGATCCCTGTAACACACCCCGACTTGGAAGTCTCAAGTCTATCCCAGAGGGTCCATACATAATTACTGCCATGATGGAATTAGGCCCCAAACATGCTTCAGGGTTGAAGGTTGTGTACAAGCAACAAGCCCACCCGAACCAATCAGATGCTCAGCGATGCTGGGCACAGACAGCGTGACTCCTTAATTACAGGGTGGCGCCCTTCAAACGGTAGTCGGAGACACAGGCAGGTCATAAGGCTTTCGGCAGAGCTCTTTTGTATGACTTCTTTGTATAAGCCCTGAAAAAGGTATGCTCTTTAGGGCTTTGGCTAGGTGGGTGCCGCCATAATTTTGAGTTTGGAGGTCGTTTCACATCATTCCCTAATGGTACATGTGCCCAAATAGTATCTATTGGCCCCAAAGTACCCAAATAAGGACTACTTTGAGGCCCTTTTTATATACCATTTGTGCACATGGACCCTCAGGGATTCTAATACAGGTTAGGGTTTAGGGCTTCAAACGATTTCGGGTGCAGGTTTTCAAGTTCCAAGCTGCGCGGCATTCAGGTTTGGCATTTGGAGAAAGATTTGGGGTTTGGGGTGCTTAGGCTTTCTGGGCAGAGCCCATCCCCGCCCCGCCCCCCTCGCCTACACCCCTCAACCCTGAAACCCTAAAAAGCTTGAACCCCGACACTGAAACTCTGAATCCGAACGCCCAAACCTGTGGTTCTACAGGACTTCTCTCCTCTAGCAGCTCTAGCAGCCCAACAAACCACAGAACCTAAAACGGTTAACGGTTTAGGTCCTCGAGGGCGTAGGCTTTAGGGTTATCCCGGCCCTCCAGAGACTTTAGTCCCCAAAGTATACCTGGGGATTCAAAAACCTACCGTTTTACGGGTTCGACCCTCTAATAAGGGGACATAACCTACTATTTGTAGGGTTTGGATCCACAGGTAAGTACTATTTGCACACTCGGAACCTTCGGGTTCTCCCTTTACGGGTTTAGGGTTTAAGGGTTTAGGGTGTTGTCCTTCTTGGTCTCTTTGGCCTTGCACTTCTCCTGCCATCCGTGCATGAAGTGGCAAGGGAACGGGTCCGTGCTTATTCCCCACCCTAAGGCTCCTACACGGATCATGGGCTTTCTGGGTGGGGATTGCGCTTTCAGGGTCAAGTTTGCGATGTCACTACGAGGGTCCACGAGCCTTAGCGTACTGTGAGGGTTTGTATACCGACCAGCACGATCCGCTCGATGCCATGCTTGACGACGACTCTTGGTATAGCGACATCCGCTGTATAGTGACGATTGGGGGGCTTTGTTGTGCCAGCATTTAGTTGAGCCAAAGTAAACAAACTCTCTGTCTCCCTCTGCACTCCGAGTTGAAACTCGTAATTTATCTATGTCCGGTCTTGCTTGTTGTTGCAAGCCCTGAAAATTAAGGATTGCTCGTGGGTGCTTCGTGTTGCTTTTGCTAAATGCAACAGACTATAAAAAACATATACCTACTATTCAGTCTATTTCCAATTCGGATCGTTTTGTTCGAAGTTCTCGGTTTTTGTTAGGGGCTCAAGCTGAAAGAAGAAGACCGACTTTTCTTCCCCACTCGAATCTGCAGAGCGACGTGGGAGTGAGAACTGCAGTGACCACTTCAAAAGCACGTGTCTGCTCACGTGATTCGGGTGGCTGGCCACTGCCAGCTGCTTTACTCGCTTCACTGCAACCTCACCCATATAGTTCGCACTGTAGCGAGGGTTGATTCTGTACTCGCCAATAAAGTCAATCACCTCGTGCTCAAACATATGTTGCTTGGGTCGCACCTTCCAGCGAGGGATTCCATTGGCCAGGCTATTGAAGCCAATCGATCGCAAGAGGCCCGGTACAGATACTGGTAGTAAGCAGACTCGCAAAAGCGGCATTGATCTTCTGTGAAGTAACTGCCATATCTCGAGATATATGGCATTTGTATACGTCTACCACAAACGGACCCCGAAAGCCCTGAAGGCAAGTACTTTAAGCGCAAAACCCTAATCCCTAAACCCTAAAACCCAAAACCAAACAGAAGGGTCGATCCTGGGGCCTGCGTTTGTGCAGGAGCTTGGGGAGTTTCGTATGCCTTCGAAGGTACCTAAACCTTAAACCGCAAAACCATGAGCCCTCAAGGCCTAAACTTACGTTTGGTTAGTAGGGAATGGAGGAATGTGGCACAACTACCATTCTTCCATTCCCTACTAACCAAAGGCAAGTAAAGGATGTAGTTTAGTGCCCGAGAAAAAGCGCAGGTTCGGAGTGGAAGCGGGGTTGGGGCTCGGGGGCTGTGGCGTTATGGCTTCGGTTTGTTTGGGAAATCTAAGGGTTTAGGGTTTAGGGTTCGAAAGTACGCCAGCTCTACAGATACGAGTTGACCTTCCCCAATACTCCAAACATACGAACAGATCCCTAAACCCTACCTTAACCCCAAATATCCTACCTTTCTAAGGACTTAATTGTATATCAGGAAATCACAATAAGGAGACCTAAGAAGGGAGCTTCTTCAAGGTAAACCCTTAACCCTAAACCCCCGAACCCTAAACCGTCAGGGCATCTGAGATCTTGTGAGTTGCCCTTAGGGTCCATGTGCCCAGACAGTAGATACTTTCGCGCTAAGGTACCTGTCTAGGGACAACTTTTAGGGCCAAGCCTGAAGATCCGAAAACCTACTGTTTTGTGGTGTTATACCCTACAATTAAGGGGTCAAAACCACCGATTTTGTAGGGTTTGGAGCTACGGAAAGTATAAACTATACAGGTATGTGGGGGCCCTTAGGGTTGTATACTTGGCACCACCAAATGGCCAGAGCAAGATCCAACATCTTGTTTGCCAATGAACCCGAAGCTCTGAATCCTAAAACCCAACCCGCCCCCATTAGGCCTTGCTTTCGGGTTTTATGGTGTATGGAGTTCCAACCACACACTCCAAAGAATCAACTAAACCATACCAAACCCCAAAGCCTTCAAGGTATTCTGACATTCAAACCTTGGGTGCGGCCCCCACTCAGTAATAGTTGAATAACATTCATAATACAGATATATTAGGACCTTAATGGTAGCCCCCCTAAACCCTAAACCCCTAAACCCCTAAACCCTAAACCCTAAACCCTCATTATAGACTCTTAATGTAAGGGGGCCGTACCTAATTCAAACCCTTCTGGCCTGAAACTCCTCAAACCCAGAGGGCCCTAAAGGGTTGGCTCAGGTTTCAGACTCATAGATTAGAAGGGGCCCCCACCCTGTAATAGTGGCATCACCCTAGGCATCTAAGGACTCATATACTAAGGCTTTTGGGCCCAAAGACCATACTATATAAGGCTTTTGGGCTATTTTGATGCCCAGGGTAATAGGAACATAATAGGGCCCTAATATAATCCTTATAGTCACTATTACAGGGTGGGGGCAGTTTCGAACTCATAGACTCTGAAACCCCTTGACCAGGAACTATGCCACATGCTGAAAAATGCAAGATCAACCCAAAACCCTACCCTGAAACCTGAAGCTCCCAAAAGACCCCCCGCCCCCCGTTCTAACTTCAGCGCCCTCAGAGCCATGAACAATACGGCGTAGGGTTTATAGCCCTTAGAGCCAGCATCAAAAAGGCTTAGGGCTTAGGGTGTGAATAATCCCTGAGGGAGCTGTCTTCTTTTGCTTCAACACCGAATCCTAAGAACACTAAAGTTCACTAAAGCTGAAAATGCTTAATATAGGCGCCTCAATAATTAGAACAGGCTTTTGGGGCCCTTTAGGGTTTAGGGTTTAGGGTTTAGGGTCTAAAATCATAACAAGGAACCACCATAATTGTATAGGTAATTACTTGGAGTGGCAAAGGGACTTAGTAAGTAGGTTATAAGTAGAGTTATAAGTACCCTAAATGGAGTTACCCCAATTAAAACCCTACTTATAAACGACTTACTAAGCCCCCTTGCCCCTCCAAGTAGACCCCTATATTAAGCGATGTATTGGGCCTCCTCTCTTGCCATCTCCCACCTGATGGAGGCCTGCAAGCAGGAGTTTGCTAGTGTAGGGGTGATTAGAATAGGGTTCTGTGATCCTTTGTGCTGCAATCATAATAATAAGGGATCCCTAAAGAAAAATCTTGCGAACTAGTCATGATTTGGGCTTGGGGATCATGTGAGATTGGGGTTTCGGGGTTGGGATTCGGAGTTGAAGTTTCAGGATTGGTGTTGATGGTCTAGGGGGATCCTAAATTAAACCCTGAACCCTAACGTTTACCTCAATCCTGAATAACCTACGTTTTTAGGGCTCCTTATCATGATTTCCTTCTACAAGTCGTTAAAAGGTAGGTCCTTCAGGGTTAAGGTAGCGCTTAGGGGTTAGGAGGGTCAGGTTTCGAGCTTGGGTCTCAGCAGGAGTTGAAGTTTCGGTTTGGGTGTAAGGGTCAACTTGGAGGTTTACTGGTGCTATAACCAATTATAGGTATAGTTACCTTGTTTATAACCATAGTTACTACGTCCCATGAACCTCTAAGAAAGGAGTTTAGGATTCAAGGTCATGAGAGTTCTGGGATAAGGGTGTAAGGGTCAAAGGGGTTTAGGATTCAAGGTCGTAAGGGTTCTGGGCTAAGGGTGTCGAGTAAAGGGCTATTAGAGTCAAGGGTGTTAGAATTAACATTTAGGGATTAGCAATTTCACGCTTAGACATCATTGTAGTCCTCAGAAAAAGCGTCCTATTCTTGTTGCTCTGTTGTGTGAGCAGAACCCTAACCAAACTAAACTACAGTTGCAATACTACTGCCGGGAGCCCACCAAAGGGAGCTTCCCTGAGAGCCCAGCTTAAGCACCCATTTACCGCATACTAGGCCCAAGCTATTCATACCCTACAGGGCTTCCTGCTGATCTTGGTTTTAGGCTCTAGGGTTCGGGGCTGATAACCTACTATTTGCTTAAGAACCCACCAAAAAATAAAAAATGATAATCCCTACATTATCCCTATAAGGAATATATTCTTATTTTTTGGGGGTTCTTAAGCAAATAGTAGTAACCAATCTCTAAACCATCTACTATGTTATAACTGATAATTTTAAGGTCCTTATGATAAGGGTCCTACCGTTTAGGTATTTGAAGAAGAAGTTTCCAAGATCTTGACCCTAAACCCTTAATCCGAAGGAGTTCCTGGACTTCTGGAACCCTATAAACCGAAAACCCCAACCCTACCTGGAGCTCCAAAAACCTACTGTCTAAGGGTTAAACCCTATAATGAAGGGGTCATAACCTACTATTTTGTAGGGTTTGGGAATACAGATAATCCGAAGCACTAAACCCGAAGCTAAACCCTAGCCCTAAACCCAGACCCTCGTTCCCACCTGTGGATCCGTAAACCCTACTGGCTTTATTATGGGGGTAGACCCTGCAACTAACGGGTAATGATCTAATCCTAAATAAACCCCTACTTAGGGGCTGATTACCCTAGCCCCCAAAAAGGTTAACCTTTTCAACTATGCCAGGATGACAAAAGCCTCAAAAACTTAAGTGTTATCTACTCAGCGACCCTAAACACTGCACCCTAAACCCCTAAACTCTTCACCCCTAAAACCTAAACCCCGATACCATAAAGCCCTTCTCCGGCCTCTAGGCCCTTCATGCTCCGGGTGTCCTTGCGCAGCTGCGCCAGCTTGTAGCGAAGTGCCTTCCCCCAAAGGCTCCATGTCCCCATATAGTATATACTTAGGCCTTGAAGGACCTGTATAGGGACCCCTTTAAAGCTTAAGTATCTACTATAAATAAAGGTACATGGAGCCTTTGGGTCCGAGAGGGTCCATAGAAACCACCATTCTGGAATTAGGTCACTTAGGGTTTGGGGTTTAGGCCATGTAAACGTTTCGGGTTCCTGAAGGACCAGATGGCCCTTAAAATTGGGTGCCCTTTTGCTTGATGAGAACCTTACACCCGTTTAGGGTTCACATCGTGTTTACGGCTTGGAGAAAGGGGCGCCTGTCCGTCGCCTGGGCTTTGAAGTAGCCAGGGAGAAAGAAGTATAGACTTTGATGTCATAATGGTTCCCTTTATGCAACAGGTCCCCAACAAGGTATTAAAGTATGGCAGTCACGGGATTATAGTTTCCAAGAGGTGGAGACGGAGCTCCTCCAGTCGCACTCGCACTAGGCCCGGTTTAGGCTTTGGGGTTTAGCCTCACTAGGCAGGACGCCCAGGAGGAATCATATTCTGCCGATGCGCTACGAAAGGAGGTGGAGGAACCGGCAGCATGGCTCTAAATTGCTGCTGGTAACAATACTTGAAGGATCGTGGGACTTAGTAACTGGGGTTATAAATAATGTAACCATACTTATACTTACTTATAACCCAAATTAAGGTACTTATAACCTTACTTACTAAGTCCCAGGATCCTCCAAATAAGGGCTCTATTAAAGGGTACTTGGGGGGGTGCTGGGAAACCCCAAAACCCTAAACCCTGAACCCAAACCCCAGGAGCCCCTAGGACCCCTGGTAGATCCCTGAAATCCGGAACCCTAAACCTTGAAGCCACACCCCGAAGCCTGAACGCTAAATCTTACAACAGCGGAAACTCCCGACCCTGACCGCAGAGATCCTTACATGGGCGTTTCCGAAAATTAGGGCTACCTTAGTTGGGGGCCTTGTTGAAAATGAATAATGATCCTACTATTTAGGATACTATATTTGGGCGCCCAGTTTTCGGAAACTCCCACATACAGGCTCTCACCCTACATCCCCAAACCCTAAACCCTTAAAGGACGCCCAAAATGGAACCTTTAAACTAACCGTGAAACGGCTCTACCTGGACCCCACATCTCCTTCGTTTTTCGGGTTCCGTATAACGTTTCTTCATACACTAAACCTAAGAGTAACCTAGGAATACAAAGGGTGCCCTTTTTGCTTCAAAGGGGGTTAAAAGGGAACCTGCCTAAACCCTAAAAACAGGAAGAAGGGCCTACTCTGGGTCCCAGTATAACCCTGTGCTTCCAGGGACCTTATTATTGGGTTCTTAAAGGGCCTAGGGCCTTAACTATAAGGTCCTTGGAGGCGTAGGGTAAGTTATTAACAGGCCGGGTTTTTTCGTGTTAAGGTGAAGCCTCTACTCCGATCCACAAAACCGCTTGGTAAATCCACAATAGAACACTTCCTAGAGTCGTCATATAGGGTTTAGGGGTTTAGGGGTTAATTAAGGGTTTAGGGGTTTAGGGTTTTGGGATGGTAGTTCAACATTTTGGTTTAACCAGCTTCTTACTTAAGTTCCTATAGGGTACACCTCAAGGAGAAACTGCAATGGTGACGCCTCAATGTCCATTTGCGTTGGCTTCCTTCCTCGAGCTGGCATCGGATGGTCTGGTTCGTAAGTGCTTCTTCAACGCATGGACAAGGGCTTAGGACTTCATTGAGGCTGTGTATAGGATTTATATGAAACGTATATGGTTCGCAAAGGGTAATTTGTGTAGCCCTTGTTGTCTTTCAGTGTTCAAAGTTTTTTTTACTTAACTTGCACAAGACTACTTACATCCCTAAACCAGAAACCGCAGCGAAACCCTGAACCCTAAGTCGTAAACTCTCACTCTGAATGCTGAATTGCAAGCCCCTCTGCTAAACAACAGCGCAGCGTGCCCACACAAAGAAAGCTGGGTTCTAGTTAAGCTAGGAGCTGAGTTTAAGCTACCATAAAGAATGCTCTGAACCCTTAGCCCTCAACCTACCATGGTAGCTCAAGCTATAAGTTTCCAAAGTACGTACATAGTAGAATGTAGGGTTTCAATAGTCGGAAGTACTATAATGGTTTTGGTAATTATTCTCCCATACCGGAACCCGTAAAGGATCCCTTAAAGGAACCCTTAAAGGAGCACTTACAGGTACTTACTATTGGGGCCTTGATAATTAGAATAGGGTTTTGGTGCCCATTATACCAGAATTACTCCAAAACAGTATTGAAACTTTTTCAAGCCCCTATATTAGGACGCTTTGGATTAAGAAGACTCTTCAAGAGCCTAGCCGTGGCTCTGGCCCTAAGGCCCTTAACAAAAAAACGATCTTCTACATGGAGTTCCTGTAAGATGCACGTAGGTTTAAGGGTTCGGGCTTTGGGTTCAGGTTGAGAATTTAGGGTTTTAGATTTGGGAGTTTCCGACAATAGGGGACCCTAACATAGTACCTTAAATAGTAGGATCCTTCTTATAAGGATCCCACAATAAGGTACCACTGTTTTCGGAAACTCCCATTTTAGAGTTTTGGGTTTTGGATTTGGGGTGGTAGCCCGAAGGGTCCTGCTAGGCGTCCTTTAAGGGTTCCTTTCAGGGTTCCTTTAAAGGGTTCTTGTATGGGAGAATAATTACCCAAACCATTATAGTACTTCCGACTATTGAAAACCTACATTCTACCATATTATATCCTTTAAAGGGTTCTACAAGGGTTTTAGAGGGTTTACGGCTAAAGGGTCCACGGTACTCAAATAGTATATACTCGGGTTTTATAGTAATTATAGTCCCGACCATGTATATGCTATTTGGGTACATCGACCCTTTGGGTAGTAAAGGGTCCCAAGTTAGTGAACCCTAAACCCTAAACCCTATACCCTAAACCCTAAACCCTGTGTAGGGTGTAGGGCTTCGGGGAACCCAAAGGGCTCCAAGTGCCCACATACTGTTGATGATATAAATCTATAAGGGTACCTTTTAAGGGGTTCCTTTCAGGGATCTATAGGGTTTAAGGTTTAGGGTTTGGGAATAGAAATCCCGCATTACCTTAAGGACCCTAAACTATGGGAGTTATGCTATTTTCCGTATTATGGGTCATGCAGGATTTATATTATCAACCATAGTAAGGGTTTAGGTACCGAAAACCCATTCAGGGGAGAGTGTCTGGGACTTGAAACCCTCCAGGATTTAAGGAACGTGGACCCTATGGGTTGGTACTAATTCAAGGATCCTGGGACTTATAGTAGCTAGAATGATACTTAAGGTAACCGCACTTAGAACTACTTATGACCCCAACTGAGCAAGCTAGAACCTTACTTACTAACTAATGTCGAAACCGGCTTAAGAAACCCTGTGCCTATAACACCAAAATAGTAGAATTCATATAAGGCACCCTAATAAAGGGCCAAGGTTTCTTAATCAGGTTCCTACACTAAGTCCCATGATCCTCCAAGTGCACGGCTTAGGGTTAAGGGCCTTGTGACAGCCTTGTCTTACAGAGCTTTGCGGTTTACACTTAGAGGCTCATACCCTACCCCTATTTTAGGGCGGCTACTTTTTAAGATAACAGATCCTAACCATAAAACTAGGTATCCTAAACAGGGGTAGGGTATGAGCCTCTAGGTAGGGTTTAGGTTTTAGGGTTTGCACAGGGCTTCGAAGGGCTGAAGCTAATAAAGAGTTCGAGGTTTGGTGCTTCAGGTTTTCGGTCGTAAATCACCTTGAAACCAAAGCCCTAAAACCCTAAACCCCTAGACCCCATACTCCCCGTAGACCCTAAAATTCCTGAGCCCTTTAAACCCTGAAGCCCTTGGAGCCTAGCCCGAAAGCTCCAGGCCCAGATCTTGAATGCTGCATGCCCCATACCTATACCGGATTTTAGACCCCTAGCGAAGAATGTAATTTTCGCTGAAGTTCTTACGGAGTATGATAACTAAAATGGGAGTTTCCGAAAACAGTGGTACCTTATTGTGGGATCCTTATAAGAAGGATCCTACTATTTAAGGTACTATGATACAAGTGTCGCAAGACTTGGAAACGGATGCTTCGGGGCCCTCGGACTCACAGGGTGGGCATTACTTGGAGGCCCTTTTGACTTAGTAAGTAGGGTTAGTAAGGTGGGTTATGGGGATTATAATGGGGTTTCTAGGGGATACTAAGTAGACTTACTAAGTCAACAGGGCCTCCAAGTAGGGTACAACCACCCTAGGTAATCAAACCAAGAGTTTAGCTTTAGGTATCAGGATTCCGATTTTGGGTGTAGGATTTCGGATTGCCAAGAGCCAAATGACCCTAAACCGTGGTGTCTTCAGCAACGAAGCCTCGTCGGAAGCTACACAACATGCCTTTGCACATCATTGTGCAGAGCTTGTGCTCCACCTTTGTGTGTACGGCTGGGGGCAGAATGCAACAACAAGCGCGACACTGAAAGGAAGGAACATATAATCATAATGACTCGACGTACTCATTCCAACTGTTCCTGCAGAAACTGGCACCGCCATATTCAGTATGACCCCATGTGACGATGGATCCATCACCAAGAATAGCCGCAAAAGCTGCCTCCGTCGCTTGTATCTTCTGCACACTTCTCAGCTTGTCCTGTACAGCACTGCTGTCACCACCAAGGCCAGGATCGCCCCAGGTGATTACCGATCGGTCACCAAGAATGGCGGCAAAGGCTGCACCAGTCGCTTGAATCTGATGCACATTCCTCAGCTTGTCCTGAACATCACTGCTGTCAGCACCAAATGCAGGCCCACCCCAAGTGATGACCGATCCGTCACCAAGAATGGCAGCAAAGGCGCCAGCAGAGGCTTGGATCTGCTGCACGTCTTTCAGTTTATCCTGCACAACACTACTGTCACCGCCATGGGAAGCAGCACCCCAGGTCACGACAGAACCATCGTCCACAATGGCAGCGAAAGCAGGAGCGGTGGATTGGATGTGCTGCACAGTCTTCAGTTGATCCTGGACAGCACGACTGTCGCCACCATGTTGAGAATGACCCCAGCTCACGACAGATCCGTCACCGAGAATTGCCGCAAAAGCGGCCGTTGAGGCTCGGATCTGTCGAACACTCACCAGCTGATCCTTCACATCGCGAATGTAGCCACCACGGCCGGGATGACCCCAAGTCACGACGGATCCGTCGCCAAGAATGGCAGCAAAAGCTTGATCAGTTGCATGTATCTGCTGCACATTTCTCAACCTCTCCTGCGAAGCACTGCTGTCAGCACCATGAAACATGGAGCCCCAAGTCACGACGGATCCATCGCCCAGAAGGGCGGCAAAAGCGCCCTTGGAGGCTTGGATCTGCTGCACATTCTTCAGCTGATCCTGCACAAAACTACTGTCACCACCATGGGCAGGCCTTCCCCAGGTTACGACAGATCCGTCACCAAGAATGGCGGCAAAAGCGACGGAAGATGCTTGGATTTGTTGCACATCCTTCAGTTGATCCTGCACACCACTACTGTCGCCACCTTCCAAAGGATTGCCCCAGGTCAGGACAGATCCATCGCCGAGAATGGCAGCAAAAGCACCATGAGATCCGCATACTTGAACCTGGCAAAGATGCAGTGTCAATGCATCCCCATCTTTCAGCTCCCAATCCTTGATCGCTGTGCTCGGATCCAGCAAGCTTCCAGCAGAGTCCAGTAGTCGCCCTCTTCCGACTCCGAGTGCAGTCTGTGCTCGATGTTTCAATGCCCTGACATCTTCATCCAAGCCGACTTCCACGGTAGCGGTTCTACCGCTGAGCAGTCCAACTGTCACTGCAATCGACATGTTGCACAAAACTGCTGTTGTGGTAGCACGCGGGGGGCCGTAATGACGGGATGGCAAGTGGATACCAGTACTATAGTTATAGGGGCCTTGAAAACCATAATAGGGTTTTCTGGATATAAGAGGGACTCTATACAGTAGAAGCCAGAAAGTTGGAATATCATTATCGTAACCCATTTAAGGTAAATTGTAGGGGATCCTACCATTAATCCATATTCCAACTTTCTGGAGTTCCCTTTAATAGGTTTTCTGGATATAAGAAGGACTCTATATTACTGCCTACTCAGTCCTCAACATGACCCTTAAACGTTGATTCGGGGTATGTGGCTCATTCTTCCAATCCCCTGGCCTTGAGAGGCCCTTGCTGAATCTCGGTGTGCCCAGAGACTCCAAGATCCCTTAATTAAGGAGTATGCCGTAAATCATATTAATAATATTTTTTATGGTGTATATACATATATATATGTGTGTGTATATATATATATATATATATATTTATATTCCGTACGTAAGGGATATTGGAGTCTGTAGGTTGCCAGCAGTGGATAGCAGGCTCGACACGTTATGGGTGTCTACAAGCCGGATTTGGGAGTTTCCTGAGCTAGGAGGTGCTTCTACAACATTTGAAAAATTGTAATTAGTAGGTAACTTGACTCACTTCTGAACCCCTTCTAAAAGTTAAACTTTTAGCCTCCTTATTGTAGTTCATAGAGAAACCCAGAAAGTTAAAGTCTAAAGAGCCAACTAGAAGAACGCCAAGGTAAGATCCTCTTAAGCCCAATAAGAGCAAATATGGAATGTTCGGAATGCCCCAAAGCCATACCTGGTTAGGGCTGATCTAGTGCGTTTTCTTGAGCCAGCTACGTTAAGGGCTTAGGATTGAAAGAGCACCAAGACGAAAATCACGAAGATCACTACGACCGTGACCACCAGGATGACCGGGAGAGTGCGAGGGATCACTAAGAGACCCCCAGGAGACCACCCAGAGAAAATTAGGAACAGGAGGAACGACTCGAAGACACCGAAAGACTGCAAAACGACCAGCAGGAAACCACCTAAACCCTAAACCCTAAACCCTAAGCAGACCACCAGGACACCGCCAGGACGCCACTGTCAAACAAGTACCGGTTTAGGGTTTAGGGTTTAGGGTTTCGGGGTTTAGGGTTTAGGGGTTTAGGGGCAAACACGGAAACATTCCGTCTCCAACCCAAAGGTAAAAGTCGCACCAGCAGACACAATCAGTGGAACTCCAATGTTGAAACGGTTTAGGATTTAAGGAGTTAGGGTTTAGGTTTAGTTTAATGCTTCCACCGGGGACGCGAAAAACGGCTCCTTTCAGGATACCTAAATGGTTTCTGGGTTCTAAACCGGGTTGCAATACGGCGGTAAGACGAAAGGTTGACCTGCTTGCGGCTTCACAGAATGGAGGCCCCCATTCACCCTAACAAGATGGATCCACCGGGTACTCCTCCAGCCCATTTTAAAGTAGCTCAAGTTCAAAACGGTGTATGAAATACCCATTTAGCCAAGCCATGTATTTGAAACCCTAAACCCTAAACCGAATTTGGAGCCTCCGGACATTCCCCTACAGGACAACGGTCTCAGAACAAAAGGTGACAACTGTTGCCCTCCCCGATCGGTGTCAATGTGCCCAATGTAGCGTATGCATATGGGTGGTTGTCAAAATTGGGGTCCCTTTTTGGGTCCTTAATATACTACGGCACCTAATATTTAGAGTACCCCAAAAAGGGGCCATAATTTTGACAACCACCCATACAGACCTTAAAGGGGATCCTTTTCTAGATGATTTAGTGTAAACAGCAAAGAATACTATCAGGCAGGTATCTGCATTTGCACCCTAAACCCTAAAGCATACATTATATGGGTGATTTAGAGGTTCTGAAATTGAAACTAAGGACTGAACCTTAAATTCCTATACCCCTCAACCCTGAACCTTAAATTCCTAAACCCCTGAACCCTGAAGCTTAAATTGCAACAAGGGTCTTGACGCTCCGTAGCCACCCACGCTGAGTGACAATCGCTCCGGAGGCGGGGACTCAGCAGGAAGGGTGGGCTGCAAGGTTTGGAGGCATTGCAAAATAGAAAAAGGGTTCCTCTAAAGGGTTCTCTTTAGTCTCCTTGTCGGGTATCATGGGGAACTAAAGGTTAACCTTGTTGGTTTCTTTCGGGATTATATGGGGACTATACTACCCAAAAAAGGCTATAGGTTGCCTACTCCACTACTAGGTTGTAGGTTTCTATTCCAAGGGTGACTCTAAGTAAGCGTTGCTGTTATCGGGTTTTCAAGCTTGGGGGGTTAAGGTTTAGGGTTTAGGGTTTCCCAAAATTTTCAAGCTTAGGGGGGTTAGGGATAAATGTGGCGGGCTACGTGGTTTGTGGGGCGGGGTTGCGACTTGCCACGAATTTGGACACCCGATGCCCACTAACTACAGCGAGTAAGAACACAAAACTGCAATTTGTTCAGAAATTTGTAGGTTGAGAAAAATTGGGTTCAGGGTGAGAGGGATTGTTGAGAAGGCCTGAAGGCTTGGGGCTACGAGGTTGTTGTAGAAGAACTGGCCTGGCATAAAGGTTCGCAAGGATGGCTTCTCTGAGGAGCTTTCCTTGTGTCTAGTTCATGGTTGGGATAGGATGAAAAAATTACATTCTTATTCCTTATTGGGTTTAATTACCCATAAAAATGTAAAATGTTACCCAACTATGACAAAGATGTGAGGTGCTTTTGAAGCATCCCATGACCAGGTTTTAGGGGTTTAAGGTTTTAGGGTTTTAGGGTTTAGGGTTTAGGGTTTAGGGTTTAGGGTTTTAGGGTTTTAGGGGTTTAGGGTTTTAGGGTTTAGGGTTTTAGGTTTTTTTGGCTTTAGGGGTTTAGGGTTTACGGTTTAGGGTTTTAGGGTTTAGGGTTTAGGGTAGTTTAGGGCGGCTTCATGGCTCTGGTAGGGAAAAGCAGGAACAAAGCTTGCAAGATATCCTCAGCCCGAAAAAGTGCCGTAGAAGGCAATTATACGATGAGTACGAGGGGGGGGACCACAAGAAGACACGATTTCAAGTCTTTCTGGCCGAGATAGTAAGCACGGTGAAAGATTGGACGCAGAAGCAAGTACTGTAGGCTTTGAAGGGATTACAGTAGGGTTTATCATCCACCCACTAGGCCTCCATGATGGAGGTAACTACAAGCCTAGGTGGTCGTCGAGACCTACAGGCACACTCTAGTCCATGGTCGGGATCGTATCAACAAAAACTCACTTCGACTCCTTCTTGGGCTTCAGAACCCATAAAGTATAAAATGTTACCCAACTATGACAAAGTACACCTTCCCGCCCGGAATATGAATAACTTAGAAGCTGCCCCCACCCTGTAATAGTGGTATCATAGGTATATAATCGGGCCCTATTACAATCCTTAGAGTCACTATTACAGGGTGGGGGCAGCTTCTAATGAATAACCATCAACCCTAAACCCTGAACAGCACCCAAGGCGCCATGACGACAGGGGGAGTGGAAGTCTTGCCCTCAGCGAGTCAGGCTAAGCAGTTCGTTCCCCAGGTCGGCAGACAATGCGGGAGCAGGGTTTCGGGTTTAGGGTTAAGCATTTTGGATTACGGTCCGATGCAGTAGCTCCGAAATAAGTTCAAGATTAAGATCGAGCTTGGCAAAAAGAAAGATATCGAACAAGGACGTGCAACATCGTATGCTCCTCACCGTGGCGGAGCCCATACGATTGAGGGACGTCGGCGCCCTGCCACCCCCCTCTAAACCCTAAACTAAGACGTCCTTTAACTTCTTGCACTAGACTGGAGGCCGGGACGAACTAAGGGTTCCTCTAGAGGGTTCAGTTGCGGGTACCAGAAGGGTTGAGGGTTTAGGGTATAAGGGTCCATGCCACGACTATAGTAGACCACACGTGGAGTGGCATGCTCCTCTGATCTTATTGACCAGCGAACTTTAAGGTTCAAGGACTAGGGTTTAGCAAGAAGTGCAATCAACCAAAGACACTGATATGAGAGGTTGAGGTAGCGACACCGAACCTTGCGCCTCTCTTACCCTAAACCCTAAACCATAAACCCTAAACCCTAAACCCCCTAAACCCTAAACCCTAAACCCTAAACCCTAAACCCCCTAAACCCTAAACCCTAAACCCCCTAAACCCTAAACCCTAAACCCTTTTCCTTAACCCACGACAGTCTTACCTTCACCTGACCCAGTCCCTACAGATTCGGAGATCTTGGGGTTCAGGGTTCTACCTCTAGTCTCCATAGTAGTTCCTGTTTGGGGTTACCTTTTAGGATCCTTGATAGAAAATTGGTTAAACCCAAAAAAAGGAACTACAATGGAGACTATAGGTACGTTAGGCCTTGAAGTGTTCAGGTTTTTGGGTTTTGTACTAGAGAGTTCACGGTTTAGCGGTTTAAGAACCTACGCAAAACACTGGCCGAGGACATAACCCAAGGTAAAGGCCATTCCCACGACACGAGCCAAGAAACACTCTACCCGATTCCGCTTTAGTCGCCCAAGTTTCCAGCCTTTGCATGACATTTAGAACCCTTACAGTAGCCCTCATAATAGTTGTTTTAGTAACCCTTGTAGAAATGCTCATAGAACCCAAGCCCTAAGCCCGAATCCTGTCAGTCCTGTAGGAGCCGGCTCTCATCGCAAAAACCTATGACCCGCCATCCTACACCTTGAACCCCCCCTCAAAGAACAACCATTTTGTAGCGCATGTATCCCTAAACCTTACAAAGAAAAACCATCATGTAGTGTGGAAACCCTAAACGTTACAGGAACCGCAAAGCACACTCCAGGCCGTCCACCCGCACTGGCACCGGTGCGGGTCGTGAGTTCACCTGGAGGTCGAATGCCGGAATCTCGGTGAGTACGTTGTTTGGGTAAACCCTAACCTCTAAATGGACCCTGAAGAACCTGCCCTTTTAGGGTTCCCCATTATGATTTCCTTATAGACTTCCTTAAAAAGGCAAGTTTCTGGGTTCGAATCGAAATGTAGAACTATTGTAGGGAACCCTGAAGAAGCATTGGCAACTATGCCGGCTTCTGTATACGGTTGAAGGCTCAAGCTGATCAGACCTTGATTGAAGATCTTGTTGGGAGTTATACTTCCGTTTCAGCTTCTAGATTCTAGACCCAACCAAACTTTAAGTCCATACCTGGAACAAGCTCCCGCCTTTTCAGTTGTTGTTTTGTTGAGGGGACCGGGAAGCTTCTGGGCTTTGAAGTAGCCAGGGAGAAAAAAGTATAGACATTTATTTCATAATGGATCCCTTTATGTAACAGGTCCCCCCAAAAGTGTTAAAGTATGGTGCTCCAAAGAACAGGCTTAGGGCTAGCACAATGGTTCCTACAAGGGGTTTCCATGAAGGCCACTACATGAGGCTTTGGGGGTTGAAGTCATCCGAGTTTTGGTGTCTTTATTTTAAGCCGGGTTTAGGGTTTAGGGGTTTAGGGTGTAGGGTTTAGGGGTTTAGGGTTCAGGGGTTAGGGGGTTTAGGGTTTGGCGTCTTTACCTTAAAAAGCTTCAATGAAGCTTTTTAACTTACTTATAACACTAGTTACTAAGTCCATGAATCATGGGACTTAGTAACTAGTGACTAGTGTTATAAGTAAGGGAAACATACATAGCATTACTTCTAAACCCAACTACATGAAGTACTGATCACCATGCGTATTAGTTCAGCCCCATGATCCTGTAAGTACGGCTCTAGGTTCCTCAGTAACCCCTAAATAATGAGGGTGCCCTTTCTCTGAATATTCAGTTTTTATCAAGAGACACCAGACTGAAAAGGGCAAAAACATACTACTCAGGAACCTAGGGTTTAAGGTAGAAGCCAGAAAGTTGGAATATTATTATCCTAACCCTTCTATGGTAGATTATAGGGTATCCTACCACGAAACCATATTCCAACTTTCTGGAGTTCCCTGTAAGGTTCCAGAATTCAAGACCGGAGGTCGGTAGGTTATGAGATCCAGATATTGGGTCTTGGGTTCACGGTTTGGGGTTTCGCGTTTAGGGTTCAGGGAGTTCTGCATTCGTTGAAGTCTACCTCAAACTACGAACGCCCACTGCTTTAGGGTTAGAGATCCGACTAAGCGGAATAGCCTCTGGATCCGAAAATCGACGAGTTTGTGGTGCTTGGGGCTCCAGGAGGGCTATGGCATGGCCCACTACCGTTGAAACCCCAACTTACAGGATCCTTAAGGGAGGGTGGTTCAAGGGGGGAGGGTATAAGGAATCCTTAGGGGACTGTAAGGGAACCTTAGGGAGTACTACTATAACCAACACCCCAAACCACTAAACCCTAAACCCCCAAACCCTAGTTGAAACTAGATGATCTCGATTTGTTGATGGTTGCATTTGCTTCGAGCACCAATGCCCTGTAGGAAACCCGTAATGTAGGGGCCTTGACAAATAGAATAGGGTTTAGGGTTTAGGGTTCCTTTTCAAGGGGTCTATAAGGGTTACTCAACTTTAAGGGGAACCTTTCAAGAATCCTTAAAGGAACTCTTCTGAAACCTCCTGAACACATGGCGAAGCAGCCTCGACCGCAGGAGACTGAGGGGACGAGACCTCTGCAACGAGCACAGACGAGTGAGGGAAAGCTGAGCTCAGGGTTTTGGTCTTAGGGTTTGTGATTTAGGGCCAATTTAGGGTTTAGGGGCTTGAGGGCTGAGGGATAAGGGACCCATTGCCTATGTATTATCGACATTTTGAAGACCTTCAGAACCAACTTCTGTGTTATATGGGTACATGGACACTTCGCATATGTCTTCGGGAAGCCAGGAAGCCTGTGGCTACTGTAACTACCTGTCACTGGTCTCCTCGCGGCTCTTGTCCGTGTCGACTCTGATGTGAGCGTGTAAGATCCTGCTATCATACTTGATTGCCCAGAGGGTCCCTGTATGCTACCATTGCGCGCTGCAATAGCAAAGAAAGTTTGGCCGTGCGCTTTCGGAAGCCTAACGACGCATTGCACGACCCACTGAATTCACGGTCTGGTGCAACACAGATTACCATGAGCTGATAAAGTTGGACCTTGGCACCGCAAGCTCTGCTCAAACATGAGACGATTCAGCAACTCTAAACCCTAAACCAAGCTCTGCTTTCACACCGCAGGCAAAGCCGAACAGAAGTTCGAAGCTGTGATGGATGGAGCACGACGAGCACGAGGCTTGAAGCCTCTTTGATGCCATGCCCCACTCACCTTGAACCTGCAAACGTCCACCTGACCGTAGATGGCAAGTTAAGTACTGCTATGTCTATGGACAGCCACAGAAAACCTCAACCCCACAACCCTAAACCAACTCTAAACCCAAACCCCAAAAGCAACAAGCAACGAGAAAACGAAACTTGCGTACTCCCGTTGCCCCCATATGGGCCGCTGGCGCCCTAAATTAAGCCAGATGTCTAACAACCCAGTCTTTACCTTGGCTGACTTCTGAAGCCCTCCAGAAAGTTAAACTTTTCGGCTCCTTATTATGGTTCATAGAGAAACCCAAAAAGTTAAAGTCCTAAGAGCCTGGCAGAAGAACGCCAAGTTTACATCCTAGTTGCTGAGTTCATAAGCCCCAAAAAGTGTACACTGTCAGTTTTATAGTGGGTAATATTATCACCAAAAGTGTAAAGTGTATCCACTCAGCTACTAAGATATTGTCATGACAAGCCCTACGACTCCCAGTATACAAGTAGCACCTACCTTGGGCTCTAGAGCCTGTGCATCGAACCTACTTCGGACTATGTTGAGTCTCAGGGAAAGAGCACCCTAAACCCTTAAACCCAAAAAACCCAGACCCTAAAAACTCAGCACCAAAACCCCAAAACCGCAAACCCCAAAAACCCCAAAGCCTCAAAACCCTAAACCATCCGAGCCTGTGCCGGCCGAGCTTTACCGACCAGTGGCGTTCGTCTGAGGCAGAGAGCTTTTCAAAAAAGGGTCCTAAATACCAACACGGAAACAACTACTATCATGGCTTAGGGCTATAGAGGTTTAGGGTTTAAGGTTTGTAAAGGCTTAGGGATGGGACAGCTGGTTGGAGGGATGCGGCTCGAATGTAGTACGCCAGACTCTAAACCCGAAGCCAGCACTGAAGGATGACTGGGCGGCTTCTTGTGACTCCAAACCCTAAAAAACGGTGGTTCTGACCCCATAAGTTCTTTATTAAGGGCAAAAGGTAAACCCATGGAACGGTAGGTTGGATCCCCAGGTTGGCTGAGTGGTGACAAGTGGTTGAGACGACTGTCGCTCTCGCCCAGAAAGAGCCCAGCCTCGACTTCTTGAACCTGGGAAGTACCCCCTGAAAAGAGGCCTAAGGGCTTGAGGCAATGTGGGGGCCTTAATGGTTAGAATAGGGGCTTGGGGGTATGTTATACTAATTACAACTATAAGAAAATCCCACAATGGAATTGGTAATTATTTAGGCCCCTGTAGCAATCACTAAGGAGCTTGCAGCAGGGAAGGGTTTGGCTAAGCTTGTAACGGGTACCTGTAGCAAACCCGGCCCCGAACTCGAGTACAGCGGCCTTTGTGACGAATTTGGTGTCGTCCTGGCTGGCGGGAGCAGGAGCTGCAGTCGCGACTAAGGGAGGCTTAGATTCAGGCTTCAGGATAATGTCAGGGCCTGAAAAATTAGAATGTGGCTCTGGGCCCATTGCACTATTCTTGTAATAAGGAACCCCCAAAACAGTATCGGCAATTACTTGGGCCCCTATAGTACAAGCCCCAAGGGTCCGAAAGTATATCAGTCGGCGCAGCCTCGATTCTTATCTAAACTTTATCCTCTACTACATGGTTATTAGCCATATTTGCAAGGGAGACTTGCAAGCAAATGCACCACCAGAGACCAAGTAGCTTCAATAAATCCTGATCCCCTAACAATCCTAGAACGCACAGTTACGTACCGCAGCAGGGGCTAGAAAAGCCGACAAGGGCTTGCCCAGACCTTCCAAAATCCCTGAATTACGGAATGTACCGTATTTTCTCGTAGGATCCCTAGTATGATTTAAGGAATATTCCTAATGAAGGGATTTTGGAAGGTCTTGGGGCTTGTGTACCGATGATACCGGCCCTCAAACCCGACAAGAACCCAGCAGATCCTAAGAAAGAGCTTTGAGTAAGATCCAAGGGTAAAAGGAAGGACCCTTAATACGGATCCCTAGGTATATACCCTTAATATAGCTGTTATATACTCATTATATAGCCCCATTATAGGGTAGGGGTCCCCATTAAGGGTCCCTCCTTTTTCCCGTTGATAAGAGCCTCCTGGAGCCTGAACCTCTCGGGCAATACGGTTGACGATATACACTGCATTACCTCAAGGACCCTAGACTATGGGAATTAGGATATATTCCTTATTTATGGGTAATGCAGGACTTGTATCATGAACCGGAGTAGGAATCTCGTAGATAATGCCAAAAACCCTAAACGCAACCCTGAGCTCTTGATTTTGGCATGTGGAACCGATGCGAGCCGCTTGGCAGGGCAACAGTGCGTTCCGGCAAAGTCTCGAGCAAGGCCCTCGTTAACCCTAAGGCTCTAAGGGTCCAAGTGCCCAAATAGTAGGGTTAAAAACCCATTCAGAGTATGGATTTAGGGATCTAAAACCCTACTATTTGGGTACTTGGACCCTCTGGGTAAGGGACTTTGAAAGTAGTAGCGGTGTAGGCAAGACCTATACGGGGGTTCCTTTCCAGGCTCTTATCGGTCTTACGATAAGCTTTTTTCAAATACTGCCTCCACGTAGCCTCGCATCTTTTGAGTCAAAGCCTTTGTCTTTATACCTACCTGCGCAGTGCAGTAAAGGTTAACCGGACCTTTAGCAGTTGGGATTCTATGGGTTAAGTACCCCAAAAGAGTTAATTAAAGTCTACCTACTCTAGTACGAAGAGCTCCGCACAACCCAAACAGAACCCCGATAGAACCGCATATAGTACGCCAAACTCCATAGAACCCTTTAAAAGTCAGTTACCTATGGACCCTGAGACGGGTGTTTCCGGCGATATGCGCATGCGCTTCTACCGAAAAAGCTGCATTCTTGGACTTGGACTGCATGTAGGGTTTAGGGTTAAGAGTCAGAATATATCCAGGTTCTCTATACACACATAGATGGCGAGCCAGAAGAACAAGATTCTTAACCATATATTTCTATATCTGTATCTATGTACATATATATATATATACTTATATAATTAGGTACGCATGTCCTTGATCGGGACCAGCAGAAACAACCCTGTTCTAGTCAGCACCCGGAACAAACCTACGAGCTGAACTATAATCGTCGATTATCACTTAAAAAAATTCATGGGCCTTCCACTTTAGGGTTATCAGCAAGGTAACTATACCAATAACTAATTCAAAGACCATACTTAACGTACTTATAACCGTACTTACTAGAGTCCATGAACCTCCAAGCAGAAACCCAGAGCGACAGAGACCCTAAAAGCCTGGCTTGGGAGTTGAGGGATTCAAGGGTTCGGGTACAGGGTTTAGGGTTTCGTGTTGGGCTGCTACGATGTAATTATCTGTGTTTTGGATGGAGACTCTCAGGGGAACAGGAGTCTCAGAGAGAGAAAGAGACAGAGAGCGAGAGAGAGAGAGAGAGAGATCAGCAGTGCCAGATATCTGACTGAAGGCACCTTGTGTTTATGAAGGTTTTGTGGAGTGTTATGAGCGTTCGATAGGTAGCATGCGGGTGCAGAGATTTCAGGCTTGCACGTAAACGTTACTGTACGGCTCATAGGCAGCTATTAGTACGGGTTTCAAGGATCCCAGCTTATCAGTACCCACTACCTCTACGTAGCCCTAAAAGCCTAGACAATGTTGAGCTCTAGTTAGTAACCATCAGGGTTACAAATGGGGTACGCATATTTTATTTACAGATACGTATCAACCTAATTGCGACAGTGTCATAACCTTACTTACTAAGTCTCATGATCCTCCAAGTGTCAATATCTATACTCTATACACCCTAGCTGTCGAGATCAGCCGGAGTTTACTGCGACCTCCAAGCCACAAAGTTTCTTGGGCCTGGCTCAAGAAACGGAGCGAGCCAGTACCCATTTGTCTCAATCTGGGGTTAGGCCTAAACACTAACCCTGCAACCCCCAAAACCTAAGGGGACAGCCGTGGCGCCAAATTAAATCCCAAACCCCGAAGCCTGCCCATAGGCCCCAAAGTAGTTCCTTTTTGGGGCTCATATATATAGAACCCTATAAGGTAATCACAAACAGGAACTACTTTGGGGCCTCTGGGTAGACCCCGTGTCTTGAGACGGGGGAGTTCTTGACTTGTAATTGCAACTCGGGGAACAAACCCTGAACCCGTAAACCCTAAACCCTAAAACCCTAGATTTAAGGACCCCTCACAACAAGGCACCCCTATGTTTCTGAAAACCCTTAGATTGAGACAGCTGCCGTTTTCGGCCAGTGCAGCTGAACAGAATGGAGGCTGCAGCAACGTTCGGAAGATCCACGTGAACTTCGCATGCCTACGTCGCAGCAACCTCTTGAAAGAAAAGGGAGCGCTAAATCCCAAAGATCCTTTTGAGAAATCCTGACAGTAACCCTAAATAATTTTAAATAAAACCCTTAACCTTGGGCATCAAAATAGCCCAAAAGCCTTATATAATAAGGTCTTTGGGCCCAAAAGCCTTAATATATGAGTCCTCAGATGCCTAGGGTAAATGAAACAATCTTAAATACCGATTCAGGCTTGCTAGGATTTCGGGGCCTGCGGGTTTCCTACACACCCTCACACTCTGATCCCTGCCCACGGCCCCAAGCCAAACTGCGTGGTGTACGTAGTAGCTTCTGACCGTCGTTCAATTACCAAAAAGGAATAGGGTGGGTACCATAGGCTCCATAGTAGTTCCTTTTTGGGACTACCTTATAGGACTCTATATATGAACCCCAAAAAGGAACTACTAGGTAGTGTCCAGGGCTAGGGGCTGCCGAAACTTCTGAACCCTGGCACCCCAAACCCCGACACCGTTCCGACACCGTTTGGTCTTTACTATACTGAACTTAGAACCCTGGCACAAATTATAATTTTGGCTGTATCTTAGGGATTATAATAACCAAAAATTAAAAACTATATTTCTAAGTACCCCTAAGTTTGCTACACTGAAGTTCCAACAAACAAGTGCGCATACACGTATTGTTCATACAAAAGCATACTTGTACATTGGTTCATGCTTGTATTTCGGTACATGTAATTACTCTTGAAACGCAAAATCCAACCATCTCTCTCACAGTCTCGCTCCGCAGGCAAACTGTGCTATTAGCAACCAATGGTCGAGCATACCCCGACAGTCCAAAAACGAAAACGGCGAAGGATATCGTGTGTTACAAACTGTCTGGGCCTATAGGGTTTAAGATTCAGGCTCTTAAGTTTACAGATTCAGAGCTTACGCTGAATGAGTGTCGCTGAGTTAACATCTAATAAGTAAGTACCCTGGGATAAACCCTGTAGTAAAACGAAGGTAAAGAAGCTATATAGGTTGGATCTCACCGTGAGGCTAGTCTGACACCTGGATGTGGCTTATGCTTAGGCTCCTTGTTCCGTTTGCACAACCCTCTCAGGGTTTAGGGGTTGTAGACGACAGCTTGGCATTCAGTCTTCTTTGGAAGACTTCTTCGGGTTCTCCCGCAGAATGACTTCCAATCCACGATCCGCCACCTCGTGCACAAGTTGCCCTAGGTGGCTTTACTAGTCTATACTGAACTTAGAACCCTAGCAAAAATCATAATTTTAGCTGTTTCTTAGGGATTATAATAACCGAAAATTAAAGATTATTTCTAAGTGCCCCCAAGTAGTGTTGGGTCTGGGGCTGAGGGCCATGCATCCCAAATGGCCCAAGTACCCCAAATAGCAGGGTTTTAGGCCCAAAAATCCAAACTCTGAACGGCTTTCGGATCTTGCAACCCTGCTATTTGGTTTGTTGGACCTTTAGGGTATGTGAAGTGTAAAGGTTTTGTAAGGTCAAAGTATAAACTCCATATGTCCTGGAGGGGGTTACGGAAGCCATCATGTCTGATCCGATGGGAGCAGTTGTTCTAAGACAATCCCCCTTGTGGTGGATTTGGGAGGGATGCAAAGTTAATGCAAGAGCTTGAGAAAGGTAAAGCACCGGTTGCGGGGGTTCGTGTGCTATAACTATAGTGAGGCACCCTCAAGAAGTACTACTTCCAATTTCCCAGGCCCCTATATGTGGGGTCAGGGGCTCGCGGGGAGTGCCGATTTTTGGAAATCGGAAGGAAGCAAAGCTTGCCAAGAAGGAACTTGTCACAACCCTTACCTGGACCCTAAGGAACCTACCTTTTTTCTTTTTCCTTCTAATGATTTCTTTATCTGGGTCCCTAAAACGGTAGGTTATTTGGGGTTAAGGTGAACCCTAAACCATCAGTTTAGAAAGGAAAGCCCACTTTGGCCTTTGCCTTGCTTTATGATTAGGCTCTGAGCACTACGGCGGCCCCATTTGGGTAGAACAATTGGTGATCTGTGCAAAGGGAGTGTGGCGTGTAAGACTTATAACAAACCGAAGAAGGAGGCTACCTCTTTGGGGAGTCTATAAGGGCTCCTTTAGCTATACTGAACTTAGAACCCTAGCAATTATAGCTGTTTCCTAGGGATTATAATAACCAAAAGTTAACAATTATTTCTAAATACCCCTAATATAATAACCAAAAGTTAACAATTATTTCTAAATACCCCTAATATAATAACCAAAAGTTAACAATTATTTCTAAGTACCCCTAAGTGAAGGGATCTATAGAGGGGTCCCTTATGGAACCTCGGGCTGAAGGTTGCGGGTCTAGGGTTGCGGGTTTAGGGATTTTTTTTGGGGTTTAGGGTTTAGGGTTTAGGGTTTAGGGTTTAGGGTTTAGGGTTTAGGGTTTAGGGTTTAGGGATTTTTTGGGGGGGGGTTGTATAGTTTAGTAAGGCAGTTTGGTTAACTTAAAGGGTTCCTTAAAGTGGTTCCTTAAAGCGGGTTTAGGGATTTTTTTTTTTTTTTTTGGGGGGGGGTTGAATAGCGTAGTAAGGCAACTTAGTATCTTGAAGGGTTCCATGATTCAAGGGGTTCCTTAGACGGTTCTATAAGGGATATATGGTGGTTTAGGGTGTAGGGTCTACTTGGAGGTTCAGGGGAATTAGTAAGTACAGCTGTAGGCACCTAAACTGGGGTTATCACCAATTATAAGTAGAGTTGCCTTGTGTATAACCACAGTTACTAAGTCCTATGAACCACTAGGTATAGTTTAGTACAGGACCTGAAACCACAAGAAAGGGGAACAAGAGCCAACTGGGCGAGCTGTTAGAATCTTGGGAAGGTTCGCCCACCGGGGGGGGGTTCAGGTTTCCTGAGCTTGTCGGCCGAACCCTGCAGCCTGCAGCTAAGGGTTTTGGCTCGAAGGCTAGGGTTAAGGGCGCAGGCTTCTAGGACCCCTACATCCGAAGTGCTGGCATCGCACCTCTTTCGGAAGATACTTGGGCGCGCAGGTTTTGAACATCTCTTGTAGCGCTGCCACGTACTTGGTGTAGACCTGCATGCGTGTTCTGAGTGTACCAGAGCTCTGCAGTTGAAAGCTTTGAAAGAGTCGATATCCTTACGAGATGTAGATCCCAATAAAGGGAACTCCAGAAAGTTGGAATATGGATTAATGGTAGGATCCCCTATAATTTACCTTTAAAGGGGTTACGATAATGATATTCCAACTTTGTGGCTTCTACTGTAGTGTGCCCCTGCGACTCGAAATAGCCCCGATTGGCACCATTTATAGACTTTAGACTGCAAGGGAGGTGCTACTTGTATATTTGGAGTCTTAGGGTATGCTTGTGTGCCTTAAGCAACTAAAGCTCAAACAAATTGACACGGACCTCTCTAAACTCCATACCTAAAGCCCAACCCTAAACCCCAGAATGATTTGGAAAAGGGTCCTGAATGTTTGGATGGGTTTCGGAGGTTCTATAATAAAGCTGTATGGATTGGATAGTTTGGATGCAGGGAATTACAGCTTGAAGGTTCCAGAGTGTATGAGTGTATCGGACAAGGGTTTTCAGATTCAGGGTTAGAACTTGAAGCTTTGAAGGCTCTAGAGTGTGGGGTCAAGAGCTGTCTAGGAGACCCTAATTAATGTAGCACCCTAAATAGTAGGACCCTTATATACAAGGACCCCAAAATAAGGTATCCCTAATTTTCGGAAACTCCCAAATGGGAGAATCCATATGACCCCTTACACTTAGCAATGTGGTACTGCGTTCGATTTACTTTGACACTCTATAGTGCGCCTTTTCCAGGACTTATCCATCATGCTTGCCCTAACGGTCCATGTACCCAAATAGTATATACTTTGGCCTTAAGGTAGTCCCTATATAGGTCCTTTGGGGCCAAAATATATACCATTTGGGTACATGGACCCTCAGGGTTGTTTATGGTGCGGCAGGTTCTGAGTTTGTTTTTGTTCCTTTCTTTCTGCAGGCTGACAAGCTGAAGGCACCCTCCATAAACCCTAAACCCTAAACCCTAAACCCTGAACCCTAAACCCTAAACCCTAAACCCTAAACCCTAAATTCCAACCCTCCAGTCCTCACTCGTGAAGCCCCAAAGCCTGAAGCCCCAAAACCGTATATCTTACTACCCCAATAATAAGCCACAGAAGTAGAAGGGTAAACTTTCCGATTCCTACTAAACTATAAGAACCCAAAAAGTTTAAAAGTTAGGTATTAGGGATCTAGGATATAGTAAGAACTCTGAAGAGAACCCTAAACCCTAAACCGCCAGAACCCCGTCCTCCTTAACCCTTCCCTGTGACCCCAAACCCTACAAAATAGTAGGTTCAAAGGGGAAAAGGAGGGACCCTTAATGGGGACCCCTACCCAATAATGGGCTATATAATGGGTATATAATGGCTATATTATGGGTGTATACCTAGGGGTCCTTATCAAGGGTCCCTCCTTTTCCCCTTTGATAGGTTATGACCCCTTAATTAGAGGGTAGAGCCCTTAAAACGGTAGGTTTTCGGATCCCCAGGTTCTAGCAAAGCCCACCAAACCGACCCAGCCCTCCTAAGCCCCCTATCGAACCCTAGACCCGAGAGTAACCTAGGAATAAAAAGGGTGCCCTTTTTGGTTTAAAGGGGCTTATAAGGGAACCTGAACCCCAAAAAAGGGAATAAGGGCCTACTCTAGGTCCTAGAACCCTCTTAAACCGTTCTACGTCCCGAAACGTACTGAAACCCTTCGACTTAAGCCCACCTACAGTAGAAGCCCAAAAGTTGGAAACCCAACAGCCTCAGTCCTTAAGAGTAATCTATAGGAGCCCCAGCACTATTTGGCCTTAATCCGGTTTCCAACTTTATGCAGTTTACTGTAGGCGCAACGACGCCTCGAAGATCACCGAGCCCTCCGAAAGCCCTTCCACTTAATCTCGCCTAGACCCCCCCCCGACACCTACTAAACCCTCTTAAGTGGAAGGGTTTTTAGGGTTTTGGGTTTAGGGAACCCTTGTAAGTACTTAATCCCATCCAGACCCCAAGCCAACCCAAGCCCCGCCAAATCTAGGTGAAGGGGTTCACGGGTAACAAGGTATTTATCTTGCCGAGAAATGGTTGAGGGGCCCACTAAACACAGTACCAGATTAACAGGGTCGAGCCCTTACAGCAGTAGGTTTCGGAAACCCTAAACCCTAAACCCTATACCCTAAACCCTAAACCCTAAGCCCTGAAAGCCCCAAACCGCATAGCCTCAAACCCTGAACCCCAGGGCCTCATGCACCCGCGCATCACTGGGCTCCGCTTCCTTCGGGCCCACGTCCACCGGCGGACCTGGGAAAGGGTTTGGGGTTTAGCTTTCAGGGTTTAGGGGTTTGGGGCTTTGGAATGTGGGTTTGGGGTTTAGCTTTCAGGGTTTAGGGTTTAGGGGTTTAGGGGTTTAGGGTTTTGGAATTTGGGCTTTGGATCATGATTTTCTTGCCCGGGTAGAGGGTTTGGTCTTGATCGTCTCAAACACGATGGGAACATGTCGAAAACCCGGAGACCGCAGGCAACGACGTAACCGACATACGGTTGATGATAGAAATCCTGCACTACCTTAAGGACCCTAAACTATCGGAATTATGGTATATTCCTTATTATGGGTCATGCAGGATTTATATCATCAACCGTACCTTGACAGGAAATGGAAGCTAACCTGGGTCAAAGTATATACTTGATGGGCAAAAGGATCCCTATGCCCGAACCCTTAACACTTCGAAAACTTACAGCAACCCTGACGGTTCCTTACGGTTCCCCCTACCAGGATACTGAAAGGAAGCCTCCAAGCGACAGTGGGGACGTGCGTTCGTCGGGTCTCAACTTTGCATGGGGGCTTGGGTATAAGAGGACCTTCCCTCCAAGGTGGGCGTAGGATGCACCTTATAACCACCAAAACCTACCTTTTCTTGGCTGACTTCTGAGCCCCTCCAAAAGTTAAACTCCTTAGTATAGTTCATACGGAAACCAAAAAAAGTCCTAAGAGCCAACCAGAAGAACGCCAAGCTTTTGTAGGGTCCCTGTATATGCGGTAAGAACCTACACACATGTAGATAATGGTAGTTCCAGGTGAGGTTTACCTGTAACTGGGTTTAGGCTTTCATATAGGGATTCGGGCTTAGGGTTTATAAAGCTTACCACTTAGAGGTTCATTGGACTTAGTAACTGTATAGTGTTATTCGCCTCGGCCCCGGCCGAAGCGGTCAGAGGTTCCTACTCGTTGCGAGAGTCTTGGTATCCAGTGTTTCGGAATGACGACACCAAAATTCGTACTGATACTACCACTACTAGTACTACTCACAATCATCCTGCTTCGTGTTGCTATGAACATTCCTTTTACTATAAGTGCGATTCCAACTGTTACTTTTTTCCTACAAGAGCTTGCTGCAGATAGTAGCCACTCGCCGCATGCGCGTACAGCCGGGCCGAGGCGGACGACGCGCAGCGTTTCAATTACAAGCACGGTAGCTGTACTTATACTTAAACACGACCCTAGTTACGTATATGCCTATAGCTATACTTACATACTCAGTCACATGAACCTACAGGAAGCCCAAACCCTCAACCACCCTAAACCCTAAACCCTAGACCCCGAACCCTCAACCCTAAAGCCTGAACCCTCGAAGGGAGCCGTTCGCAGAAAGAACCCTAACCGGCTATCTGCTGAAGAGCTGCCGAACTCAATGTGAAGCCGTGTGCGGAAGACCTCGGCAGCCAGAAAAGCAAGCAAAAGCTTCATATGGTTGCATCAAGGGTCAGGTAAGTTTTCGTGTTGCAAAAGGACTTATGCGCTTTTTCATAGGGTTGTACGGGATTTACGGTGTCTTCAGCAAAGAATCCCAAACCCTAAACCCTATTAATGTTAGTGGGCTTGTAGGCGAACTAGAGGCTGCTTTTAATGCAGAGAAACCCAAGCCTGATGCAACAGGGGTCGTAGCATCTACGGACAGTCTTTAGCAATCAGGGGCCTGCGTTGCGGTTTTTGGCGTGAGGGCTTGAAATTGGCTTTTAGGCTGGTCTGTTTTACGGCTCGGGGGTTTTGAGTTGAGGGTTTCGGTTCCGTAGCGCCTCAATGAGACCATTCGAAACCTTAAACCTAGGGTTTAGGGATTAGTGCTTAGTAGTGGGGCTTCGGGTTCAACCCACCCCACCGTCGAACCCTCAGCACCCTGAACCCGTCAAGCACCAAAAGCCCAGGCTCTAACAATCCCAGACCGTGCTTGGCCCAAGTCTTCGACGCTCTACCTGGAGGCTCATACCCCACCCCTTTGAGGCCAATACAGAATAGTAGATGCCCTCAAAAGGGGTAGGGCATGAGCGGCATGAGCCTCTAGGTACCCAACACCAACAACAACCTTGAGCAAGTTCGGGGTCTAGGGCTTAGGGATATGATATGCAGCGGAAACCCTGTTAAACCGTGTCGAAGCTCTATAAAACCGTATAGTATAAACCCTTTAGACACCCACTCCAACAAAAGGCGCTTCACTATCTTATAAAACCCATGCAACACAAACAAACAGTGTAAGCACATCATTAAGCCCTACATAGAGACAGCAAACACATGTCATACCAACAACAAAACCTGACCCACAACCCTAAGCACTAAGCCCTAAACCCCAAGAGCCTACAATCGGCCCAAAACCCTATATGGGAGTTTCCGAGTTTACGGTTTAGGGCTTAGTCTCATAGAGCCCTTATGCTCCTTAATAGTGGGTATTGAGGGTATAGTAGAGGGTAGTTGCGGGGTGCTCGGAAGCCCCAAACTCTAATAAGACCAGCTGCTGGATGGAAGAAGGGGCTCGGGAGCAGCGGAGTCACAGGGATGCCGAAAAGGCCTGTGGCTGAACGGTGAGCAGTCTTACAGGGCCTTATTTGCGAGGGCTATGGGGCGCCATGGCATCGAATATGTAAATATATATATATATACACATAAATAAATCAACATATCTATATATATATATATGTGTGTGTGTGTAAACATACATGTACGTATGTGTGCGTGCATCTGTATATGAATATAGATAGATGGTTACAGATATAGATATAGATATAGATATAAGGCTATGAGGTATGAGGGGATGCCATTGCAAGAGCTCCGCGGGTTTCCAACGATATCTAACAAGGGCTCTGGATTTGACCCTTTGCTAGGGGTACTTTTACGGTTAGGATCTGTTATATAGAAAAGTAGATACCCTGAAAAAGGGGTAGGGTATGAGCCTCTAGGTAGTATGGACTTCAGTTGGACTCTACAAAACGTAGGTTAGTGACAAGTTACGATGCTCCGAAACCTGACATCCTAAACTCCAGGGCCAACAGCTTCTACTTGAAGGTTCATATATGGGGCTTACTAACTACTCTTATAAAACGTATAGTTACCAGATTTGAACCCGTAGCTCAAAAACCCTGCAACATGATGGGCTTTGACCCCTGATTCTAGGGTCGAACCCTGAAAACAATAGGTTTTCCGATCCACAGGTAGATCCCCAAACCCTGCAATCAAAACACAGGGGATATATGAAAATGCGAAACAACAAAAGCGATAAAGGACAACCACAAAACAATCCCTCATAAAAGGGCAATGGAGATAGCAACAACATTGATGATGCCAGTCAGAGAAAAGAATCGTTGCAACGAGCATGAACCCTAAACCCTGAACCCTAAACGCTAATATAGGGTCCTTAATCATTAGAATTTGGTTTTGCGGACCATTATACTATACATACGATCAGGAACCCCCCCACAAAATAGTATTGGTAATTATTTAGGCCCCTATATTAAACGCTAAGCGCCCCATTCGAGTCGTCTCTCGCTGAGGCGTGGACCCAGGATCAGGAAGTTACCAACTTTAAACTTCCTCCCACGGGATTTTTTGTGGCTTCGTACTCAAGGGGCTTTTAGGGTGTAAGGTTTAGGGGTTTAGGGTTTAGGGGTTTAGGGTTTAAGGTTTAGGGGTTTAGGGTTTAGGGGTTTAGGGGTTTAGGGTTTAGGGTCAGGCTCATGGGGTAAATATTCGGTTGCTAACTGGTATTTCGGAGCCTACTTGTCTAGTCTCCTGGGGAAGAAAAGGCTAACCTTTGGGAGTAAAGTGGGATTACATAGGGGTTATATATAGTACCCCAAAAAGGCAAAAGGGTAACTACTCTACTACTAGGCGATTTTACGCTTCAGGTATTGGTATTTGACGTTGGGGCTTTATGAGCTTCGTGTGCTTGATGACAGTAGCGGTGCATTGTTTGCAGGTTTGCTATGGCTGAGTCTTTTTCATGTGCCGTACAAAGTTTGGAAAGGATTTCAACTATCGTGGGGTTTCGATAGAGACATCTGGTAAATCGTAACTAATACGAAACAGAAAGCCGCTGCACATATGTATATATATATATATGTATGTATGTATGTATGTATGTATGCAGGTGTATAAGTTTTTGAGAATTAATTACGGCTAAGGAGGATTCAGGCTTTTGAACGGTGTCGGAGTGAGGAGAAGAAGTTCGAAGGTTTAAAAAGTTCGGGGTATCGGGTTTCAGGTTGAAGGTTCCGGGCGTCTTAGGGTTTAGGGATTAGGGTTTAGGCTTTAGGGATTAGGGTTTAGGCTTTAGGGATTAGGGTTTAGGCTTTAGGGATTAGGGTTTAGGCTTTAGGGATTAGGGTTTAGGCTTTAGGGATTAGGGTTTTGGGATTAGGGTTTAGGCTTTAGGGATTAGGGTTTAGGGATGAGGGTTTAGGGTTGAGGGTTTAGGGATTAGGGTTTAGGCTTTAGGGATTAGGGTTTAGGGATGAGGGTTTAGGGTTGAGGGTTTAGGGATTAGGGTTTAGGGTTCAAGGTTTAGGGATTAGGGTTTTGGGTTTAGGGTTTAGGTACGGACTAGGATGCCCAGTAACCTTGGAATAACCCAGCAAGGGTATTGGGTAAGTTTGTAGGAAACCTAGGACTACTAAAAGGGAATACGGGTACTACTTGGAGGGTCGGGGGACTTAGTAAGTAGGTAGTAAGTAGACTTATAAGTACCCTAAAAGGGACCCTAATTGGGGTCACGGTACTTATAAGTACCTAAAATAACCAGTTACTAAGACCCCCGACCCTCCAAGTAATAACTGGGCATCCTAGAGAGCTTCGAAAGATTAAACTGAGCAGAGCCACTATCCTCATAGGCCATAACTTCCATAGCACTTCGCTTAGGATGCACGGGCTCTTTGGATTTAGGCTTGTCTAGGGTCTAGCGTTGAGAGTGACGAAGAGGGTTTCAAGATCCAAAAACCATTCGGAGCTTCGGTTTTGGGACCTAAAACCCGAGCCTTTGGGTACTTCGACCCTCTGTAGGGTTTAGGGTTTAGGGTTTAGGGTTTAGGGCCCCAAACCCTACAAAATAGTAGGTTACGACCCCTCAATTAGAGGGTAGAACCCTTACAATGGTTCAGTTTCAGATCCTCGACTGGGCCAACACGAGCAACCGAAGCTACAGTATTGCCCAAATGCTCCATGTATCTTTATAGTAGATACTTGAGCCGTCAAGGGGCCCCTATACAGCTACTTTAAGGCCTAAGTATGTAATATATGGGTACATGGAGCCTTAGGGCTGGTAACAAAAGACGAACAGTATCAGCAGCAGCGGCAATCGTTGCTCTTTGGTGTAACTAAAAACAAAAAAGTCCGTGGTGCAATAAACCCGAAACCCTAAACCGTGGAATGAAAATCAGAACTACTGCAACATGGGAAGTGGATCCCTTAGGGTCCAGGTACCATGGTAATTCTATTCCTTAGCCCGACGGTTCGGTTTAGGGATAGAGGTTTATACCTTAGGGGGCCGAAAGTGCCAGCACCTATATTGTAATTCAGGGTTTGGAAACTGCGGATCACGGTAGGTACGCCTGTACAGAAAGTGGTTGATGTTCCGGACCCACTCCGCCGTCCTGCTGCTTCGGTAGCTTCAGGCTACTTGCAGGTGCATTGGTTTAGGGTTAGTGGGCAGTAAATTTTAGTGTAACGATACGACCTTCCTTGCAGCTACAATCACAAAATCCTTTGATTCCTGCTCTCGAAAGACCCTTTCAATCCCTGGGAAACCAAATGAAAACCCGAGCCTATGTAGTATTCATATCAACCCAACCCGAAGACACCACCGAAACCCTGGTCTACACAGGGTCCCTCCCCCTTCACACTCCTGAACACCACAATGTACCCGAGACTCGAAAAAGCTCCCAAATCCCCTGAGTGTGAGTATATGGACCTTCGTACTTAGACTCGACAAGGTTTCCGCATCGTGTTTGTTGGAGTTCATAGTTCATAGGTTTGAAGCAGGAACTGGATTAGTGAGTGTCCAACCACACAAACGAGCACACTTTTTGGTCTGAGCCCAAGACGTCTGTCATACAGGGTACGTTCAGAACTAACACAAAAACTACGCTCGCATGAGGACATGTCAACACGGCGCTTCAAGACAGGGAAATTTCACACCCGTCTTATCTGTAGTGTGACGTCCGAATCATGCTCGAATTTGATCGCTTTGGATCAAACCTACTTCACCGGATTATACCGGGAGCTTGCGCAGTCAACCGAGCCGAGTGCGGCGACTCAAGGCTCTAGGCTGAGTTCCTCAATCGCGAAGCGGAGTGCTTTCGGTACTCTCGGTATTCTGTGCGTCTTGCGCGGGCACATCGAGTACCTGTACGAGGTTGCGGTCAATGCTGTGATTGATCAAAAGCGGTTTCATACTCTTAGTGAGGCAATCCGCAAGTTGTAAATGCGTCGGTATCCATCTCAACTCATCGCCACAGGGATGGTACAGGACGTGCGTTAGCTCGTCCTCTTCCCAGAGTCCCTGGCGAAGTCCGGACATCTCTATGGCAAGGCGTTTATCCTCGCAGGACTTTGGAATCGACGCTGTCAAGTGATCCGAAAGGGACCTGCAGTCCGTATACTGCAGGTGGAACATCGATCTCTTGGCGACTTCTTCCCAGTTCTGTGACCGGGGCAGTTTGCCGAGTACTTCGAGTACTGCTGCTCGAATGCGGTCTCCATGCTCTATGGCATGTTGCAACGAGTAAGCCTCACACTGCAGTGTGGCGCGACAAACCCGTTTCATGGTGGACGAGGAGAACGAAATGAGGTGCATCTCATGCGTTGGCGCGTTCTTGTCCACCGCCGACTGTGCGGAAGTGAGATAGTGGAAACGGCCTCTCTGCGACTTATGGTTCGCCTCTCCTGCAAAGGAGGCGTCGCAAAACGTGACGACCGCCAGCTCCCCTGTATTCCAGGGTAACTTAGCGCTGTACGTGATCGGCCTATCCGCATCTCCTAACGCCAGTGCTACTACGCGGTTTGCTTCACGGAGCGTATCCACCGTGGCTGTCGTAACACGCTGCTGCAGGGCATTCACCCTATAGGCAAGATCAGGTCTCGTGGCGCGGGCCACCCAAGCCAGCGATCCTATGACGGATCTCAGCGCTGTGCGCTGGCCATTCGAGACTGGAGTCGTGCCCTTTTCAGATTTATGTATATCGATCGGGCGAATTGCACGCGTGTTGTCCCTACAGTTTATACTGATGGTCCCATCGGCGCTTTGCACATACTCGCGTCCGCAGAAACGGAACTTCTCAGTCTCTATGCGACCGATCTTAAACTTATCCAGCAGATTCTGGATAGCCGGCTCGCCTTCGGCGGTAGCAGCCCACAGGAAATCATCCACGTGGGTGCACAAGCAAGCGCACAAACGACCACCTTCTCCTGTAATATAGTACAGGGCTGACAGAATTTGCGAGACATTTAAGCCAAATTCTCGGCAACTCTCCTTTATACGGAGGTAAAGGTTCCGACCCGCGTCGGTGGTGCCGTACACGGGTACTCGGGCAATCATATACCCGGCTCGCTGAATCTCTGCATCGGGCACACCCTTAGGGTGTTTGGGAACCCGAAGAATGAGGAGTCGCTCAAGGGGTTTCCCTTGGAAGTATGCGTTCGTTATATCGGCTGCTTTGAGCCGCAGGGCCAACGAAACCGCCCATGAACACAGAAGGGCTATACCTTCCGGCTCGGCCGTGGGGCTGTCTGCCCTGATATCCTCCTCATTCGAGATATGCTCGAAGTTTCCACATGCGACCAAGCGTGCTTTCCACTTGGGAGTGTATGCTGCTGTCCCCTTTAGGTGTTCATTCTTATCGGTAAGAACCCATTTGGTGGGGATACACACGTGGCCAGCCTTTGTAAGCTCCTTAAACTCCTTGTCTGTGCAAGGGACCACTGCGTTGAATTCAGTGTACTTCTGCCATTCAGTCTTCATGGCAGCATCCAGCCCCAGCTGTACCTCTACAGGGGCCTTATGGTAATCCAGGAGCGAGGCCATGTAGCCAACATCGACATTAGAGCCGAAGGCGTCTTCCCCATCAGGGGTGAGAGCAAAGGCCTTGGATTCCGCCTCTCGACTATCCGAGGGCTCAACTGCTGGCACTGTCGTGCCAATCGCAGCTGTGTGCGATGCTGCTGCCAGTCCGTCGTCTTCCTCAGGAATGTAGTGACACGGATGGGCTTCTGGCAGTCCGTTAGCACGTATGTGCTCCGCAAGTTTCGAATGCTCGAGCCATATGTGCTGGGCGATATTTCGCCGATGGCATCGCCGCCAACTGGCCTCCGAACACAACAGAAGTATTCGGTGAAAGTCATCGTGAGCCTCGCTAACTATTCTAGCGATCGTACAGAGCCCTTGGTCTGTTTGCAGGTTGGCTTCAATCCCGCCCCGATTCCTGTTGCCTAACTCGGGGGCGTGACTGTACACAACCCCTTTTGCAAAGCATGTGGCAGAAAGCTCATCACAATTGTATTGTGGATGCCGAACGCTGTACGGGTGGCTTCTGCAATCTACGATTTCCTTAATCCCGTACTCGTGGATGCGCTCTAGGAACGTCTCGATGGGAAGATCAGAGTGACCCATGGTGTATATCCCATCGCCTTTCCTGCCAAAGGTGTTGGGCGCATCCCTATATATGGGGTAGCCTAGATCCGACAAAAGCTGTATGTCATCTTTAGACAACTTACCGAGGTCACTCACCGTGTATGCGGAGAGACTGTATCTTTCTCCTACAAACGGTGCGACCATGTGCACGTCCTTCGGGCGAAACTTAAGAACCTTGTTCTTAGTATCATGGACGGTGCCATACATTGTCGTGTTTTGAATACGCACGGGAGTTGTACCCGTGGCTTCTTCCACCCATAGGCCGCCTCCACGATACTCGCCCACACCTATAGTGTAGTTATACGAGCCAGGAGTGTTCGCTAGGTCTCTATGGGCCTCTGCGCCTCTGTTGGTAAGCTGAACGCTACTCCACTGTGGAAGATGGTGACCGGCTTGCATACTGTGATGCAGGAGGTAGTGATTGAGGTACATGGCGAACGACGGTCTCTCGCGCGTTGGTCCAGAGACACCAACAAGACCACCGTGCCGATATACTCCCACCGCGAGGGCTATGCTCCCGGGATCTCCGTCATCTAGGAGCGGGCGCGTGTACGCCTCGCGTCGGTCGCGGTCATAAGCGCGAAGGAGGGCCAGACACTCATCTGGGGAAAAACCCTGAGCATCTATCAGGCCTTTTGCCATGATCTCTACTTGATCAAGCTCTTCTGCAACTAGTGCGTCATCACGGCCTCCTACTGGCGATCGCGACCGGGCGGTTTCGCCCGTCTTATCTTTGGCGCGAAACCTTGCAGGGGTAGATGGCGCTGGCATCGGTGTGCCGGGCATCATCGCTGGCGTCGATGGTGCTGGCATAGGCACATCGTGCGCGACTGCCGGTGTAAGCGGGGCAGCTGCAGCCACTGGACGTGGCGTCGCTGGTGCTGTGACCGGATCCGCTACGCGCTCATCCTGGAACCTTTGTTCCGGCCCATGTACGATGGCTTCCGGAAGCACTGGTTCACCTGCCAAAACGCGGTGCGCTGCAACTTCGATTTCATCAGCTGGGCGCATCTTCCTAGCGTTCACAAGTACAGGGATATTCTCGTGTAATACCCAGTACGCATTCTCTGCCTCACGTCCTATGACGCGGCTAACCGTGGACCATACGACTCCTGGGCTGCCAGGGACGTTGTCCCGACGGTAGATAACTAAATCACCAACCTTATAATCAGTGTCTAGAGGGGCTGCATTACGCTGTAACGCTTTGGCCACCTTGCGGGAAGTCTCTAAATGAACAAAGGCCTTTTTGGCTTCCTGCCGTGCTCTGTGCCGAATGTAGTATACACTCGTCTCATCATACTTGGTGAACAATGTACCAAGACTTTCGGATTCATCTAGCACGGAACCCGGTGTTCGAGGCTGCTTTCCCAACACGTGTTGTGCTGGACTAAACCCTTGGTGCCTACTAAGCTCGTTCTTAGTAGTAACACTCTCGGTAACGACCGCCTCCATCTCCTCGATATTCGAGGGCTGAGTCTCCTGCGCGACTTTTCTAATGATGGCCTTAGCAAGTCCACCATGGCGTTCGACCTTTCCAATAGTCTGCGGACTCTCGAGAGGGGCGTTCTTATGGATTATACCATGCTGTGCCAAATACTCTGAAAATTCTCCCCTGAAGTGCGTCCCTCTGTCAGTGGTTATGACCTTGGGATGTCCAGCCCAGCTGATCCACCTGTCAATCAGGCATTTCACACACTGGCGGGCACTTGGGTTACCACCCCCAGATTTCACGAGCACAACTTGCTGGAAACTGGTTCCCATGTCAACTATATTGACAGCAGTATAGCGATTTCCGAAGAAGTCCTTGACCTCTAGCGCATCCATTCCTATCGTATGGTTGAATTCCTTTGGAAACACGCTATCACCTGCGACAGGATGGTGCCTGGGCACTGGAGCTGTGTCCAGGCAGACCTTACACTTGTAAAGTCCGGCAGCGGCGATGAAATCTTTGCTCGCCCGGGCCTGCTTCAGAACCTGTATCAGGACTGCGTTTGGCAGATGGCCAAACGATCGGTGCAGGCGCCTTATAGCTACCCGGACTCGTTGCGGTAACGATCTCCACGCCGCTCGGCGCTCTGCCTCTGTGTTCGGAGTTCCGGGAAACGGGAATTGTTCCAAAATGAGGCGTTCTCTCTCCTCGGGCGTCAGTGCGCCACCGGCATCGTCCACCCCATCAGGGACACCTCGCTGAGGCATCTCAGCGTCGGGCACCAGCTCTGCTTCGCTGATGTCCTCAGGATCTGTGTCCTGGGCGTCGCCGACAAAGCAAGTTCGGCTAAATGCGTTGATATAGTACTCCTCAGAAATGGTACGACAAAGGTTCCAAAAGTCAGTACTATCCGTATCAACATAGCTACGGGGTATATACCCGTAAGACTCTGACCATGCTTGGAAGAGGTCCAAAGCCTTTCCAATCTCTGGGCCTATGCCTGAGATATGCATGTCTCCCCTCAAGGTAACAGTGTCCTCAAGCATTGGGTAGCCGTTCGGGGTAACCAATATGATCGGAATGTTGAGGGTGTCAGCTACACACTCAAGCTCCAAACACAACTCCTCTGTGGAAGTCTCAAACCTGGCAACCACGAGGCCCGGTGGCCCGTTCTGCCTCTCGTTGATCACGCTCGCGAGGACCTGTGCCGAGGGTTCATGCAATCTAATCAGGTGATCAGCTTCTCGCATGGCAGCGTTGTACACGATTGCCTTTAAGACTTCGTCTCCCGCTACCATTTCGGGTAAGGCTTGAGGTGAGGTACTTGGACTGGGCCTTGCTAAGCTTCTTTAGGCTAGCGGCTGAGGGCCCAGAGGCTGCGCTGCTACTGTGGGGCAGGTCTTCGGGAGGATCAGGGCTTGGAAAAGAAATCTGGCTGGCTTGTCCTACCCTCTCCCCACTGCAGACGGCCATGTATGCTGCATCGCGCTCTGCTCCGTCCTCCTCCATGGGTGAAACGTCACCCTCCGGGACTGTGCCCGGGCTGGCAGAGGTGGCAATGCGCGACGCCCGCGGGTCTGTGCCCGGGATATACACGGCACTCAAGGCATCTGTGTCCTCGATCTGATGGGGCACCGTGGCCGCGTCGAACGCCAAGGGAAAGACCCAAAGCGCGACGTATGCGCCGTCTTCCGTCGGCTCCTGCGTCGGGCAGGCCTGTTCGGCTCCACCGGTTTCGGTGGGCAACTTCTCGGAGTCTGACCCCGGCGGAAAGCATGCGCCTTCATACGTCCAACTGGTGCCGTCGGAGGGGTCCAGATGGGAAAACAAATATAATATGGGATCTATGTCCCGTAGCTTGCCCGTCGGCTTATACGAACGGCCTGTGTGGCGGGTGACCACAGTGCACTTTATGTTGTGCCGTTCGCTGAGCTCATGGTGATTTTTGTCACCAGCCCAGAAGCGCCTCGGTGCATATGGACCGACCCAGCACGCTGGCGCCTGCTTCTCGCACATCACCTCGCATAGGGCGGTCAGCACACCATCAGGAAAGTCCTGGAACACGATGCGCCTGTTCCACCCGAAACCTGTGTCGGGGCTGAGTCCAATGGCACCAACGTCGATGGCCAGGATCCTCTCGTCGATTTCGACGAGCTTGCCTTGCCCTGGCTGCTTCGGGAACTGACGACGGAATTCTGCCCATTCCGCGTCATTCCACTCGTCCGACGGCCTATCGCCGTGGAAGTACCACCATGACTCTTTTGCTGTCATGGGGCGGTGCGGATTCTCGCGCTCTGGGAACCTATGGTAACCAGCACTGCCTCGGAAGCGCGGTGGCTCCGGCAATTCAGGCGGGCGCCTGCTGCCTCCAAGGCTGCTCCTGCGTCCCGGTGGATCCCAGTCACCTGCACCTGTGCCGTCGTCGTACTTGACCTCGTCGTACACACTGTGGGGTGCAGCCTTGCCTTTGCCCTTGCCTTTGTCGGGCTCATACTCCACCTCCGGCCGTGCAGAGGGGCGAGGATTCGTGCGCTCACGCTCGGGAGCTGTGTCCCGGCCTGCACGAATGCGCTCGCGCTCGGGAGCTGTGTCCCGATCCGCACGGTCGTCGCCTGGGTCGCGGACGCGACCCCAACGGGAGGTGCGCTGGCGTGTCGGAGCCTCGGACCTATCCCGAGGTCTGGATTCCATTCGCCGCCTTTCTCGGGTGCGGTCACGGCGATGGTCTCTGCTCGAGGAGGAACTATCCCTCCGCCTGCGACGCGATCTGGAGCGGTGTGAGCCTCTTAAGCTCCACCTCGGCCCTATCGGCCCGGCGTTCCGCGTCTTCTGCCCTCTCGCGCATGTCCTGCAGCCGATCATACGCGTTATCGCTCTGCCGCTTCACATTGCTGAGGGCCTCTCTCAAGTCACTTATAGTGCTTTCTTGGCAGCGATTCGCATCGGTGAGGTCGTGGACCTCGGCCTCGAGCCTGCGAATCCGAGCCGACGACCCTGTCGGCGTCGCTGCGCGGTCCTGTGCCCCACCGGACTTTGCCGGCGGCGGTGTCGGTGTGTCCTTCGGTCCCACTATGGGGGCCGCTCCGCCCTTGGCTGACGCACCTACGCTAGAACTAGCAGGGTTAGGACCCGAGCTAAAGGTAACCGAAGGCAAGCGTCCTCCAGGGGCTGTGCCCTGTGCGCGATTCATCGCCGCAGTGAGCGAGTTGGGGTCGAACTTGGCCACATACGATGTATGTGTCTTGCCGACCAGCCCCATGCGGGTTGCAGCCTGGTACGCGGTTTCGCCTGCCAGGGGAGGCCTATCAAGGGGACCTACCCCCGTCACCGGTGCCTGTATGCGGCCCTCTGCAAGCAGGCGTGCATGAAACCGCTCAGCATATGTAGGCTGATCATCAGGGCGTGCACACTGCGGCTCCACGACAAGGATGCACTCATTGTCCTCCGGTCCGTCTATGCGGACGGCGTCGACGAAGGACTTCGTAAGCTCCTCAACCTCCTGGGCTATGCCAGGGGCGCGGTGCAAACACTTGGGGCACTGCCCTTTGCACGCTTTGCTGCCCATGAACGGCCAACTGTTCGCTGCACTCATGTGAGTGAGGCTGACGGAGCAATCCGGCACAAGCTCCAAAAGCGTCGCATGGGTAAGGATACCCGCCGCAACAGATCTATGTCTGTTGGCCTTGCAAACAACATGCACGGCTATGGACCGAATCCCAGCATCCTTGGCGTCGAGGACGTTCGCCAAGATGTGCCTGACGTGGGCAATCAAATTGGGATGGTCTGCGTGCTCCCGAATTATATCGGGGTTTGACCCAACATGCTTTGTGCGGTCGCGCTGTTCATCGTTGCGCTGCTGGGCTTCTGCAGGCGTCAGATCGTCTTTGCGATCGTCCTTTAGCCACACCATGTCCAACATCACCAGCATATAGCTGGTGGCAGACGCATACGTCGTGGTTGCATGCGTTTCCATCTCTTCGTGCTGTGCGAAGAGCTCGGCTGCTGTCCACTTCCCTCTGACGCGTTGCAGCCAGGCATGGTGCTCATAGCCCCAGGTAAAAACATCAATAATGATGTCCGGGTTCGCTATGTCCCCCGCATAATACGGCTGCAAGGCCAAATCCGGATTATACACGGATGCTGGGAGAGGCGTGTCGAGCTCCGGACCGTGGGGTCCTCCACCTGCCATTATAACCAGGTTCCTGCCATGCGGGTCCTTCTTCACAACCGCATCAAACTCGGCCAGCTCGCGGTGCCCTCTTGCAATCTCCTTCGGGTGCACTGTGGCACGAGCTGCTGGCGGGATCCCTGGGCTATCCCCAGGCCTGGCCTTCTCCGTGGGAGGCGCCTTCTTGGGCAATCCACTTCCAGGCGGCGCCTTAGGCGCAGGCGCGGAGAAAGTGCCTCCTGCCGGTGCGGCACTGTGGCCGACCGCTGGTGACTTCGCCATGGCACTGTGGCCAGGGTCCGGCGCTGCAAGAACCTTCGGTGCAGCCTTTGCCGTTGGGGGCGCCTTCTTAGGCAGCTGCCCCTCTGCTGCGGCCATCGCGGCGGGCTCCGTGTCTCCTACGGACGTGCCTACCATGCAATGGTTCGGAAACGCTACGCTTATGCGTCGCTTGGTGTTGTTGCGATTCTCAGCTGTCGTTGTAAAGCTGTGACCGTGGCCTACGCCTACAGTGCTGTGACCATGGCCTGCATCTACAGTACTGTGACTGCGGCTTGTTGCCACTGCGTCATCTGCCGCTGTTGCATCTCGGGGTGATCCGCTCACGGACTCTGAGTGAGCTAAGGCGGCGGCGGCGGCAGACCTAAATATAGGAACTGGCGGCGAGGGGATTTGGAAGCTCTTTATGAGACGGGGTTGTTTCACCTGGGTCAAGCCTTCTGTTATGTTTATGCATAACAGCCCTGAGTCATGTGTCCGACACAGCCTGATCCTAATGATGCTATCCTCTGAAGGAAGTCTAACACCACACTCACCAAACCGAAGATCTTTGGTTATACCAAGCTGGGCCTGCGCGTAAAGGGACAAAAGGAGAGGGGCTGTACCCTTAATCTCATGCGAATCAAGGACGCCCGGAACTCTCAAGTCCTGCTCCAATCCCATTATAGAGAAAGGTATGGTCCTGCTACCCAAGGTCTCGGTAGCGCCGCTAAGACCCTTGAAGGTACGATTGCCCTCAGGTTTAAACCTCGTGCTGTAACCGAAGTTCGCAAGTTTCCCCGCCGCGTTTGCTATCCAATCGCTACCGTGAACAGTCGAGTTACAGCCCTCATCCAACACGGCGTATACGTGCTTATCCTCGTAGATATTTACTACGGGCAAATCAACCAAAGCCGGATGGATATCTGTGACCCCCTCAGTAAAAGCCACGAAGGCGTGCCTCGTCGCGGAGGCCCTCGAGGAGCGCGATCTCGCCGACGCCACTTCCCAACTGTTGTTGGTCGATGGCGCAGAGTGATCGTCTAAGGCCTCTTGCAGGTATGCGAGAAGGTCACCGCGGGATATCACGGGCTCGGTTACGAAGTGACCCTCTATGGTCTCTTGAAACTGGGCAATAGCCGGAACTACTACCTCTACGGGGAGGCTATCCCCCGTGCTGCCGACTATGCTGCGCAGAAGATCGAAGTCCAGGGTGTTGGACTCCCGCAGCACTGTGGCTGCGTCATCCCTAGCCTTTCGCTCGGTCTGCGGCTGCTCATCTAGAAGCATCCCACAAAGCTTGCACTTAATGCGGGAGGTCTTCCTACTGCTACCCGACCTCTCGGTGGAGGTGTGGGGGCATGTGGCCTGATCTATGACAGGCTTCTCTTTCTTCGTCTTGGTGACGGTGCCGCATTTCTTACAGGTCCGCATGTCTATGTATGCGTTACTCCCCGACTTGTTGAACTCCTTGCAACCTCCCCGGCATTTCCGGGGGCCTTCGCTGGACGAAGCAGCTGACGCGGCGAGGCGAACCTCGGGCTGGAAGGGTTCAGGCGGGGGTTCCTGGCTGAGAGGGACATCCCTTCTCGTGATGCTAATGGGGTTATCATCACGCACATCAAAGTACTCCGTGACCCAATCCAAGAAATCGGCCAAATTTATGGATGGGCACTTCTGCGTGCGTCCCCAAAGAACATACCCAGGAAACGTATACAAGACACGCTCATAAGTCAGACCCTTATGCTGACCAAAGGAGAAAACGCGATCGGAACCCTCAGGCGGGCTGTCACGCATGATCCTAGCGGCGGCTGTGCGCCGAAGCTGTGGTGAGAAGAGGGTTTCATTGCCGCGGCCTTTGCCGGTATTGGTCTTTGAGGGAGTCAGCTCAAGGTTGGCTGGGTAACCCTCGAGCCTACCAGCGCTCGCATTCGACAGATGGACACACTCTGTGTCATCCTCCTCCACTGCGGCGAAATACGCCTGAGGCTTCGGCGCCGCCGACTTTGCGGCTGCATTGGCAGTTCCCCCAGACTGTGCTGGGGTTGCGGTGCCCTTGGAGCCATTGCCCTTACCGCTAAACTTGCAGGCAGCATCTCCGGCCCAATGGCCGATCACACCGCACTTCAGGCACCTACTCTTTGCCTTAAGCTCTGCTAACTTGGCCTTACGGTCAGCAATGGTCAAATTGCTACGCACGACCTTCCCTCCGGATTTTCCGGGGGACTTGCCCTTGTTCTTCCCCTTTCCTTTTCCTTTCGCCTGGGCAAAGGCGGTCTGTGCCGCGTACGCAAGCTGAACTGACTCGGCATAGGAATCATCCAAATCGTCAATCTCAGCTTCATATGCCACTGCCGTATAGGCGTTGAGTTGCAATGCTAGATCCTCATCATCAATCCATTCATCCGCATCATCTCCCCCAGACGCTGTGGCCTGGTATGCTTCTTCGCCGTAGCCGTCACCGTAGCCTTCCGCGGATTCCTGTTGTTCCTGGTAACCATACTCTGCGGCACTACCATCATACCCCATATAGCCGAACTTAGGGTATTGGGGCTTAGCGTCGAAACGTCTCCAGGTCTTACCTGGGCCACTAGGGTCCTTCTGGGTAAGAAGACGTTCCTTCATGTGCACCACTGAGTGATGCTGAACAAGGACGCGTGCGTACTCATCCACGCTGTGTACGCGGGCGGCGGTCTTGACCATTAGCTGCTCGGACCTTTCCAACCCTGAAAGCTCAACAAGGAGATTAGCCCTCATTGCTTCAGAAAGGCGGATATCAGGATCCAGCTCACGCAAGGTCGACCACCACCGCTTTCGGCGGGCTATGTAAGACAACATAGGCTCGCCAGGTTGCTTTGCAAGTGGGCCCGTCAGGAGCTGTCCCTGACGGAAAAGTTCGGACGCCTCTTCGGATTGAAGAGGGAAGGCTTGCCTCCTGATTTCTTCTATCAGGTAGTCGACGCCGTCATGGCGAAGCAGACGTTCCAGGCCGACGTCGCGAGCGATGCAAAAGGCATCTCCTCGGAGACCCTCTAGGATCTTGCTAACGCATTCGCTCATGTCGAGCGACTCGTCCTTGACGTCTTGCAAGGTGTACACCGCCGGATCTGTGTCCGGCTCTTGTTCATCGTCGCCCGCCACTTGGCTGGGGTGCGACGGTAGCGACTCCGCATCCTCATCTTCTGCCTCGGACGCGGGCTTAGTCCGTTTTGCGCTGGACGGACTGGCGGGTATACCGCTGCTTCCATCACCATCTGTGGGCGATGCACTGGTCCCCTGACTTGCCCTGCCACGCCACTTCCTTGGTGACTCGCTCTTGGCCCTTGCCGACTCGGCAAAACGCAGGTCCTTAAGAGCTTCGCGCCGCTGCTTCTCCTTATGCTGCAGCACACGGATCTGTGTCCGGAAGCACCAATCATGGAAGCCAGCAGCCGTACCGTCGTATATGTACGATCCGCTTTTGGTTTCTGCAGGGCTCAGGTTCTGTGACCAGAGATTGGGCTGGTAACGCAAACCTGCCACGCTCATGGCTTCGAGGACAGAAGGGGCCTTTGCGCCGCGACTATCACTACTCTACCCAACGGACCCCGGACCACAGGCTCAACGGGGGTGAAACACTAGTGGTTGTCCTCACAGCTCCGCTACCAGTTTGAAGCAGGAACTGGATTAGTGAGTGTCCAACCACACAAACGAGCACACTTTTTGGTCTGAGCCCAAGACGTCTGTCATACAGGGTACGTTCAGAACTAACACAAAAACTACGCTCGCATGAGGACATGTCAACACGGCGCTTCAAGACAGGGAAATTTCACAATAGGCTTGTATATGTCTTGGTTAGGTTTTCTGGGTGAGGTCTTACAGGGCTTTGTGATACTTGCGGGGGGCATATTACCATATTATGCATGTATGCGTATACATGCGGCGGAAGGATAAGAGCTGTCTAAACAGGATGCAACACCCTGTAGCCCCAAACCCTACAAAATAGTAAGTTATGACCCCTTAATCTAAACCCCCAAAGCAGTGGGTTTTGGGATCCCCAGGACATCCTGCTTTGAGCCATTTACCAGTATTCGAGGAATTCACGAGTTGTCCTGGCAGCATGATATTGTTGATGAAATAAATCCTGCATTACCTTAAGAACCCCAAACCATGAGCATTATCATATATATATATATATATATATATATATATATATATATTCCTTATTATTCGCCTCGGCCCGGCCTCGGCCGAAGCGGTCAGAGGTTCCTATTCGGATTCCCTCTATTCCCCACCAGTGACCCCACACCAAAACGCCCCCCCCCCCCCCTTAAAATGGAAACGTGTCACTGAGCTCCAAGGTACGGCGGTGAATTCTCGCCGATTTTGGCTTCTTTCCCCCCCCTCCCCCCTCCCCCCCCCCCCCCTCCCCCCCTCCCCCCCCTCCCCCCCTCCCCCCCTCCCCCCCCCCCCTCCCCCCTTCCCTCCCGCCCCTCCTGCTCGCTGACAGGTGCGAGCTTTCTGGAGTTTTCGATGACACGGGACTGCAATGTAGCATCTTTATGTGTTGGCGCTCGCCTTTAAGGCTGCAGTACCAAGCGAGTTTCAAACCTGAATTCCTAACCCTACACCCTAACCCCAGCCTGAAAAATTGGGGCTCGCCTGTAAGGCTGCAATATTAAGGGAGTTTCAAACCTGAATTTAATCCAAGACGCCCACGAAATCCACAGCCTCAACGGCCCATACTTAAGGCATCCCGCCGCTTGCTAGAGTCTTGGTATCCAGTGTTTCGGAATGACGACACCAAAATTCGTACTGATACTACCACTACTAATACTGACTACTCACAATCATCCTGCTTCGTGTTGCTATGAACATTACTTTTACTATAAGTGCGATTCCAACTGTTACTTTTTTTCCTACAACAGCTTGCTGCAGATAGTAGCCACTCGCCGCATGCGCGTACAGCCGGGCCGAGGCGGACGACGCGCAGCGTTTCAAATTATGGGTAATGCAGGATTCATATCATCAACCGTAGGCCACAAGAGCCCGACAGATTGAACAACATGTGTTGAAGGACTAAGAGAAAACCTACCTTCAAGAATGGCAGGACCTTGGCCTATCGGGGTTCCTTTAAGGGCCCTGCTAAGGCTTCCTTGAAGTGTCCTTTAAGGGCTCTTTCATTATAGTATCCTTAAGGGAGGGGGCTCCAAGGGGGGTATATAGCCTAGTGATCCCTAACTCTCCCTAGTACTCCCTAAGGTTCCCCTAAGGATTCCTTGTACCCTCCCCCCTTGAACCACCCCCCCTCAAGGATCCTATAATTTCAGCAAGGATCTTTCCAAGGCGCTATGTTCCAGAATCAGGACTCCGAGCCCAATGGGAGAGGTACCTTGACCCTAAACCCTAAACCCAGACGGTCCAAGTACCCAAATAGTAGGGTTTTAGGTCCCAAAATCCATACCTGAATGGTTTTTGGACCTTGAAACCCTACTATTTGGGCGCTTGGACCCTCAGGGTAAACCCCTAAACCCTAAACCCCTAAACCCTAAACCCCAAACCCTAATGGCAGAGGTACCTTGAGATCCGAAAACCTACCGCTTTTGAGGGTTCTAGCCTCTAACCAAGGGGCCATAACCTGCTATGTTGTAAGGTTTGGGCAATTGAAACGTGATGGAACTCTATGATACACCCGCAAATTCGATAAACCCTGCACTCCGACACCTGCCTTGAGCTTCATAAACCTTCAAACCCCTGAACTCGCGAAACTCCAAAGCCCCAAACGCAAAACTAAACCCCAACACCCAGACCCCATACATCCTAAACCCTGGATGACCACGGGTGTCCATGTACAGTGGAGCCATATAGTATAAAATTTGCTCCAATCGTAGCTGTCAGGAAATTCTCTTCAAGGGTCCCGTACATAATGGAAAAGTACATGGGCGCTTCAGGGCTACCTCCTATTCACGCAGGCCATGCTGCAGTAGCCTCTCAGGCGTTTCTCCTTCGCGATGTTGCCGCAGCCAGGGAAAAGGCATGGCTTGCGCAGGTCAGGGTGCACCAGCGGGCACGTCTTTGGCACCGCAGTGTTGCTGACGAAGCGCCAGACCTTGCGCTGGCACATCCAAAGATGTGCAATGATGTACACATGGGTGGTTGTCAACTTTAGGGGCCCTTTTGGGGTCCTTATTATAATACGGCACCTATTCCCTCTCATGGCCGCCTCCCGAACCCCTAAACCCGAAACCCTAAACCCCAAATCCGAAACCGTGAATGCCAAATCCGAAACCCTGATCGCCAAATCCGAAACCCTAAACGCCAAATCCGAAACCCTAAACCCTCAACCCTAAACCCTAAACCCCCAAACCTGAACCCTAAACCCCTAAACCCTAAACCCCCAAACCCTAACCCCTAAACCCTAAACCCTTAAGCAGATCCTGAAAAGCTGATTCTCGCCAAAGCAGTAGATTGGCAGCAGCGGGGTGCCGTGCTGGATGGCGAGCCTGGCAGTGGATCCATCAGGATTGGGGGTTTGGGGGTTTAGAGGGTTTCGGGATCTTAAGGCTACTATCAGGGTTTTCTGCTTATAGGCTCTACCTGTATCCCCAAACCCTACAAAGTCAACTCTTGCTCAAAGATGTGCCATCCAAGAAACCCTCATGTGGGACACCCTAAACCCTACCTTAAGCCGGAAGAACCTATCTTTTTAGGGTTCCTTATTGTAATTTCCTTATATAAGTCCTTAAAAAGGTAAGTTAATTTCCTTATATAAGTCCTTAAAAAGGTAGGTTAATTTACTTATATAAATCCTTAAAAAGGTAGGTTAATTTCCTTATATAAGTCCTTAAAAAGGTAGGTTAATTTCCTTCTATAAGTCCTTAAAAAGGTAGGTTATTCCGGCTTAAGGTAAACCCTAAACCGACAACCTCCCAAGTACGAGGGGGAGGATTCGATACTGATGCTTCGTGACGTTGAGGCTGGGTTTTTTAGAGTTCGTTTCTTACATAGGGTCTCCACATGACTTGGATTTAGGAGTTAAACTTCTAGCCTCCTTATTATAGTTCATATAAAAACCCCAGAAGTTAAAGTCTAAAGAGCCAACCAGAAGAACGCCAAGATGAAACACATCAAGCACTTCACAAGTGGCATGCTGTTGTGAGCCAGCACCCCAGGCGGGTTGAAGTTCAAGCCTATGCCGGACTCGAGCAACGAAAAATCTTTCTTGCTGAGGGTTTAGGGTTTAGGGTTCCCGACAGCCCCCCCCCCCCCCCCCCCCTGGATTTTGCTCACAAGCGAAGATCTAGCCAGGCACAAAGTGAACCACAGGTTCTCCTGACCGCGACCTTCGGCATCGAGTTCCAAGAAACTCACGTAATATCCTTGCACCTTTCGGGTATTGCTGGTCTTCAATTGATTGCCTGGGCTGATTTCGTCGTTGTACAAGGCGATCCTCCATGGAGTGGATGCGGTACAAGGGTATTTGGCTAGCTGCGTTTGGAAGAAAGCAGCCATACCCGGCATGGAGTTGCAGAGGTGCCATAGGAATGCCCTCAGATTGAGCATCGGCAATTCTGTGGGCACGATCTCCATCTCCTCGTTAAGGGTTTAGGGTGAGGGTTTAGGGTTTAGAGTACAGCCTTAGTTAGGCTTTCCAGGTTTTGGCCTTCGGAATACAGCCGCTGGGCTTGTAGGTTGTGGAAATTCTCGACATCACGCACCCCAGCAGGCACCCTCCCTCAATTCCATAGCCGAGGGCCCTCTACTTGCAGGGTCGCGGGACTTAGTAAGTAGATAACAAGTAGACTTATAAGTATCATAACCCCAATAAGGGTCCCTTTTAGGGTACTTATAAGTCTAGTTACCATCTACTTACTAAGTTCCCCGACCCTCCAAGTAGCTGCTAGCTCTCAACACAAGGCCCAAAGGCCCAAAACCTGGGTTTTAAACCCAGGTTCAAACCGACCCTCAGGGTCCATGTACCCAAATAGAATAATACTTTGGTCCCAAAGTACCTTTCTGGGGACTACTTTAAGGCCAAACTATATATTGTTTGGGTACATGGACCCTCAGGGCTAGATTCGAACCCAGGATTCAAATCCAGGTGTGGAACCCAGGTTCGACCCACATAAAGCCCTTAGCCGCCTTCAAGAATAAGTCCACATCCCCATTCCAAAGTAACCCTGAAGCCCCAAACGCGGTTTCGGGTTTACGGTTTAGGGCAAACTGGCCGATTATGACCCCTTACACTTAGTCATAAGGCCAAACCCCATGCCACCCGAATAAACCCTACTTCCTTTCATGCCCAAACCCCTTGTAGAACCCTGGAAAAAGTAGAGCCCTAACCCTAAGGCTCCAAATAGCCCAAAAACCCTTTACAGTGTGCCCAAAAGCCTTGAACTATGAGTCCTTAGGGCCTAAGGGTAAAGCTGAACGAGGCCAAGGACACCGAACGAAGCCAAGATTGGCAGGGAAGAAGAGTCGCTCCTGGAGGGACTCAACAACGGAATGCAGCTCTTTACGGCTTTGCCTGTGGGCTGTAATTATTTAAGCTTCTCTAGTAGGAACTCTTACAGTAGTTCCTACAGTGCCCCAAACCCTAAACCCTAAACCCTAGTTCCTACAGTGCCCTATACAGCAACCCTTATGCAGAATCCTTGCCAGCCACCCTTGCAGATTATAGCAACCCTTACAATAGCCCTTATCACAAACCTCACCCTAAGCCTTATAGTAATCCTCATATATAGATGATGGCAGCCCTTACAAGAACCCTTGTCGTAGAAATCACAATAAACCCCTATAGTCACCCTTACAGTATCCCCCTAAGCCCTAGATCCTAAACCCGAACCCCAGCCCACAAAGAAGTGGGGAAGACAAAGTCGCCACCAGCCTAACCCAACTAAGTATTTTTGAGTAGAGTTGTCTGAGATTGTAACCGTACTTTCTCCGTCTCATGATGTGGGTAATTCTCTACACTAGGGCTCCTGTTAGGGTCCTTTCACAAGGGTGCCGTACTACTTTGGGACCCAAACAGCTGCAGCAGTTTAGAGAACTACCCATACCCTCAGGCTGAAAATCGCCCAAAAGCCTGGTCTTTGGGCCCAAAACGCCTTCACCGATGAGTTCTTAGAGCCTACCTAGAGGCTCATGCGTTACCCTTTCTTTGGGTATCTGCTTTTCTTTATAACCGATCCTAACCATAAAACAAGGTATCCCAAAAAAGGGACAGGGTATGAGCCTCTAGGTAAGGGATATGTCAACTACTGGCCCAGTCTTTCTTCTTCAACAACCGGACCCCCAAAAGTTCAAACTTTCTAAGATAGAGCTAGTACGGGTTTTTGGACCTTGAAACCCTACGACTTGGGCACTTGGACCCGTAGGGCTTCATTACCGAAGCTTGCCTAAACCCTAAACCCTAAACCCCTACCCGCAAGCTGGTTTCGCTTGAAGGCTCAGGAGATTGAGCCTCGAATCTTAGGGTTTAGGGTTTAGGTTTTAGGGTTTAGGGTTTCGGGTTTCGAATCTACATGATTTCTATCTGGGATTTAAGGTTTAGGGTTCACAAGATCTTTGAGGTTCCAGAAACCCTAAACCCTAACACTGAGCCTTCAAGCGAAACCAGCTTCGGTAATGAAGCCCTAAGGGTCCAAGTACCCAAATAGTAGGGTTTTAAGGTCCAAAAACCATTCAGAGTATGGATTTTGGGACTTAAAAACCCTACCATCTGGGTTCACTGTACTTGGACCCTTAGGGAAGGCTTTAGGAGCTTACGGATTTATGGTTTCCCTTAGGCTCTAAGGACTCATATTTTAAGGCCTTTGGGCCCAAAGGCCATACTATATAAGGCTTTTGGGCTATTTTGAGCCTTGGGGTTTACTTGGAGGGTCGGGGGACTTAGTAAGTAGGTAATAAGTAGACTTATAAGTACCCTAACAGGGATCCTAATTGGGGTTATGGTACTTATAAGTCCCTAAAATAACCAGTTACTAAGTCCCCCGACCCACCAAGTGAACCCTAAACCCTAAGCCCCATAGATCCCTTTAAGGAACCCTATAGATCCCTTTAAGGCACCCTATAGATCCCTTTTTAGGAGCCCTTTAAGGAGCCCTTACTAAATCCCCCGACCCTCCAAGTAGGCGCTTGCTACCTTGGGACCCAAAGGCCTGCTGTGCTCGCTGTTCTACCCTACAGTAGGGTTTAGGGTTTAGGGTTTAGGATTTTGGGGTTTAGGGTTTTGGGGTTTAGGATTTTGGGGTTTAGGATTTTGGGGTTTAGGATTTAGGGGTTTAGGGTTTAGGGTTATAGTTTAGGGTTTAGGGTTTAGGGTTATGATGTCTTCTTCTACTATGTAATGTGTCGTATTTGGGCAGCACACCGTTGCGGGTCGAAGAAGAGTAAACAAAAAACAACATGCGACCCGAGACAGCCAAGGCCTTTCGGCTCAGAATTCCCAGCACCCCCCCAACTACCCTCTATTTTACCCTGAAAGAGTGTGCGGAGAGGGTGAGGGATGCTGGTCTCTTTGGGTATGAGATTTCCAGACTTACGTTGGGAGCTCCGGGCTTCATCCCAGACCCTAAACCCTAGAACCTTCATTACGGGACGGTTTAGGGTTTAGGGTTTATAGGGTTTAGGGTTTAGGGTTATCTGGTTTCTGTCAGAGTGTATGGTTAACCGTTGAGGGTTCAAGGCTCCCACATGGTCCGGGGAGAATGTTTGTTACCAGCGGATTTTTCGACATCTTGCAGATCTTCAGCCTTAGGAGTAATGACCCTTTACCCTTCAATTTAGAGTACGACCCATAAAGAAACGTAGGTTTTGGGATCCATTGGTAAACCATCAGAACTAACCCTTAAGCCGCAAGCTTCTGAAAGCCTGAAACCTGAAACTCCGACTGTCAGCACCTCAAAGCCATAAACCCTCAAACCATACCTGTGTCCCCAAACCCTACAAAATAGTCGGTTATGACCCCTTACTTGGAGGGCCTAAATCCCCAAACTCTAAAGATCCGTTACAGGAACCCTTAAAGGAACCCTTATAAACCCTTGTATTATAGGAACCCTTACAGGGACCCTTCTAAATCCGTTAAAGGAGCCCTTAAATCCCGTACTTTGCATCGGCACCTGGTTGGCATCGGTGGCGACCTGCTCATAAAGGCCCCCCGGGTTGACCTGAACATAGGGTTTAGGGTTTAGGGGCTTAGGGGCTTAGGGTATGGGGATTAGGGGGCTTCAGGCGTTTACGGTTTAGGGTGTGCAGAGGTGCGCTTTTTTTGGAAATGGGGGGCGCGCCCACTTATCGCGCGCTTGCGTCAGCATGTAGTCCCGCCCCAACCACCCTTACTACGAAAAAGGTTTAGGGTTCACCCCCCAAACCCCCCTCAATGACTCAAGAGGGGCTTTCTTGCTCTCTGCTTCCCTTCGCAGTTCGACACATAAACGACGACAGTTCACAGCAAACCATAGCTGAGCCGCATTGGTGTCGGCAACGTTTCCAACAAACAACTAAACCCTAAAACCCTAAACCCTCAAACCCTAAAACCCTAAACCCTAAACCCTGAAACCCTAAACCCTAAACCTTTAAACCCTAAACCCTTTAAACCCTTATAACAGATCCCCTAAAGTCCCTGAAATGTGGCAGCCTGGGCCCCAGACCCTCTGGGGCTGCTTTTCAGACTCCCCCAAGACACCCCAAATTCTAACGGACTGACTAACGGACGGACGTCCGTCTTGTGTGAGGCGTAGCCGAGTCATTTCCGTCCCGGCATACGCGGTTTAGGGTTTACGGGTTTAGGGTTTAGGGTTTATATAGGTTCCGCGCCAGATCTTAGGCTAATCAGCTAACCCTTCAGCTGTCAAAAACTTGAGCCCTGGTCTAAACGACGATTTAAACACCTAAGCCCAAAGTCCTGACCCTAAACCTTAAACCCTGACCACTGTCTAAGTCTAAACCCTACACCGTATAGGCCCCATGCACCCCTAAACAATGCGTTCAAAGCCCTACAACCCCTACACCCCTGTAGATCCCTTCAAGGAGATTGCAGGTGCCTTCTAGCAATCCTTAAAAAGAGCCCCTAGCCCCTGTAGACACGCTAAAGGAATGCTTAAAGGATACCTGTAAACCCTAAACCCTAACCTGAACGCTATAGATCCCTTAAAGGAACTCTTAAAGGGATCCTTCAGATTGAGAGGAACCCTTAAATTGAACCCTAAACCCACTCAGACCTTCCAAAATCCCTTAATTAAGGAATATACTTTAAATTATAGTAGGATCCCTATTGTAATTTAAGGTATATCCCTTAATTAAGGGATTTTGGAAGGTCTGGGCACCTAAATCACTGAAGGGAATCCTCAACGGAGACCATGAGACTCCGGCGGCCACAGTGGCACCCTCGCTGAGAAGCTTCGAGAAGGTCCTCGCATAGCTTGCAGAGCCCGGTTGTAAGTACCTTAAGTGGGGCTGTAAGTAAGTATAACTGTAGCTGTCGTCATTATAACCCCAATTACTAAGTCCCATGATCCCTTAAGTATAGTATAGGGGATCTATTATAAGGGATCTATCCTTGGAGGGTCCCCTTAAGGGATCTGTAAGGGTCGCTATAAAGGGATCTACACTGGTTGAGGGTTTAAGTTTAAGGCTTAGGGTTCTTTTATTTTAGGAGTTGCTGTGAAGAAAGGTTTAAGGGCTCCTTTAAGGGATCCATTAGGGCTTACATAGGGCTCTTTCCAAGGATTGCTTTAAAAGATCTTTAAGAGGTCATTTAAGGGAACTTCAGGTTCGCCGCCATCGCCGCGATCTTCAGCCCGCAAGGGAGGAGCAGGTCACACGCTCCTCATTTACAAAGGAAAGCCTCACCGCAACTGGTGCGACACCCTGAACCCGACAGCATGGCTCACGATCTCTTCCAGGTTGATGTCGTGCTGAAGGCCGGCCAACACCGCCGCTTCCGGGAAACCGCTCGCCAAATGCATCGTTGTGGCTCTGACGGTCCCCCCGAGGTTCGTTCTCACCCACGCCTTGAGCTTGCTCGACATGCGCTCATTGGCTATGTTGTCCAATGCCATTGCAAACTGCGACTGATTGGTAGTCACCAGGGAGGCACATAACAGGTACCAGATCTCGATTCGACTCAACTTCGTCTAGAGGGGCTTAGGGTTCCTTTCAGGGCTCCGCTAAGGTATCTACAGAGGGCTCAGGGTGTAGGACTAGGGTTTAGGGGTTTACCAAACCTTGACTGCACGGTTTGGGGGCTTGGGGGCTCTTAGCTGGAATTCTTAAGGGTTGATTTTACGGGTTTCGGGGCTTAGGAAGTGAAGGGCTGTGGGGTTTAAGGGTTTAGTGCTTCGGGCGGTTGGGATTTCAGTATTTTGATAGCTTTAGGGCTTAGGGCTAAAGGCTGAAATGAGGGCATCATGACGGAGGGCTCTATGAGGGCACCTTTGGTGGTGGATCTATAAGTAACATTTAGGGTTTAGGGCTTAACTTTTAAGGTTTAAGGTTTAGGGGTTTAGGGTCTATAAGAGTATCATGTAGGGGCATATTAAGGCGGGGCTGTAAGACATGTTTCAGAAGGTTGGGGGGATTAAGAATGGCTTGATAGATCTTCAGCATGCTTATGGCTGCAAGGCCGTCGGCATCCTGCCTCAAGGATTATTATTTAGCATAGGCCCCGGTTAATAAAGGGGCCTTAGGGATCAAAGTAGGGTTTGGGGTAGACATATGCTATACTGCGAAGCGGGTCATAAGCTGACTGGCCCAAAGCCCAAGGAAATAAAAGTTGAAACTTTCAGAATCGACTGCCTTATAAGAACCCCAAAAGTTGAAAAGTTGAGTTTACAGCCAATAAGTAAGGGAATATTTAGCATGTTAAGGTTCAGGAGTAAGGACGGGGGGTCTTCTCGCTTGATCTGCGGGACCTTCGGCTTGCACAGCATCGGGCAGGTCGGGACACTACGGAATGCCTATAAACCCCAATAAATCCGAACCCGAAATCCGAGGGCCTACTTAGAGGTTCATGGGACTTAGTAACTAGGGTTATACTTAAGGTAACTACACTTATATGTGCTTACAACTCCAAATTAGAGTACTTATGAATGTACTTACTAAGTCCCATGAACCTCCAAGTAATCCCTAAACCCTAAACCCTATAGATCCCTTTAAGGAACCCTATAGATTCCTTCAAGGAGCCTTTTAAGAAGCCCCTTAAGCACTTACTAAGTCCCGTGAACCTCCAAATACAGAACACCTATAAACCCTATACATCCTAACCCCAGATCCGCGGCCCTAGAACCCTTGGACCCCTTGAACTTGGACCCCCAAAAGTATGTATAATAATGGCCTGTTATAGGTTTTGGGCCATTATAATCATTATTTTACCTACTTTTGGGGGGTATAGGAACAGTGAACCTGACGAAAATGCTTAGCGCCAGGCTTGCGATCTTGCCGGCGAGCGTGGCCTGAGGTCTGTCGGGCTTTCCCGGTTTAGAGTAGTTCAGGTTTAAGGGCTTAGGGTTTAGGGTTTAGGTTTAGGGGGGGCTTAGAGTAGTTCAAGTTTAAGGGTTTAGGGTTCAGGTTTTAAAAATTTTAGGGCCTATTTTAGGGTTCAGGGTTAGAGTAGTTCAACCTGTGACCCCAACCCCTACAGAATAGTAGGCCATGACCCCGAAATGAGCGGGCCGAACCCTTAAAGCGGTAGGTTCTTGGATCAGGTCGGGTTTAGAGTAGTTCAAGGGCTTCCTGGACCCTGAAGAACTTACCGTTTTGGGGCTCCTTATCATGATTTCTTTATATAAGCCCTCAAAAACGGTATGTTTCTTCAGGGTCTAGGGCTTTGGGTTAAGGATGTTCTATCAGTCATAGGGCTTACGGTTCAAGCCGCTACGTACTGGCTCTTGGAGTTGACGGTTGAACGGCTTTGGGGCTTCGGTATCCTAGGAAACCCTAAACCCTAAACCTAAACCCTAAACCCCTAAACCCTAAACCCCTAAACCCTAAACCCCTAAACCCTAAACCCCTAAACCCTAAACCCCTAAACCCTAAACCCCTAAACCCTAAACCCCTAAACCCTAAACCCTAAACCCCTTAAAACCCTAAGGAGTTCTAGCTAAAGAGGTTAGGGTTGGGGTTCAGGGGCCTGGGGTCTCCTATTGTTATATGTGGTTTTGGGTTCAAAGTTATACCTGAACTGTGAAAAACCTACCTTTTTGAGGTTCCTTACTATGATTTCCTTATATAACAGAAAGGTAGGTCCTTCAAGGCTAAGGTAGGGTTTAGGGTTTGGGGGTTTAGGGGTTTGGGGCCTCGCTGGCAACCTCAGAAAGCATCCCACATCACCTGTTGAGAAAATCAACCTTTGCAGTCCCTTTATGGGGCCTTCAGAAAGCAGCTCTAACCGTAGGCATCTAAGGACTCATATATTAAGGCTTTGGGGCGAAAGGCCATATTGTAAAAGGCCTTTGGGCTATTTTGATGCCCAGGGTAAGCAGACGGTAACCCAAAAGCGTGTTGTGGGTTGTAGAATTTACAGTTTAGGCTATCACCCAATGCAAAACTGCACAAGTCACCTTAACAACTCTTCAACGCAGCGACCAGCTGGAAACCTGAACCCGAAACTACACCCTAGACCTTAAACCGTCTGGCACTCGTAGCACTACTTGGGGCATCATGGGACTTAGTAAGTAAGGTTATAAGTACCTTAATTGGGGTTATAAGTAATTATAAGTATGGTTACCTTGTTCATAACCCTAGTTACTGAGTCCCATGATCCTTTAAGTAGGGCTGCACACCTCGCCGAAACCCGACTTGCTCGGCTCGGAATTTCGGCTACGCTTCAAGAAGATCAGCTGGGTGCCTAAACCCTAAACATTAATGCCTGGTACTATATGGTCAGCAGAAAAATGATGCGCTTTATAGTCCCTTTATAAGTTTTGCAGTGATATACATAAAAAATCTAAAAGGTTCTGTTCTAATCATCCATGTATAAGGCCTCTACAGTACGCCATCGCAATTGCTCGTTTGAAGGATCCGGAACAAGCAAAACGATGTCCTACAGTATGTTACCGTTGTGTACTGTAAGGGTTCGACCATATTGCGTTTTATCACAAGTTACACGATACAACTCAATACGGTAAAGTATAATATTGGCTGAGTTCTGAATCTCTGAACCCCTTCTCTAAGTTAAACCTTTAGCCCCCTTCATATAGTTCATACAGAAACCCCAAAAACCTAGGAGCCAACCAGAAGAAGGCCTAGTAGTATTGCATCTTCCATTATCAGTATACGGTAGGTAGTATACGTTTAAACTTAAACCTCTCACTGCCATACGCCTTTGTACCCAGGGCTTAGCATCTTGGGCTGAAAGCTCCGGCTATGCTGGAACCCCATTATAAATATGCCCCCAAAACAAGCACGTAAGCAAAAATAAGGATAGGGATATCCCATATGAATCCCGTTATAGTGAAGCCCAAAAACGGTGAGATATCCCTATGAAATGCTTATGCTTATGTCCTTTTTGGACCCCTAACTAAACCGAAAACCCTGACTGGGGTCACGGGCAGAGGAGCAAATACTCCGACATCAGCGGCACTCTAAATAGCCTCGGATGACAGCTCCGAGTTCAGGGACTACGCATACTCAATAATTGTGGGACATAGTAACTACAGTTGTGATTACCTGAACTAGGGTTATAAGTTATAACTAAATCTCCGTAAAGTTGCCTTATGTATCACCCTGCTTACTAAGTCGCATGAACCTTTAAGTACTCGCCTCTGCGGCTCCTGCGCTGGGTTGCTGCCCTGGAAAGAACAATGGACTCTTGTAGTTGTACTGCTCAGCCGTAAACCTTCGCAACAAAGTTCTCACACCCGTACCATCGGCATCATAATAAATGAATCACATCTCGCAACGCTAAACCCTGAACACAATCTAAACCCAAAGCCCTAAGCCCTGAACACAATCTAAACCCAAAGCCTTAAACCCTGAACCATCTGTTAAGACCTGAGCTGCTCGTCAACTGAAGCCCCGAAGCAAAATCCAAAAGAGAGCGACAAGGCTGAAGCCATGAACAGTGTTTTAGGGGTTTAGGGGCCTTTAAGGGATCTATAAAAAGGACCTATAAGGGTTCCTTTTAAGGGATCTCTAAGGGTTCCTTTTGGGGTTTAGGGTTTAGGGGTTTAGGGGTTTAGGGGCTTAGGGGCTTAGGGGTTTAGGGGTTTAGGGTTTAGGTGTTTAGGGGTTTCAGGGCTCCGTTAAGGAATCTACGGGGGGTTCAGGGTGTAGGACTAGGGTCTATAAGGGTTTACCAAACCTTACATGCACGGTTTGGGGGCTTGGGGGCTCTTAGCTGGCTTTCTTAAGTAAGGGTAGATTTTACGGCTTTCGAGGCTTAGGACTTTAAGGGCTTTGGGGTTTAAGGGTTTAGTGTTTCGGGCGGTTGGGATTTCAGTAGTCTAGTAGGGTTAAGGCTTAGGGCTAAAGGGTGAGGGCTTAGGGTTTAATTAGGAACCTTGAAGAGTGAAAAAGCCAGTGCGCCAATATCCCTTTCAAGGGATCTATAACGGCTCCTTTCAGGGTTCCTATAATGGGTCTATACGGTTTCGGGTGTAGCGCACTCCAACATCCCGTAATTAAAGCATATTCCATAATATATTCAAGATCCTATTATAACTTGAAGTATATTTCTTAATGAAGCGTCTAGAAATCTCTGGGAACAATCGAAAGCCCCAAAAACCCATACCATACAGGAAACCATAAACCATAAACCCAAACCCCCAAAACCAACCTAGACCTAAGCCCTAAGCTGAGCACCGGACAAGGGCGCAATACCTTGGTGCTGTCCAGATGCTTTAGAACCAAGAGCCTTTTGGTACTGGGATTAGGGTTTAGGGTTGGGGGTTTAGGATTTAGGGCTCAGGCTCCTCGGCTAAATCCCCTCAAATGAAATCAGGGCTTCGGAAGCAGCCCGACAGCTGGTCATGTAGTGAGAAACCCACAGGGTCCATGTACCCGAATGGTATATACTTTGGCCTTGAAGTAGTCCCTGTATAGGTACTTTGGGGCCGAAGTATATACCATTCGGGTATATGGACCGTTAGGGTTTGGCAGCAAGCGGCCGCAGCAGCAGGCAGCAAGTGCAGCAGTAACGAAGCTTAGGGTGGGCTCTAGGGGTGTCATGGGTCCGAATCTGGTTACTAATCTCCACTTCTTTCTACTACACTAATTCATGCACCCTCCAGACCCTCTTGTATTAATCAGGGCCCCCTATGTGGGAGTTTCCGAAACCGTGGGACCCGAATATAGTACCCTAAACAGTAGGCTCCTTATTATGATTACCTCAAGATAAACTTCGGAAACCCCCATGTGCGGTTCCAACAGGGTGCCGGAGACAACGCTTTGGGATGAAACACAAGCCCCTCAACCCTAAATTCTCAACCCTAAACCCCTAAACCCTAAACCCTAAGCCCTAAACCCCTAAACCCTAAACCCTAAACCCTAAACCCTAAACCCCTAAACCCCTAAACCCTAAACCCTAAGCCCTAAACCCCTAAACCCTAAACCCTAAACCCTAAACCCCTAAACCCCTAAACCCTAAACCCCTAAACCCTAAACCCTAAGCCCTATACCCAAAAGCCTCGGCCGCATCATCGGAGAGACCCCGCAGGCATTTTCCTAAGGGTTTAGGGTTTAGGGCAGGGTCCATGTATCCGAATAGTATATACTTTGGCATCAAAATACCTATATAGGGACTACTTTGAAGGCCAAATCTACTCTTTGGGTACATGGATCCTTATATGAAGGCCTACGTATGTAGGGCGAATCTTTTGACATGAGACAATCCCAAAAGAGCTAGAAATCATTCAGTTCAAGCCAGCAGCAGCCGAACTTCCTGCTCCAGTTGATGAGGGATTTTAACGCGCCGACAACGGCCTTGAAGGTTTCCTTTTCGCAGCCTATGTAGCGCATGTAGATCGTGCGCTCTTTCTCGTGGCCCCGCGACGTCTCGCAGTCGTCGACGAACCAGTGCCAGCACCCTAAAGAAGAGGCGCCGAATGCACTCTCAGTGCCGACGTAGTTGTAGTCGGCGAACCTGCCGACGGCCCGACGAACGGGGACCCTGCTCCCGTCGGACTGGCAGCCGATGAGGTCCCCGACACGGTCGACGTAGGTCACGGTGTCTGGCTCGACGGCACCGACCACGTGGCTGCCGACGTCCGCGCCGTACTACTTGGAGCTCCTTGCCAGTCCCCATATCAGTATAAGATGCTATACTTCAGCCTTGTTCTAGTATCAAGACCCCTTCATGGGTGTCTTCATGCCGTCAAAAACACAACTTTGGCGCTCTAACAATGCAAAAGCCGTTCCCAAGGGTCCAGAGTACGCGCTGATTATGTACTTGGGTTCAGGGTTTAGGGCTTTTACTCCAGCCCTCAGGCTCCATGTGCCCATATAGTGTGTACTTAGGCCTTGAAGGACCTATATAGGGACCGTTTTAAAGCTTAAGTCTTCTACTAAGGTGCATGGAGCCTTTGGGAAGGTAACTATAGCTTTCTGTTTCGAGGAGCAGATGAGCATTAGATACTTAGAATACTTAGGGCAACATCTGAAAGGACCCCAATTATAAACCCTATGGGAAACTCCCATAGTATAGAGGCCTTAATGATTAGAATGGGGTTTGGGGGGTGATACTGTACTTTATGATAGTAAGGAGCCCCCATAAATCGTAGAGGTAATTATTAAGGCCCCTATGTTAGCCACCTGAATCTAAAGCATTCTTGGCTGACTTCTGAACCCCTCCTAAAAGTTAAACTTTTAGCCCCCTTATTATACTTTATATAGAAACCCAAGAAGTTAAAGTCTAAAGAGCCAACCAGAAGAACGCCAAGCATTCTAAGCACTGAGCACCCAAAACCTGCTACTCTAAACCATGAAGCCGAAATCCTGAAACCTACCAAGTGCCCCTCGAAAGAGCCCTGGTGGCCCTTCCTAGTGTGTATATTAGGGTATAACCGAAAGTAGTTGGGAGGTCTAAGCAGAACCCAAATCCCTAAGCCCTTGAAAGCTTAAACCATAAACCCCAACCCTCAACCCTAAAACCCTTGAAAGCTTTAACCTTAAACCCTAAACCTTCAACCCTAAGCCGCCGACTGACGAACTGCTTCGCTGGCTTCTTGCTGGGAAAGTTTTGGGCCTCAGCGGGGTTCGTTCAAAGACGGTTTAGGATTTAGGGTTTCGGGTTTAGGGCTTATGGCTCCTTCAGGGGATCCTGTAAAGGGCTCCTTAAGGGATCCCTTACAAGGCTCCTTAAGGGTTACCTTAAAGGGCTCCTTAAGTGATCCTTAGGGGATCTACTATATGGGATCTATAGGAGTAACCATGACTAGAAGGAGACACCGTAACCATGACAAAACAAAACAGTTACCACGACAGGACTTGAACTTTAGGGTCTAAGGTTAGCGTTTAGGGTTTAGGGTGCTTAGACATGCATCCCTGTGGAGGGGCTGTCTTGGTTCTTGGCACTAAACCGTGAACCGTTAACTTAGAGCACATCAGGTCTACCTGCCTACGTTTCGCTCGTTTTTTTTGTGTTTTTCAAATATGGTACTCTCGAATCTAAAGGTCTAAAGAGCACTGTGCAGCAGGACTAGACGACAACAGCATTGGCACAACGGCACCACAGACCGAAACAGCGTAACCAAGTCCTACCTTAACCCCAGGTATACTACCTACCTCTTTAAGTACTTATATAAAGACATCATATCAGGGAACCCTAAAAAGGTAGGTTCCTTAGGGTCCGCGTATCCATGGATGGACGCAGCATGGGCTTCCCGTTAAAGAGTCCCTTACGGCATCTATATACTAAGGGATCTATATATTATTATAAGAGTTCTTTATAAGGGTTCCTTAAGGGATCTATATTATGAGGGACCTATATTATTATAAGAGTTCCTTACGGGATCGATATTATAGATAAGGGATCTATAGGCCCCCTTTAAGGGGTTGAGGGTTTGGGGTTTAGTGTTAGGGCCCGGATCTTTCAAAATCCCCTAAGTAACGCCTTAAATCATGTTTAGGGTTTAGGGTTCAGGGTTTAGGGTTTAGGGGTTTAGGGTTTAGGGTACCTTAAGTTACAGTTGATCCTACGATAGTTTAAGGTATATTCCCTAATCAAGGGATATTAGAAGATCTGTCTCCCAAAGACAAAGAACACGCTGTTGGGTTTAGGGGGTTAGGGCTTTAAGGTTTGAGGGTTTGCGGGTCAGGGTTTAGGGTGTGGCGTTTTAGGTTTAGGCCGTGTAAGAACGTATCATAAACTCTGATTCAGGGGCTCCGTGGTGTATTCACAGCAACTTTTTGCATCATGTACCGTAAGCTGTTAAAGTGATTGAGGAGTATATCTTGCACCCTATACTGTAGGTGCCTGAATAATTAGAGTAGGGGTTTTGGGATTCTTTTTTGTAATAACAGTATCATATACCCCCAAACCCCACTCTAATTGCTAAGGCCCCTGCATTAAACCCCCAATGTCTTTGCAAAGGGCTCACTGTTCTGATTTGCAGTCTATCCCTGATTGAAACCCTAGGCATATAAGGACTCATATATTATGGCTTCTGGGCCCAAAGACCATACTATACAAGGCTTTTGGGCTATTTTGATGCCCGGGGAAAGGGGTATTTTTTGGTATTGGGGATCTGCTTTGAGGATGATGAAGCGTAGTAAGCAAGGTTATATGTCCCTTACTTGGGGAGGTGAAAACAAAAACACGTATGGTTACTTTATTTACAACCCCGGCAACGAACCCTATACCCTAAACCCTAAACCCTCGGCAAGCTAGGACTGACGGTAGGGTTGACGGAATCAGGATTCAGGGTTAATGTAGGGGCCTTCGTAATTCGAATAAGGTTCTGGGCTCCTTTATTGTATACCCTAGGGGTCCATGTACCCGAATAGTAAATACCTTGGCTCCATCGTACTTAAGTAAGGACTATTTTTATTAAGGACAAAGTATATACTAGTTGGGTACATGGACCCTTAGGGATAGCGATCATCCCTACTTGGAGGTTCTTGAGACTTAGTAACTATGGTTATAAACAAGGTAACTATACTTATAATTGGTTATACCCCCAGGTAAGGTACTCATAACTGTACTTACTAAGTCGCATGAACCTCCAAGAAAGGAACAATGTTTCTATAATTCAGGCATTCAGAATGAAGCCTCAGGCATGGGGAGTAATCAACCTTTACCCGTAGGGTCCATACTTGGAGGGTCGGGGGACTTAGTAATTGGTTATTTTGGGGACCTATAAGTACCATAACCCCAATTAAGGTCCCTTTTAGGGTACTTATAAGTCTACTTACTACCTACTTACTAAGTCCCCCGACCCTCCAAGTAGACCCTAAACCCTAAACCCTATAGATCCCTTTAAGGAACCCTAGAGATCCCTTTAAGGAGCCTTTTTTGGAGCTCTTTACTAAGTCCCCCGACCCTCCAAGTAGTGGGTCCCCAAAACCATAATGGGGATGGTCTTTAACTAGGATGCCCACTTGGAGGGTCGGGGGACTTAGTAAGTAGGTAGTAAGTAGACTTATAAGTACCCTAAAAGGGACCCTAATTGGGGTTATGGTACTTATAAGTCCCTAAAATAACCAGTTACTAAGTCCCCCGACCCTCCAAGCAGTAACCTTGGAATAAAAAGGGCTCCCTTTCTGGTATTGGGTAACTTTATAGGGAACCTATGACTACAAAAGGAGAATAAGGGTACTACTGGGCGTCCTAGTTTAAGGCCAAATTTCCCATAGTTGTGGTGTATCTTGGCTGACTTCTGAACCCCTCCGAAAAGTTAAACTTTTAGCCTCCTTATTATAGTTCATATAAAAACCCAAAAGTTAAAGTCTAAAGAGCCAACCAGAAGAACGCCAAGGTATATGGACCCTCTGGGCTGGGCTAAGTTTAGGGGCTGATCTTTGAAGGTGTGCGGCTTAGCTGGGGTTCAGAAGACTGAGAGACGGGGGTTTAGGGTTTAGGGTTCAGAAGACCTAGAGTTGGGGCGTTTCAGATGGGTTTAGGGTTTAGGGTTCAGAAGACCTAGAGTTGGGGCGTTTCAGATGGGTTTAGGGTTTAGGGTTTAGGGTTTAGGGTTTAGGGTTTAGGGTTTAGGGTTTAAGGGTTTAGGGTTTAGGGTTGTGATGTAAGGTTTCTGCTGTAAGATGTGGGTGGTTGTCAATATTAGGGTCCCGGTTTGGGGCACCCTAAATATTAGGTGCCGTACTACAATGGGGACCCAGAAAGGGACCCTAATTACCCATGTGTCTCGTCCAGCGCTCCCTTGAATGAAGCATGTACCATAACGTACGTGTCCAACATGTTGGGGAACTGAAAGGTAACCGTGGGATTACAGTAACTACAGTACGGTGGATGATATAAATCCTGCATTACCTTATGGACCCGTAACTATGGGAGTTATGGTATATGCCTTAGTATGGGTAATGCAGGATTTATATCATCAACCGTAGTACCCCAACACGGTGAAATGTTACCGACTCTACTTCTGTAGGTGGAAGCATGCACCAGAAAAAAGAGGCTTGTGCCCAAATCAACCGGTAGGCGAGCAGCAAGCGTCAATCAGCAGGTTTATGGCCCTAAACCCTAAACCCAAAACCCTAAACCGTCGGCATCAAGACTTGGGTTTTCTTCTTGGTGAAACCCTTCTGGAACCGCCAGGTTTGGTTCGGGATCCCAGGAAGTCAGGAACAAGCGACTGTTGTAGCACGCTCTTCAGAAAACCACACCATGCCCAGAAGAAGCTGCGAACCGTTGCACGTGAAGAGGAAGCCAAACCAGTGCATCACTGCTCACCACGTGGCTACACGAAACTTGCCTGAAGTGAAACTTCGCAGACTGCTGGGTAGTTGGCTGCCCTGCAAGCTCTGGTCTAAATTGTCTTCAAACGTCAAACTCTGCAGGCTGCGGGGTAGTTGGATACCCTCCAGGTTCTGGTTGAAGTTGCTACCAAACTCCAAACTCTGCAGGCTGCTGGGTAGTTGGATGCCCTCCAGGCTCTGGTTGAACTGGTCACCAAACGTCAATCTCTGCAGGCTGCTGGGTAGTTGGATGCCCTCCAGGCTCTGGTTGAACTGGTCACCAAACGTCAAACTCTGCAGGCTGCTGGGTAGTTGGATGCCCTCCAGGCTCTGGTTGAAGTCGTCACCAAATGTCAAACTCTGCAGGCTGCTGGGTAGTTGGATGCCCTCAAGGCTCTGGTTGAATTCATACCCAAAAGTCAAAATGTGCAGGCTGCTGGGTAGTTGGATGCCCTCCAGGCTTTGGTTGAAATTGTCACCAAACGTCAAACTCTGCAGGTTACTGGGTAGCTGGGTGCCCTCCAGGCTCTTGTCGAACTTTTGACCAAAAGTCAAACTCTGCAGGCTGCTAGGTAGTTGAATGCCCTCCAGGCTCTGGTCGAACTCATATTCAAATGTCAAACTCTGCAGGTTGCTGGGTAGTTGGATGCCCTCCAGGCTCTTGTCGAATTTTTGACCAAAAGTCAAACTCTGCAGGCTGCTAGGTAGTTGAATGCCCTCCAGGCTCTGGTCGAACTCAAATCCAAACGTCAAACTCTGCAGGTTGCTGGGTAGTTGGATGCCCTCCAAGCTCTGGTTGAAGTTGCCACCAAATGTCAAACTCTGCAGGCTGTTGGGTAGTTGAATGGCTTCCAGTCTCTGGTTGAAGTTGCTACCAATCGTCAAAATCTGCAGGCTGTTTGGCAGTTGGATGCCTTCCAAGCGAAAGTTGTCACCAAACTCCAAACTCTGCAGGCTGCTGGGTAGTTGGATGCCCTCCAGGCTCTGTTTGAAGTTGCTACCAAATGTCAATCTCTGCAGGCTGCTGGGTAGTTGGATGCCCTCCAGGCTCTGGTTGAAGTCGTCACCAAACGTCAAACTCTGCAAGCTGCTGGGTAGTTGGGTACCCTCCAGGCTCTGGTCGAATTTGCAACCAAAAGTCAAAGTCTGCAGGCTGTTGGGCAGTTGGATGCCTACCAGGCTCTGGTTGAAAAAGTAACCAAACATCAAACTCTGCAGGCTGCGGGGTAGTTGGATACCCTCCAGGCTCTGGTTGAAGTTGCTACCAAAGGTCAAACTCTGCAAGCTGCTGGGTAGTTGAATGGCCTCCAAGCTCTGGTTGAAGTTGTTACCAAACGTCAATCTCTGCAGGCTGCTGGGTAGTTGGATGCCCTCCAGGCTCTGGTTGAAGTCGTCACCAAACGTCAAACTCTGCAAGCTGCTGGGTAGTTGGGTACCCTCCAGGCTCTGGTCGAATTTGCAACCAAAAGTCAAAGTCTGCAGGCTGTTGGGCAGTTGGATGCCTACCAGGCTCTGGTTGAAAAAGTAACCAAACATCAAACTCTGCAGGCTGCGGGGTAGTTGGATACCCTCCAGGCTCTGGTTGAAGTTGCTACCAAAGGTCAAACTCTGTAGGCTGCTTGGTAGTTGGGTGCCCTCCAGGCTCTGGTTGAAGTTGTCACCAAACGTCAAACTCTGCAGGCTGCTGGGCAGTTGGATGCCCTGGTTGAGGTTTCGGCTGGGACACCACGTGAGTGTCATCGTTTCGTTCAGGGCAGCTACATCAGGAAGATTTTTCTCTTCGATTAGGCGCTCCCAAAGCATCGCGACACGACCCGCGCCAAGCTTCCGCACAACGTACCAGATCTCGTCGTGCTGGACTTGATGCAGCAGCAGCTGGCGCTGATCGATGACACAACCACCAGTTGTCAGCACAAGTAAACCTGCCGGGTGGCCAACTCCGGCTGCGATGCGTTCCGTTACTTCCCACCCCGTTTCAGCAGAGTTGACCTCCAGCTCAAAGCTGGAACCTGCCAGGCAGTGAACGCTCACAGTGCGACTGGCCCTGTCCGGACCCGCCTCTGCAAGCTGCGCGACGCTCCTCTTCCTTGTGGTTTGGGACGGATCGGCCATGGCGGTGTTTGCGCTTCCCCCAGACACTGAAACCAGAACACACGTTTGGGTTGCAAGGTTTCGGAGTTATCCACAAGGACTGGTACCAGTCACACTCAATTGCCAAACATTGGTTTTCTGTTTATCTTAGACCGGCATCCTCAGTTTTATATCTATACGCAATCTCGCATATGTTCCCGTCTCTATACATGCTTACATATGTACATACAGACATAAAGACAGATATACACATGCTCATACATATGTACATGCATTACCACACGTGTCAGTCATGAACCTCAACTTACTACCCCAATAAGCCACAGAAATAGAAGGTTAAACTTTCCGATTCCTGCTAAACTATAAGAACACAAAAAAATTTAAAAGTTGGGTATTGGGGATCTAAGTCAGGACAGGGTACCCCTCAGAACAGGGTCTAGGGTTTAGGGATTAGGTTCGGAGCCTTTCCAGTTCCAATGAGCCCAAAGTGGGCAATACGGTGGATGAATATAAACCCTGCATTACCTTAAGGACCCTAGGCTATGGGAATTATGGTGTAGTCCTTGTTTTGGGTAATGCAGGATATATATATATATATATATATATATAAATATCATCAATCGTACTTACAGGTTTTGGACACAGCAGGTGCTGTTTGTCTAATTTTGCGGCCTGGAAAATGGTCTTGGTATATTACATTGCGGTATCGTCCAGAATAAATAAAAGATACTAAAACTCAGCAGAACTATGGTACTCAGCATAGTTCTAGTAATAGGCAGAACTCAGCTTGATTATAGTAATATTACAAAAAGGAGCCCCAAAGGATGATATGGGTGATGTTTGCTAGACTTGAGACTCCCCGAGTCATGTAGATATCTGATGAATACACCCACGCAATTTTTCAACTGGCGTCGACAGTATAATGGGGGCTGGAGGGGCCTTTTTAAAGGAGGGCTTAAAGGTGCTCTGAAGGAGGGCTTAAAAGGATCCTGAACGACGCCCTTAAAGCGAGGAAGTTTGATAATCAGGGGTCTGCATCAAGTGTTATCCAGGTTCCACAGTAGTACCCTTTTGCACTTTAATTTAAAGGTTGCCTTGGTGGAACTAAATGACTGCACACAGGGCAACCTTACTGTTACCTAGAGGCCCCAAAGTATTTCCTTTTTGGACATCATATATAGAATCCTATAAGGCAATCCCCAAAAGCAACTACTTTGGGGCCTATGGGTAAGGGATCCTGGGAACCTAGTTACTTGCCGACATGGCGTCTGAGTTTTTGGGACAAGCCCATCCGAACTGGTGAGGCTGGTGCGTTCCTGTTGGGCTCAGCACGGTCGCGCGGTGTTTGTTTGTTGGGTATGATGATGGCTGTTGGCTTTGCAACTCTGCTTATAAACGACTCAAATCATGAGCTTCATAGGCTGCATAATCATCTGCTTGCAGGCATCTGTACAAAGGAAGCCAAACTGAACCTTGAGTACATACTAGCGAAATACGAGAAATTTGAAATCGAACACCCGAACCCAGACCATCAGCATCGGCGGTCCAAGGGGCCCAATAATGTGCCACGAAGAAGAAGGCGGAAATGGAAAAGGCACCGTGTGGATGCCAGCAGACGACCTGAAAAAGGCTAAACACTTAGGCTTCTGGGTTTTGGAGCTTGGGGCTCGGAGTTAAGGCTTTGGGAATTCAGCCTCTGGGGTGCAACCTTGCTTGCAGAGCCCCCGGCCCACCAAGTACACCCTTCGAGGCTTTCGGAGACCCAACGAAGCACTGATAAGCCCGTTAGAAGACATGATAACCCCTTCTGATGAAATCCTGGAACACCCATATTCCCGAAAACGTATAGCAACCCTCTTATCAGAACCTGCACAAGGCTGAACCCTTCACCTCCATGGTCTCAAAATGATAACCAACACTAGTAGTAGTAGTAGTAGTAGTAGTAGTAGTAGTAGTAGTAGTAGTAGTAGTAGTAGCAGTAGTAGTAGTAGTAGTAGTAGTAATAGTAGTGATAGTAGAAGTAGTAGTAGTAGTAGGAGTAGTAGTAGTCGTCGTGGCAGTAGTAGTTGTAGTAGTAGCAGCAGTAGCGGTACTAGCAGTGGTAGTAGTAGTAGTAGTAGTAGTAGTAGTAGTAGTAGTAGTAGTAGGAGAAGTAGAGATAGTAGTCGCAGTAGAAGTATAAGTAGTAGTAGTAGTAGTAGTAGTAGTAGTAGTAGTAGTAGTAGTAGTAGTAGTAGTAGTAGTAGTAGTAGCCGTAGCAGTAGCAGTAGCAGTAGTAGTAGTAGTAGTAGTAGTAGTAGTAGTAGTAGTAGTAGCAGTAGCAGTAGCAGTAGCAGTAGCAGTAGCAGTAGCAGTAGGAGCAGTAGCAGGAGTAGGAGTAGTAGCAGTAGTAGTAGTAGTAGTAGTAGTATCAGTAGTAGTAGTAGTAGTACGGTGGATGATATAAACCCTGCAATACCTTAAGGACCCTAAACTATGGGATTTATGGTATATTCCTTATTATAGGTAATGCAGGATTTAGATAATCCACCGTAGTAGTAGTAGAAGTAGTAGAAGTAGCCGTACCATTGTTATTATTATTATTAGTAGTAGGAGCAGCAGCAGCAGCAGCAGCAGCAGCCGCGAGAGGATCAGCAGCAGCAGCAGGAGCAGGAGCAGCAGCAGCTTTGCAGCAGCAGTAGCAGCACTCGAAGTATATAGTAGTTCTTGTTGCAGTTGTTGTCGTCGGCTCAGAAAGGGAAAAAGTAATCCAGAGTCGTAAAGCCCTGAAGCAAAACGTGCAACTGCCCTGTAAAACCCCAATAGAAGCCCCCTATCCTGATAAGACCTGAACAGCAGACCCCAAGCCCTGAACAGTATTAACCATGTTAAACCCAAGAGTCCGGAACCCACTTAGAGGTTCATGGGACTTAGTAACTAGGGTTATAATTATGGTAACTACACTTGTATGTACATATAATCCCAATTAGGGTACTTATACCTGTACTTACACAGTAATTATTAACCACATCCCTGGGCATCAAAATAGCCCAAAAGCCTTACATAATATGATCTTTGGGCCCAAAAGCCTTGATATATGAGTCCTTAGATGCCTAGAGCAGTAAACCGAAGAGTCCGAATCCAGTCATCCTCCCCAGGCATCCCCTATCAGAATTATTAACCACCTTAAACCCAAGAGCCCTAAACACTAAACCTTAATCCTCCCCAGGCATCTGGCATAGTTCTGGCCCTTGTCCCAGTGGCCGGCAGCCATCAGCTCAGCGAACTCAGCGCAGGCATGGCTTCTTTACTGTCCAGGGTGTTTCCCTCGGCATCTACGGACTTACATATATATATATATATATATACATATATACATATATATATACATATACATATATATATATATATATATGGGTTTTTGGGCCCAAAGACCATACTATAAAAGGCTTTTGGGCTATTTTGATGCCCAGGGTTTGGATTTTCAAGAAAAGGATTTTGGGGCTTGATGGAGTTTCATGGGATTTTGTGATTTAAGTATCAGGTACCACGGGGCTTGTGGGTTCAGGTGCGGTTACGCGGTGCGCATCGAGTGGTTGCACCTGGTTTGGGGTAAGGTCCAAACCCGAAAACCCTAAACCCTAAGCAGGGTTTAGGGTTTAGGGGTTTAGGGTTTTGGGTTTAGGGCTTAATTAGGGTGTACAATGCCTGTGGCAGTTCCTCCAGGTTGCACACCAAGTGACCCTGAAGAATGCATATCAAGGCTGGCAAAACCAAAGTGCAGTGCAGGGGTTTGCCCCTAAACCCTAAACCCTGCATCCCAACCCCCCAAAACCCAAACCAAAAGCCCTTGAACCCTGAACTGTCAACCACTGAACCCGAAACCTTAACCTTTGCCTAAACTTAAAATCGAACTCTAAACCAGAAGCCCTTTTCAAGGCGGCTGTGGGGGGAGGGGGGATAGTGTCGTATCTTCTTGTCACAGCGGCTATAAAGGGATACTATTACCCATGTATGCTGAGCCCGAAACCCGAAGCCCCTGAAACCCCAAATCTCTGAGCCCTTACACTTTGAACCCTGAACCCGAGACCCCAACCCCAAACCGAAAGTCCGTATACCCCAAAGCAATAAATCCTAGAGCCCTCATTCCTAATCCTCTACACCCCTACACCGCTGAACCCTAAATCCTACTGGAGGTTCATGGGACCCAGCAACTAGTTATACGCAAGATAACCACAGCTGTAATTCAAGGTGCTTCTAATTGTACTTACTAAGTCCCATGAACCTCAAAGTACACCCTAAACCCTAAACCAACATAGATCTCTTATACAACCCTTTAGGTAACGCCTTCAGGAACTAAGTCCCATGAATCTTTAAGTGCTTGGGGTGTCCTAGTTTCCCGAGGGAAGTCTGCCTGCAGAGCTTTTGCTGGGCTTTTCAGTAACCAGGGAGAAAGAAGTATAAACTTTTATTTCTATTGTACTCCGAAGCCCAGTTTGTGAACAAGGGACACAGCTCGGGGCGAGATTCACAGTTTCGGGCTTGGATTTTTCAGGTTCGGTTTAAGGATTACCCTGGGCATCAAAGTAGCCCAAAAGCATTACATAATATGGTCTTTGGGTCCAAAAGCCTTAATACATGAGTCCTAGGTTATAGGGTTTAGATTTAAAGCTTCCGGTTTCGAGGTTTCGGGCTTGGGGAGTTGTAGAGTTTCGTCAACTCTTATCAGGTTCTGTGCAGTTTCTTAGGGGTTGTGGCTGGGTGTACCTGAAGAACCCAATTTCCCGAATTAGGGAATATACCTTGAAATACACTAAGATCCCTAATATGAGAAATATTCAGAATCATTATTCAAGGGATATTGGGCTCTCTGGGTTTAGGGGTTTAGCAACTCGGGGCTGTTGCCTGGGCCTCCTAGCCCAAAGTAGGTACTATTTACACACTGCAGACCCCCCAAGTGGGTGCTAGTATGCTTGGAGCCCTGGGGTAAGGGGCCGGCATTGTCGGAGTAATTCAGATACCACCTCCTGGCAGGCTTCGGGCTGTTATCTCAGGGTTGAGGATTTGGGGTTTCTGGGCTTCTTTCGTCAAGAGCCTTTGCCAGCTGCATGAAGTCTTGATGGCAGAAGTCCCCCCTAAGGGTTGAGGATTTAAGGGCATGGGCTTGCGGGCTCCTAGGCTTGAAATGCCGAAACCCGAGCGAAGCCACAATGCAGGGTGCTTCGGGCTTCCAGCTGAAAGAAACCACCGGCCGCAGCCCTGCAGAACCCGATCTCCCCCGTACTCAACGGACCTTCCAGAATCCCTTAAGTAAGTAATATAGGATCCCTAAGATATTTAAGGCATATTCCCCACAGTAAGTAAGGGATGTTGCAAGGCCTGTGTACTCTCAATCGCCTGATCGAGACCATGGGCGGCAAAAGCCAGTCTATGGTGTAACGAGAGTTGAGGATTCTCATCCTTTCCGGCCACTACTACTGTACAGGCCTGAATAAATACGAATACATACTCATACCATTCCTTAGGATCTCTTGCTAATAAGAGCGAATACAGACTCATACCATTCCTTAGGGTTTCTTGCTATAAGAACATGACGGCCGGCCCCTTTTAAAACATGGCCTCTGCGATTCCACGCGAAGCGCTGTAGATGAACCCTGAGGTAATTAATGCACGAAGGCGCTAGCTCCCCGAAGCCAAACCACGGCATCAGGTTTAGGGTTGCAGCCGAGACCCTGGTTACAGGCCCAAGGGACTTAGTAATTTGGCAGGGTTGTAGTTGGGCGAAAAGTCCGCTAGGCAGGGTTATCCTAATTACAACTTGGGCCTTTCAGAAGACCCTTAAGACCCAAACTACTTCACGGCTTGGGGCGTTCGGGGACGGGGGGGGGGGCAATCAGAATAAGCTCTCAAGCAATGCTACGAATCACCTACAAAGCCCAAAAAAGTTTCCGGGTCATAATTCGTATAAACCTTGATGTGCCTGTAGCTAGGATTGCATTGTATGACAACCAATTATGCAGGCAAGTGGGCGGCTGCAGAATGAGCGGAGATGTCAGCATCATAACCGTCAAAAATTAAAGACCTGGCACACATAGCATGCCAGCTGCGCCCATAGGTGTTCATGATCTTCGATACCTTGGTGCACCGTCTGAGGGCTCCACGTCTCTAGGTCCTGACTTTGAACCTAGCAACTTCAAGCCGCGAACCCACAAAAACCCAAAACCTAAGCCCGAATTCTAGGGTTACGACTTCTTTGCTTTGCAGTTCAATTCAAGGTCCAAGGGCTGCTGTTTAGAGGCAACGAGTAGACGACGGCACCTGCACCATTTGGAGTGTAGGGTTTATCAGCACTTCCCAATTACCCTCTATTATACCTGAAATACCCACCATTTCGGACCATAAGGGCTCGATTAAAGGGTACTTGGGGGGTGCTGGTAGGGTTTAGGGTTTAGGACCCTGAGCACTACGAAAGCCTTAGCTGCGGCCCGCAACTGTACGAAGCACGGGTGTTTGACCCCTTGCAGGGAAGGTCAAAAACAGATTTCCCTAAGCGTCCAGGTACCTGTATGATTTGCGGTGTATACACTGGGCTTAAAGTAGTCCCTATATAGGTGCTTTAAGACCAAAATACCCAGTATATGGGTATTTAAAGTTGAGTAGTTCCACTTGCCAGTTTGCGGATACATACATGTGGTATGTGTCTATATGTATACCAGAGGACAGTTCAAACACGAACTACAAAAGCCCAGTACCCGGGGTCCAGGCGAAGGTCGCAAGCCATCGTGGCCCAAAAGGCCTTGCAATCGCTTGGTGCGGGGCCCTGAACCCTAAACCCTAAACCCTAAATTCCTAAACCCCTGCACCCTAAACTCCTAAACCCCTAAACCCTAAACCGCAAGTAGGGCTTTTTCGGGCCTGGGTTTGTGAATCCCGTCCCAAAGCTCACAACATAGTCGGTTTTGACCCCTTATGGAGCACAACTTCACAACGGTAGAGTTTCGGATCCACAGGTATGTTTTGCTGATCGCCGAAATCGAGCATATTGCATAATCAGGAATCGCCCGCAGTTGCGTAACTTAAGCTACTTCGAGCAATGCAGGAGCTTGTCCCACCCAGCGGAAGTCCAAGCAAGGCACCCAAATTCTCTGTATCAATCCGTTGCATGGCACTTAAATCCGCAATTACCCCTTATAACATCACTTGAGACCTAGATGCATTCCTGTAATTAAGTTCTTAAACTGTGACCGCAAAGCCGTAGTTTGCGTATCCTTGAAACCCAAAAACACCTTAAACCCCGAACCAACAAAGTGTACCTGAACCTGAAAAAATGTACTGTTGTTGGGTGGTTGCCTTGGTGCCTTATTCTGACTTGACAACTTGACAGCACTTCGAGAAAACGAACCCTTGAGCAGGAGCCTTAAAAACAGAACCTTTACAGGAACGCTCAACGCAGCCGGCCAAACTGAGTCACTCAGAATCACTTCCCCTAAGGCTCCATGTACCCATATATCATATACTTAGGCCTTAAAGTACCTACATAGGGACCCCTTTAAGGCTTAAGTATCCACTATAATGGTACATGGAGCCTTTGGGTTCTGAACATGTCACCCTGCAGCCCAAGACCCGAAAGTGCTAAACCCCTTCAATTGGAAGGAGCGTTCTGGATCCCTGAAGAGAACCCTCAGAGAACGCCTATAGAAGCCTTTGCAGGGGTCCTTAAAAGACGGTTATAGATCTCTTAAAGAACCCACAGGGGAGTTTCCGAAAATGGGGACCCTCATCTAATACGCTAAATAGTAAGATCCTCATTATGAGGACCCCAGAATAAGGTACCCCTCATTTTCGGAAACTCTAAACTCTTATAATACCCTTTAAAGGAACCCTTATAGTACCCTTATAGTATCCCTTTAAAGGAACCCTAACTTTCACAAGCTCCTTAGCTGCTTTCGAAAGAAGGAAAGCCTCGACGATGCGGATGCAGGCTGCAGCACAAAGAAGTACCTGGGGATCCAAAAACCTACAGGCCTTCTGGCGTTAAAGGGACCTATAAGGGCCCCTTTAAGGGTTCCTACAAGTGATCTATAGGGTCAAGGGTTTACTTGGGGATCCAAAAGCCTACAGTTTTAGGGGCCAGACACTCTAATTAAGGGGTCATAACCTACTATTTGCAGGATTTGGGGATACACGTACCTTCCCACAGATTTGTAACCAGTTCTCTTTAGGCTTAAGGCTTGGGGTTAAGGGTCTCTGAAAGTTAGTGTTTAGGGTTTTAGGGCCTATATCGCTTAGATGTGTGTTTGGCGTTTCGGATTTGGAGTTTAGCTTTCGTGGCGTGGGGCTCAGAGTTTAAGGGTTCAAGACTACAGCCACAGAGCCCAAAATCCCCTAATTAAGGAATATAGCTTAAAACATAATCTGAAGCCCGTTATAATTTAAGGTATGTTCCTTAATTAAGGGGTATTGGGCTCTCTGGGCAAGGGTTCGGGGATTAAAGTTTAGGGCCGTTCATACTTAAAATCAGGCTACCAGGTATGTTACATTAACGTGTAACCAGCTTGAGACTATGAAGGGGGTGACGGGACCAATGTAGACCCTGATGAATAAACACCTCTGCCCTACTAATGATTGTGGTGGGGATCCGAATACAAAGGAAAGGGGGTGTTAATTACTGTACCCAGTAGCTTCCTACAGTAAGCCACAGAAATAAAAGGTTAAACTTTCCGATTCCTACTAAACTATAAGAACCCAAAAAGTTTAAAAGTTAGGTATTGGGCAGTAGTCAAGACGCCTTACCTTTTCCGAGGATTCCTCAAAGGCTTTCTCTAGGGGGAGGCATAGGGCTGGGTTTAGGGTTTAGGGTTTAGGGTTTAGGGTTTGGCCTACTTGTCGGGTATCATGGGGAACTAAATGTTAACCTTTTTTGGTTATATCGAGATGATATAGGGGCTATACAACCCCTCAAAGGTTAAAGGTTAGGTTACCTACTCTACTAATTACTAGGTTAGGGTTTAGGGTTTAGACGAATCGTACCAGGATTTTTTGAGGGTCTTGGGGCCCTCAACCCTGAGGCTCTGGCCCTCATGCACACCACATACTTGGAGGGGCAGGGGACTTAGAAAGTCGTCTAAAAGTAGGGTTATAATTGGGGTAACTCCATTCAGGCTACTTATAACTCTACTTATAACCTACTTACTAAGTCCGCTGCCCCTCCAAGTAGTAAAACACCAGAGTCCTGAAACCTCCAGCATGGAAAGGCACTCATCCACAGTGTAGGGGCCTTGAACCGTTCAGGGTTTAGTGTTTATAAGCGCTTTCGAGAACAGTGTAGTGTTTATCGTTCAGGAACTACAGGGACATAGTCGAACAACTTTGTCCAGCTAGCTTCGATACCTGACCCGTAGACCCTAAATCCTGATACTCTAAGCCCTAAACCCGTAAACCCCAAACCTCAAACCCCTAAACCCAAATTAAACCCTCAACCCCAAGCCCTAAACCCGAAAACCTTGAACCCCCAAACTCATGCACCCTGACACCCTGAGCCCTAAACCCTAAAGCCCTCCAGTGACTTCCCCTGCAACTGGAAGGATACTATAGGGGCCTTAATAATTAGAATAGGGTTTGGGAGGTTTTTATACTATAGTTATAATAAGGAACCCCCAAAACCCTATTCTAAATATCAAGGCCCCTACATTAAGGCTCGGACCACGCAGCCCAACAGCCCAAGACGGAAGAAACGGCTGCGAGCCCTGCAGAGCTTCTAGGGTTGGGGGTTTCGAGTTTACTGTTCAGGCTTTGGGGGTTTCGGATTCGTCTCTAACTTCTGACTTTCACAGAATAAGCAGGAGGATTTGGTTGGAATTTCCAATGTGGTTCCATAAGGATTTCTGAAGGGTTTCATACGGGTGTCACATAAAAAGACCTATATTGTATGTATGCATGTACGTAAGCATGTATGCACGTATGTATGTATGCATGTATGCATGCATGTCTGTATGGGTTCGAATGTCTGTCTGTCTGTCTGTCTGTCTGTCTGTCTGTCTGTCTGTCTGTCTGTAGATGGGAAAAGGGTTTTGGTTAGGTGAACAAGTTCTATACTGAACTTAGAACCCTAGCAAAAATTATAACTTTAGCTTTTTCTTAGGGATTATAATACCCAAAAATTGAAAAAATATTTCTAAGTACCTCTAAGTATAGTTTCAGGGCATCGGGCTCCAGTACTTCTTCGGGCATGGAGGGGTGGACCCGAGGTGTAAGGTTTTCTCAAGATGCCGGTTGATCTCCCAAAACCTAGCGATGGCCTCTGAAGTTTTATCCATGAGCCTACACCCTAAACTCTAATACCCTGAGCGCATCGTCAAATTTGGTCCCTGAACTGAATTAGGGACCCCGAACCTCCCTCTATTGCCAAACGCTCTAGGGTTGAGGGTCCAGTCTAGGGACTACGTTGTGGTTATTGTAATGTGGGTGTCGGTTTAATAGTAGGGTACCACCCCCCCCCCCCCAACCAAAAAAACAAATTCTATTTAATATGGAGCCGGTGACGCCGGGACAGGGGTCAGGGGTCTGAGTGGCAGGGAATTGGGAGGTGCCGGGGTTTGGGGGCTGGCTTGGGTGCAGGGTCTGCGGTTCTGCGCGAATGCGCGGTCGGGGGTCGGGGGGTCTGGGGATCACCAAGTGCTGGAAACCAAGCCCCGATCACTCCAAGATTACTACCAAGACTAAAAACCCTTCATTTTGAACACTTTTGCCTCCGTAACCTACACTCCCACACTCCCACCCACAACCGACCACGTCTGAAGCTTGGTGCGGTACAATAGTACAGTAGTACAATAGTAGTACAGTAGAAATAATACAGTAGTAGTACAATAGTAGTACAATAATCGTGCAGTAGTACAATAGTAATACAACAGTAGTACAGTGGTAGAACAATAGTAGTACAGTAGCAGTACGATAATAGTACAGTAGTACAATAGTAGTACAGTAGTAGTACAGTAGTAGTACAATAGTAGTACAGTAGTACACTAGTAGTACAGTAGCAGTACAACAGTAGTACAGTAGCACAGTAGTAATACAGTAATAGTACAGGACAACGAAATTCTCACACAAAGGCCATGAATCCCTGGCTTCAGCGGAGGTGTTTTCCAACTGCTTCCGCTTCGGTGGCGTTAAGTCTGCGCTTCGATCTTACAGATCGAAGTAGTCGATCTTACAGATCGGTGTTGATCTTTCCTTCCGCTGGGAGGACCGACTGGTTCCCAGGCGGTTCTCGCAGACAGGAAGCAGAGGAAAATTAAAGTAATATCGAAGAGGGTCGGGACGGGTGGGTGAAACAAAATTTCGCTCAAGCTGTAACAGCTTTCGCCAAAATGGCCACGGAGTATACAATCATTCGACATGAATCGGTGAGTCAATCCCCTGACCGATTCGGTGTTTAAGTGAGATATGAAGTTGTCACTTCGCACAAACAAGTGTGTGCTACACGACAACGAAATTCTCACACAAAGGCCATGAATCCCTGGCTTCAGCGGAGGTGTTTTCCAACTGCTTCCGCTTCGGTGGCGTTAAGTCTGCGCTTCGATCTTACAGATCGAAGTAGTCGATCTTACAGATCGGTGTTGATCTTTCCTTCCGCTGGGAGGACCGACTGGTTCCCATCGAGTGTGGTCGCGTCCTCCCATCGCAGGCGAACGCCACTCGAAAGAACATTAGCGTAACATCGAAAGCAAATGGTCGTGCAATCGGTGAATTTCGGGTAAGTCGGAAAAACCCGTCGAGGAAGCAAAATGGATATCTCCTATGATCTTCGCAGCTCTACTCGTCAGTGCATTAAGAGGCAAATCGAGTTTAGTCCAGCTCTCAGACTCCGGAACGTTCTCAAAGCGGCTGATCCCGTCGGAGATGTTCGCCTTGGTGGGTACCCGCTCAAGTCGATGTGCAATACTGCGTCGATTGTGCCAAGTCCAATGTGCCGCAATGAGGCAATTCAAAGGTTGATGTTTGCCGACGCCCTTGAGTAGGGCGTGTCGGGAGGCTTCGTTGTCACAGCATTGAACGTAGAACTGATCCAGCCACGGTTCGAAGACCAACGGTGCCAGTATCGCTACCCATGCTTCGAGAAGGTAGATGAAGGCCTGGTCGGAGGCAAACTGTCGAACAAGTAGTGAAGGAAGACGACCCTGGAAGTAGGCGGCGGTTCGCACGTCACCGTGGTGGAAGCAAACCGCCGCCCAGCCGTTTTCGATGTCGGACGTCGACTTTGAGTCCCAATTAGGGATGTCGCTGTCTCCCGGCTTGTAGATGGTGGAGCCAAGCCGGAAGTATGCGTCCGTATAGATGACGCTGTATGTCGGCTTGGTCGGTGTGCGTGGTATCGTCATTGGTCGGCAGTGCTGTATGATGTCCTTGAGGGCGAGTAGTGATGAGCGTGTGGGCTTGTCGAGGGCATGTGAATAGGAGTGAGCTCGAGAATAAAGTGCCTTCAGGGCCGCTCGACCCACCTTGCCAAATAGTCTCCCAGTCAGGAAGTTGCACTTCCCGGCCATCTTCCTGGCTTGCTCGGGGGACAGTGACGAAGTAGTCAGGTGTGTGTCGATTTGTCTACACATGTTTTCGACTCTCTTTGGACAAGGTGTGAGGACCAAGTTGTTGTCGTCGGATGAAATGATGACTCCTTGTATACGATGTGCTGTTTGCGGTGGTTGACGTTTACTGGGCTTCATCGATATCTGGAGACATCCGTTGTACTCCTCGAAGGACTCGAAGCTGCCTTTGGCGAGGTCGGAGTCTTCCATGGATCCGTAGTCGTCGACGTAGTGCATGGCCGGAGACAAGATCATCGTTCGGCTGCAGGCCACGAGAATGTCGCCGAATCGATTGTAAGACCAGACACTTGCGGCCGATCCGAAAAGAAGGACATTGTGGCTCCACAGCGTTGGGCCGTCCGGGGTCAACAACATCACATAGGCTTCTCGAGGATCACGAAGTGGAAGTTGGCGATAAGCCCCGTCGTGGTCATGTCCCCAAACAGACAAGGGTTTCGAGTGATCGGTTCGGAGTGTAGCGAGTCCCAAGGAAATAAAGTGGTCGGGTGTGTGATGGTACGGTTGGTCGTGCATGGTGCAGGTCGCATTGTGGCCACTCCGGCGCCAATCCTCGCCTCGTCGGACTTTGTTGTTGCCGTCGCTGCCGGTCTGTTCGATGCTGAAAGCCATGGCGATGTAGGGATCGGAGTGTGGTAGTGGTAACAGGGTTCGATGTTTCCCTTTTGGTGGTACCGTGGCAGCACGGGGCCACCAGTCGGGGGCTTGATACGGTCCGTTCATGCGTCCCATGTCGACTTCGGCCAGGATTTCATCCAGCATCAGTTCCCAATGTTCGTCGACGGAATTCTTCTCGATCTTGTCGTGGATGTACTGTCGGTTCTTGTCACCAAACTCGTCGATCGGTGTGGGTTCGAGATATTTAAGGTCCTGTCGAACGTGCCAGTTGATGCCTGGGGTCAACTTGCCCATCAAGGGGAAACCTTCGGAGAGTTCGCGATATATCAGCTCTGTTTGTGGGTATTGGATCAGTCGTAGTAAGTGAACGAGTACTGGGATCTGTGTGACTGAATCCTTGTGTCGATATGCTCGTTGTACGTGTTCTGGGAGTGTGTGATACCAGGCCATGGTGTGATCCTCCATGTCTTCGACGAGCTCGCGGATGTCGGCGATGATCGCTTTCTGGAAATCTACGAGTGGGTGAAACACATGTCGATGTTGTAAGCACCACTCGAGGGTAGGATCCAGCGTCTTCGGGGCCAAGTGTGTATCGCGATGAAGTGCCCAATCGAGGTGTTCTGTCCAGGAGAACTGAGGCATGTAGTTGTGTGTCGTGGAACGTGGAGGAGGACCGAAAGGGACTTTGTGGTGTAGCCACAAGGCAGTAATCTGTTGGAGAGCCGAAGATCGTGGTGTGTCGGGGATGGTCGCGTTGACGGTCCCGAGAAGCAGCAGGAACATGATCCAAACTGCCGTGGGAAGATGCCAAGAGTTGCCCAAAGCAACGCATCGTTTGGTTTCGTCGCCCTGGGCGAGTGTGGCGGTGTAGTCCAGCGGTAGACCCTGAAGTTGTTCTCGAAGTGTGGCGGGTGCGGTAGACCATGTGCCATCGGGTAGTGTCACCACGAACTGCTCCTCGTACTGCCACACAGGGTATCGACGATTGTCCTGTTCCCATCGTTGCCACGCGTCATGTGAAGTCGAGCGATCTCGGAGATGTGTAGGCGGATCTCGGCCCGTAGTCGATGTTGATGGTGTAGTCAAGCAATGGAAAAGTTTCTTGTCGCTATGGAGGCATGGGGGAAGGGAGTAGTCCTTCGTCTTGATGTGTGTCTGCAATTCCTTAGCGATCGGGTTGTGGAGTCGGTGCCATTGTCCCTCGAGTTTCCAGTCCAAGGACCAAGGTGTGAGTCGTGGAAGGCGTTCTTCGATGATGTTCCAAGGGATCGATGTCCACCACAGCCGCTTCCGGTGCATGATTCCGGCGTCGGCTGCATCGACGACTATGGGGTCCATACTCAGTGGCGATGTGAGCTCAAGCAAGTTGTCGTGAACATCCGGGTGAGGGACCACGTTCTCGAAGATCGTTTCAATGGCGATGCCAGTGAAGCGTTTTCGGAGTTGGTGTTCGATGCCCACCATGTGACTGAAAAGCCAACCCGATGTGCCCTCGGAGCCTGGGGGTCGGTGACGCAAGTTCGAAAAATCGGGGCAAGGTGGTCCAGCGGTTATCACCATTATGTATTGTTGATGGAGAGTAGCAGCATCGATGTGCTCCGCGACGGACTCGATGTCGAACTGTGTCACGTCCCCCATTTGTATGGATCCGAAGTGTTGTGAGGTAAACTGTGCACATTCGAGGTCGATCTCCCAAGAAAGGGTCAGGAGGATGTGCCCATTGATTCGTCGTAGTGCTTCGGAGGCAATCCCGATACCATCGAAGAAGGACAGGTGCACCACCGGTAAGGTGCCGACCAGCTCGTAGCACAATGTACAAGTTCGGTCGTGTAACTCTGTCGGTCGATGGTCGGCTCCAGGGTCGGTAGACCCTGGGCCGTGCTGTCCCTATTTCTTGCCGGACTTACCGGATTTGCCCTTCTTGCCGGCGCCTTTCGAGCCTTTGTCTCCCTTCGCGTTCCAAGGAGGTCGTGTTTGAGATACATGAGGAGCCGGGTTCAGTGGCAGGGTCGGTGATGGTGTCGGAGTAAAGAAAGTCGGCGTCGTAGGAGATGTCCATGCTTGCGTCGGGGTGGCTTGCCAAGAAGACATGGCCTGTGTAGTCCACGTAGGTGTCGAAGGTTGCCATGAGCGCCATTGTGTGGTCGGATTGGACCAGGGTTGTCGATATCGCCGTCCTTGTCCTGGAGGTGACCACTTCTGCTGATATCCTTTTCCTTTCCCTTTCGGGGTTTGTTCGGCGCCTTTGCCGAATCGCTGCTTCTTCGACAGCGGTTGTTGTATAACGTCGTTGACTCTGGTGAGGTCGTTGATGAGGTCGTCGGTGATCGCTTGGAAGGTCTCGTTAGATCGCATGCGCATGGCGATGTCCCAAGAGAATTCTTCCCAAAGGCTTTTCACGTTGTTAATGCGTTGTGAATGTTTGCGTACGAGACGAATGAACCAATCGACGTATTTGTTGACGACCGTCTCGGAGGCATACTTAATGAGGATCCAGGCCCATCGGATTGCCTCAATCGCGTCTATAAGCATCCATTGTCCTCGCACATCCCACTCATCGTGTGACTTCTCGGTGATGTTATTGCGTTCGTCGAGGACCAGTTTCTTCTCGTGCGTATCCTTCTTCCTGGCCGAGTTGATCGTGTCGAAGCTAGTCCAGATCCTTTGTGACACTATCTCGCCAAGTGCTGTGGCGGTGTACATCTTCGATGAATGGTGCTCGTGATACATCCGAGCGAGTACTTTCTCCGCCCCGACTAGATTCTTCTCGGGGAACTGTCGTCGTTCGCCGTCCACGGTGATGCTATTGTAATCCTCGACCAGTTTGTTGTAGACACCCGTCGGGAGAGTCTTGGGGACGACGTCTTTGTCGGTGTGGGACGAAGTAGTAGTGGTCGGCAAGGTCGGGGAAGCTGAAGGTGTCGGAGTTGTTGTAGCAGCATGGTAAGCGAGTCGTGCAGACTGAGTGAGTACCATCCACTGGGCGGTGAGGGCGTCTTCGTCGGTGTCATCTCCGAGCTTGAACTCCACGCCCCCCGCCTTGGCGCCCGCCCTAAGCTTCGTGATCACATCTTTGATGCTCGCGTCATCCTTGAGGTACGTGCCGATGGTCGCATGAGACTTCAAGCCGAGTTTGGCCAAGTATCGGGCTACAACGTCTGTAGTCAGGTCGATGCCCGCTAAGTCGGCCGCGTCCTGAAGTGGATTGCTCATGTTCGTCGAGAGATTTGGACTCGGGCAGAAATTGCTCTTATGAAAGGTCAGGCTGACGTGACATGTCTTCGGTGGCAACTCGAGGTGACATGAGGTCTGCATCGAGCTTTTTGCATTCGGATGATCGGGACGAAGCCGATGACACATCGCCGAGGCGGAAGTCAGTCGGCCATCAGTCCTCATCCTCATCGGGCTGTGCGTCGGCGAAGGCTTGTGCCTCGCGTAATCTGAAACATCGTTTGCATTTCGGGCCTGATGGTTCGCGATACTCGCGGCGATGCGGTGCGAAGCCGTATGGCCATCCGCAAATTGTGTGCCAATGTGCGTTATCGCAGGATGATTCGGAGATTCCCGGCAAGTGCACAACCTTAGTTAAGGAGTTCACAACCCAGAATTTGGTACGGAGAGTCTCGAGGTATTGTGCGACCATCTCACGGACTTGTTCGGGCTTGTTCGGGGTCTCGGGCCTGTGGAACTCATCGCCTCGGTGCAAGGGGGACTCTTGCACATAAACTTTGATAGCATCACTGCCCCATCGACCTATCAGTTGAACGGTGTCCAGTGGGAAACCTCGTCGTGTGAGCATCTGAGAGCCAGATACTCGACAGACATGCTCGCAGAACCGATCGAGTAAGGCTCCGTTCGGTCCCATGCGAGTCATCGAGGTCCCAGTAGCAGAGATCACAGAGCGAAAGATGTCGATGGTCTGATGATGATCAAGTGGTTGTCCGTCCGTGCCAGGAAAGAGGGGGCCGTCTCGAGAGCATCCTAGTGATTGTAGAAGGTCAAGATGTCGTTGTAGTGCGTGAAAGGGGCATAGTCGTGGAGAGGTCGAACAGCAGCATGGGTGTGATCTGGTCACGCACAAACCCACGATGTCCGTCTTCGTGCATGGTAGGGTGATGAACGCGGTGCGTCCGGCGTGTGTGATCTCCACCCACGCCTGGCCGAAAGTCACCGAAGCTGCCTCGATGCCTCGCAGTAGCCACCAGCAGCAGATGATGACCATGTCCACTCGATGTCGTAGTCGTCGTGCCCATGGATGAGGACCATCGAAGTCTTCGTCTGCGGGTCGTACTGGTAGTCGTGCAATGTCCTCGACGACGAAGGAGTCCTTGAGTTTAGCAGGTCCTCGTCCCCGTTCGACGGCCCTTTCGACTTGTTGCATCTTGAGGCAGACTTCGGGTGGCACCGAGGTACAAGTCTGTGCCACGTGCTCTTGTCGGGCTTGGCTGAAGATCTCCTTCGCGGACTTGTAACCTCCAGATCGCAAACTGGCACCGATCGCGTCAACCAGTCGCACCGAGAGTGGCAACGGATCGAGATCCCACGCATCGGCGAGAGCAGTCCAAAGCTTCCACCTCGAATCTCGAGACTTCTGTGTCGTCATCGCGTAGGTATTGGTCTGGAGGTCCTCCAAGGAAGCTCTTCGTTGTTCTGGTTTGGCTGCTTCGAGTGCCCTGGCTAAGGAACCTCGGGATGAAGGGTTACACCGAGGTAAATCTCGTCTCCGCACCGGCACGACTTCGCGTGGCATCGGTCTGCGATCGAGTGCCGACAGTAGTCTGTCTAGGTCAAGTCGGCTTGGGGCAATCTCCACGAGGACATTTTCGGATGTTCCTCGGAGTTTCTCGGGTGTATTGATCCCGCGTTTGGCCAACTCGGGTGCCAAAGCGGTCAAGTCGTGTGATCGCAGGAGCGCAAGCACATCTGCGAACGACATGAGGTGGGGCTTCGGGCAAGGTTCGGGAACCGTGGGCTAAATCGCTGATAGTTTCGGGCCACGGGATCCACAGAACTGTGGAAACTCTTAGACGTGAGGCGTAAGAGGGCAATAACAGGAAAGTCTTATTATGCAAGAGCTCGGCATTTGTTTTGTCATCGATGTGCCAATCGAGAGTCCTCGAGCTTTGAGCTGGGGGATCGGGTTACAAGCTTCGAAATGTACAGAGCCGCGTCCCTTCCAGTATCGCACGTCGCCGAGGCGGAAAGCGAAACCGAAGAGGACGGGTTGTCGAAGCGGCACCAGCGCGGTGCGATAAAGTCGGGTGAATAACCCGAGTCGACACTGTCGGGTATCAGAACACTAACGTCGCCGAGGCGGAATAGTGTCTGTTTCCCGTGTGGGTCGATGTCGCGGCTACTGTGCCGCCTGTGCGTCTCGTCGACGGCCCTTGAGCAACTCCAGGTGATCGGTGTCCACGTGGGTAAAGGACAAGTCGCCGACCATATATTGTCCCAGACGCAATCGTGTGTATGCGAGACTCATGAACCGGAGGAAGTCGTCCTGGGTCATGATGATGGTGTCGTCGGCGTCATAGTGGTATGTGGCGAATTGGTAGGTCGGGGGATCGGCGAGGGCCGAGTTGATGTCATAGGACTCGAAGTGTGCCTTGGTGTTGAGGGTCTCGTCGAAGGGCTTGGCGGGATGCGAGGCAGTTGGCAGTAGATCCAGCCGATACTTCTTCGTTGTGGTCGAGTTGCGATTGGAGATCTCGAGGAGGTTGTGACTGGACCAGGTAACCGACTCGAAGTAATCGAGCTTCTGGTGCTTCATCTGCTCGTCGCGGAGGGCCCCCGCGAGTTTATCGCGGATATCGTCGTCTCCGAGGTCTCGTCGGATGCCGCTCATGATCTGTTTGAGCCGGCCAATCAAGGCGTCGTCGTCTTTGCGCTCCCACTCCATGAGATAGAGCATGTAGTCGCCGCCGTCGGAGGTGAGTCGTTGTCCAGTCGGGACTGGAACCGTGGCATCGACTTCGAGGGTGGTGCCGTCACCGTTGATGATCAGAGCCTTCTGGGCGGGCACAAAGGTCGGTGCATTCGTGGATGCCGCGTTGTTTCGAAGTGCCCAAGGTCTATACGCGGTCAAACATCGCGGGCAAGAGTACCGACCGTGTTGCGTGGAAATCGAGTAGTCCCACGAGATCTGTCGGAGCCAATGGTGATTGTGTATCACCGCGGTGCAATCCTTCGAGCGACAGACGAAGTGTTGGTCGATGCTGTCGGAGACACGAAACAACCAATCGGTGAGTGGGGCCTCGGAGGTAACCATGTTCCAGAACTCATCGGCGTTCCAGTTCGGGTCGATGGATCGAGCGACGGTCGTGACCTCCCACTGGGCGAAGGCTTGGAACACTCGCTGCTTCTGGTCGGAGTCAAGCTTGGCGAGGTCCGCGACGAAAATGTCGGTGAGTCGTAGTATTCGACTTCGTACCTCGCGTCGAATGTTCGACTTGCTGTCGCCAGGCCTTTCGCGTTCGATGTCCTCGCACATTTGCTTCCACGAAGCGGCTCGCTTCCTCGAGGTCTCGAGGTTGATCTGCTTGCGCACGGAGTTGACCTTCTGGCAAATCGTGTACCAGTCGGGGATGCTGATCGTGTCGTAGCGGGTCGAGTTCTTGCGGACGAATGTCGGCTTCCGAACCCAACGACACTTCGCGGTATCCCAGTAGTTGTCGAAGAAGACCTTGCAGTAGAATCCATGCGTTCGCTCGATCGCGATGTGCCACCCAGGCGGCTTGACTTCGTGGTTGTCGTCGCGATCGTAGAGCTGTCGACGGTCCTTGTGGTTATAGGGAAGGTCTCGAAGGTTGCCTCGTAGTCCTATCTTGGCCGGTGACAAGTCGGAGTTCTCGGCGTACCACACGAAGTCCTCGTTGGCCCCGGTTGCGCACTGGTAGCAACACCTGTAGTGGATGTTGCGCCAGTCGTCCTGGCCGTCGGGGTTAACCGAGAGGAGATAGTAAGGCGGAAACAGCAGACCACAAAAGGTGCAATCGATGGATCCATCGTGGAGCTTGTCGTTGGCCGGAGTGCTGAAGTACTTGAGGTACATCTCGACTCGGTCGACATCGCGTTTGTGGTGATCTTCGATCGATGTCCCATCGCGACCAATGAGCTCGATGGGCATGCCGTTCTCGTCGACCTCCTCGCCGGTAAGTTGTCGGCGCCAAATCGCCGCCAGCTCGGAGTCTGTCGAGTTCGGGAACTGCTTTCGTAGTGATGACATCGCGAGCTGTTCGGAGGCTCGTCTGAAAGCGATGACCTCCAAGGCTCCCTGGGTGTGATGGTCATCGTAGAGCCTTCGTTGTAATTTCAGTGCTCGGCCCTCGTCGGTGTCCGGGTGGACTCCCTCGAGGTATCGAGCGGCCGGCAAAACTGCTCCGGAGCTGCTGCCGGGCAAACTGCTCGATGGGATCGAGCTGAGTCGCCGATGTCTCGGGGAACTGTTCAATCGGATCCGACTCAATCGGGGACTGGCGAGAGTGTGCCATCACTTCGGGTGGATCGGGAGGTTCGGGTAACACGAGTCGAGCTTGAGAGGTCGAAGTCTACGGAAGCCAAGCAATCTCCAAGGAGAGAGCAGGCCCCACTACAACTAGTAGAGCCTGATGCAACCGAGTAACATGTCCTACAGGCAAGCACATTTGGTCTTGTCGTCGTATGTAACGAGTCATTCGGGGGGTTGAGACCTACGGGTCAGGTGGACGCATCGCCGAGGCGGAAGTCCCCTTCTACCGAAACGGTCACTGACCCGGAAACACCCGTACATCGCCGAGGCGGAAACGGGGCGACCGTGAGACCTAAAGGTCGGGTAGGCCTCGTGTAAAGGCTCACGCATTCTCGCGGAATCGCAGGATGAAAGCCGGCGGCTCCGCGGCGATCATCGATCGCATTCGCTCGTGTTGGGCGAAGGCACTTCGCATCGCCGGTGAGAGCATATTCGAAGTGCATGAAAGGATCGCCGAGGCCTGCTCCCGAAAGAAGGTCTGCATGGGCTCGAAGTATGGCATCTGCGCCGCGAAGGTGTTGAGGTTCCTCGCCGTGTGGCACCAAATTCGGAGTCGGTTCATCCGATCTTCCACCGAAGTATGGTTCAGGTCGGAGAGAGAGGCGGTGATGCTGTGCCACACCATCGAGTAGATCAAGGTAGTCCGGGGTTCCACGAAGTTATTCGGGACACCCAGGAGCAACACCCGTTCCTGCAGTACGTCGTCTTGCGGGGTGTGGATCGGGAGGTCGATGTAAAGGCCGTATTGGGTGAGGTAGCTCCCGAAAGTAGGGCATCGGAGTACCTGTTCGATGTAGATGATGCCATCGTATGTGATCTCCCATGGAGTGTCGAAGGCGAAGGAGGAGTAGGGGTGATTGCCAGGTGGCAACATCGCGACATTGTGGCCACCCACCGGCGTCATCGCTTGCAAATTCGCCGACATCATCGGGAAGTTGTCGAAGTGGCGCAGTGTTTGAAAGCCAAACACTGGCTCGTGTGATGACGGTGCATTGGATCGGACATCGTCGATCGAAGTGCGCCCCTTCTCCACCACCTGCGAGTCGCGCCACTGCACTCGGAATCTCTCGAGGCATGACTGTCGTGGTGGTTGTGGCTGAACCGCGACCGGTACACTCGTGTAAGGATTCCCCAAGGAGGTCGTGATAGTCGAGGAAGAGGCCGCCCCCGACTCGTTGGTATCTGGCCGTAAGACTTGCCTCGGGTCATTTCGTGTCAAGTCCACAGCAGGGTGGACGGAGAATCTCGGAGGCACGACCTTTCCAAACCCCGCGGAGCTGTCGGCGTCGGGGTGTGGTCGTTTGGGCATGGCCTTGGTCTTAGTGCTCACGAGAGTCGTAGTAGCGGCAGCCCCAAAGGATGGGTTGATCCACTCGGATTCACTCGCGGAATTGGCCACCGGCCCAGAGCTCCTTGGGTTCATCGATGTCGCAGGGTTGGCTGTAGTAACCACGGTCGGAGGAGTCGGTGGTGGTGTCGCGGAATCATCGTCCTCGTGCCAAGGATCTGGCGACCTCGGCCTCGTCTGCGGTGTCGTGGTAGTCGGTGGGGCCGCCGGAGTCGTGGCTGGTGTCGAAGCGGCGATCTCATCCGGGATTTCGACGATCACCGGGGTCTTAGAGTCGAGCCATCTCTTCGCCGGTGACGGGGATCTCTTCGGGAATCTCGCCGGAGAAAGCGGTCGTTGTGATCCCCTGGCTGCTCCATCGCCGTGGCGGAAAGCAGTTCGGGGTTCACGGCCGAAGCTGGGTGCATCGGAGTCCGTATCCGTGCTGACCTGGAAGAAAGTTCTCCTTGGTGTCGGCGGAGTCGGCGTAGTCGAAGGTGCCGCCGATGGGAACGCTGCCGGAGGTGCTGTCGATGGGGCTGCTGTAGAAGGGGCTGACGAGGGAGCCGCTGAAGGGGGCCATCGGGGTCTCGAAGTCGGGAAAATCGCTCCCCGTGTCGGAGTGGGGTGTTGTCCCCAGGTCGCCGGAGGTCTCGATTCCTCGCGAACTCTACGGGGAGAGCGTCCTCGACGATGCAGGCCATCCGCGATTTCTTGTCGTAGTTGTTGGGCAACATCAGATTTATCCCACGATTCGTAGTCGTAGTACCGAAGGAAGTTTGTGCCAAAGTTGAACTTGCGCATCTCGGCGGAACGGAAAGTGGTCATCGAGTCCATGATCCACTCACGAGCCTGTGCTCGGTTGACCTGCTCGATGATTCCGTTCTTCGACGAGTAATGGTAAGGTGGTTCACCTCGACGACTCTGTCGCTGTACTACGAAAGCCTGTCGCATAGCTTCGTCGAACGTGTGGCCATGTTGATTCCAGCACGTATTGTGGTACTCGCAGCATCCCTGGAACCATTTGTGGCATATGAGGTTGGGCACTACCCACTGTTTGTTGAGGAAATCGGGGTGAAGAAAACCACAATTGGCCATGTTACAGTTCTTCTTCTCGAGAAGGCGGGGACAAAGCTGTCGTCGTATCTCGGAGATGGGGACTTGGGCCGTGTCGCTGACTACTTCGGGGTACTCGTTAAGCATCGACTCTGGAACAGGGGCCGTCATCTTCACCAACGTGCCCTCGCAGAGAAAATCGAACCATGAGTCGGCTCGGGTACGTGCCATGGCTACGAATTGGCTAGTCCAAATCGATGGTAATCGAAGTAGTGGGCTTGAGATGCCCTTCGAAGTTCCGCTTTCGAGCTTTAGAGGCAGCGGGTTCGGGAGTATGTAATTCCATGCCGAAATCATCACGAAAAATGTCTGCCAAATGCTGATTATGCAGATCGGTCTCATGCACAAGAAGAGCAGCGTCGGTGTCAGCTGGTAGGGGTGCATGATCGGAGTCGGGGTGTAGGGAAGCCTCGACGATCTCGAACGGCACCGTCAGCGGCTCCGCGGACTCGTCGCGGTTGGTGATGTGCAGGTACAGGAAGGCCTCGAGGTTGGGCGGTTTCAACAAAGTCGCCGCAAGATTGACAATGTCGTTCGCCGTCTGACACTGGGCGATATGATCGAGTGCCTTTCGTATCTGTCGGGATTGTCGCTTGTTCCAAGCTCCCCACGTCACATCCTCGGGTTTCTCGACTTGAAAATCTTCGAGAACTTGCTCGCGGCTGAATTCCTCGAGCGATTCCTTCAGACTGTCAACAACTGACAGAGAAGCCGTAGTGCTCGAGGTACTGGCCGCCAGCAGCGGTCGTAGTAGTGCTCGGGGTACTGGCCGCCCGGGCGGCTATGACCGAGGAGTGATCCGAGGGGACTGAAACAAAATTTCGCTCAAGCTGTAACAGCTTTCGCCAAAATGGCCACGGAGTATACAATCATTCGACATGAATCGGTGAGTCAATCCCCTGACCGATTCGGTGTTTAAGTGAGATATGAAGTTGTCACTTCGCACAAACAAGTGTGTGCTACACAAAATAAAGCCAATGAGCACATTCCCCCAATAAGCAAAGAAACCCTAAACCCTGAACCCTAAACCCTAACAAACCCTAAACCCCAACAAATCCTAAACTCCTAAACCCTAACAAACCCTAAACCCTAAGCCCTAAACCCTTCCCAAAGGGGGGTCGGTCCAGATTGGGCCCAAAATTGAATTTGTTATACAAACTTTAGTACTGGAGAGGCCTTTGTCGAGCAAGGGTCCAATTCCCAATTCGGCGGTTCACCCTAGCAGCCCCCCCCAATAAGCAAGGCATACAGTAGCAGTACAATAGTACAATAGTAGTACAGTAGTAGTACAGAGTCTCATTCCTGACGCCCCAATAAGCGAAACAATTCTGCAAGAGATTTTCGGGCTTCAGGGCCAGGGTTTTAGGGTTGGGTGGGGGTTTAGGTCGTGGCTGCCTTAAGATTGCCCATCAGCAAATAGCACAGCCCCGCCACCAAAAAATCACCCCAGCCAAAAAAAAGACGCATTAATTAGTATCCCCAAATTTTTGCTCAGATTCGGAATTAGCCCCCGAGCTGACGCATTAAAGGAGCCTATATTCCAAAACCGACACCCACATTAATGTGCAAGCTCCTCGTATAGAGAATCCGAGCTTAAGCAAACCAAGCGTCATGTGGCTGGACATTGAACCATTCTGTCAGCAATGCCTGGAAGAAGCATCATCTGCGATGCTCTGCCTGTCGGAGGTGCTGCGGTTAATGATATAAACACTGCATTACCTTAAGGAGGGCTTCGGGTTTAGGGAGTATGGGTTTAGGGTTTAGGGTTTAGGGTTTAGGGTTTAGGGTTTAGGGTTTAGGGTTTAGGGTTTAGGGTTTAGGGTTTAGGGTTTCCTATCCCGAAGGCTCCATGTACCTTGAGAGTAGATACGGAGTTTCCGAAAATTGGTGGTACCGTATTTTGGGTCCCTGATAATAAGGATCCTGCTATTCAGGGTACCATATTAGGGTCCCCTACTTTCGGAAACTCCCAAATCGGGATAATTAGAGCACAAACCAGTTCAGACCCCTATATTACCCCTTCAAGGCCCATCTTCGGGTTTCGGGCTACAGGAATTGAGAATTTACAGGGCTTACGGCCGGGTTCAATAAGCCCGAAACCCGCAACCCAGAACGAACGACCCTCTCTCCCTAAACCCTAATCCCTAAACCTTGCGGCCTGAAGGTAGCAATTTGGACCGTATTGTTGTTCGCAGGTTCTAGTCTTGTTATAATCTAAGGTCGGTATCTATACGGACTCGGACCATACAGACAGTAGATTTGGGTGGTAGGCTAGTTATGGGTAGTAGGTTAGTTAAGGTACGGTTTGGGGCTACAAAATGGTGATTAAATTGGATATGACCCCTTGGTTCAACCTTTGAAACCGACCAAACAATCGACCTTCGGAGCCACAGGCAAACCCTAAGCCCCAAAAGGCTTTTATGGCCTAAACCCCTGAACCCCTAAGCCTCGAACCCTAAACCCTAACCCTGAACCCGAAAAGCAAAGCAAGAACCCCTAAACCGAAAATCCTCAAACCCTGAATGGGCTCTGCAGTCTGAGGGGATTCGGAGATGAACGGCGCTTGTCTTGTGGGGGGGGGCTGCAGGGCTGCTTTGTTTTGGGGTGTAGAGGAGTCTAGGGTCTAGGGTTTAGAGTCTAGAGTTTAGGGTTTACAGTAGAAGCCAGAAAGTTGGAACATCATCATCCTCATGCCCTTAAGGTAAAGTAGAAGGGATCCTAGCACTAATCCTCCTAAAGCCATGTTCCAACTTTCCGATTTCTACTGTAGGGTCTTCTTGTGCATACGGCTTATGAAAGGCTTTCGGCCCCAGAGTTTTGCGGTTTAGGGTTTAGGGTTTACGGTTTAGGGTTTAGGGCATCTTGGTCCAGAAGTGTAGAGTATCTAGTTCTAGGAGTTTGCTATTACTATAAGAAGGAACCCTCAGGAATAATGTTTGTAACTATTCAGGCCCCTAAAACCGCAAGCAGTGCACTTTCAAAAGTTGGCTGCTCAAGAAACAATAAGACAAGCGTTGCTATTGAGCTGGCCGTACAAACTACCCCTACCTATGTTTCCTCCGATTCTTTAACTGCCACGCACTGCACAACTGTCAGCACTAACCCGAGCATCACCCCAGGTCACAATAGTTCCGCCGTCAAGGATGGCAGAAAAAGCAGAGCAAGAGTATTGAATCTGCTGCACGTTCTTCAGCTTGTCCTGCACTGCACTACTGTCACCACCAGCAAAAGCATCACCCCAGGTCACGACGGATCCGTCGGCGCGAATGGCAGCAAATGCCTTGCCAGAGGCTTGGATGTGCTGCACATTCTTCAGCTGAGCCTGCACAGCGCTGCTCTCGACACCATCGTCATCATCATCATCACCCCAGGTCACGACCGATCCATCAGCAAGAATAGCAGCGAAAGCACCGCTAGAAGCTTGGATCTGCTGCACATTCTTCAGCTGAGCCTGCACGTCACTACTGTCACCACCAGACGAAGCATCACCCCAGGTCACAACAGTTCCGTCACCGAGGATAGCAGCAAAAGCTGTGGAAGATGCTTGGATCTGCTGCACATTCTGCAGCTGGGCCTGCACAGCACTGCTCTGACCACCAGCCTGAGCATCACCCCAGGTCACAACAGTTCCTTGGCTGACTTCTGAACCCCTCTTAAAACGTTAAACTCTTAGCCTCCTTATTACAGTTCATATAGAAAGCCAAAAAGTTGAAGTCTAAAGAGCCAACCAGAAGAAAGCCAAGGTTCCGTCGCCCAGAATGGCAGCAAAAGCAGAGCGAGAGGCTTGGATCTGCTGCACGTTCTTCAGTTTATGCTGCACAAAGCTACTGTTACCAGCAGGCCCAAACCAAGAATCACCCCAGGTCACGACGGATCCATCGGCAAGAATGGCGGCAAATGCATTGCTGCAAGCTTGGATTTGCCGCACATTCTTCAACTGATCCTGCACCTCACGACTGTTCCCACCGTGGCGATCATCACCCCAAGTGACAACCGCCCCATCAGCAAGGATGGCAGCAAAAGCACAAGTCGAGGCTTGAATTTGTTGCACGTTCTTCAGCCGTGCCTGGACCAAACTACTGGCACCACCCGCCCGAGCATCACCCCAGGTCACGACGGATCCGTCGGCAAGAATAGCCGCAAAAGCAGCACCAGTGGCTTGGATCTGTTGTACATTCTTCAACTGAGCCTGCACAGCACTACTGTCACCACCGTGACGGGCAGAACCCCACGTCACGACGGATCCATCGCCAAGAATGGCAGCAAAGGCGCTCCCAGAAAAGCCTCTGGCGGCTTGGATCTGCCGCACGTTCTGCAGCTGATCCTGCACAGTACTACTGCCGGCACTAGAGCGAGCAGCACCCCACGTCTCGACAGAACCGTCGCCTAGAATGGCAGCGAAAGTTTTGCCAGAGGCTTGAATCTGCAGTCTGTTAATGTGCAAGGTCAGGGAATCACCGTTCTGAAGCCTTGCTTCCTTGACTGTCGAACATGCATCTAAAGCACTTCCCGCTGAGTTCAGCAGTCGCCCGTTTCCGACTCCAAGAGCGGTCTGCGCGCGACGTTTCACGGCTGCTACCTCTTCTTCCAAACCTGCTTTCAAAGCAACTCTTTTGCCACTGAGCAGGCTGACTTCCACTGCAACCGACATTTCCCACGTCGGAAGAAGTCAAATATCTGAATCGTCTTCTGGGAAAGTAAAGACGGTGAGACCAAGAGCGTAAACTTAGGCGCCAGGCCCTAGACTCAAACCGGCATCTCGGTTTCTACACTGCACTACAGAGAGACACCAGGAGGAGGCCAAGGTTGAGGGTTTAGGGTTCACCCGTCCTTCTACTACGTACTACGTGGTGGAATCAGTTTAGGAGTTAGAGGGTTTTCGGACGTTCGAACAGCTCTCGGCGAACTCCTTGCGGAGAAACTACATCTCAACCTCAAAGCCAAAAGCCTTGGGCTTTAGTATTTATGGGTTGGGGGTTTAGATGGTAATCTCTGGCCTTAAAAATCAAACTAGGTGGAAGGGTATAATAGAGCACTTTGGGGAATATCATTGGCAATTGTTGAGGCCGCTGTGCTCATGCTGCGACCACCACCGTCTTGCTTTTGCTGCAAGTCTGAAAGCCCGACCGCAGCGATTACTGTTGCTGCTCACAGCTCTTCGCATACATATACATATGTATATATATATATATACAAAGTATCGTGTATCATACATGCATGCATCAGGGAATGAAGTAGAATGGCGCATGGTAGTAGTTTTGCGTACCAGTTCCTGGTTGGGTGTCTGGCGACGTGTAACTGTTGAAGGGAGCTGAACCACCAGACCACCTGCAAACCCCTGAACCCCCAAACCGAAAGCCCTAAACCCTGAACCCCAAACCCTATGTTTCAGCAATGAAAGGTTTGCAGCGTAGGCTTCAGGACTCGCGGATGCCGGGTTCATGAAAAGAAGGGCCTTGACAATTATGGTGTAGGGTTTTGGGTTAAGGGTTTCCCTAGGGTTTACGGGTTTGGGGTTTAGGATTTCGCTGAAGGCTTTTGAACAGGGTCTGTGCAGTTTGTCTTGGAAGGGTGTAATTAAGTAAGGTTTCTCAGACGCTGTAAGGGCTTGAGGCTAGCCGATGCTGATGATGAGTTCTACGGTCCTTTTACATTGCTGAAACAAACAGGGTTTCTCAGGAAGCTAGGATGCTGATTGCCAAGGCGTTTGTGTCAAAGCTGGCATCCCAACACTTGAACCCCGCATTGCCCCAAGCGCAGCAAAACCCACAACCCTAACCCTACACCCCCAACAAACCCTAAACCTAAACCCAAAAAGACCCGAGAGGAGCACATGGTGCCTTGCCAGCCGCTGCTCATGCGCAAGTCTACTCGCTCAAAGCTCGTCCCCCCGGTTACGAGCTATAGTTTAGTGCAAGGTAATGTAATATACCATACTGTAACATAACATCGCCTAGTATAGAACATTTTTTGTAATTATACTTTCACTACTTGAGCTTAGACAGACGCTTCAGGCACATGCCCTGTGATTACAATGTGCCCAGGGCTGGTGTAGTCCCAGTAGTATTCAACCTCCGACAGACTGTATATGTTGGAAACCACATTGCACCTGAAACCCAAAACCCTCCAACCAAAACCCACTAAACCCTAAACCCTAAACCCTAAACACCCTTAGCCGCCGAACCCTCAAGGCTCACAGTCCTGAACCTCCCCTTCAATCCTAAACCCACAAAGCCCGAATCCTCTCAACCTCAGCAGTCTCCGGCTTTAGGAGAGAGCTTTGGGCCAAGGGTGAGGCGACCGGTGACGCGAATATAAGGGGCTCCTTTAAAAGGTTACTATAAGGTTACTACAAGGGTTCCTTTGAAGGGATACTACTAAGGGTAGCATGCGGGGTTTCTTAAAAGGGCTTGATATGGGAGTTTCCGGAAATTAGGGGTACCTTATTTGGGGGTCCTTATCGTAGGGATCCTACTCTTGAGGGTACTATATCAGGGTCCCTAATCTTCGGAAACTCCCATATGGACCATGGACCTGAATATTTTGGGGTGGGTGGGGGGGTATATCACATATCATGGTACAATCATAGTAAGGAGCCTATTCTTTTGTATTGGCAATTATTCAGGCTTCTGTCCCATCGACTCCAATATCCCTTAACTTGCTACCCCAACAAGCCACAAAAATAAAAAGTTAAACTTGCTGAATCCTACGAAACTGCAAGAGCACACAAAGTCTAAACGCTAGGTAATGGGGATCTGAGTTAAGTAAGCAATAGAAGCTAAATCATATTAGGGAACCTACTACTATTTGAGGCATATTCCTTTATTAAAGGATTCTCACACAGCTTGAAAAAGGACATACCATGAGGGTAGCTAAAGTTTACTTGTCCAGTACCCTCAGGGAACTAAAGGTTACCCTTTGGAATCACAAAGGGGTTTATAGTATTCCTTAGAAGGGGCCCCGACCCTGTAATAGTGACTATAAGGGTTATATTAGGGCCCTATTATATTCCTGTAATACCACTATTACAGGGTGGAGGCCCCTTCTAAGGTTTAAAGTATTCCTAAGGCTAAAAGTTGCCTCCCTTAGGCTCCTCAGAGGGTCTTGGGGCCTTCTGGGAGAGGGCTTCGGCTTTGGGATCTCACTGCAATGGCCCAGGAGCCTGAGGGCTCACCCTAAACCCTCAATACCCTAAACCCTAAACCCTATGTCAACCCTACCTACTTGAAGGATCGTGGGACACAGCTTAGTAACTGGGGTTAGAAATAAAAAGGTACTTACTTATAACACCAATTAAGGTACTTCTAGCCTTACTTACTAAGTCCCATGATCCTCCAAGTAGACCCCGACTTCAGAAAGCATTACACTTGGCAAGTACGGTTGAAACTTCTGACCGCCAAGGTCGTAAACCCAAGAGCCATTCACAACCATGTCAAAAAGCACTTGACCGAGCATGAGGGGGTCCCTTCTTCGTATTCATTAAGGGTCCATCTACTCAAAGAGTATATACGTTGGGCCCCATGTACCTATGTAGGGAGTACTTTAAGGCCAAAGTATATACTCTGTTTGGGAACATGGACCCTTATACCCTATAAACCTAAACCCTATAGAACCCTTTAAAGGTTAAAGGAACCCTGAAAGGAACACTCTTTGAATACATAAACCCTGGGGATTGGGTAGTTTACCAGAACTGCAATACTCAGCCCCCAGAGCCCCAGTCATTATAGAACCATGAACTCTAGGGGTTTCGGGTTTAGGGTTTAGGGGTTTAGGGTTTAGGGGTTTAGGGTTTAGGGTTTAGGGGTTTAGGGTTTAGGGTTTAGGGTTTTAGGGGTTTAGGGTTTAGGGGTTTAAGGCTTAGGGGTTTAGGGTTTAGGGTTTAGGGTTTTAGGGGTTTAGGGTTTAGGGGTTTAAGGCTTAGGGGTTTAGGGTTTAGGGTTTAGGGGTTTAGGGTTTAGGGGTTTTGGGGTTTCAACCCTAAACCCTTAACCGTCGTTTGATAAAAATATACCAGGAGCCTAAGACCACAAAAAAGGAACAAGGGCAAATTCGAAGACCTAGCCCATAAAGCATAGCATGGGTTATAACTAGACCTCTGGGTAGCCTAGGAATAAAAAGAGTGCCCTTTTTGGTTTCAAGGGGGTTATAAGAGAACCCTAAGTTACTAAGAAAGGGAATAAGGGCCTGCTCTGGTCCTAGTAGCCCATGAAGCATGTCATGAGTTATATAACATTAACATGCTACTATTACCGTTGGCAAAACCCGGCCAAAGGGATGCACGAGGGTCCTGTTGGTCTTGGTCGAAGCAGTCCTGGCCAAAGGATGGGTTTCGGGGTTTTCAAAGTTTAGGGTTTACCATTTAGAGTTCCTAGAAAAGCGCTTTCGGGTTTGATGATTTGCTGGGCGGGCTTACGGTTTAGGGGCTTAGGGTTGAGCAGTCCAGATCTTGTAGTCTCTCCAATCCCTCGAAAGATCACAGTTGCGGGTTCAGGGTTTAGGGTTTAGGAACCCAGTGAACACATGGGAACTTCCGCAAATAGGGGCCCTAATATAGCACCCTGCATAATGGGATCCTTATTGGAAACTCCCACATCTTTCAGAATCCCCAGAACCTTGTATGAGACGTGTTGAATACAACACCCAAAAGTGCAAGCGTTTCCAACCCCTTTACCTGTGGATCCAAAAACCTACCGCTTTAAGGGTCAGACCATCTAATTGAGGGGTCATAACCTACTATTTTGTAGGGTTTGGGGATACAGGTACAAGTTATCGAACAAACACATCGAGGCCAACGCAAACCCCAGGACAAAAACTTACGAAAGGCCGATTGCTAAACACTTTAACACTGAACCCTAAACCCCTAAATCTAAACCCCTAAACCCCTACACCCCTAAGCCCTAAAACCCTAGACCCTGAAGCGAAACCTAACCCTAAATCGGCAGAAGCCGCAAGCCGGATCATGATAGTCGTGACCTCTCACCCTAAGGGTTCCATTAAGGGCTCCTTTCAGGGATCCTTTGAAAAGTTCCTTTAAGGGATCCTTTAATGACTCGTTTAAAGATTCCTTGAAGGGATCCTTTAAGGGTTCCTTCAAGGGATCCTTTAAGCGTTCCTTTCAGGGATCCTTTAAGGGTTCCTGTAAGGGATCCTTTAGGGACTCCTTTAAGAGCTCCTTCAAGGGTTCCTTTGTAGTTAAAGGGTTTAGGGTTTACGGTTTAGGCACTTGGATCAAGGATAATACCTACTTGGATGCAAAGTCTACGGAGAAGGGGCCTAAATAATTAGAATAGAGTTTTGGGGCCCATGATACAGTAGTTAGAATAACGAACCCCAGAATAGAATTGATAATAATTTCGGCCCTATATAATGTTGCTGATGTTGTTAAGGATACCTATACTGGTTTGTGGTGATGAGCTCGAAGGTTGGTGTTGGTGGCAAAGATGATGACGATGATGATAAGACTGCTGATGATGCCAAGATATGCCAAGTGAGCATGTGGATCAAGGCGACCTTGAGCTAAACCCTCCACCCCCAAACCCTAACCCTCATCAAACCCCCAAAGCGGTCTTGAGCGAAACTTTAAACCTCAAATCCTACACCCCGAACCCTGAAAACTACTATCATGTACGTCGACTTCCCGTACCCGGTCGGCGCCACAAGGAGATGAGGTCCACCTTCTACAAATGACATCACCGCAGCCCATGCCATGTCGCAGAAGATTTGGTCGAGACCAAATATCCGAGCAACACAGGGGATGAACCCCTACGGGCCCTAGATTTCGGGGCAAGGACTACGCTGCGGGTCGGCTTTTTTACACTTTTCAGGGCGAATTTCGCACAAAAGGACAACTGCGAAATTGTCAACTCCCCCAACCAGGTCTCCATTCTCCTTCATGACCGTGATGGCAGGGCATACCCAATTCGTCTTTGATCCCACCACATCCTGGAATATTTCCGGGACCTTTTTCTCGAATGGCTTCGCCTCACCCCAAATCCTAAACCCCAAACCCTAAACCCCAAAAATCCTAAAGACCCCCTAAACCCTGAACCCCCAAAATCCTAAACCCCCAAAACCCTGAACCCCCAATGCCCTAAACCCTCAAAGCCCTAAATCCCAAAAAATCCTAAACCCCCAAACCCCTAAACCCCCAACACCCTGAAAACCCCCAAAACCCTAAACCTCCAAAGCCATAAACCAAACCCCCAAAAGCCCTAAACCCTAAACCCCAAAAGCCCTAAACACCCAAAACCCTACACTCCCAAAACCCCCAAAACCCGAAACCACCAAGACCTGCACCCCAGAAGCCTAAACCCCCTAAATCCCTAAACCCTACCTTAACCTACCAAAACCTACTTTTTTGTAGCGTCCCTATAAATTCCATACTAGGGGTTACAATAAGGAGCTACAAAAACCCACAAAAAAGTAGGGTTTGGTACCCAAACCTTCCAAAATCCCTTAATTAAGGAATGTACCTTAAATTATAGTAGGATCCTTAATATGATTTACGGCATATTCCTTAATTAAGGGTTCTGGGACGGTCTGGGTAGTTTAAGGTGAGCAAACCCGCAAAGCGGCCTTGAGCCGGGCTGCCGCCCCTGCGCGCAGCCGCAGGGCAACTTTGGGGCGCTACGGTGGATGACGTAAATCCTAGGGTTCCTTTAAAGGGATCTATAAGGGTACCCTTAAGGGATCTATAGAGGTACCTTTAAGGGGTTCCTTTGAGGGATCTATAGGGGTTTAGGGTTTCGGGTTTAGGTTGATGATGTAAATCCTGCATGACCTTAAGGACCCTAAACTATGGGAAGTATGGTAGATTCCATATTAAGGCTCATGCAGGATTTATACCATCAACCGTAGAACTTCAAGGCTCACGGGTCTGAGATAGGGTCCAGGGTTTACGGTTTTGGGGCTTTAGGGTTTAGGGGTTCAATTAAGGTTCTTATAGGGGTTTAGGGTTTAAGGGTTCAGGGGTTAGGGGTCTCGGAGTGTTTAGGGTTTAGGGGTTAGGGGTTCAGGGTTTGGGGTTTAGTGGTTTGGGGTTTGGGGTCTGAGGGCTGTAGGGTCTTAGAGGGTTCTTTTAAGGGCTCCGTTAAGGGATCTATAGGGCAGGTTCTTCAAAGGGTTCCTTCAGGGGCTACGGTTACTATAAAGGGTGCTATACTGTAAGGGATTCTTGAGGTTTGGGGTTTACAGGTTCAGGGTTTGTGGGGTAGGCTTTGGTTAAGAGTTTAATGTAAGCCAGGACTAGGGCCGAAACTCAGACGTAAGGCTTCGGGGTATCAGGCTTTGTTGATTGTAATGGCCCTCCCAAAGACAAATGTGAGTTTCCGAAAATAGGGGACCCTTATATAGTACCCAAATAGTAGGATCCTTATTATAAGGACCCCAAAACAAGGTACCCCCAATTTTCGAAAACTCCCAAATGTCGGGCAAGAAGGCAACCCCGGACCTATTCTAGTTGTAGTATGATCAACTACGCAGGCCCCAACCCTACAAACTTTCCGGGTGTGAGGCTACAGGGTATTAGGGCTTGAGGATTTGGGGACTTGACCCATAGATGCTACAGACACTAAATCATGGCATCCTTCTCGGAGTTTAAGAACACCAAGCCCTAAACCCTAAACCCCTCAACCCTAAACAACCCTAAACAACCCTAAACAACCCTAAACCCTAAAAAGCCCCAAACACGGAGCTTTGGCAGTTGGCATCGAAACTGTTGCATCGGCTACATTGGTGCTCCTCCCAAGCCGGCCATCATGCGGTTTGGGGTTTTAGGGTTTGTCCGACCAAGAATCGGACCACTCCCCCGCAGGCACACCTCTGCAAGCTCTTCAGAAGACACGGCACCATTTTGCTAAAGCGCTGCTCGGCGCCACTGTACCGCTTGCGCGTCACATGGCCATATCCCAAAACTCCGAACCCACAGACATCGTAGAATCATGCACTTTAAACACACCACCACCACCACCAGCTTTACCGCAACGACGACCAAGACTACTGCTACGACTGCTGCAAGTCCTGCTCCTGCTATGTCTACAACCACTACAGCCACTACCATACTACTACTTACTACCACCACCACGACGACGACTAGTACTACTACGACTACGCCTACGGCTACGGCTACGACTACGACTACTGCCAGTGCTGCTGCGGCTGCTGCTGCTGCTACTGTTACTTGCTACTGCTGCTGCTGCTACTACTACTACTACTACTACTACTACTACTACTTCTATACTTCTACTACTGCTACTACTTCTACTACTTCTACCACTTGTATTACTTCTACTACTTCTCATACTTCTACTCCTGTTGCTGCCTCGGCTGCTGCTGCTGCTGCTGCCGTTACGGCCAGTAGTGCTGCAGCTGCCACTACTACTGTTCACCATGTTCCGTCATTCATCCGGCATGAGGCTTCGCGAGAAGGGTTATCATCGACATCTAAACCCTACCTGTGGCCCCAAACCCTACAAAATAGTAGGTCGTGACCCCTGCATTAGATTTGAAACCGAAGGGTTTTTGGGATCCGCAGGTAAACCCTAACCGGCCTCTGACCAGTCGGTGGGCATCGAACCAGCCTTGCGTGGCAGGAGGTGTCGGGGTCTTGATCTGAAAGACATCTGAACTTTATGGGCTCCTTTGAAGGGATCTATAAGGATTCCCTTTAAGAGTCCGTTTTTCGTGTTTTGGGTTTTAGGGTTTAGGGGTTTCCTTGGGATCCGAAATCCTATGGTCTTAAGGGCTCTACCCCCTAGTTAAGGGCCATAGCCCGGTTTGGGGCCACAGGTTGGGTTTAGGGCCAAGCCACAAGCCCTAGACCCTACTCTTCACGCAAAAAACCCCTACCGCAAAACTCCGAAGCACAATTCCACAACCCGAAACCTGTAAAACCAATCCTCAAAACCCCTAACTTCTGATTATATGCTAGTTAGTAACATACACACAGCAGAACCCCAAACATACGCATTACTAATTATCGAGAGAACTAAGTAACCAGCCTGTTGAGGTAGGCGCCCGCTGGGAGATTCTTCTTACGAAAACCGCACAGGAGGCGGCAGAACAGCGGGTGGATGGTCGTTGAGATCCCGTGCGGCCTCTGACTGTTGCCGCTGCTACGGCTGCGAGACCCAAAGTCACGCCGATTGCAATGTCAAGCAGAGCTCAATGGCCGAGAACCCTAAACCCTCAACCCTAAACCCAGGACAGAGGGGCCGATGGCCTCCTCCGCGTACTCATGCTTGATGCCGTTTTTGACAAACTTCCTGTCGATTTCCTGCGGCAGGTCCAGGTATATAGCCCCCCTGTCTCCGACTGTTTCCTGCTGCTGGGCGCTTCGGTCCACTCGGTGCTTGCGGCACCGGACTCGGCGCTTTCGGCAGTGTCCACTCGGTGCTTGCGGCACCGGACTCGGCGCTTTCGGCACTGTCCACTCGGTGCTTGCGGCCCCGGACTTGGCGCTTTCGGCACTGTCCACTCGGTGCTTGCGGCACCGGACTCGCCTGGCCTTTCAGGGCAGGTTCGGTCAACATGTACCCTCCGGTTAACGACGGCTTGTCGAGGAAGATCACATCCTCGAGGCAGTCATCACCACACTTGGAATAAGATTGGCCGACAGCAGGCGATTAAATGCTTGAGCAACTTCAAAATCGAAGCCCACACACCCTAAACAACAATTCTTTGAAATCTTGGCGCCCCCTAATATAACAAAAAGACATAATACATCAGCCTCAAAAACTTCAAGCAGGACTTGCTCGCTCGACTGAAGTTGTCGCACTTACAGGGACTGCGGGGGCTGTGTTAAGCTTCAAGCAATGAAAGGTGTACAGTTTTTAAAGTTAGGGGTATAGTCTTCATAGCTTAGGATTCGGGTGTTAGAGTTTAGGGTTCAGATTTTGGGTCTAGGTGTTAGAGCTTAGCATGGCAACTTGGGCATTTTTCATCTGTCGGACTGGTTTAGAGTCTAGACCCAAGAATAAGCTAGTAATAACAAGGGTGCCCTTTTTGGGTTAAAGGGGCTTACGAGGGAATCTGAAGCCTCAAAAATGGGGGTAAGGGCCTACTCTAGGTCCTAGGAGTTTAGGGTGACTCACTAGGGTGGTTTCACTTGTCTGATCAATGCCTGGGGCTTGGGTCTAACGTTTTCGGCTTCTGGGGTGCAGGATTCAGGGTCCTACTGTAGGGCCTTGATAATTAGAATTGGGTTTCGGGGGTTCCTTATTCTAACTATCGTATACTATACCCTATTCCAACTATGAAGGCCCCTATATTACAAGTTCTTGCCCACCCTAAACCCTAAACCCTTAACCTACCCCAAACCCGGTGCCTCAGGGACGATGCCCGAAAAGTCCGGTAGAGTGGACGGGCCCTGGCTGTGTTTCTTGATATCTGTTCTATTATAGGGTTTAGGGTTTAGGGTGGTGTAGGGGCCTTAATAGTTAGCATAAGGTATATTACACGATAATTAGAATAAGGTACCCCCGAACCCCAATTCTAGTTCCATTAGTTCGGGTTTAGGCTTCAGGGGTTTATGGGGTTTGGGGCTTAGGAGTATGAGGATTTATCTCACTCGCCCAAAACCCAAGGGAATCAAAGTTGAAACTTTCAGAACCGACTTCCGTATAAGAACCCGAAAAGTTAAAAAGTTTAGTTTACAGCCAATAAGTTATAGGGTTGTAAGGGTTTCAGGCAGAGATTCATGTTTTAGAGAACGGGGTTGCTCTTCGGGCTTTAAGGTGTCAGTGCCAGACTGGACGAAACCTGCTTGGCCGGCTTTACCGAACCTTAGGTTTGGGGTTTAGGGGTAGTTTGGGGGACTTAGTAAGGACAGTTACAAATACCTCAACTAGGGGTCACAACTAGTTACACGTATACTTACCACATGCACGGGTCGAGCTACGAAGTCCCATGATCCTTTAAGTACCCCCAATCCGAACCCTAAGCCCCTAAACCCTAAACCCTAAACCCCTCAAACCTCAAACCCTAAACCCTTAACCAATAGCCCTTCCCAAACCCTTCGGCTCTAAGCACTCATACTTTAAGGCTTTTGGGCCCAAAGACCATACTATATAAGGCTTTTGGGCTATTTTGAGCCTTAGGTCCAACGGTAAAAGGTGGGACCCTTAATAAGGACCCCTAGGTACATACCCTTAATATAGCTATTCTATACCCATTATATAGCCCACTATAGGGTAGGGGTGCCCATTAAGGGTCCCTGCTTTTCTCCTTTGATTAGGGAAACAAAGCTGCCCTTGAGGGTGCCTGGGGAGCGCCGGTCGGCGCGCCTTTGGGGCTCCCACCCACAGCCTGTGGCCGGGAGCCGGTCCCCAAGGGTCCAAAGCAGCAATATGGTAGAAAGTATATAGGGTTTCTATATTAGGAATTACTATTATGATTTGGGGAAGTTGTCCCCATAACAAACCCTAGGACCCTTTGGGGGTTTAGGTGTTTCGCAGTTTTTCGCGTCTAGGGTTTAGGGTTTAGGGCGTGGGCTGTTTATTGCATGCACTTTCTCGTTTGGTTATGGTCGGTTGCGCTTTAGGTGTGTTTCCTGCTGAATGGTCTTTCTGTGGGTCTTGTGCGTTTTCGTGGTGTTTGGGGTGTTTTAGGGAGCGTAAGAATCAAAAGACTCATCTCTAAACTTGTTGTATGGCGTTTATCCCTAAACCCCTAAACCCTAAACCTATAATAACCCTAAATGCTAAACCCAAACCCTAAACCCTAAATGCTACTGTAAACCTTTAACCGAGCCTTGCCCCTCCTCCGTCCCTATGTTGGATGATAAACCCCCGTTACAACTTGTGAAACGGGGGGAGACAAGGGTTTCTGCAAAAGGTTTAGGGTTTAGGGTGAAGTTTTGCTTAAAGGGTTTAGGCTTTGTTTAAAGGGTGCATTTAAGAGCTCTCTCTCAAACGGTGCTATATGGGGCTTTACGGCTTAGTCCTTAAGGGGCTTCAACTTGGAGGTTCATGGGACTTAGTAAGTACAGTTATAAGTACCCTATTTTGGGCTTATAAGTACATATAAGTGTAGTTGCCTTAGTTATATCCCTAGTTACTAAGTCCCATGAAAATCTAAGAAAGTTTAGAGTTTCAGGGTTTAAACTTCGGACCGCAGGGCTGAGTTTGTCATGTGCACCCACACCCTTGCTAGGCTGTTCAGTAACCCACTGGGAAAAGGTATAGAAGTTTTTTAGGCTTCTTACTTTATAATAGGAGCCCAGAAACCTGAAAGTAAAAAAGTATACCACTGAACAGCCTGGCTTGTGGGAAAGCCCGATGTGGAGTCTTTAGGGAATTTTTGGTTCCCACCACTAAACCCTAAACCCTTAGACTATACCCTCCCTAAAACCATAATAAGACTGATATGTTTAATATTCTCTTGGGTTGTATATGACCAATAATAAAAACCAATTCCTAAGAATACTATAGTAAAGGAAAGGTTTACCGCAACTATTTCCTAAGAAGGCTATAGTAAAGGAAAGGTTTACCGGCTTAAGGTTTTAGGCCTCGGGTTTTGAGCTGATGTGGCGCGTCAGGCCTGTGGATGAATCCTACAGCCCGGAGGGTTCACGGTTTAGGGTTTAGGGTAGGGTTTAGGGTTTAGGGTTTAGGGTTTAGGGTAGGGTTTAGGGTTTAGGGTGGTTTAGGGTTTAGGGGGGTTTAGGGTCCAGGGTTTAGGGTGGTTTAGGGTTTAGGGGGGTTTAGGGTTTAGGGTTTGGGGGGGTCTAGGGTCCAGGGTTTAGGGTGGTTTAGGGTTTAGGGGGGTTTAGGGTTTAGGGTGGCCAGATAGCATATATGGGTGGTTGTCAATATTAGGGTCCCTTTTTGGGTCCCTATTATAGTACGGCACTATTATTTAGGGTACCCACAGAGGAACTCTAATTTTGACAACCCCCCATATATACTTCGGCCTTAAAGTAATCCCTATGTAGGTACTTTGGAGCCAAAATGTATACTAATTGGGTACATGGACCCTCTCAGGGAATCAGTAGGCATGGCAGTATGTGTGCTTGGTTTAGGACTTTAGGGGTTAGGGTTTAGGCAATTAGTGCCGAAGGCTTAGTAATAGGGTATTAGGATTAAGAGTTTAGGATTGTCATAGTCGCAGTCGCAAAAAGGTTTGTTGTCGATCGGGACATATAGGGTTCCGAAAAGGTTTCACAAAGCTTGGTGCACAAATTATGTCAAAAGCTCCGACGGATGATACGGGACTGTGGCAACTAACCTTAAATCCTAAATCTGAGAAAATCACACCGCAACACTAAATCTCCAAACCCCTCAAACCTTAACCTTCGAAATCCTAAAGCTGGACCCCCAGAACCCTATAACCGCACACCCCCAAACCCTAAACCCCAAAGCCCTAAACCCTGGAATCCCAAAAGCCTGAACCTTCGAATGAATGAGCCCACAAGCTCAATCAAATCCTACTTGGAGGCCCTCTTGACTTAGTAAGTAGGGTTAGTAAGGTGGGTTATGGGGATTATAATGGGGTTTCTAGGGGATACTAAGTAGACTTACTAAGTCAACAGGGACCTCCAAGTAGGATTTAGGATTTAGGATTTAGGGGTCTTTAGGGTTCCTTTAAAGGGTTCGGTAGGGGTTCCTTTAAAGGGATCTATAGGGGTTTAGGGGTTCATGGGTTTAGGGGTTAGGCTTACTAAGTCAACAGGGCCTCCAAGTAGAGCCCCAAATCTCCCCTAAATTCTGAACCCTAATTTAGGATGTCCTTAAGGGGGGGTGGTCCAAGGGGGGTAGGTAACCTAGTAATCCCCATTATTCCCCAATACTCCCTAAGCTTCCCTAAGGTTCCCCAAAGCTCCCTAGTACCCTCCCCCCTTGAACCACCCCCCCTTAAACCCTAAACCTTAAACCCTAAACCCTAAACCCTAAACCCTAAACCCTAAACCCTAAACCCTAAACTCAAGGCATAGGCCCCTTGAACCACCCCCCCTTAAGGATCCTATAACTAATCTTGAAACCCCTAGAACCTTAAGCCTCAGACAGTAACCATTGGTACGGTTGATGATATAAATCCTGCATTAAGGACCCTTAACTGTGGGAATTATGGTATATTCCTTATTATGGGTAAGGATTTATATCATCAACCGTAGTAGCCCCTTAAAGCATCTCTGAAAGGAACGCTTAAAGGAAGCTGGAGGACCCGGAAGCTCCTGAAGTTTCGGGCTTATAGGATCTAGGGTTCAGGGTTTAGGGTTTAGGATTTAGGGTTTAGGGTTTAGGGTTTAGGATTTAGGGTTTAGGGTTTATCCCCTCCTCTTCAGAAGTCTCACCGTCGCACGTTAAAATGAAAAAGTTTACTAGGTTCCCCAGTGCCCCTTTCACAACAAGGGTGCCCTTTTGCAGCTATTTGGTTCCAAAAAGGAACCCTAACCTGCATGCGCAGTATCCTGGAGAACTAAAGTCTAACCTTTGGGAGTATATTTGGATTATATAGGCTGTTATACTACCCCCAAAAGGTTCAACTTTACCTGCTCTACTACTAGGAGAAGGGCAAAAGTGCAGCTACTGGGGAAACTAGTTTTACCTAATTGCCCATGCACCCTGCGCAGCGATCCTGGATGGGCTCTTTTAGGGGCTTAGGGTTTAGGGTTTAGGGGCTTTAAGGGATTGAGGGTATAGGGTTTAGAGGATTTAGAGTTTAGGGGTTTAGGGTTTTGGGGTTTTGGGTTACAGTAGAAGCCTAAAAGTTGGAAACCCCATGGCCTCAATCCTTAAGAGCAATGTATAAGGCATCCCGCCACTATGTGGCCTTAATCCGGTTTCCAACTTAAGCGATCCTGGAATCCTGGATGGGTTCCTTTCATATAGGAGGTAGGATTAGGGGGACCCTTGGGGATATAGACCCTCTCAATATGGTCCCATTTAAGAGAGCCAGAAGTGGGACTAAAAAGGGTTCCCTTTAAGGGGTTTCCCTAATACTACCTGGGATAATAGGCTTCAAACCCGAAGCCCAGACCTCTAACTCCTAAACCCTAAACCTTACCTGTGGATCCAAAAACCTGCCGTTTTAAGGGTTCTACCCTCTAGTTAAGAGGTCAGGGGTCATAGGTAGGGTTTAGGTCCACACCTCGACCTCCAAAACCACCAAAACAGCTAAAGCACACAACTCCTAAACACTGCATGGGTACATGGGCCCCTTTGGAAGTTTAGACATGGGCTTGGCCCGGCTGGAGCTAGCATGCAAAGAGATCCCGGCATACACATATGTAGGGTTTAGGGTTTATCATGTCACGATGAACTGCACAATCTCAAATACTATGTGGTGTTAGACAAGGTTGGGTTATTGAACATGTGTTGGTTAAACATGGCATTTCATAATACAAGGAAGTCTGGCATGAAACCAGAAGGTAACGACATATGAACATATACTCTTAGCACGCTGCTATGTTATGTTATGCCAGGGTGTGTAATACAAGTTCAGAGTGTGTTACCTTAGAAAGTTTTTTACCAGCATATTGGATTTGCCGATGATGCACGACAAACATACCGGATCATTGCACAATATCTCACCTTGCGTGATGCTGCGGTCTATGTCTACGTTGTGACATGTTGTTTCACATGTTAGGTTGTACTTGAAGAAGGTGACTATGTATCTCTGCTGAGCTGTATTGACAGCATTGTCTCTACAAGACATGATACTCTAGTGGGTTATGTGCCATTGCGCCTGGTCGTATCATACTAAGGGCCATCCTGCTGCATGAAAAGTTGTGACTTTGCTACTCTGTTTCGCACTGCATCGGTTGTTATCCTGAGTTGCTTGTGTGAAGTTACAACACGATATGTAGCATTGTCCATGAAATCGTTTCTATGCTTACACGAGCTGTATACTGGTGCGATGCTAGTTCTACCATGCTGTATTTAGATAAACCATGTTCTGCTTTACCATGCTGTGATATGCTTCCTGTCTTGTAAGCTGCATATTTCAACATGGTATTTTACACCTCGTGCTATAGTTGACTCAAATAATAGATTGTATTCCTGTTCTCATACCTTATGCTGTGCTATGCCATGCCATACAACACTTTAATATATTCTGGCTTGCACTGTCCTTGTATCACAGCGCAAAACCTTTTGCTATGCCGTTGTCAACCTTTCTCGCCGTGTTGCTGTGTTGTCATGTTGCATGTGTGAAAGAAGGAAGGGTTGTAGGCTGTATCTAAACAGCTATACAACTACATAACTATGAAAGTATATAACTATGTACGCGTGAAGCTGCATAAGTGCGAAACAGTGTGCAACTACATAGTTGTACAACACTTCGAAGTCATCACAGGGACCTCTCTGACAACCGAAAATTTCATCGGCGTTTTCGACATCTGGTCAGGCAAGCTCGCTGTCATTAGACGGAGAGGAAGCTGGCGTAGACCAGACAAACACGGGGAAAGCACCCAGACCCCGGATTATCGTACATTCATGGTTGTGGCCTTTTTCTTTTAACTAAAGAGCCTCAACCATAACAGAGGCCATCAAATCCTGGACCCTGAACCCTAAACCGCAGAACTACGTGTTTCCGGGCCTTGGTAGAAGCTATCTTCTTTCAGAATCCTTGGGACTCTTGTGGAGCAAGAAAAGACCAGATCTTCCAACATCACCCGGTTTAGGGTTTAGGGTTTGAAGGTATGATGGGATCCCTAAGAGGACTTATAGTAGAAGCCAGAAAGTTGGAACATCATTGTCATCAGGTCCTAAGGTAAAGCGCAGGGAATCCTAGCACTAATTATCCTTGATCCATGCTTCAACTTTCCGGGGTTCACTATAAAGTATACTCCTAACTGCAAGGATTTTGCAAGATCTGGGAAGACCAGCAGGGATGTTGCCTGAGGAAAACCATACTCTGGCATCAGGTCCAAAAGCGAGATTCAGACAATACCCTAGGGCTCCAAGTGCCGAGTGATAGTAAACTCTCCGAGACAGTAGCCCACGACAGCTGCTATCCTCTTCCGACTGGCACGTTGAACCCTGTGGGATAAAAACCTCTACTGTAGATCCCTGAAAGTAGAAGTGACAACTCCCGATAGAAGGACTTCTGGGTATCCAAAGCTTCAAGAAAATCCACGACTTCTGAACAGCTTGAAGCTCAGATACAGATGTGGGAGTTTCCGAAAATAGGGGACCCCAACACAGTACCCTAAATAGTAGGATCTCTTTATATAGGGACGCCAAAATAAAGTACCCCTAATTTTCGGAAACTCAAAACCCTTATAGTAGCCCTTTAAAGGAACCCTTATACTACCCTTATAGTCCTTCTTTAAAGGAACCCTAAGGTACCCCTAATTTTCGGAAACTCCTATGTCAGGGACCCGCACCCTGAGGCAGTGATGACCTGGAGAGGCTTCGACGTCAGGTTCTGTCACCCGAATAGCAGGCAGACACCACCTTAGGGCCCAAAAACAGCACATAAGCAAAAATAAGGTTAGGGATATCCCATATACAGATTTTTAAGAAAGGAAGCCCAATAAGGTAGGGATAGTCCCCATAGAATGCTTAAGCGGCCTAGAGACCCTAATCTTCATCTGACGTATCCTATACTTACTGGATCATGGGACTTAGTAACTAGGGTTATAATTCGCCTCGGCCCCGGCCGAAGCGGTCAGAGGTTCCTATTCGGATTCTCCTATTCCCCACCTCTTAATCCCCTCCCCAGTGACCCCACCCCCAAAAACGGGCCCACTCACCCCCCCCCCCCTTAAAAATGGAAACGTGTCGACTAGTCCCAATGTCCGGTGGTGAATTCTCGCCCCCTCCAACGGATTTTGGCAGTCTGTAGGCAGTCCCACCCAGTTTTCTTCCCGCCCCCTCCCGCCCCCTCTTTCTGGAGTGTTCGACGACACGGGACTGCAATGTAGCATGTTTATGTGCGTCTCAGGCTTGTTTTAGACGCGCTTGCGAAAGTCTTGGTACTAAAACCCTCAACGCACGTGAGCCTAAGCCCCAGACCCGCAACCCTAACGGCCCCAAACCCCACAACCCCTAAAGCCCTCAACCTAGTCCCCAAAACCCTAGAGCCCTCCACCCCAATACCCTAAAGCCCTAAACCGTAAAATCCAAAACCCTGAACCCCCTGAGCCTCGACCCTTAGACCCCTACATCTTAGGGCCCAAAACCCCCAACCCTAAACCCCGGAACCACTAAACCCGAAGACCCTCAAACCCTTTATTTGTTTGTGAGCGTGAATATCTGTTCCTGGTGTTAAAAGTCTGTTTCTGAGACCAAAAGTCTGTTATACCGAAGACCTAACCAGCTTGCTGCAGATACTAGCCACTCGCCGCATGCCCGTACAGCCGGGCCGAGGCGGACGACGCACAGCGTTTCAAATTAAGGTAACTAGGGTTCCTTTAAGGGTCCCTTTAAAGGGATCTATAGGGGTTCCTTAAAGGGATCTATAGGGTTTAGGGTTTAGGGTTTACTTAAAGGGTCATGGGACTTAGTAACTAGGGTTATACATAAGGTAACCATACTTATAACTACTTATATCCCCAATTAGGGGTACTTATAACCATACTTACTAAGTCCCATGATCCTCTAAGTAGTGAACTTGGCACCCCTGCTGTAATTACATCTGTGTCTTGAGGTTTTCCATAACCAAACGAGGGCAACAAATGTTTCCAAGCGCTAGCTACCCATAAGTATCAGACCCCCGGGCTCATTACTTGGCTGACTTCTGAACCCCTCCTAAAAGTTAAACTTTTAGCCTCCTTGTTATAGTTCATATAGAAACCCAAAAAAGTTAAAGTCTAAAGAGCCAACCAGAAGAACGCCAAGTTTATCACAATCCTACTACCTAAGAGCCCAAAGCCTTAGTACTAGGACCCCTACACCAAGACCCCCCTTAAATACCCCTTCTAGTAACCCGTTTTTCGAGCCCTTTCACTTTCTTTGTCGTAAGTATTACGGCCCCTATTTTAAACTTTACCAGGTCAAGTTTAGGGTCGTTTGCTTTCCTCTGAAGGCTCCAGCTTCTCAGGAAAAGTTTATAATGTAGTGGAAATGAGGCTCGGTTTCGAGTTTAGGGTTTGGGGCTTAGGGCCTAGGGTTTTGGGTCGCAGACTACTTGAAAGCATGAAAGCGCAAGTGCCAAGCCGCCACAAGAAGCAGGTGAGTAAGCCCATCGCCGGCACAACGACAAGTGCAAACAGCGGGCTTTCCCCACCTGGGCTCTTGTTGACGAACTTAACTTAAGACTTAAGGAACCCATGTTAGTTACCACATATCCCTATTAAGGTACTCAAAATCAAGTTCCTAAACAAGAACCTAGCCACCACCAAAGAGGACTTCGCGAATCACGACATCCATAACCACAAAGAGGCCAAAAAGCAGCGATCCCACTGCGACGAGCCCTACAGCGAGCAACACCTGCGTGCACTTCCGTTCCTTACTTGGCGTTTAGTGCGAAGGGTTTGGGGCCTACAGGAAGAAAGACCTCCTGAGTTTTACCTCATTCACAACAGCTCAAGAAAGTTGAAAGTTAACAGATCACCCAAGTTTCTCCAAGGTGGCGAACTGCATAGGCTAACCTCAGCAGAATCAAACATACGGTGGGCAGCAGCAAGACGTAAAATACGATGATGTCGTAGAGCATTTTGAACACCTCCCATGGCGTCGGTATGCCTGAAATCTCTGGCACCCCAAAACCCTTAACCCTAAACCCTAAGTCGGGGGGAGGGCAGCCAGGAGCTTCCTATTGTAGTTTTTTTGGGGGTTTAGGGTCAGGTTTTGAGGGGTTTAGTGCTTAGGAGTTTAGGGTTTAGGGCTTCAGCGACAAAAACAACCAAGAGCAACACCATCCCGCAGAATCTAATCTATGTCCCCTTAGTAGGGTTTAGGGTTTAAAGGGTTGAAGAGAAAGGATCCTTATGAGGAACTCCCTTTTCACACCTGGCGGAAACTCAGAGCACGACAAAGGAAAACGGCTCTCTTATCCTACATGGGACTTAGTAACTAGGGCTATACATATAGTAACCATACTTATAGTTATTTATAACCCCAATGAAGGTACTTATAACCATACTTACTAAGTCCCATGATCCTCTAAGTAAGGGTCCATGTACCCGAATTGTATATACTTTGTTTGGGCAGGTGGACCCTTGTGCCCTAAACCCTATAGAACCCTTGTAGTGCCCTTACAGGAACCCAATAAAGGAACCCCTTAAGGGAACTCCTTAAAGAAAAACGGCTCCCTTAGCTTCACCAAGTTGCTGGACGTACCTCGGCCGAAGTTGTCACACCAAACCTTGGCTGACTTCTGGACGCCTCCTAAAAGTTAAACTTTGAGCCTCCTTATCATACTCTCTTCTTCAACAACCGGGGCCCCAAAAGTTCAAACTTTCGATAATAGAGCTAATGTATAAGGCCAAAAAGTTTAAAGTTCCCCTGTTCACTATCTAAGTATAGTCCGTATATAAGCCCAAAAATGTTAAAGTCTCGAGACCAGAAGAACGCCAAAGCCTATGGATCCCTTAAAGGAGGCATTAAGGATCCCTTCAAGGAACCCTCCCTTTTAAAGGACCCCCCCATAAACCCTAACAAAAACATCCTTAAAAGGGAACCGCAACCAGAAGGACGCCAAGAAGCGTCGAGTATTGCCCACAGAGCTGGTGCTGCGACATGAATAATGCCTAGGTCCCTTAGGGTTTAGGGTTTTGGGGTTTAGGGTTAGGTTCTCGATGATCTGAGAGCTTAGGGTTTAGGGGTTTACGGGTTTAGGGGTTTGGGGGGTTAGGGCTTATCCCCTTAGAGAAACATAATGATGGTCAACTGTCATGGTATAATACTACGAACAAAATTTCTACGTACATGTACTTACAGGGGATCCGCTTCTCCCATTGTTCAGCCTCAAAAGAAGATTCCACAATACAGAGGCTGAAAGCTCATTTCTGTGGGACCCAGATGCGCCAGTACGAGAAGACATGATTGGAGAGCTGATGAACCAATTCTGCTAGCACCTGGCCTCGTACCACAGACTCGAACTGCTCTGTGCCTCCGAACCAAGCAGTTATACAGCGATTGATGATCTTGCGATCGCAAATCATCGGCGCACCGGTGGGATCGATGTGACCGCAAGAGCAGCACGCAGACTTGGCCTGCGCAATGGTGAAGTGTCCTTAGCGCTGTTCTAAGGATGGGTTGAAGGCACGCCGGAATCTATATCAACGTCTTGTGGTTGGCCTTTCCTCCCTCAACCTTAAGTTCCAGCTGGTACTGCTGATGGACAAAATCCTGCATTACTCATTATAAGGAATATTCCATAGTTCCCATGGTGTAGAGTCCTTAGGGTCATGCAGGATTTTGTCCATCAACAGTATGGGGCCAATACAAGAGCACAGAGGAAGAGTCCCCCGACCCTCCAAGTAGACCCTAAACCCCTAAACCCTATAGATCCCTTTAAGGAACCCTATAGATCCCTTTAAGGAACCCTATAGATCCCGTTAAGGAGCCTTTTTTGGAGCTCTATACTAAGTCCCAGAGAGGAAGTGTCGGAGTTGTTGCTGCATCATCTCGATGCTCCGGCAGTGTGCAAGGACCATGTCCTGAGTTGAGGTCTCAGGGCTTAGGGTTTTTTGAGGTTTAGGGTATTTAGGGTTTAGGGTTTTTAGGGTTTAGGGTATTTAGGGTTTAGGGTTTTTAGGGTTTAGGGTATTTAGGGTTTAGGGTTTTAGGGTTTAGGGTATTTAGGGTTTAGGGTCTTTAGGGTATTTAGGGTTTAGGGTATTTAGGGTTTAAGGTATTTAGGGTTGAGGGTTTTTAGGGTTTAGGGTATTTAGGGTTTACGGTTTAGGGTTTAGGGTATTTCGGGTTTAGGGTTTTTAGGGTATTTAGGGTTTAGGGTTTTTAGGGTTTAGGGTTTAGGGCTTAGGGTATTTAGGGTTTAGGGTTTTGAGGGTTTGGGGTTTAGGGTTTATGGCTTAGGGCGTTTAGGGTTTAGGTATTTAGGGTTTAGGGTTTTCCTAGGGCTTTGGGTATTTAGGGTTCAGGGTTTTTAGGGCTTAGGGTATTTAGGGTTTGGGGCTCAGAAGCACACTGTAGACCAAGTCCAACACTTGTAGACCTACTGAAAATACACAGAAAGAGACAAACACTAAACGGCTGACACGAAGTACTAAATCATAAGAACCCCGATGCACATGCTCGTGCGCACACGCACACACATATACATAAATTTGTATGTGTATATGTATATATATATATATAGTTAGTACTATCAAAAGCATACATTACTATATCTGTTTTTGAGTATTAGTATTGTTATTATTACTGTTGATGTAAATTCTTCTTCTTAAAATCGTTCGTAGTATTACGACGTTTCATTCCACTTGTTTATTCATATACACATGCATAACATACGTCGTATATCATAAGTCAGAACAGGTTTACATACATGCATATACACACCAGATGGTGTCTGTACATAATAAAACCTTCTCTCTCTCTGAATATATTTATATATATATATATACACATTGCATACATGTACACACGCCCACATCAATATACACCATATACATATATGGTGCCTATATATGTGAATGTGTATGTATGTGTACCTATCATACCATGTCGTACCATATCCTACTCTATCCTGTCCTATCTTGAACAACGTATCCTATCTATCTGTCGATGTTTCTACCTATGTGTCTATCTATCTTGTCTCCCTGCATAAAAAAGCCCACACATGAACAGATGAGCCAGCGGCAAAACCTATGAGACCGCCTTCCCAATCTTCATTTCGGTTATGGCTTCTGGGCGGGCCTCTTATCGTTCTGCAAGATTTCCAGCTATGTATCTAAAAAGCGATCTGTTAGACATATTGGGCCTGAGAGGCTGCAAGGTTCTGAAACGTAGTTGTTGACTTCTGTCTCACCAGCTGAAGAAAAGCTCTGGTCTAGGGCTTGGGGCTTCAAGTTGCTGGCCTGCTTAGGAGTTGGAAGATCCCCATAGAAAACAAGCCATGCGGGCACCTTGTGGTTATGACTACAAAACCAACCTGGCGGGTTATCGCCTCGTTATCGATTTCAATCTCAACAACCTGCAATATGCAGAATTGGACCTCTCGTGATGCACAAGCTCTTCTTGATGTTATCCGAGGGTCGCATTTTGCGCTCGTTCTGCAATGCAAACTTTAACATCCCGATGCCCGGGTAGGCACGCAGACCAATCCTATGTATGGAGAGAAACGCCTGTAGCTCATATGCAAACATACTGAGTGAAAGCATACATACTCAATGAGAGCTAGACAAGATAACTCTCTGTGTGTATGTATATGTATACATACATATATATATATATGTATATATATATATATATATATATGTATACAGTACGCAACGATGTGTACATACATATAATCGCATATGTATGTATACACATACATGTGGGTGGCTGTCAAAATTATGGTCCCTTTTTGGGTCCCTAATCTAACACGGCACCTATTATTTAGGGTAACCCAAAAAGTGACCATCATTTGGACAACTACCCACATGTATCCCTGAGGGTCCATGTACCCAAATCGTACATACTTTGGCCTTAAAGTAGTCCCCATATAGGTACTTTGGGACCAAAGTATATGCTATTTGGGCACATGGACTGTTAGGGTATGCTTGCATTGGAGAACAAGAGTCGGCCAGTAGCCCCAGGCAAGGCAGGGCGAGGCCGCCAAGAATGAGGCCAGCCCAGGGAAAGAATGGAAGTTGCGACCTAAGCATGGTTAGGGTTTAGGAATTAAGGTTTAGGGTTTAAGGTTTAGGGTTCAGGGTTTAGGTTCGCGGGGCTTAGTGTGTTTCTGTTCAGGAGCCCGGGTTTATGGTTTCTTCTCGGCTTGGGGCTTCCGGGTTGGAGGGTTTAGGATGTGGACATTACGGGTCTAGGGCTAGGGACTCGTGTTTGACGTTTAGGGCCTAGGGGTTGTGGGTGTCGGTAGGGCAGTTGTGACCTGGACGTAGGGTTTCCTATGACCGTGCTCGAATGTGTCTTGTTGGCTTCCTTTGGTTCTATACCCTGAACCCTAAACCCCAAGCGCTGCCGAAGGCGCTTGATGCTAATCCGAAACCCGAAATAAACTCTAAGCCCTAAACAAGTGGAATAGGCCCTTAAGGGTTTAGGGGTTTTGGGGTTTAGGGTTTCCCCTAAACCCTTAAGGGCCAATCGGCCTAATGCTTTATCCAAGGTTTTGTCCCACCCACCGATTTAGGGTTTAGAGTTTAGGGTCTAGGGTTTAGAGTTTAGGGTTTAGAGTTTGGGGTTTACGGTTTGGGGTTTACGGTTTGGGGTTTAGGGGTCTAGGGTTTAGAGAAAGGAAGCAAAAGAAAACACAGTACAACTTGGGCACCAGATGGCCAGAGGTAGACGAAGAGGAGCACGCTCAAACCCAAATGCCCTGCCAAGAAAGCTGGGCCGACGAAGACTGGACACACCTGGGTGGTAGTTCTAAACCCTAAACCCTTTTGGGGCAGCCTAAATAGTAGGTGCGGTATTATATTAAGGACGTAAAAACTTGGCTGACATTTGAACCCCTCCTAAAAGTTAAACTCTTAGCCTCCTTATTATAGTTCATACAGAAACCCAAAAAGTTAAAGTCTAAAGAGCCAACCAGAAGAACGCCAAGAAAAGGTACCTTAATTTTGACAGCCACCCACCTGAAGACGCGTCGCTGCCTCCGGCCCCTTACTGTGCAGAAATGCCGCCATCTCAAACACGCACCACAACCTTGCAGGGGCAAGTCTCGGAATTGGAAGTTGGAATTTGCGTGACTGCACCGTGCCCCGAAGGTGGGATAACAGCCTAAACCCTAAACCCTAAACCCCTAAACCCCTAAACCCTAAACCCTAAACCTTCACGATTACACTTCTCGCATGGGAGCACTCACACGGGACTGGGTGGCCTTGCAGGGGCAGGTCTCCCAGAGACTCCAATATCCCTTGATTCAGGATTCAGGAATACGCCTTAAAAAAAGCCATAAGATCCAGACTATGATTTAAGAAATATCCCTTAAAAGAGTGCTATTGGAGTCTCTTTTAAAGAATAGTCCTTAAACAAGGGCTATTGGAGTCTCTGGGCTTAAGCTCTAAACACTTAAACTCAGGGAAGATCCAGGTGTCAGGCATGCCTTCTCAAAGAGGTCGGTATAAGAACGGTTGATGATATAAATCCTGCATTACCTTAAGAACCCTAAACTATGGGAATTATGGTATATTCCTTATTATGGGTAATGCAGGATTTATATCGTCAACCGAAGGATCACTTAACAGGGTTTACTTGGAGGTTCATGGGACTTTGTAAGTACAGTTTTAAGTACCCTAATTGGGATTATAAGTACATATAAGTGTAGTTACCTTAGTTATAACCCTAGTTACGAAGTCCCATGAACCTCTAAGCAGACCCTAAACCCTAAACCCTATAGATCCCGTTATAAACCCCTAGATCCCTTTAAAAGGGACCCTTAAAGGAACCTCTAAGTAGGGTTTGGGAATCCCTTAACATTGCCCTAACCCTTTACCGTTTTTGGGCCTGGGGCCTACGGTTCAGGGAAACCACAAATCAAAGGGGAAAAGGAGGGACCCTTAATGGGGACCCCTACCCTATAATGGGCTATATAATGGGTATATGATAGCTACCCTATCCATCGGCCGACAGAAAAAAACGGATTCGATTGGTAGTTTCAAGCGGGTTGGGTCCGATTGATATTTTCAAGCGGATCTACTAGTTTTCTGTGAAAACCAAGCGAAACAAAAACCTAGCGGGGAAACAATAGGAGAATGGAACAAAAACCAAGCGGAGCATTCAGGAGCACGGGTGGTTGGCCGGGCTTGCAGCCTGCGATTTATGGTTTCACAGGTTTTCACAGATCTTCACAGACTAATCTGTGAAATTCTGTGAAAACCTGTGAAATTCTGTGAAAACCTGTGTGCTTCAGAAATCCGGGTTGGGTTCGATGTTTTTGTTGTGCTGGGCACTGGAAACGAAGCGAAATCGTTGATGAAAAACCTTGCGGAATCGGTGACAAAAATCGAGCGGAGAACCTAGCGGAGAAAATAGCATCCCAACCGATTCTATAGCGGGTCCGATAGAAAATGCCAAGCGCACATGGTATTTTCAAGCGCAGCAGAATCGATTGGCATTTTCAAGCGAAATCCCATGTTGTTTCGCGTGCGATGGTTAGGGTATATTAAGGGGGTCCTTATTAAGGGTCCCTCCTTTTACCCTTGGAACAAAAGCGGGCAGGGAGAACACAGAAAAGAAAGCATAACCTAACCTTGCTGGCCCATGTGTCGTAACGGCCTTGTTCAGGGTTTGAGATTTCTTTGCTGGGCTTCGGGGTTTGGATAGTGACAAACCCTAAACCCTAAACCCTAAACCCCTAAACCCTAAACCCTAAACCCTAAACCCATCGGATAGTGGTGTTTGGGATGGAGGAATTCCGAAAGGATTCCGTGAGGCTCCTACAGAGAATCGACAAGGGTATCATAAGGGCTGAGGATTCGGTAAAACGGGATGCATGTACATGCTCAGCCCCTACAGCTACTAAAACAGGGAAACCCTGAAACGCCTAAGCAGATGCTCTTGTGGAGTCCTGCTGAGGTACATGGACCATCAGGGTAATCTTCAGTGTGTAGCTTACTTGGAGGTTCATGGGACTTAGCAAGTACAGTTATAAGTACCCTAATTGGGTTTCTAAGTACATATAAGTGTAGTTACTTTAATTATAACCCTAGTTACTAAGTCCCATGAACCTCCAAGTAGACCCTAAACCCTAAACCCTTAAAGGGAACCCCATTACAGAAGGGGTCTGGAATTAGTTTGGGATTTTTTTTTTTGGCATTTTTTTTTTGTGGTTTGCTTGGCCGATCCCTGTGGAGGGTTCATCGGGGACGTAGAAAATTTGCACCGCACCACAGCGCCAGCGCTTCGACGCGCAGGATCCCTGTGGAGGGTTCATCGGAGTTTCCTTGATGTCGTCGTGGTCGTCGTCCTGGTTGTTGTTGTTGTTGCTGTTGCTGTTGCTGTGCTGCTGTTGTGTTGTTGATGATGTTGTTGTTGGTCGTGGTTGTTGTTGTTGCTGCTGCTGTTGTTGTTGTTGCTGTTGTTGTTGTTGCTGTTGTTGTTGTCGTTGTGGTTGTGTGGTTGTGGTTGTGCTTGTGGTTGACAGGGTGAGGGATCAACAAAAATTTAAATAAGGATCAAAAGATTAAAGCACCAGGGTCAAAAAACTAAAACAATGATGAAAAAATTAAGTCACGTAAAATACAGCAATTCCTGGGGCAGAGGCATAAAAAAAAAAATACGGATCAACAAAATTGAATCACTCAAAATACAGCAATTCCTGAATTTCCCAAGGGAAAACATTATTTTCCTATGGATTTTCTTTCATTTCCTTAGGATCTGATTGGTTTTTCCTCGGGGAAACACGATTTTCCTACGGATTCCGTGGTATTTCCTGAAATTTTCCCTGGTTTTTCCTAGGACAAACACCATTTTTCTATTACCTATGGCATTCGTGTCATTTCTTCAGGTTTTCAGAAGGAAAACATACGTTATCTTTGGTTGTTCCTCGGGAAAATCAAATTTTCGTTACAATTTCGCATTTAGGACGGAATTCGTGTTGTAGCTGTTGCTGGTATTCCGCTTCATCACCTATCTTAAACACACCCCCTCATTTGGCGATTCTGGTTAGCGGGGGGGTTGGGGGGGGCGCAGCCCCCCCCATTTGCAGACACAACGCTCACATGATGGGTTTCGAAAACACTGTTTGAATCAAGCTTGCACGGCTCGAAAAGCGCGGCGGTGGGTCTTTCGTTCTTCCGTGCCTGTTCGTGTCTCTTCTTCCGTCAGCATTCTATAACATAATATAACATAGTAAACCATAAGAACGACATAAGATGGTTCGACATCACAAAAACCGTGTGACATTTTCTGACATAACAGAACCTTGCTTCTTATAGCATCTAATAAACATAACAAAAGACGACAATACAATATAACAGAAGATAACATAGAACAAAACAAGATCTTAGTTTATAGTGTAGTACATTGTAACATAGTACAATATAGTTTGTATATATAGAACATAATATTTGGTATATTATATAACATCAGGTTACATTATGCTAAATATTTTAGGGTCCATTACGATATTATTGCATATTCGATTGGACTATGTAGTATCCTATTGCTTGTATCTTTGTTTCTGTGATTCTTTCATGTTCTTTCTCTTTCGTATTTTCCAACTTTGCCTGTTTATTCTGGATTTATTTCTTTCTTTCGCTCGTTCATTTCTTGTATTTCTTTCTGGTGCTGTTTCTTTATTCATTTCATACTCCCTTCCTTCATTTCTTTCTTGCTTTCTTTTTCATTTATTTCGTTCTTTTTCTCGTCCTTTCTTTCTTTCGTCCTGTCTTCGTTTCTTTCTTTCTTTTCAGATACAGCAATTCTTGAATTTTTCCAAGGGAGAACACTGTTTTCCTATGGATTCTCTTTCATTTCCTAAGGATTTGCTTGGTTTCTCCTCTGGAAGACATGATTTTCCTACGGATTCCGTTGTGTTTTCCAAGTTTTCCTTAGTTTTCCTTATGGCATTCGTGTCATTTCTTCAGGTTTTCAGAAGGAAAACATACGTTATCTTTGGTTGTTCCTCGGGAAAATCAAATTTTCGTTGCAATTTCGCATTTAGGACGGAATTCGTGTTGTAGCTGTTGCTGGTATTCCGCTTCATCACCTATCTTAAACACACCCCCTCATTTGGCGATTCTGGTTAGCGGGGGGGTTGGGGGGGGCGCAGCCCCCCCCCCATTTGCAGACACAACGCTCACATGATGGGTTTCGAAAACACTGTTTGAATCAAGCTTGCACGGCTCGAAAAGCGCGGCGGTGGGTCTTTCGTTCTTCCGTGCCTGTTCGTGTCTCTTCTTCCGTTAGCACTCTATAACATAATATAACATAGTAAACCATAAGAACGACATAAGATGGTTCGACATCACAAAAACCGTGTGACATTTTCTGACATAACAGAACCTTGCTTCTTATAGCATCTAATAAACATAACAAAAGACGACAATACAATATAACAGAAGATAACATAGAACAAAACAAGATCTTAGTTTATAGTGTAGTACATTGTAACATAGTACAATATAGTTTTTATATATAGAACATAATATTTGGTATATTATATAACATCAGGTTACATTATGCTAAATATTTTAGGGTCCATTACGATATTATTGCATATTCGATTGGACTATGTAGTATCCTATTGCTTGTATCTTTGTTTCTGTGATTCTTTCATGTTCTTTCTCTTTCGTATTTTCCAACTTTGCCTGTTTATTCTGGATTTATTTTTTCTTTCGCTCGTTCATTTCTTGTATTTCTTTCTGGTGCTCTTTCTTTATTCATCTCATACTCCCTTCCTTCCTTTCTTTCTTGCTTTCTTTTTCATTTATTTCGTTCTTTTTCTCGTCCTTTCTTTCTTTCGTCCTGTCTTCGTTTCTTTCTTTCTTTTCAGATACAGCAATTCTTGAATTTTTCCAAGGGAGAACACTGTTTTCCTATGGATTCTCTTTCATTTCCTAAGGATTTGCTTGGTTTCTCCTCTGGAAGACATGATTTTCCTACGGATTCCGCTGTGTTTTCCAAGTTTTCCTTAGTATTTCCTGGGAAAAAAACCATTTTTCTATTACTTATGGCATTCGTGTCATTTCTTCAGGTTTTCAGAAGGAAAACATACGTTATCTTTGGTTGTTCCTCGGGAAAATCAAATTTTCGTTACAATTTCGCATTTAGGACGGAATTCGTGTTGTAGCTGTTGCTGGTATTCCGCTTCATCACCTATCTTAAACACACCCCCTTATTTGGCGATTCTGGTTAGCGGGGGGGTTGGGGGGGGGCGCAGCGCCCCCCATTTGCAGACACAACGCTCACATGATGGGTTTCGAAAACACTGTTTGAATCAAGCTTGCACGGCTCGAAAAGCGCGGCGGTGGGTCTTTCGTTCTTCCGTGCCTGTTCGTGTCTTCTTTTCCGTTAGCACTCTATAACATAAAATAACATAGTAAACCATAAGAACGACATAAGATGGTTCGACATCACAAAAATAGTGTGACATTTTCTGACATAGCAGAACCTTGCTTCCTATAGCATATAATAACATAATAAAAGACGACGATACAACATAACAGAAGAAAACATAAAACAAAACAACATCTTAGTTAATTTATGTCATTTCGTCTTTCTTTATTTCTCCATTTTTGTTCATTCGTTATGTCTGTATTATTTGCTTTTCTTTGTTTCTAACTCTCGTTCGTCCTTTCCTTGTGTTTTCTTTTTTCTTTCCTTATAGCTTTCTTTATTTATCTATTTGTGTATTTTTGATTTCTTTCTTTCCTTATAACTATGCTTTATGTATTTCGTTCTTTCTTGCTTTCTTGCTTTCTTCCGCTCTTTCTTTGTTTCGTTCTTTCTTTCTTTATGTTTCTTTCTCTCTCTCTCTCTCTGTCTTTCTTTCTTTCCTTCGTTCTTTCTTTCTTTTCTTTCTCTCTCTCTCTCTCTCTCTCTCTTTCTGTGTCTTCTTTCCTCCGTTACCCACCCCTCCTTTCGTGGATACCTGTTTAATTTTTTTGTGATCCTTATTTAATTTCTTTTTGATCCTTATTTTATTTTTTTGATCCTTATTTAATTTGTTTTTAACCCCTATCCCGTGGTTGTGGTTGTGGCTGTGGCAGAGGACTAGGGGACCGCATGCACCAGGGGACCAGGAGACCACGGGACCAGAGGACCAGCAGACCAGAGGACCAGGGGACCACAGGACCAAGGACCAGAGGACTAGGGGACCGCGAGCAGAGGACCAGGGGACCACAAGACCAAGGACCAGAGGACTAGGTGACCGCATGCACAAGGGACCCTTGGCCGCACCTCGCAAACAAGGGTAGGCCGCACCTTGAAAAAAAAAACCATGGCCCCTATCCCGCTTTACTGACCTAAATTCGCCTCGGCTCGGCTTAGGGTTGAGGGCGTGAAACGAGGACTGATTTATGAGGCTCTCTATGCCGAAGAAAAAAGCCAAGAAGCCGAAAAGCCAAGAAGCCAGAAGCCAAGAAGCCAGGGAAGCCGAGAAGCCAAGCCAAGCGCGCACACAAGCCAAAAAAAAAAAATGCAAAAAAAAAAAAAATCCTAAAATAAATACGCCTCCTTACAGAAGCCTATAGTACCCTTAAAAGGAGCCCGTTATAACCCTAGCTACTAAGTCCCCTGAACCTCTAAGTAGACCCCTGATTATGGGTTACTGGTGAAGAGTCTGCATTGAGAAGTCGTCAGAAGAGCAAGGCCTGTGATTCCTTGGGCTATGAGCGGTTTAGGGGGTTTAGGGTTTAGGGTTTAAGGTGCCCAACAAGGGTAAAGCTCAAAACGTCAGGGCCAACTGCTGGAACCTAAAACCAAAGCCGACATAAAATCCTCCTCAACGGTACAAAAGCTTTTATACAGTTATACACCCCTAGACCTAAACCCTGAACGTGGCACTGAGCCCTTAAGCCCACCTTGACACGTAAGACACATCCCAAAGAACCAGGAGCGACTGGGACTTTTTCAGGAAAGCACCCATGCCTGGCTTCATGTGAAAGAACTAGCAGGGTTCAGGGCTTGTGGGCTCACTTAAGATTTTACAAACTGGATTAGTGAAAATGTCTACAGAGTTTGGAAGAACCTATCTCATTAACAAGAAGGGACACATGTGATGTATGCTATCTGTGTTTTATCTTCATTTGAGGGAAAGCAAACCTGTTAGTTAATAAGAGCCGAGATGCTGACCAGGGCCTCTGCTTTTAAGCGGGCATCCGTCTGATTTATGCAGGCAATATCGAGGAAAGCCAGCTTCTTTGACCTCCAGAGCACTAAAGCCGTGTAGTAGCCAAGTATGCCAGCCGGAGTGCACCAAATATATCCCGTGTTGTCGCCTGCCCAAACCGGCAAAAGCCCAGTGAAGCTCAAGAACAATGCTAGAAGGGCACACATCGTGCCAAAAACGGAGGCTGGAAAGCTGTTGTTCAGGAACAGTATATTCAGATACTTCAGCCATTCCTTCGTTCGCCAGCTGTGGGACCAGAACTCGTGAACATACGTCGTCTTCAGGCTAAGAGCATGCATGCCCTCGTAGTCCCCATGCGCCCACTTTCGAGGTGCGCGCTGCAGCGCCCGATACACTGGGATCCCGCGGAAAATATCTGGGCTGGTGGCATCCATCGCCGTCAGGATCCCAATCCAGTTCTCCTGAGTTTAGGGTTAAAGGTTTAGGGTTCTAAGCCTACCTGTAGCTCAATGTCATGATCTTTAGACTCTAGCACAAAAAGGATCCCGGAAGCATTTTCTTTTCGTGGTCGACAGATTATCAAGGGACTGCGTCGGTCAAGGACCCCAAGAGCAGTCTAACCTCCCTGTATATGCAACCGGGTAGGACCCCATAAGACCTTTCGTCACCGTTTCTATATGGGAGTTTCTGGAAATAGGGGACCCTAATACAGAGTACACTAAATATGTAGTAGGCACCTTTTTATAAGAGCCCCAAAATAAGCTACCCTAAACCCTAAACCCTTTAAAAAAGGAACCCTCATAGTACCCTCAGAGTCCCCCTTTAAAGGAACCCCAAATTTTCGGAAACTCCCATACTATACTGCCAGCTTAGTTCACGAAGAAAGAGGTCGCTAGTGGTAGCCAGAGATAACAAGATCCTGGGAGTAATTAAGGAATATACCTTTACTTAATTCCTACTATAAAGGGTATATTCCTCCATTAAGTGATCCTACAAAAATGGAGGGCACATTCCTCAATTAAGGGATATTGGAGTCTCTGGGTGCGTAGCAACAGTGTGCTCGGCAGGCCTTCGGCACCTGATGCCCGACTGTTTGGGCACTTGGACCCTTCACCCAAAAGGTCCTATGTACCGATACAGTAGAATGTAGGGTTTCCATATTAGGAATTACTATTGTGACTTAGGGAAGTATGCCCCATAACAGTACATAAGACCCTTTGGTTCAGGATACTTCCCAAAGGCTCCATGTACCTTTGCAGTAGATACTTAAGCCTTGAAGGAGTCCCTATATATGTACTTTAAGGCCTGAGTGTATACTATATGGGTACACGGAGCCTTAGGGATTGGAGGTTAATGGCACTTAGTAAGTACAGTTATAACTTCCTGAACTGGGGTTAGACGTGACTGTAAGTATGGTTATATTGTTTATAACCGTAGTTACTAAGTCCCATGAGCCTTTGTGTAGCATTTTGGCTGTCGACTAGACTGTGGTTGTAGTCGAGAACTTTGGGGTATACCACTATCTATCACCCCTGTATTGTATGAAAGCCATCTGTAAACTTGCATTACCCTCCTAGGACTGAGTGCCTCGAACGAAAACATCACTTCTGTTATTCGGTTACAAAGTTAAAGGCTACCTCTGCAGCTCCTCTGCCACGTTCATAAAACCCTGATACCCAGTAACCGCTTAACCCCAGATCCCAACACCTGCTGGACAAAAACTGCTAGACTCCATTCCCTACATCCTGGACACAAGACTCTAAACCCTAAATAACCCCTAAAGCCCTAATGCAGGCCTTGCTAATGAGAACAAGGTTTATGGGGCCCATTTTACTATGATTGTAAGACGAAAGAACCCCAAAACAGTATTTGGTAATTAAACTTGGCTGACTTCTGAACCTCTCCTAAAAGTTAAACCAAAAAACTTTTAGCCTCCTGATTATGTCCTAAGAGCCAACCAGAAGAATGCCAAGTATCCTAAACCTAAACCCTATAGATCCCTTGCAGATCCCTTAAAAGAACCCTTCAGGATCCCTTTAAAGGTATTTCTCACTGGCCCAAAACCCCAGGGAAAAAAAGTTGAAACTTTCAGAATCGACTACGTTATAAGAACCCCAAAAGCTGAAAAGTTGAGTTTACAGCCCATAAGATTTAGGCCCCGATAGTAGGCCGAGTCTCTAGGAACGGCTCCAGGGCTTGCTCCAGAGAGTTCTGAATGGAGTGAGGATCGAGGCTGCCCTCGGTTGGGCTTTGAGTTTTAGGGGCTTTAGGGGTTTGGGGGTTTTGGGTTTAGGGGTTTAGGCGTTTTAGGGTGTTAGGGGTTTAGGGGTTTAGGGTTTAGGGGTTAGAGGTTTGGGGTTTACGGGTCAGGGGCCAAAGATTCCAATATCCCTTAATTAAGGAATAGACCATGGATTATAGATGGATCCCTAACATGGTTTAAGGAGAATTCCTTAATGAAGGGATGTTGGCGTTGGAGTCTCTGGGAGACTGGGCACTGCCCCGTGTAAGATTAGCCAACTACTGCAGAGTGGGGGCAGTACCCAAGGGTTCAAGGTCGAGGGCATCCTCTTTAAAGGCACCTGGTTATAAACCCCAGACCAAACTTAAAAGGGGCCCGATGTTGGCTTACCTGGAGGTTCATGGGACTTAGTACGTACAGTTATGACTTGGGTCTAGGGTTGGAGGTTCATGGGAGTTAGTAAGTTAAAAGATTCCTGAATCGGATCTAAAAGGTTTAGAAGACTTAGTAGCGACGGTCAAAGGTACGCTGCCTGGGATTACAGCTGGTTATAGGTATAGCTAGCTTCTGTATAAGCAAAGTTTCTAAGTCTCCTGAACACTTGAATACTTCTCACAAGAGGTAGTACGGTTGATGATATATAAACTGCATTAGCCAGATGAAGGAACATACCATATCTCCCATATTTTAGGGTTATTAACGTAATGCAGGATTCATATCGTCAACCGTAGTACCCCCAAAAAAACATTAAAACTTGTCTGTCCGGCGTAGGGTCCAGGGCTTAAGGCTTCATGTTTAGGGTGTTAGACGTGTCGTTGCTGTTGCCTGTTTGGTGACGGCAGGAGCGCCTGGGGTTTACACATAGGAGGGTCTTCTGAGGCTTGTCATGTAACCATGGCTCGAAAAGCTTCCTTTTGAAAGCTTATGGGTGCAAGGATCGTCTGGCGTTAGGGGTGGAATGCCAACATTGGGCCATATTCCAACACACTAAACCCTAAAACCTAGGTCGTGAAGTCCCAAACCCTAGACAATAGCCTTAGACCCCAAGAGCCTGAAAGCCGAGTCCCTGGTTTAGGGTTTAGGGTTTAAGGGTTTAGGGTTTAGGGTTTAGGGGTTTAGGGTTTAGGGTTTAGGGTTTAGGGGTTTAGGGTTTAGGGTTTAGGGGTTTAGGGTTTAGGGTTTAGGGTTTAGGGACAAAACCAGGTTACGACATCCTAACTCCTGATCCTGGGTCCTTAAGCCTTCAGCCGCACACCGTACACCATGAACTACCTGTTACTAAACTCTACAATGCAGCCTGATTTATATCCTAGGTCCTTCAGCCCAGCCCCAAACCCTGAACGGTTTAGGGGTTTGGTTTTGGGGGTTTAGGGTTGTGGATATAGGGTTTGCCTACGCTTGAAAGTGAGTCGCATTGTAAGGGTCGCGGGCTTCCTCCACAGAACATTCCGTGAAGTCAGACTCCACCTCGAGAAGCAGAACAACACACTGTAAAATGTACGAGCCTCGCCGGATAGAACAGGATTCTTATCGTAAGTTCCCGAGACGATTCCGAAGGGTATTCGGGAGGTGCAGTTTGGGTGCCTTAGTAGTTACAGCAGGGCTTTGCCGAAGGAATAAGAATGCAAATTATTCAGGCTTCCATTTTTGAAGTTAGTAATATACAGCAAAGTATAGTGTAGTATCGTCTAGTCTAGTATATCGTATATGTGTTAGTAAGGTATAGTAGTATAGGGCAATTATAGTCGGGCATAGTGTCGTACTCTTACTCTTGCTAGTAGTTAATCCTTCAAGCCGCTATTTTGCCAGGGCAGGAAATCTTGCGGTTTGGACCGTCTGCAGGACTCAGGAGAGAGCAAACATGTTTCTTAGCTAGATAAGAATAAATACTCCGAAGTCCGTATTACGACGCTTCACCCTTTACTTTACCCCCTCCCCTCCCCCAGAACACTAGAAACCTGAGGTACGGCCCCCACTCAGTAATAGTTGAAGAATATTCACAACATAGATATATTAGGACCGTAATAGTAGCCCTATTATAGACTCTTACTGTAAGGGGGCCATACCTAGTAGAAAACCTACAACAATCTAGACTCTAGACTCCACAGAAGCCCTAAAATTGGAATCCCAAGCCCGCCAGGCGAACCTCTATGGATACATATACATATACACATACATACATACATACGTACGTACGTACGTACATATCTATATCTAAATCTATATCTATATCTATATATATATATATATATATATATATATATATATATATCGGCTTTTGGAATATGGATTATGGCTTAGGATCAGGCTGCAGGGTTTAGGGCTTCCCTGTAGCTCCAAACCCTGCGAGATAGTGGGTAATGACCCCTTAATCATGGGGTCTCACCCTGAAAACGATAGGTTTTCGGATCCCCAGGTATGGTGTAGCAATCCAGAGTTTAAAAACGGCATAGACCAAACTTCTGATAGCTAAACCCAAATTAAAACCCGAGAACCCTCACCACTGAAACCCTAAACCCCTAAACCCTAAAGCCCTAAACACGAAACCCTTCGCCCCTGAACCCCTAGACCCCAACTGCTCAACGCACCTCGGAAGAGTAAGGCTTGGTGTCCAACCACCCTCGCTCCTGAGCATGGGTTCAGGATGAGGTTCTACAAATACGGTTTAGGGTTGACTTGTTTAGGGTAGGGTTTAGCGTTTGGGGTTTAAGGTGTTGAAAGGGCTTCAGGGTTCCAGGGTTGAGGGTTTAGGGCTCTTGGGTTCCAGGGATTTGGGCAAGTTTTTTTTGTTTTTATCGCTCCTGTTCTCCTGCGACACATAGGTTTAGGGTTTAAAGGTTCCATAGGGTCAGGGTTAGCAGGGCTCTCGGGTTCTGGGGCTTAGGGCTTAAGGGTTTAGGGCTCGAGGGTTCCAGGGTTTAGGGTGTATAGGGTTTAGGGTCAGGGTTAGCCTGGGGATCCAAAATTTACCGCTTTCAGGGATAGCCTCTGATGAAGGGGTCACAAAAGACTGTGTTGTAGGGTTTGGAGCTACAGGTAGGATTTAAGGGGATTTTTGAATCGGGTTTGGGCTTAAGGGCTTTAGAGTTTAGGGTTGAAGAAGGAATAGGGTTTAGTAGGTTGAGCCTTGAGTGTTTAGGGTAAACTCAGAACTCTAGACGCCAAAACCTACGTGGAATAACATGGGATTTTGTAAGTACGGGTATACGGAGCTCCATTGGGGCGATCAATGTTTCGGGCCAAGTTGCCTTACTCTTTTATTACTGTTGCTGTGCTCCAGATCTTACAAGAGAACCTGAAACCGAAACCCCGAAAACTTCGCCCTAAACCCTAAACCCCTTAACCCTACACCCTCAACGGCCTTCTGGGCCGTAATCAACCCCAACAGAAAGCTCAATACAAACCCTGCAGGGCTCTACAGTGACTTCAGTTTCAACGTTTTTGTGTAGGAGCCTGAATAAGAAACCTTGGGCTCTTATTAGGATTCCTTACATGAAACCCACTATTTTGGGGTTATAGGCCCAGGGTTTCTTAATCACGTTCCTACATTAGCAACGCCCTAACCCCGTTCCGACATTAAGACTCCCGAGCACCCGAAACCCTAAACTCCTAAAACCTAAACCCGGCTCCTGAGGCACCTCGTCAAAGTCGAAGCTTTCACCATGGTTATGCATGGGGCTTGTTGTCAAAATGACAACTTCCACTGCATTCACGAGAGCCTGCCTTGGGGGTTGGGTTATCTTCAGCCCCAAACCCTAGCAAAATAGTGGGTTATGATCACGTCTGGGAACTGAGTGTCTGCCAGCTCACAAGTACTAAGTACACTCCCTACGACCCTTGAGCCCCAAACTCGTACAGAGCCGTCATAACACCTCGAAGCGAAACCTTTAAAGCCATTCAAAGCCCTCATCTAGAAACACATTTGACATCCTTAACTTCCAGACATGGCCTAGAAACCCTGCATTCTACTATAGGGGTACTTAGGAAAACCCTTAAACCCTTAAAGGAAGCCTTTAAGGAACCCGTAACTTATATAGGACCCTTTAAAAGACTTAGCAGGCTTGAGCTGTGTTGGCTGCGTTCGGCGCTGGGCTGGATTCCATGCGATGATCCAAAAAAGGGCCATATAGTACTTAGAACAGGGTTTGGGGGCCACTGATACTGTAATTATACTAAGGGTCCGCAAAATAGCATCGGTAACTGTTAAGAACTTAGGCCCCTGTATTGCCACGAAAACGCCTACTTACCAGGACCCCCCAAGTGCCCTTTAATAGAGTCCGTATTTAGGGTAGATTAAAGAGGGGGGGTCTAGGTACATATAGCTCCTGCTTATCAAGATGGACCATATATACTGTTGTGGAAGTGGGTTCCGAAAACCATAATGGATATGATCTTTTGGGAGATAATTCCATGAGAATATCTTGTTTACACAGCTCTTCACCCTACCGCACCACAAGCTGCAACGGATGTGCGGTAGGTAGACAGGTAGATACACACACGCTCACAGGCACTCACACGCATACTACACGCATACGTACGTAGACACATACACAAATACTCACACATATAAACAACAGCTCATACATGCATACGTACACACGCGACTGATGCAAGTATAATGCGTGGCACCTGTAAAACTGTGTGGGGTTGACGACTGTCCAATTGCTGAAGAAGTTACACTCCTTTGGATGGTTCGAGTGAACATAGGTATTACCACAAAACCCTAAACCGGTGCTGCGTGACTGCATAAGCAAAGATAAGGATAGGGACATCCCATGAAACAACAACATATAACAAGGCACAGTTAGGCAGGGATATCCCCCCAAAATGCTTATGCTTATGTCCTTTTTGGGTTCCTAAACGCCGACGGCCTCAAAGTAGCTCCATGCGGAACGGACCCACTGTTGCAGAACCTTTACCTAGGCAGAGGAGTTGGGGCCTTAACCCTAAACCCTAAACCCTAAACCCTAAACCCTAAACCCTAAACCCTAAACCCTAAACCCTTTAGGGTTTAGGGTTGAGGGTCTCTGGGCTGAACGGTTTGGGGTAATTACACAGACCCCCCGGGAGGATCCAACAAGTAGATCCCTTAAGGGGGGTTCCTATAAGTACCCTTAGTAGTATAGGGCCCCAGATTAGGGGATCTACTTTCTAGATCCTCCCAATAGTCTGGGGTATCATGATGGGACTGATTCAAGGTGAAGGGTTCAGGTGGAAACATGCATGTTGTGTGTTGTGGTTCTGCCTGTGCAGATCATGCTTGCGTGTTCTGCAACAAGCCGTTTGCGACACCCCACAGTAGCCCCAAATTCCCTAAACCCTGACCCTAAACTCTTAACCCCCAAACCCCTAACATCTTAAACCCTAAGTGCAGCCCTGAACAACCTGAACCCTACCAACTCTGCACCTTTCGACGTCTAAACCCCTGCTTAATGGTTTAGGGTTTTGGGTTTAGGGTGATGCAAGTAATGCCCCTTGTGGGTCATGTGTCGTGTTTCAATGCTCCATGCCCTTGTTGGAGTTCCTTCGCAGATTTCACCTCTCTCGTAGTCCGTACTTGACGGTTCCGAAGTTTTAGTGGTAGGTACAAGCGCGCATATGTGTACTTGAACTCGGGGCTGGCTACCTTGCTTCAACCCAAAGCCTTGATAACCTAAAGCCTGAACCCCTGGGTTTTGGTTTAAGTTTAGCGGTGAGGTCATATCCGATCTTCCAATATTCTTTGATTACGGAGGCTACACCAAATTCTAGTAGGGTTCCCAATATGATTTAAGGTGTATTCAATCCTTCATGGAGGGATTTTGGAAGATCTGGGAAGCTTGTTGCCTCCATTCTTGTCGACGCCGTTAGGCTTAAATAGAGGTTTAGGTTGGCTGAGTGCAACATTCAACATGAGGGCTTTAGGACTGAGGTTGTAGTTGCAGTACTTAAAACCCTACAAACATCTGAGTCCCCTGCTGGGCAGAAAGTAGCCCTAAACGATCCCGGTACCCCCAAGTATCTTTAAAGGGCCGCCCTTGTGATTGAGGGTTGAAGGGCTTAGGGTTCAAAGGGATTTAGGGTTTTCGGGCTTCAGGGGTTTATGGTTTAGGGAGCTTCGGGCTCAGGAGGGTTAGGGCTAGGGTCTGGGTCTACTCAGGGCTTTCCCGTTGGGAGCGGAGCAAGGAGAAAACTTTGACTTCAAGAAGGCTCCTGATACCACCCAAGACTCTACATCCCTTGGATTCGATGCCTGGAAGCATCTGGGGTCCCAGCAGTTGCAGCTTCCTGTCCACGGCTCAATTTCAGCAGATCTGAATCAACAGTCATCCATTCCCCAAGCAGTGCGGAAACACTGTGGTGAGGTTCTTATGCAAGGTGCGCGGACCGGGCACAGCCCACCTAGACGCTCAGCTGCCGACAATAAGCACAGTATTCGTGAATACCTACTTCTGAGAGGTCATCAGGAAATTCAAAGTTCCCCAAATGATACCGAGCAAATCCTAAACCCTAAACCGAGCGTAGAAGCCCTTGGCCGACCACAACCGTCCGTGTGCTAATTTAGCATAGGGGTAGTTCTCAAAACTAGGGTTTTTTACTGGGTCCTCAATATAGCGCGACGGCCTTTTAATTTTAATAAGGACCCTAACAGGGACCCTAATTTGGAAAAAACTACACAGATAATACCTAGGCCATGAAGGGTGTCTCCAAAAGAACGTGAGGGTAAAAGCATAGACTGTTTCCCTGAGGGCCCAACAGGTTGATGACATAAATCCTGCATGACCCATAATCAGGAATATACCATAATTTAAGGTAATGCAGATTTATACCATCAACCGAAGTACTCCTTATTATGGGACTTTGGGGCCTTTTGGGGTATCAAAAAACCATACGTTAGGACTGTTTAGATCCCGAGGATTTGGGCACAAGGACCTTTGCAGAGCAGAGGAGCGCGTGCTTGGGAAAAAGGTCCCCCCAAGCCGTCAACTTTTTGCGACGACACCCTCGAAGCAGATGTCGGGCCTTAACCCTAAGGGTCCATGTACTCAAATAGTACATACATTGGCCCCAAAGTACCTAAATAGGGACTACTTTAAGGCCAAAGTGTATACTATTTGGGTACATGGACCCTTAGGGTAACAATTACACTAGGGATTGCAATATGAGTGACTCTCAGCAAGTTTTTTTTTAATTATTCGACTTGTCCAAATTCAAAAACCTGCTGTTTGCGAGAATTACCGATAAAGGGGTCATCACCCAGTATCTGGTGGGGTTTGGGGTTACAAGTGAACCTGAAACCTAAACCCAAAACGGCAAACCTTTTGCCCCAATATCACGACCTCCCACGAATCCAGACTCTAAACCCCCAAACGAAACTAGGAGAAACACCAAACCCGAAAAAAAAAAACCTCAAACTCTGAAACCATAAAACCCCAAACCCGAACCTCTGGAGTCCCAAAAATTCTTTTCGGATGTACGCCACAAAGCTTTTGCCGACGGTCGAGTGTCACTCAGATGATGATCGCTCCGCCTTTCTGGGGTTCTTCTATACCCCCTTAGAACCATAATAAAACACATGCTTAAGATTCTCTTGGGTTTTATATGAACAAAAAACAAAAATAATTCCTAAGGAGACTATAGTCTTGGGTCTACGGCATTTACAGGTTTAAGGCGCAGCAGGGTTAGGGTTTCGGGCCTCCGTTTTATTATGTGAGGTTTCTAGGGTTGTTCTACCGTGGGCCCATGAGTTTTAGAGGATTTACGACGATTGTTCTGAGGTTTGCCGTGAGTTTTAGGATTCGGCGTCGGGGTTCCGGTTGGCTTAGTGTCGAGAGCCTGTATGCGTTTTGCAAAACGTACCGCCTGCTCGTATCCATACCCTAAACCTCTTAGTGTAACAGCTGGCTGCCGCAGGATGGGAATTCAAGCATTCGCGTGTGCCTTCGCTGGCTCTTGTCGTTCAAGGTTGGGCATCAGGGTCATTAGGGTTCAGGGGTTTGGGAGGACTTGGTGTAAGCATCCGGACACTGGAAAGCCCTGGCACCCCAAACCTAAACCTTAAATCCCAAACCTTGGAACCCTCAAGCCCTAAACGCCAGGACTCGAAAACCCCAAAATACTAAAGACCGAAAGCCCTACCCATAGGCTCCATAGTAGTTTCCTTTGGGGGTTACCTTAGAGGATCCGAAATGTGAACCCCCAAAATTAACCCTAAACCCTAAACTCAAAAGGAACTACTATGGAGCCAACGCTAGGATACCCAGTAACCTAAGAATAAAAAGGATTCTCTTTTTGGTATTGGGTAGCTTTATAAGGAACCTGGGACTACAAAAAGGGAATAAGGGTATTACTGGGCATCCTAGTACGGGTAGACCCTACTTGGAGGGTCGGGGGACTTAGTAAGTAGGTAGTAAGTGGACTTATAAGTAGCCTAAAAGGGACCCTAATTGGGGATATGGTACTTATAAGTCCCTAAAATAACCAGTTACTAAGTCCCCCTAAACCCTAAACCCTTATAGAATCCCTATAGATCCCTTTAAAGGACCCCTTTAAAGGAACCCCCTTATAGTTACTAAGTCCCCCGACCCTCCAAGTAAGAGCCTACAGCCCCGAAACCTTGAAACTCGAAAGGCCCAGGTCCCAAGGCTCCAAGGTTTAGGGTTTAGGGTTTAGGGTTTAGGGTTTAAGGGTCCGAGTACCCGGTTTAGGGTTTAGGGTTTAGAGACCAAATAGTAGGGTTTCAAGGTCCACAAACCATTCAGAGTATGGATTTTGGAACCTAAAACCCTACTAGTTGGGTACTTGGACCCTCTGGGCTAGGGTTAAGGTTTCAGGGTTTAGGGTTTAGGGTTTTGGGTTTTGGATCCTAAATCCCTTTCCTAACATCTTAAACCCGTAAGTCGCGGTCGTAACAACAAAAACCTGAACCCTAAACCAGCCCTAAATCCTAAGTCCTGAATGCTCGAGATTCGGGGTTGAAGTGCGGATGTAAGGTTTACTGAATGGTTTCTGGTTTGTGGGTTTGGGGGTGTCTGGGGTTTCAGGGTCTATGGATTTAAGGGTTTCGGGTGTAGGGCTGAAGGGAGTTCAACGGTTATTGCTTGGATATGTGGGTTTGTAGGGATTAGGGATGAGACCTGGAAGTCCAAAAACCTACCGTTTTAGGGGTTAGACCTTACCTCCTATTTTGTAGGGTTTGGGGATACAGGTAGTTTGGTCTACACAGGGCTTACAGGTACCCAGAGGGCCTTGATCAATGTTTAGGAGCATAATCCCTCCCCTGTGTCTCAAGTTTATGTTAAGGCCCAACCCTTAATCACTAAACACCTGAAACCACCTGGACCCGAAACTCAAAACCCTTCGACCAATACACTACTTAAGCGGGAAACCCTTTGAACGTTGCCATATAAGCCAGTCGATGTAAATCTTACAACCTCTAAACGAAGACCGCCTAAGGCCCCAACCCTGAACACCCCAATTCTAAAGCCGTAGTGGCCCGAAGCTATCTTCCCCTCTTGCCCATGCTTGTCCTTGCATCATTACACCGGTCATATGAGAAACTTTGTTTTCCCATATGGAAGCCCAAACCGCAAAGCCTAAACCCTAGCCAGAGACCCCAAAGTAGTTCCTTTTGGGATTATCTTATAGGATTCTATATATGAACCCCAAAGAGGAACTACTTTTGAGGCTATGTAGGGGTAAGGCCTCAGCACAGAACCCCACTGATGGAGCATCGAACCCCCAAGCGACCAGGCCCCTCAACAACCGAAAGGAAAAGAACACCCTACGGTTGATGATAGAAATCCTGCATTACCTTAAGGTCCCTAAACTATGGGAATTATGGTATATTCCTTATTATGGGTAATGCAGGATTTATATCATCAACCGTATGAGACCCGACACCCTCAACCCTCAACCCCGAAACCTAAACACTAGTAGCTTCTGCCTGGTGCTTCGGAAGAATGCTTGGAAGCTCCAAAGGCAACAAAGACTAAACCCCAAAATGCCGTGAGCAACCATAAGAGTTAGGAGCTTTATGGTTTACGGTTTACCCTAATGATTATGCTCCTGGACCCTCGTAGTGAGATCCCAAACCCTAGCCCCCAAAGCCCAAACCCCCAAAAGATCCCATGACCCTCTTTGGAGCCTTAGGGTAGTTTATTTGCAGGGGCAGGGGACTTAGTAAGTAGGTTATAACTAGAATTACAAGTACCCTAAATGGAGTTACCCCAATTCAAACCCGACTTATAAACGAATTACTAAGTCCCCTGCCCCTCAAGTAGACCCTAAACCCTAAACACCATAGATCCCTTTAAGGAACCCCCATAGATCCCTTTAAGGAGCCCTTTAAGGAAGCCTTAGCAAACGCTTTTGGGCCGAAACCCTAAGCCCTAAACCTTGAAACGTACATCGCGGAGCTGCGAGTGTTTTAGCTGATTCCGCACTGCACGACTTGGGGCAAGGCTTTCGCATCCCCATGTCACGACGGATCCGGCACCAAGAATGGCGACAAAGGCGCCAAAGGGGTTTCGCTTGCAGGTGGCTTGAATCTGCTGCACGTTCTTCAACTGATGCTTCACAGCCCTACTGTCACCACCATAGCGAGCATCACCCCAGGTCACGACGCAACCATCTCCACGAATAGCAGCGAAAGCGCCACAAGATGCTTGGATCTGCAGTACATCGTTCAGCTGATGCTGCACAACACTGCTGGCTCCACCGCGGACAGCAGCACCCCAGGTCACGACCGATCCGTCGCCCAGAACTGCAGCAAAAGCGCATGTTGTGGCTTGGATCTGCTGCACAGTCTTCAGCTGATTCTGCACAGCGCTGCTGTCACCACCGGAGTGAGCATCACCCCAGGTCACGACCGATCCATCGCCCAGAATAGCAGCAAAAGCATTGAGAGCGGCTTGGATTTGCTGCACAGTCTTCAGCTGATCCTGCACAGCGCTACTGTAACCACCGGACTGAGCCTCACCCCAGGTCACCACGGATCCATCTCCACGAATAGCGGCGAAAGCGCCAAAAGACGCTTGGATCTGCTGTACATTCCTCAGCTGATGCTGCACAACACTGCTGGTTCCACCACGGGCAGTAGCACCCCATGTCACGACCGATCCATCGCCCAGAATAGCAGCAAAAGCGCATGCTGTGGCTTGGATCTGCTGCACATTCTTCAGCTGTTCCTGCACAGCACTGCTATCGCCACCGGAGGCAGCTTTCCCCCAGGTCACGACCGATCCATCACTGAGAATGGCAGCAAAAGCGCTGCTTGAGGCTTGGATCTGCTGCACATTCTGCAACTGCCCCTGCACAACACTACTGTTGCCACCAAAACCAGCATTACCCCAGGTCACGACCGACCCGTCACCAAGAATAGCAGCGAAAGCGCTGCAAGAGGATTGGATCTGCTGCACATTCTTCAGCTGTTCCTGCACAGTTCTGCTGTCGCCACCAAAGTCAGAAGCACCCCAGGTCACAACAGAGCCATCGCAAAGTATGGCAGCAAAAGCATGCTGAGTGGCTTGGATCTGCTGCACATTCTTCAGCTGACCCTGCACGGCACTACTGTCACCACCACAGGCAGCATCACCCCAGGTCACAACGGATCCATCACCCACGATGGCAGCAGAAGCAAGGACCGATCTGTTGACTTGAACCCTGCTTATGTGCAAAGTCAGAAAGTCACCATTCTCCAGCCTCGCGCGCTTGATCGTTGCGCGTGAGTCAAGAACATTTCCAGACCGGTCCAGCAAACGCCCTTTTGCGACTCCAAGTGCTGCCTGCGCCCGATGTCCCAACGTTGCCACACTTCCATTCACACCTGCTTTCACTGTAGCCGTCTTGCCACTCAACAGTCCGACTTCCACAGTAATCGACATGTTGCGGCTCCCAGGTATTCAGGGTTTCGGGCACAGGGCGATAATGGTTTATCCAGGACTCAGAACTTAGGGTTCTTGATTCGCGACTCCGAGCTGTCGGGTTCATCAAGACTTGAGATTCGAGGATTTAGGGTCCACAGTTGTAGCATGTAACCTTCCACCGATTGTGATTCATACCCTGTTGGGTGATCGGCTTGTTTTGGGGTTTGTACTTGCAGGTGGCTCGCGTCTAAAGTGGCTAAACTCGACGGCGGCGAAAATGCCGCAAATGCCAAAGCTTTTAAACCTTTGGCGATGCATCAAACACATGTAGGCAGCTTACTAAAGGACAGAAAGGCAAGACAAGGCAAATACCAGTGGGTCATTTCCCCCCCACACCCTCCAACCACCCAACCCTTCCGACTCCCACGCCGTTCCCACGCCCCAACCTCTGCCCCCGCGCCACTGCCTTACCTCCAACCACCATAACTACTACTACTACTACTACTACTACTACTACTACTACTACTACTACTACTACTACTACTACTACTACTACTACTACTACTACCACGACTACTACTACGACTACGACTACGACTACGACTACGACGACGACGACGACGACGACGACTACGACTACGACTACGACTACTACTACTACTACTACTACTACTACTACTACTACTACTACTACTGCTACTGCTACTACTACTACTACTACTACTACTACTATGGGACCTTACAAAGAACCTTTCTCAAGCCATATGACACCCTACAGAACACTTGTATTTCCCATATGGCGACCTTTAACACGAAGATTTTCCGCGCATCAGACTGGTAAAACCGATGATGCACACTTGTTAAGACTTTAATACTTGCAAAGGGTTTAGGGCTTAGGGGTTTAGGGTATATAAACCCTACAACCCTCTGTAACACCCAAAACGAGCCTTGAAACAAGAGTACTAAAAGCCGGTCGGCGCTTCAGCGGTATCCTCGCCACGAACTTGCTCAGGCATGCTTCCTCGTCGGGTGCAGGGTCTTCGGGGGCCTTGTGGTACGGTTCAGGGTGGCGGCAAAGGTGTTCTAGGGTTTTTCATGGCATTCGGGTTAGCTAAGGACTCGCAGTAGCATTGGGATTTGTTGATCTTTTCGAAGCTTTGGTAGGGCTGCATACAGTATGGGACTACAGTGCCAATTCGCAGCTAGTGTCTCCACGCAAAGTTCTGTGATTTGAGGTTGTGCAGTTCGATAGGTGTACGCGTGGCCACGGGCACTGACACAAAGTTCACATGGTTAACAAGCACAATACGAAACCCGCAAACCTAAACCCCAAAACCTTAAACACTGAAACTGCCCTAAACCATGAGGATAAGCACGTTCCAACTTGCCCTGAACCCTAAACCCGAAACATTTGTTGAAACCTCAACTCCTAAACCCTTGAGACTCAGAAAGGCTCAGCAACGCAACCCCAAACCCCCTACCCCCCCCCCGCCGGAAGCTCACTCTTTAGGTATCGCTTTCACCAGCCTCCAGCTTTTGAACATTCAGGACTCTGTAGTAGTAACCGATACTGAAGCAGCAAGACAACCCTAAACCCTAAACCATTTTTAACCTCTAAACCCTTCTAAACCCTAAATCCCTAAACCGAAGTCAGCAACTATCCAAGTAAGTTCTTTGTTCAGAAGCCCTGAACCTTAAGCCCCAGGCCGGAAGCTCTATACCCCATAGATCTATCCTTTTAGGGATTAGGGTTTTCGGGATTAGGGTTTTGGGTTTTAAGGGTCCGCTAATTTAGAAGGGAGTCCACAAGGGACCTTTTGGGCTTCCTTTTAGGGATCAGGGTTTAGGGTCTTTTGTGGGCATTTAGGGCCTTGGGATTCGGGCTTAAGGTTTAGGGTTGGGCTTAGGGCTTATGGCCTGCGTTTAGGGCTTCGGGGCTCTGGGTGGAGGGCTTCCATGGAGGCTCTAGATTCTAGATTCCCTAGAGAGAGCCCTTCAGGATCCCTTCTTGGAGCCCTGATAGGAACCTTTTATAGGAACCCTTAGCCCATTACGGCTTAGGGTTTAGGGTATGATTCCATGGTGGGAGCCCTTCAGGATGCCTTATCAGGATCCCTTATAGGAGCCCCTTATAGGAACCCTTAGAGACCCCTTAAAGGAACCCATTAGGGTTTTGGGTTTAGGGACCTTCAACCCTGAGCCGGAAACCCAATGGCTTCCACTCGAAACCCCACGAGGTGTCAAGTCGCAAGCTCTCAGAATCCCAAACCATGGCCATGGGATACGGCTGATGATATAAATCCTAGGTTTCCTTTAAAGGGATCTATAAGGGTACCTTTAAGGGGTTCCTGTAAGGGATCTATAGGGGATTTAGGGATTAGGATGATGTAAATCCTGCATTACCCATAAAAAGGAATATACCGTAATTCCCATAGTTTAGGGTCAACCGTAGTCTTATCGTGGGGGGGGTAGGGGGGAAGGGGGTAGGGGACTATACTTCAGCAGGTCCTTATTATAGGTATTAGGGCCACCTACTCCCCTCCCCCCAACCCCCCCAAAGGTCCTAGGATGTTGGTGCATAGTGCAGTACAGTGAAATCAGAGTTAGAGGGCTTTGCAAAGGGGGCTCTAAGGACATTTTGCTGCTACTTATATGCTGCTTCCAAGCCCCCTCCACCCAAAACAGTTTAACAGTCGCAAGTTGCTGAGGGTCTACATTAGAATCTCTTGACTTGGCATTCCAAAAGGAAACCCCGCAACCTCAACCCCGATGGCGCAGGGTTGAGGCATCAACCTCTAAAGTAAAAGCCAGAAAGTTGGAATATGATTATCCTAAGCCCTTTATGGTAAAATATAATCCATGAAACCATATTCCAACTTTCTGGAGTTCCCTTTACATGATGAAGCAGAGAGTCAATAGCAGCCCGACTCAATGAGCTCGCGGTTCACATTCTTCTCAATGTCGCTGTGGAGCCTCGGCGACATACGATTAGAGCAGCCTAGGGCCTACCCTAATGCTCCTGGACCCTCATAGTGAGATCCCAAACCCTAGCCCCCAAAGCCCAAACCCTCCCCCAAAGATCCCATGACCCTCTTTGGAGCCTTAGGGTAGGGTATAAACATCAGAATCCCTGAACCCAGGGAGCTGCTCAATTGCTTCTCGTGGTCTCCAAAACCCATACCCTAAAACTTATAAACCCTAACCTCTAAACCTTAGCAAAACCCTAACCCCTAAACCTTAAAAACCCAGAACCTTAAAAAAACCCTAACCCCAAACCTTAAAAAACCCTAAACCCTGAACCTGAAGTTAAGGGGTCTTGCAAGGGGGCTTTTCAGCCTGGAGAACCCTAAACCCTAAACCCTAAACCTCACGGTTTCGGGTCCGTTCTTGGGGGCTTAGCCTCACGGCTCCATGTACCTTTATAGGGTTCCTTTGAAGGGTTCCTTTTAGGCGTTCCTTTAAAGGGGTCCTTAAAGGGTTCTTTTAAAGGGTTCTATAGGGTTTAGGGTATAAGGGTCCATGGTACCCTTATAGTAGATACTTAACCCTTAAAGGGGTCCCTATACAGGTACTTTAAGGCCTCAGTATGTACCATATGGGTACCACAGAGCCTTACACCCTAACCCTATAGAACCCTTTAAAGGACCCTTTTAAGGAACCCTTTAAAGGAACCCTATTGTGGGTACCATGGAGCCTTGGGGTAGGGGTTTCGGATTTCAGGTTGCAGCCTGGGAGCTCAAGAGTTTAGGGGCTAGAGGAATTTAGGGCTCAAGAGCTTCGGGGTTACAGGAGTTTAGGGTTTGGGGGTGTAGAGGTTTAGGGTTTAGGCGTGTAGAGGGTTCAGGGGTTTAGGGTTTGGGGGCTTAGGGGTTCTGGGCGTGTTGAACAAAGAGGCCTGTGTGATTTGCATACATGGGACAGGGTTCCTTTTAAAATTGTCATTGCCCTCGCTAGAACAATTGCTATAAAGGTGTCGTACAGAGGCCTGTACATGCAGAACGATTAGGGTAGGTTTATCTAGAATAGGGGACCGCATGTTATAGTTTTAACCGTTCCAACGTTTCCAAATCGAGCCTCTATAATGTAGGGTGAAAAACCTTCAACCCGAAACCCAGCTCTTTCGAACCTAACCTGTGGCCCCAAACCCTACAAAACGGTAGGTCATGACCCCTTAATCACAGTACAGGGCATACTTGGAGGATCATCGGACTTAGTAGGCAAGGTTACAAGTACCTTAACTGGGGTTATAAGTAATGATAAGTATAGATACCTTGATTATAACCCCAGTTACTACGCCCCATGAACCTCTAAGTAACCCCTGCCACAATAAGTTTTTGGATCCCAGGCCAGCCCTATGTCTGAACCCTATAAACCCTAAAGCCTACCCTAAACCCTGGAACCCCGGTTTAGGGTTTAGGGGTTTGGGGTTTAGGGGTCTAGGGTTTCGGGGTTTAGGGACATCATTGGGTCCTCTGGACCCCTAAGGTAAGGTGCCGCTCCATCGACCAACGAGGCTGCCAGGCCAGTCGTTTCCACGTCTCGCGCGAGTCGATGATCTTCCCGAAGCCTCACAGAAAGAGCCCTGGGAGGATCCCAAAGAAGAGCCCCCTTGAAGGGATCTATAGGGCATGAGAGGGTTTAGGGTTTAGGGTTCAGTGGTTTTGAGTTTAGGGTTTAGGGGTTGAGAGTTTGGGGATTCGGGTTTAGGGTTTCAAAGAGGGGTTCACGCGTCAGAGTTTAGGGTAGACCTCTGGGAGGAGCCAAACAGGTAGATCCCTTAAAGCAGTTCTCATACAGTACCTTTCAGTTAGTAGTACAAAGAGCCCTGTTTGTTGGGGTGTACTAGGGTCTTATTTACGGCTCTGAAGGGAAGGTTCTAAAGGGAGTTTCGAAAACTTGGCTGCATGGGGTCACATTGGGTTGTGTGGAACTTGTTTATTGGCTTCTCAGAGAAAGGCTTACAGCCTGCCCGTGGTCAAGAGCTATACCCTCTTATTGAGAGCTCATAACCTAACATTTGTTTCGGAGGGTTTGGCCACAAGTAAACTAAACCCTAAAGCCTGGCTCAAGCTAAAAACCCTCAAACGTAAAAGCCCTAATCCCTCTAGGTCCACCGCTCTCCCCAAACGCGAAATAACAGCAGACTGTAGCATACATTCCCCTGAAACATGGCGGGGCAATTGGAGCCACCACAAAAAAACACTTAGATTTCTAATTCAACTATAAAACTCTCGGAAGCCCTATAAAGCCTGCAAGAAGAAACTGAGCAAGACCCTTACGAGCACCGGCACCCCAAACCGTGCTTTTAGGCACCAAGCCCTGCCAAGCGGCGCTCGGGCAGAGACCAGCCCAGATTCACATAGAGCCGACGCACAGCATCAGTCGGTTCAGGCATGCAGCCGTCGTCCTGGCTATGGAACTCCATGGCACTTGAGGGTTTAAGGTTGCATGAAGGTGTTCTAGCTTGTAGGACTGTAAAGGCTTTAGATGGTTAACAGCTTTAGAGGGTTTAAAGTTTGTATACAGTGTAGGATCTCATAAGGGTTCAGGATGGTTTATGCTTAGGGCTCTGGGTGGAGTTCATGTCTCGGAGCGAATGAAAACATGAACCAGTGGATATAACCGCCTACTAACATGCAAAACTCTCAGCCAAACACACACACACACACACACCAAAACCTGATATAGGGGCCTTCAGACTTAGAATGGGGTTTCGGGGCTAGGACCCCTACACTAAGACCCCCCTTAAATACCCCTTCGAGTAACCCGTTTTTGGAGCCCTTTAACGTTTTAGGGATTGCGGTTTCAGGCTTGTGCTCAGAGGCCGCGTTTGCAAAGGGTAGGAGTCCCTGGCAGCGCAGGCTGCACGCTGCGTGCAACACGCAAGGCAAAGCCTTTTGAGAATATGGTTTAGGGGTTTAGGGGACTAGGGTTTAGGGTCTAAGGTTTAGGGTTTAGGGGGTAGTTTCCGAAAATTGGGGATACCATATTTTGGGGTCCTTGTACTAAGGGTGCTATTATTTTCGATACTATATTCAGGTTCCCTATTTTCGGAAAGTCCCATATCAGGGGTGCCGTCAGGAACCGTGGCAATACTTTCGAAATGCACCTCGAGGGATCGAAGATGTAGGATTTCGGATCCCCGGCCTGAGGGGTCTCATGTACTAGACCCAAGAGTAACCTAGGAATAAAAAGGGTGCCCTTTTTTGTTTAAAGGGGCTTATAAGGGAACCTGAACCCTAAAAAAGGGAATAAGGGCCTATTCTAGGTCCTAGTGCTGCTTCCTTCCATCAACACCGCCAACACAGATTGCAGCAACCACCAGAACTATAGCATCATCAGCATCAACAAAAGCAGAATCAGCAGCACAGGAGCCATCATCATCAAAGCGTCCAAAATCATCATCATCATCACCGTCTTCATCGAAGTCATCATCGCCGTGACGAAGTTATTTGGCCCGAACATCCCCGCCTGCAGCAACGGGGAGGCGGCAGATACCACCAACGGCCCCAGAATTTCGCCTTGATAATCTTGGGTTCAATCTATTTAGTGTCGATGGCTTTATTGGATGTAAGTTTACCCTTGGCTGACTTCTGAACCCCTCCTAAAAGTTAAACTTTTAGCCTCCTTATTATAGTTCATATAGAAACTCAAAAAGTTAAGGAGCCAACAACAAGAACGCCAAGTTTAGATCTTAGGGTTCCGACTTTGGGGCTTCAGATCTGAAAGGTTTCAGGGTTTCCAGGTTGTTTTAGCGATTGGGTTTGGGCCGCTTTTGGGCAGCTGCTCTTCTTGTGGACTAAGCTTTTGCAGAAGAAGCTGGTTGGAAAGCGTGGCTTTAGGAATCCGGGGATTTTGGCGCTGATTTCCGGTTTCGGGGAGGCTCTGGGAAATACTTCAGGGTATTGGGATTGATGGGCCTACAGTAAACCTCAGAAAGTTGGAAACCGGATTAAGGCCAAATAGTGCTGGGATTCTCTATATATTTACTGTTGAAGATTGAAGCTATGGGGTTTCCAACTTTTGGGCTTCTACTCTAAGGGTTTAGGGTTTTGAGTGTACAGCCGGCTGTAGGGTGTGTCACGCGAAGGCTCATTCTCGTGTGCGAATCTGCGCTTGCTTGAGCACAACTAAAGGCAAACCATTGGGATTGTACTACCGGAAAGGTAAGAGGGTACCAAACCGACTACTAAGTACAAAGTATCGGACTGAACATGGGAAGACTTCTCCATTAGATCCCTTGAAGGTCCTGTTGATAAGAGTGCCGAACTATTTCGGGGTACCTAAGAGGATCCTTAACTTAGAGAACTACCATCTAGGGAGTATGAGTATGATAAAGCCATTCCTTGCACCCTGCAGACAACTACTAACACCCTCCAAAATCCATGCGCAACGCCTCCAGCCAAAACCCTAAACCTCGAGACGTGCACCCAGCATGGAACCCCTTAAATGAAACTGTAAAATCCTACGGAAGCCTGCAAAGAAAACCCTAAAACTTGTAAAGGAGGGATAAGATTCTTGGGGTAGGGATTCGACGAGTTTAGGGTTTAGGGTTTTCTTTAATATGATTCCTATTATGGGAACCCTAATCCCTATTAAACCCTCATAGGCCAAAACCCTTTTTGGTCTTCTATGACACGAATCTAAAAATGTCGCCGCGTTGCGCTGGGTGGTCGGAGCATTTGCCAGGTGGGCCAAAGCAAGCAAATGTGCCATGATCCTGGGTTTTGTGGCAAACCTACAAAATGATGACTACCATAACAGGGCTTCGGGTTTACGGGAAAATGAGTAGGGGGAGGTGTTAATTTCAGTGTTCAAACGTTTAAAGCAAGCGCTAGGCTTGAGCTCTTATTGTTTCAGGGGTACTCCCAAATGCTCCATGTATCCTTATTTAGTAGATACTTAAGCCTTAAAGGGGTCCCTATGTAGGTACTTCAAGGCCTAAGTATGCACTAGATGGGTACATGGAGCCTTAGGGTTTATACGATTTGACTGGGTCTTACCAGGGCTGCAGAGGACCCTAAAGGATTGTAGGGGGCGTTATAATAATCTTCTGTCAAATGTAGTTTCGACCTTAAAAAGGGTGTTACAAAGGCTTCGGGGTTTGGGGATGTGGGGTTTGTCGCATACTATATGGGTACATGGGGCCTTAGGGAATGGCTTACAACCATGAACGCACACCACAGCCACTCGGTCGCTGAAGCCTCTGTTGCTATTAAGCCCAAGCTGTTGGAGCACTTTAATCAAAGGGGAAAAGCAGGGACCCTAAATGGGGACCCCTTCCCTATAATGGGCTATATAATGGTTATATTAAAGGTTTCTTGCCTAGGGGTCCTTATTAAGGGTCCCTCCTGTTCCCCTTGGATTTAAATCATAGGGACCCTCAGGGGGGTGGGGGGAGGGGGGTTGGGGGCCTTAATGCAAGCAAGCATGGCCTCCTACCCCCTCCCCCTTATTCCCCTAAGGGTCCCTATGATTAAAAGGAGCTTAGGAACGGGCCTGAAGTTTCTGCAGGATGAGATGCGGATACAGTTGAGAAAGAACCAATCCTAAACCCTAAACCCTACACCCTAAACCATAAACCCTAAACAAGAACCAATGTTCACGAACGTTTCGTAGCTCCGTGCTGAAGCTGCTTTCGAGTGAGGTCTCCACAACCGGCCCCCCCTAAACCCCAAACCCTACATCCCATATAGACCCTAAAAAGCCTAAACCCTAAACCCTATACCCTAAAAAGCCTGAATCCTAAACCCTATATAAACCCTAAAAAATTAAAAGCCTAAACCCTAAACTCGAAACCCTATATAAGCCCTAAAAGGCCTAAACCCTAAACCCTCAAAAGCTGCGGCCAGGACACATGTCCTCCAGCGATGCACGGGTCCCCGCCAGGAGCTCATTCGCCTCTCGTGGGCAAGTTGTTTAGGGTTTAGGGTTTAGGGTATTTGCAGAGAGTAGGAACTGCATCTACCATTGAACACTAACCCGAAGTCAAAGTACAATCATACTCATCGGGGCGGTGATGCTTTAAAGAATAAAACTTGAGTAGAACGGTTGTCTGAAACATGCCTTCTGTCCAACATCTCCACTAATCTGCATTTCATCACCACACAGACCAGGACAATTAACATTATCATTCTCATGAACTTCAATCACATCAGAGCTGCATGCATAGCAAACGTAACTTGATCGTTTGATAATGTTTGCACCACCCTCTACCAAGGTCCAAACCAACAATCGGCAGCACGCTCGCCATCACCGCCAGCGCCACATCAACACGATCATGAGATTGGTCACGAACCTCATCATCGTCGACACCATCGTGACAATCGTCACCAGCACAATCGTCATCATCATCATCATCCCCATCGTCACCATATCATCTACGGCAAAACATCATCATCAGCAGCAGCGTCATTCCCATCGCCACCGTCATCATCTACAACAGCACCAATATCATAATATTCGACATGATCATCAACATCGCCCTCAGCATGGCTATCCTCATCAAATTACAACCATGAGCAACATCTCTCTCAAGACCAAAATGCCCAGCGTTGACCTGGGCTAGGGTCATTGCCTTGTTCATCGTCACGTATGCTATCATGATACTCAGCATTTTGTGTTTATGTCACCATCATTAAATTATGAAATCCATCTCTGCTAAGTTCATCTTCGGTCGATATCGTTGGCGATCACCTTGGCTAAGTACCTTCTGTCGTCAGAAAACCTCGTCCGCGGCACCGGCAGCACTAATACTGCTAGGATCCCCTCAGTTTGTAGAGGGGTCTATTGGCAACCACCATATTAGACCTTTTCCGGGGTCTAATCTGGTTGGCTGCGTAAGGGTTACACGACCCTTTTCAGACCCTCGCCCTATACAGACCCTGCGTCGGATGTTGACGAGTTTAAATGGAATCATGGAATGCCACACCCATGTCCGTCGGAAGATACTGTATGGCAAACCTAATGAACAACACAGTCTCTACCTTTTATCAAATGGTACCTTCTCAGCCTCCTGCGACAAGATAATGCAACATGATGCAACATGCACAACATGTGACAAGATGCTGCCACATGGAGAAGGTCTAGATTGGTCTTCCTGCTAGGGTCTAGATTGGTACCGCCGACCATTCCAGACCTTCCCATCTTCGGCTGCCAGAAGCCCCCCAATCCAGACCCTCGCAAACTGAGTGGATCTGCTAGGTTAAGACTGAGAACACCAAACAGATGGCTGATAGTGTTTGATGCAATAGCTGCATACACAAAACAGACGCCAACCCTGCTCTCCGCCACGACGGCGACGACGGCAACGACGACCACCATGACCACGGCTGCGACGACCCACTACGTCTATCACTGAACTATACCTGACTCACTACCCCGGTTGCAAAGAATATGAAGCTGGCAGACAACCTGGTTCAGAAATCCCGAGCAAACTCATGGGCCCCACGGACGTACATTGGAAAGCCTCCTCAAGGACTTTAGTTCTTAAATTGGGAGATTCCGAAAATAGAGGACCTTAATCTAAAGCTCTACATAGTAGGATTCTTATTATAAGGATCGCATAATAAGGTATCCCCAATTTTCGGAAACTCCCATATAGGCCTCTTCCAGATTATGACAGCTCCACCCCTGACATGCAACACAAGCTCTGAGACTTTAAGCACCAGAAGACCAACATCCGAATGTTCCAGAGTTTAAGGGCCAAGCGCTTGGGGGTTCAGTTTGAGGCTGATGTCGACACCCGAGACCACCTTGATGTTTCCATTCGACCCGGCACTGCTGCGGTGCGTCTTGTCGACGGAGGTGTCATACGCATCCTGCTAGCACAGACTACGCAGTTCGACGAGCTTGGAGAGCAGAATGAACTGTTGCTGCATCTCGGGATACCACAAGGATGCAACTTAAAACTGATCACTAACCCAACGGGTCGATGTACCCATGAAGTAGATACTTGGGCCTTCAGAGGTTGCTATATAGTATGTAGGGGAACTAAAGGCAAAACTTTGGAACTATATAGGGACTGTAATACCCCTAAAGCCCTAGAAGGTTGAAGGTTACCTACCCGAGTCTGAACCCAGACCCCCGGAGGATCTAGAAAGTAGATCCCCTAATTTGGGGCCCTATACTCCTCAGGGTCCTTTTCGGAACCCCCATCGAGGGATCTACTTTTTGGATCCTCCCGGGGGTCTGGGAAGAACAATCTCCCAGACGCGGCTTCAGGGTTTGGGACCGGTCTCTGAAGTGGCCCAAAGCCCCAAAAAATCTAAAATCCCTGCAACAACGGTTGAAACCCTGGGCCCCTAGTATGGGCCCTTTGCTTAAATACCTACTATATACCCTGTATAGACTCTTAACGGTCCCTAGAGCTCCCTCGAAAAGGCCTAAGGGTCCATATTACCTGGCTGACTTCTGAACCCCTCCTAAAAGTTAAACTTTTAGCCTCCTTATTACAGTTCATATAGAAACCCAAAAAGTTAAAGTCCTAAGAGTCAACCAGAAGAACACCAAGAAGGCCTAAGGGTCCATATTAGGGGCCCATCCAGCTAACCTTAGAACTGAGACTCAAAGGGGAAAAGGAGGGACCCTTAATGAGGACCCCTACCCTATCATGGGCTATAGAATGGGTTATATCATAGCTATATTAAGGGTATATACCTAGGGGTCCTCATTAAGGGTCCCTCCTTTTCCCCTTTGATGAGACACATACGTTGTACGAACTGTGTACATTAGAGTCGCCATACACGCATACTGAGCCCTACTCCCCCAGAGAACCGAATTCTTCGGAGCACGATCGGGGCCATCTAATGTAACGACTGGGGTTTAAGGTTGCGAGTTTGGGCTTAAGGGTTCAGAGGTTTACGGATTTCAGGGTTTAGGGCCTAGAGTGTGGAGATCTATGCGTTAAATAGAACTTCAAATCTTGCAGATCCTCGCTTGGCAGCTCGGGTTTAGGGTTTAGGGTTTTGTTTCAGACTTCTACAGGATTCGGACATGTTCGTTCATTCTTCGTGGTTGGGGTCTCAAGTGTAGCAACCCATACTTAACTTCACACAGATTGACGAGCACTAAACCTAAACCCTCAGCCGTTTCCCTGAACCCTAAACCCTAAATTTTAAGAACTAAACCGCAAGCACAGCAAGCCCCTACCTGGCTGCTACGCACTCCTACCTGCTGCCTACCTTCTCCTACCTGCTACCTACCTTCTTCTACCTTGGGGACTGATTACTTTAAGGCCAAAGTATATACTATTTGGGTACATGGACCCTCAGGAGAGGCTTATTGAGGCTCAAGGCTTTAGCTTGAGGGTTCAGGGTTTGAGACTCAGGGTTTATACGGTGTATACGGTTGACAATGTCAACTGCGCAACATACTTGCTACTGTACCTGGGTATTCAGCACCTGGTTGGTATTTCTCGATTCTTAACGAGATTCATGGGGGGGAGGTTGCAAGTTTTCCTCGGTCCTCTGCGAAGAAGCGGCTGCATCTCAGAATAGCGATGGGCGTCTTGTAGCTTCCTTCCGTCGGAGGGCGGCATACCGCAAGAGCCCAGTATCCATTTAACACAGAACGATATTTGCGTTCGATATATGCCAAAACATGTAGGCATGTATACATACAACCAACAGACAGACAAACAGACAGACAGACCTCGTAGGACGAACAGACAGACGGGCAGGCAGGCAGGCAGGCAAGCAGGCGGCAGGCAGGCAGGCAGGCAAACAAACTGAAAGACAGACGGACAGACAGGCAGGCAGGCAGACAGACAGGACTCCAGGACAGACAGAAGTACGGGAAGATTATGGGTGAAGTTGTAAGCATATGTGCATGCATGTACATCTGCAGCCATGAGATAGAAAACGCAGATAGATAAACAAAACAGTACACATGCACGTACGTGGACCAATAGACAAAGTCACCCTACGCTCTTGATTTGGGATCTCTTGCTATTTGAGGCTTCACATTGACATGTGGTTAATATGTCTAGGCACCCTACCCGGGGCTCTGCATAAATGATCATACGGTTAGATGTATATACATATAATCTATGTGTATACTTACGTATATATGTATCGCAATGCTTGCACTGAAGGGGTACCCCCAACCCTAAACCCCAAACCCTAAATACCCTAAACCCTCATACCCTAAATACCCTAAACCTAAACCCTAAATACCCTAAGGCCCTAAACCCTGAATATCCCAATACTACCTGAGAGGAAGGCTGTGTCGATTCGGTGTTGGCTGTCTGCTGTTTTGCCTTAGGGTTCCTTGAAGGTTTCCTTAAAGGGATCTATAAGGGTTCTCTAAAGCGGTTCAGGAATAGTACCCTTAAAGGGAGCCCTGCTCTAGACTCTAGACCTGAGAGTAACCTCGGAATAAAAAGGGTGCCCCTTTGGTTTAAAAGGGGGTTATAAGGGAACCTAAATCCTAAAACAAGTGAATAAGGACCTACTCCGGGTCCTAGATGAGAAAGCGAAGCTTCCGGAAACTATCAGAACCCAGTGATGGTTTGGGGTTTAGGGGTTTAGGGCTAAGGGTCCAGGGTTTCAGGGTTTAGGGTTCAGGGTTTAGGGCTTACGGTTCAGGGATTCAGAGTTTGGACTTAGATCGCACACATGAAAGGATATTACGGTTGATGATACAAATCCTGCACTACCCATAATAAGGCACCCTTGTCCTTTTAGAAGTAATAGACAGAGCCCTATACCTATATCCCTTAGTAGGAATTATTTAAGAAGGTCTACTAGCCGGTCTGTTTATTCTTTTGGGGGAACCATGAAAAAGGACAAGGCCGTAATAAGGTTTAGGGATCTTAAGGTAATGCAGGATTTATACCATCAACAATATGACCGCACCATGAGCCCCATCCATGCAGCGATGATCACCCAAAACTCTTCGACCCAATACCTTATTCGGAGGGTCGGGGACTTACGGGTGATAATATAAATCCTGCAGTACCCATCATAAGGCATAAGTCGCATGGTTTAGGGTTCTCAAGGTAATGCAGGATTCTATCCTCAACCGTAGATAAGTGCCCTAAAGGAGTTCCTGACTGGTGTTGCGGTAGTTATAAGGTAAAAGCCAGAAAGTTGGAATATGATTATCCTAACCCTTCTATGGTAAATTATAGGGTATCCTACCATGAAACCATATTCCAACTTTCTGGAGTTCCCTGTAAGTCTACTAAATCACTCCTTACTAGGTTCCCCTGACCCTCCAAGTAGACCCGAATCCCCGAATGCTATGCTGTAAACGTCTCGGGAGCCCTTCAGAGTCTGATCTTGGGTTGGGTTGGGCTTGGGTTTAGGGTTTTGCGTAGGGCTTATAGAATGGAACGACTAGAATGACTAGAACCCCACGCCCTTATGATCCTTAAAACATGTGTATGTAGGGTATAGTAGAGGGTAGTTGGGGGGTACACCCTAAACCATGGGTTTAGGGCTTATACCTCAATCTACCAAATCTTCGCAGATTCTTATTATGAACCGTCATATGGAATTAACATGGAGCCCATGCAGAAAAATAGGTCCCAGCTGGCTAAGGTAGGGTTTAAGGAGCAAACAACACTCCTCCCCCAACCCGGCCTCTTCAGCACTACCTGTTACCCCAAACCCTGCGAAAAGGTTGTTTGTGAGCCCCTGATGTAAGGGTTTACGTAAGGTTTAGGACTAGGATGCCCAGTAACCTAAGAATAAAAAGGCCTCTCTTTTTGGTATTGGGTAACTTTATAAGGAACCTAGGATTACAAAAAGGAATAAGGGTACTACTGGGCATCCTAGCAGCTTGAGGGATGCAGCTCAAGCGCTTCGTCGCACCTAGGTACTTCAAGGTTCACGGGACTTAGTGACACGGGTTATGAATTAGGCAACTGCGCACATTCAGATGTACTTCTAACATAAAGTAAAAGCCAGAAAGTTGGAATATGATTATCCTAAACCCTTTATGGTAAATTATAGGTTATCCTACCCTGAAACCATATTCCAACTTTCTGGAGTTCCCTTTATAGTGTTCATAACTGTACTTGGAGGTCCATGGGGCTTAGCAGGTACAGTTGTAAGTACCGTAACTGGGGTTATAAGTAATCATAAGTATAGTTACCTTACCTTTAACCGTAATTACTAAGTCCCATGAACCTCTAAGTAGACCCTAAACCCTAGGCCCTTAAAGGGAAGCCTAGTATAGAACCCTATAGTACCCTTAAAAAGGAACCCTATAACCCGAATTACTAAGTCCCATGAACCTCTAAGTACTTACTAGTCTAGGTCCCATGAGCCCAGCAGATCGGGGAAGCTCCTTCACGGACCGGCATTTACCACATACCCGTGCTTGGGGCTTAGGACTTCGGGTTTTGGGCCCAAACCGTTTCAAGCAGTAGAACCCTGAACCCTTGAGTTAAAGGTAGAAGCCGTCAAAACAGTAGGTCGCTGGAGCCATAGGTAGACGCCCTAGACCCTGTCCTATCCCTGAAACGCTCGACCACAAAGCATACATAAGCACTCAAGCCCCCACGCCCTCTGAAATCCTATATCATATATGTAAGCAACCACAGAAAACCTGCTTTAGTGCTTACACAAATCCTGAAGTCCTCAGTCCCGACCCCCAAACCCTGAAGTCCCAAATCCTAAACCCTCAACCCAAAAGTCCCGCGTCCTAAACCCCAAACCCTGAAGTCCTAAACTCCCTAAGGGTCCATGTGCCCACGCAGTATATATATACTTTGGGCCCAATGCACCTATATAGGGAATACTTTGAAGCCAATGTATATACTATTTGAGCACATGGACCCTTATACCCTATAAACCCAAACCCTATAGAACCAATTGAAGGTTAAAGGAACCCTGAAAGGAACACTTTTTGAATTGAAAAGATAAACCCTAAATCCCTGAACCCGAGACCGTAAACCCCTAAACCCCTAAGCCCCTAACCCCCAAACCCCTAAAACCTAAACCCCTCAACCCCTAAGACCCCTAAGCCCTAGACCCTTACCCTAAGGGTCCAATAAACATATACTCTCCCAGATAGTAACTTACATAACTACTAATTATTCAAAACCTGAGTACCTAATTATTGGGTCTTTTGGACCCTTGGGGTTAGGGACTCTTTCAATCTGCTCCTTGGCTGAGGAGTTCTGCTCGCTTCTTCGTGACGCCGTAGATATTCCTCCGCAGATGTGGGTTTAGGTTTAGGGTTTTTTGGGGTTTAGGGGTTTAGGGTTTTTTGGGGTTTAGAGGTTTAGGGTTTAGAGGTTTAGGGCTTAGGGATTTTTGGGGCTTACAGTAGAAGCCAGAAAGTTGGAATATCATTATCGTAACCCCTTTAAGGTACATTATAGGGGATCCTACCATTAATCCATATTCCAACTTTCTGGAGTTCCTTTAGGGGTTTACGGTTTAGAGGTTTAGGGTTTAGGGATTAGGGCCAGTGTTCAACCAGTCTCGGGTTTAGGGCTCAGTTCAGAATTTACGTGCACCCTAGAGATCCTCCCCGTTGGAACTGCGGGCTTAGGTTGCAGGGTTGAGGGTTTAGGGGTTAGGGTTTAGGCTTTTACGCCGTGGAGCGGAACAAGAAGCCAATTTCTGCTTGATCAGTTGGACCTTCTTAAACCACTGAACCCGCAACGCTTAAAATCTAACTGTCTAACAATCTCCGAAAGCCACCGAAGCCTGAAAAATCCCCATAACGTATATACCCTCTACCCTTAAGGCCGATTCATGAAAACTCGAAAACCCTTAGCCGCCTTAGCCGAAGCCCAGACAACTCTCGCACGAATCTGTAAAGGCATACAGAAAGCATGCCCCGAACTCTCTCAAAACCCAAAAAACACATGAGATCCTATAGACCCTAATACGCAGTTTCTCTTCTTGTACTGCGCTGATATTGCAACTGATTTTGAAATGCTCTAACTTTGAGGCTTCTTCGTTATCCCGGTCGGCTTCTCAATCAGGATATGTCATTGTAGAATCACCCCAAACCCTAAACCGAATTATAGAACTCTAAACGGTCTTTGAAACTGGTGGTCTTACACCCCCCCAAAAAAATCTTATATACAAAAGACGGTCTCGGCCGAAGATGCACGTCTAGGATGCCCAGTAACCTAGAAATGAAAAGGGCTCCCTTGTTGGTATTGGGTTACTCTATCTGGAACCTGGGACTACAAAAAGGGAATAAGGGTACTACCGGGCATCCTAGTCCTACACTTCTGCCAGGCGTGTCGGGCCACCGAATTAGACCCCTCTCAGAACTGTGCGACAAAACATGTGAATCTCTGCTGCCAAGCTCTACGTTTTGCCATCATAAACCACACGCCCTGAACCCTAGCCCCAAAGTCCAAAGGCAGTTTGAGGAACCAACGGAGCCCCATATCAAGGATCCCCTTTGTAAGGACCCCTGCTTTCCAACATAGCTCTCTTAAGCAAAATACGTAAATCACCAAACCCCAAGAACAACAACACTGTTAAACCCGAAGCTCTTCTGAAACCCTTACAAATCGAAAACTAACCTAACCTACCCTACGCCCAGGGCTCCAAGAATGCAAATAGTACCTACTTTGGGCAACTTGGAGCGCCGTACTTGGAGGGTCGGGGGACTTAGTAACTGGTTATTTTAGGGACTTATAAGTACCATAACCCCAATTAGGGTCCCTTTTAGGGTACTTATAAGTCTACTTACTACCTACTTACTAAGTCCCCCGACCCTCCAAGTAGACTCTGCATCCTTCGAAACGCCGCGTTTTCTCCCCCATCCTCGGTGTGCCGTAATCCACGGAAGCCTCCGGTTCAGAGTTCAGGGTTGAGGGTTTAGGGGTTTAGGGTTTAAGGGTTTAGGGTTCAAGGGTTTAGGGGTTTAGGGGTTTAGGGTTTAGGGGTTTAAGGGTTTAGGGTTTGGGGTTTTAGGGTTTAAGGGTTTAGGGTTTAGGGTTGCGTGGTATTCAAAAGTGGAAGGTTTTGCTTCCTCTATCCCCAAACCCTACAAAAGAGTAGGTGATGACCCCTTAATTAGAAGGTCTACCTTGACCCCAAATGACCTTCCCTTTTAAGGACTTATATAAAGAATGCATAGTAAGGAACCCTAAAAAGGTAGGTTCTTTCAGGCCCAGGTAACCCGTGTGACAGGAGGTTTTGTCCGTTTGTCTGCCGGCACCGGCTCTCAACAAAGTTTTCACTCAGACTGGTACTGGACGAGGGTCCCGGGTTTAGGATTCAGCTTATAAATTCTTACTTGGTTTTACGGGTATTTTTGTGCGCTGCGGGTCTAAACAGTAAGGTTTTAGAGCAAGCTTAAACCCTAAACCCTAAACCCCTAAATGGTTGCTTCAGTACCTATTTTGGGTACCTGGACTCCTAGGGCTGCGCACTACGCTCCTCAGGGTGCTCTTGCTGCCTGGAGACCCAAGCCGCGCCCCCGCACCTTAGACCGAAACCTTACATGACATTCTAAAGATTCTAAGCCGTAAACCTAAACCCCTAATCAAAGGGGGGAAGGAGGACCCTTAATAAGGACCACTAGGTATATACCCTTGATATAGCCTAGGATACCCAGTAATCTAAGAATAAAAAAGCCTCTCTTTTTGGTATTGGGTAACTTTATAAGGAACCTAGGACTACAAAAAGGGAATAAGGGTACTACTGGGCATCCTAGATAAGGGTTCTATAGGATTTAGGGTATATGGTACCATTCTAGTAGATACTTAAGCCTTAAAGGAGTCCCTATATATATAGGTACTTTCAGGCCTAAGTATATACTATAAGGGTACATGGACCCATTATATAGCCCATTATAGGAGAGACTCACGGGTCCCCATTAAGGGTCCTTCCTTTTCCCCTTTGACGTAAACCATCTTTAGACCTTAAACCTCTAAGCTCTTGGGGTTTAGGGTTTCAGAAGGGTCGATCCTGGGGCCTGCGTTTGTGTATAAGGAGTTTTTGAAGCTACGTAGGCCTTTGGATCGGGCTCGTGATGCTTACTTGCTGCTCTTAACCTTCTGTTCACGCATCTTTTGTTGAATTGATTGATGTCTGTATCGCCTTGTCAAGGATTCTTGTCATGAATTCTTATCGTGATGTGTTGGGTTGTTAAACTTGTTTTAGTTTTCCTTTACTGTGTTTATAAACACGGCCGCTGTTTATAAACACAGGCGCTGTTTATAAACAAACGCTTCGCTCGAGGTGGGGGGGGGGCGCCAGAGGTCTTGGTATGATGCGGCCAACGTCCAACACCTGCCACCCCCCCCTCCCCCCTCACCACCAGCACGTTCACCACAAGGTACAACCGCCGACCAATCCACCATCCGCCCGAGACGCGCGCCGCCATTCCCAATTGACGCCAACCCTCAAGTCTTAAGTGCTGGTCACAAAACTTTTTCTTAATGGAGGAAAGTGTGGAGTTAATGTGAGATATCCCAAGACCTGGTTGGATAAATTGAAATCAATAAACACTGGTATTTGCGGTGATTTCTGCTGGTCCTTCTATGAACACTTTCAAGGGTTGTTTATAAATACCGGGCCTTGGTTATAAACTTGCGGGTTGTTTGTTTGTAAACATGTGGGTCGTTTAGGTGCAACAGAAATCGGGCCCGTGTGTTTCTCTTTTGTGTATAAAGAGATAAACGCACTGCAGCAGCGTGCGGCTGATACGTCCAGGCTCATCGAGTGAAACCACAAGATGTTTGTGTTTAGTATTTCAACTATACAAAATCTCTTGTAAGGCTATGTGTAGGGATGGAGAGCGTGCTACGGCCTGGACCAAACCGGTTTGAGGAACTATAGGAGGACGATCCGTTATGGCTTGGAACCGACCCGGTATCCAGTGCAGCATTTTTCACTAATCCAAATGATTTTGATCCAAATACTGGCTATTTCGAAGGGGTACGGGGTACCTTATGAACAAGGGTATCGGAAGAAGCCAGAATCGGATAAGCATCAACACAAGTAGGATTCCAGTCTAGGACAGCAGCCAGATCTTCATCGATTACAGTTTGTCTTTGGTAGTCTTTTATACAGGTACATAGGCTGAACCCGCTCACATCTTTACTTTGCTTCACCGCGCAAAAACAAGGGCCCTTATGTGCATCCACATTTCGTTAACCCTATGCCAATGCAAATCGACAGCTAATTAGGCTGAATCTCTACATTGGTGTTTCAAACACTGTTACCAACAGCGGTGTTGGCTAAGCTTGCTTTGGGTAGACAGTCCAGAGTCTTAAAGGCCCGAATATCAGAGCTGCATAGAGAAACTGTCGAGCTTATGTAGCCTACCTTAAGACGTTCTTTAGAGAGTCTTGAATTCATCGATATTTACAGCGTTTTCTGCTTGTAAGATCTGCTACACAAGAACCCAGATTAAGAGGCTCGACCTACACACTGGTGTGGAGCCTGTTGGAGAGCGATTTTGCACAGCTCGAATAAGCTGTTCCGAAAAACACTTGTGATGCTTGCTTTGTGGTATGTGCTTTACGCGACACAAAACACAAGCTCCTGCTTTGGAGCCATTAACGTTGAAACCCGATAAAAAGAACTGAAACCAAACCCAGGCCCCACAGTCGACCGCTCTCCCATCTTTAGACCTTAAACCTCTAAGCTCTTGGGGTTTGGGGTTTAGGGTTTAGTGTTCAGGGTTTAGGGTTCAGGGTTCAGGGTTCAGGGTTTAGGGTTTAGGGTTTAGGGTTTAGGGTTCAGGGTTCAGGGTTTAGGGTTCAGGGTTTAGGGTTTAGGGTTCAGGGTTTAGGGTTTGGGAGTTCGGAATCTCTGGGTAACTCGAAGCCACTGGACCCCAAAGAGCTAACCTGTGGCCCCAAACAGAGGGTCGAACCCCTAAAACGGTAGATTGTTGGATCCCTAGGTAAACCCTAAACCCTATACCCCGAAACCCTAAAGATCCCTTCTAGGAACCTTTACAAATCCCTTTAAACCCTAAGGCTCCATGTACCCATATAATACATACTTAGGCCTTAAAGTATTAAGGCTTTTGGGCCCAAAGACCATACTATACAAGGCTTTTGGGCTATTTTGAGCCTTTGGGATATAGATCCCTTTAGAGGTAATGCCTTGAGGACAACGGTCTCTGCTGCACTTCGCCTTTTCACCTGTCAGGGGCGGAGGCTCAGAGCTACCCAGACACTTCGAAACCCTAAACCCTAAACCGGTTTCGAGGTCAGGGGTTCAAGGGTTTTGGGGTTTAGGAGCTTGGGTTTATTGGGTCTATGGTTTAGGATCTTAGCTTATAGGGTTTAGGAGTTTAGGGTGTAGGGGTTTAGGGGATTAGGTACCTTAAGGGCCAAATCAGCAGCAGAAAGGCACGCTGTAAGGGCCCTACTTAAAGGATCATGGGACTTAGTAACCAGGGTTATAAATACGGTAACCATACTTATAACTACTTATAACCCCAATTAAGGTACCTATAACCTTACTTACTAAGTCGCCCGACCCTCCAAGTATGCCCTTATGCCACGAGTTCCCGTAGGGCAATTGGACCTCAACCCCTGGTAGGGTTTAGGAATTTTAGGGGGGGGGGGGGATTTCGTCCTCAAGGTAGTGGTGGTGGCAATGGTAGATGTAGCGCCAATAGCGGTCGTCACGGTCATCGTCATCATCGTTAATGCAGCCGGTCGAGTTGCTAGAACAAGTACTTACTAACTGTTTGCAGCAGTCGACGTCATCGTGGCATTCGTCACCGTCGTGGTCTCTGTACCACTCCACTGATTGTCACAAGCATGCCAGGGATTCATTTCCTAACAACTTCATTATTCATTACTGCATGATCCGCATTGCGTCCCTGCCTCAGCCGTGTTCATCAAGGATGTCGTCGAGGAAAATACCACCCCGACCCTTGGCGCTAAGCAAACACCCGTCTTCGGTGCGCAATTTGCAGAGGAGGTCTGAGGATTCTCCGGGAGGTGAGGAACCGAGACTCGTCTCAAGATGATGAGTCGGCTTACTCACTGTGATTTCATACAAGCGGTTTCACACAAGCATCGAAACTAGCAACCCGTTGCGCGATAATGCAATCTCAGTATCCTTGAATACCCTTCATCATGCTAGGACAATTTGCAAGCTTTCTCGGTGTTCATGAGATCTTCCCGCGGGGAAGGGTCTGGGTGAGTATGGCAACTTCGCCCCAATCCGAAACCAGAAGTGCGTCTGTGGACAGACACGTAAAGTCACCAGGAACGGACACTACAGCAGCTCGCCCGCCTTCGGATACGGGGGCATCAAGAAGGGTCACGAAACAGGACCCCGTTATCGTTTCAAAGGCTGTTCTTCCTCACAGGCGATGCTTAGATGTCGGCGTCCTAAACCCCAAACCCTGGACCCCTAAAACCCTGAAGCCTAAAACCCTAAACCCTGAACCCCTGAAGCCCTAAAACCCTAAGTAACCCCAAAACCGGACAAGGCGCATCTGCTGAGCATCCGCCCGCTGCATGACGTTCTCGGTGCCGACAACATTCACCCGCTCGAAATCCTCGGCTCGAAAATCCTGGAATTAAGGAGTACCTAGGATTCCTTTAAGGGATCAACCTAGGGGATCCATAAGGGTTCCTTTAAGGGATCTATAAGGGATCTACCTAGGGTTCCTTTAAGGGCTCTAAAAAGTTTCCGTTAAGGCATCTGGAAGGGATCTACAGGGTTCCTTTAGAGGGATCTACTATAGGGGTTCCTTTAAGGGATCTATAAGGGATCTACTTAGAAAGCAAGATGACGTGCCCAGGAAGCTGCAACGGTAGGATACCGTTTTGGGTTTTTAGAGGTAAGGGTTTAGGGTTTAGGTCAGCTGCTTTAAGTCCTTCAAAGTTGAGGACTGTCTGGGGGTCAGAAGGGAACCTAAACCCTAAAACAAGGGAAAGAGGGCCTACTCTGGGTCCTAGGTATACTTTGAGGATCATGGGCCATGGGACTTAGCAAGTAAGGGTATCGGGGTCATACGTGATTATAAGCATGTCAAGCTCATTTATAGCCCTAGCTACTAAGCTCCGTGATCGTCAAAGTAAGGTCTAAGACTTGTTGAACCCCATTGAAGGAAGTTCGGGGCTGAAGCCTTGGAGAGGCGTGTCCTGGCGGGTCCTTGACGCCTCATCCCTCAACCATATGTCAGGAGCTGCCCCCACCCTGTAATAGTGACTATAAGGACTATATAGGATTATATTAGGGCCCTATTATATTCCTACTATACCACTATTACAGGGTGGGGGGCAGCTTCTAAACCATATGTCAGGAAAGAGCGTCGGCATCTTTGTAGAAGTCGAGGTTAGGCGCATGGAGCGCCGCCGTGTGAATGATGGATCTGCATGCCTGCTACAGTCCCTCCCAAAGGGTTCAAAGTACCTGTATTGTAGAATGTAGGGTTTCTATATTAGGAATTATTGTTCCCCTGGGCATCAAAATAGCCCAAAAGCCTCATATAATATGGTCTTTGGGCGCAAAAGCCTTAATATATGAGTCCTTAGATGCTTCGGGTTATGATTTGGGGAAGTATTCCCCATAACAGTACCTAGGACCCTTTGGGACTGGCACGGAGAAAGAGGCTTTAGGCTGCGTGCGAGCACGACATCCCAGAGGCCGCAAAGGAACCCGTCTAAGAACTGGGGATCCAAAAACCTACCATTTCAAGGGTCAGACCCTCTAAGTAAGGGGTCATAACCTACTATTTAGTAGGGTTTGGAGTGACAGGAAAGAACCTGTAAAGGAAGCCTATTACAATGAACCCGTTCAAGAACCGAAACGGGAATCCTGTAAAGAGCCCCAAGCCCCATACGCTTTGCAGAGCCCTCAACGGAACCCTGTTCTAGAAGCCTATAGTACCCTGTAAAGAGGACCCTGTTTATGGAACCTATAGTGGCCTTTACAGGGAACCTTATTACAGAACCCTGTAGTACCCTCGCACCCTACACTCTACACCCTTACCCTTCAAAAAGCCGTAGCTGTCTCGATGCCTCACCTCGCTTGCCGCGGCCACAGCAGCTGCATCTGATACACAGCCGAGGCAATCGGTCCTTAGTAACGGTTTAGGGTTTAGGGTTTAGGACACGGAAAAGAGACTAACGTAGGGTACCTTGGGATCCGAAAACCCTACCGCTTTAGGGGTTAGACCCTATAATCAAGGGGTCATAACCTACTATTTCGCAGGGTTTGGGGATAGAGGTAGAGTTTAGGGTTTTAAGGTGGACTTGAATATCACTCCAAGGGCTGCAGTGACATGGGATATGGTAAAGCCCGATCAAGCCAGACGACCACTTGTTGAAAAAAGGTTTAAGGTTTAGGGGCTTAGGGGGTAGGGGTTTAGGGGTTGAGGGGTTTGGGGCTTGGGGTCTTAGGGTTTAGGAGTCCTAATTCCGACATGCGTCGTTTCAGCAGAGACGAGGTCCATCCCCACAGCCTGCACCCCCGGGCCGCCACTGAAGTAGGAGATCGGGAGGAGGTGAGATGAGTTTCGGTGCAGGGCTTCGGGTATGGAGTTCGTTTCTTTCCCTGGGGAGCAAAACAGCCCAGTGTAGCTACCCCTAAGGGTCCATGTACTCAAATAGTACATACATTGGCCCCAAAGTACCTAAATAGGGACTACTTTAAGGCCAAAGTGTATACTATTTGGGTACATGGACCCTTAGGGTCCGGAGGCTGGCCCACTAAGCACCGCCACAGCGACAAATCGGACACCACTTACCCTAGACAATAAACCGCTCAACGAGCGTCTCGCCGTTTAGCTTTGTTTGGGAATTGGGATTTAGGGCCTTGGGTTCGGGATCTACGTTATGCTTTTATCTTGGTTGAGGCTGTACCTTCCAGGACCGAACTCTTCTTGTGCCAGCAGACATACATATGCATAGACAAAGACATATGCAATGCATATACGTGCATACAGACATATACATACTTAACTTAACCAGGAAGAAATAACTAGAACTGTAAGTGACTACTAAGCATTCGAAACTCTATGCTGGTTTCTAGGGGTTTGGAGAGATCTTCGTGCTCGCCAGGTGCTCAGCTGAAGCAGAAACCCCGCAAACCCTAAAACGCTGAACCAAAGCCGCGAAACTTGAATTCCAAAGCGGCGTAGGGCTTCCGGTTTAGTCTTTGGGGCTTAGGGTCTCTTGTATAGCGCCTACTTAGAGGTTCATGGGACTTAGTAAATGTGGCTATAAACAAGGTAACTATACTTATAATTGGTTATAACCCCAGTTAAGGTACTTATAACTGTATTTAGTAAGTCCCATGAGCCTCCAAGTGTGCCACGCCATAAAACCTTAAGCCCTGAACTGCACTCTGAACTCAAGAATCCTACACCCCAAAAGACTAGACCAAACCGCTCAACGCCCAAAACCTAAAAACCCATAGCCATAGCCTATAAACCTTGGCTGACTTCTGAACCCCTCCTAAAAGTTAAACTTTTAGCCTTCTTATTACAGTTCATATAGAAACCTAAAAAGTTAAAGTCTAAAGAGCCAACCAGAAGAACGCCAAGAAACCTCCACCCAAACCCCCCAACCCAGAGCCCCCTAAACCCCAAACTCTGAACCACTAAACCTCGAATCCCCGGACCCTAAAACCGATTCATAGGCTTAGGAGTTAAGGCACACCTAACCGTGTGTCCCAAATCCTTGTGAAAAGAGCCTACATCCTACATAAACCCCAGACCCTAAATCCCAAATCCTGAACAGCTCAACTCCCAAACCCTAAACCACTAAAACCCCCACCCCTAAACCCCTGAACCCCTAAGCCCTATCAACCCCAAACCTTAAACGCTGCTCTAAAAACTTATTATATCTTAAGCGACTGTGTCTTTCATGCAGAAAATTTTTGCAAAAGTGTAGGAGTTAGGGGTGCCGGGACTCTGAACCCTAATAGGGTTTGGGGTTTAGGGTCTGGTGATTAAGGTTTAGGGATTGTGTCGTTTATTTATCGGGTATGCATGGACACTCGGAAAAACCCCTAAACCCTAAACCCTAAACCCTAAACCCCAAAACCCTAAACCTTAAACCCTAAACCCCTAAACCCTAAATCCTAAACCCTAAACCCTGGCTCTGCCCCAGCGCCCTGGCCTTAATTCCACGCGATCGTAGTGTCCGGATCAATGCCGAGCCGAGATATCCAGAACTCCCTTTGGGGCTTCTGGTTTAGGGGTTTGGGGTTTAGGGTTTAGGGTTTAGGGTTTCCCATAGTAAGCGGCGCGCCTCGACCCAGAGGGTCGCGGGGCGGCGCGCCGAGCTGGACGCGACATCCCACCCCAAGACCACCCAGACATTGAATCTGTTAGGGTTTAGGGTTTTTCTTATGGGGTTTGGACGACGTACAACGTATTCCCTTAGCGTTGAAGTCTTGCTCATAAGCTTTCGTCGGGGGGCCGTTACCAGCGGTACTGAATGTTTGGTGGAGCGCAGGGCGCCGTCCGTACGGGCAGTTCCGGCGCCGTCCGTACGGGCAGTCGGAGCCGCCCGAACCGGCCGTCCGTACGGGCAGTGGGGTCCGCCGCCGTCCGTACGGGCAGGTGGCGGGCCTCTAAGGGTGTCCATCACTAAGAAGGCAAAGATAGGGGAGCACCGTCCGTACGGGCAGTGTGGGGACAGTGGGGAGTCTGCGGTCCACGCCGTGGCCGTGGTCTCCTTCATTAAGAAGGCAAAGATAAAGGAGCGCCGTCCGTACGGGCAATCGGAGCCGCCCGAACCGGCCGTCCGTACGGCCTCCTGCACGCGCCGCCGTCCGTACGGGCAGGCGGCTGCCAAAGTGGCCGTCCGTACGGACAGGCCTCTAAGGGTGTCCTTCACTAAGAAGGCAAAGATAGGGGAGCACCGTCCGTACAGGCAGTGTGGGGACAGCAGGGTCCAGTCTGCGGTCCAGTCTCGGGTTGTCTGAAATGGCAGCCCGCTTCGGCCGCCGTGGTCTCCTTCATTAAGAAGGCAAAGATAAAGGAGCGTCCGGAGTGGGCCCAGATTGGACCCCGGAGTCTTCCTTCATGAAAAAGACAAAGATAAGAAAGCGCCGATACGGGTGGCGGGTCCGTCTTCACTCCGAAGAGGAGTCCTCTTTCATGAAGAAGGCAAAGATAAGGAAGGGACGTTACAAGCGGCTGAGCTTCAACGACGGGAGTCCTCCTTCATTAAGAAGGCAAAGATAAGGTAGCTCCTTGTTGCAGGCAGTGGTTTCTGGAGTGGGCCCAGATTGGACGTAGGCGGTGTCCTTCATTAAGAAGGCAAAGATAGGGGAGCGCCGTCCGTACGGGCAGTGGGGGCCGCCCGAACCGGCCGTCCATACGGACAGTAGGGTCCTCCTTCATGAAGAAGGCAAAGATAAGGTATGGGCCCAAATTGGACGTAATGTGTTTCCTTCATTAAGAAGGCAAAGATAGGGGAGCGCCGTCCGCACGGCGCCGTCCGTACGGGCAGTGGGGGCCGCCCGTGGTCTCTTTCATTAAGAAAGCAAAGATAAGGGACTGCCGTCCGTACGCGCAGGGGGCCGCCCGAACCGGCCGTCCGTGCGGACAGTGGGGTCCTCCTTCATTAAAAAGGCAAAGATAGGAGGGCAGGGGGCCGCCCGAACCGGCCGTCCGTACGGACAGTGGGGTCCTCTTTCATTAAGAAGGCAAAGATAAGGTATGGGCCCAAATTGGAGGTAACGTGTTTCCTTCATTAAGAAGGCAAAGATAGGGGAGCGCCGTCCGCACGGCGCCGTCCGTACGGGCAGTGGGGGCCGCCCGAACCGGCCGTCCGCACGGCGCCGTCCGTACGGGCAGTGGGGGCCGCCCGAACCGGCCGTCCATACGGACAGTGGGGTCCCCTTCATGAAAAAGGCAAGGATAAGGTATGGGCCCAAATTGGACGTAAGGTGTCTTTTGGCGCCGTCCGTACGGGCAGTGGGGGCCGCCCGAACCGGCCGTCCGTACGGGCAGTGGTGGTCTCCTGTCCGTACAGGCAGCTGGGTCCAACTTCAAAACTTTACGGGCCGTTTAGGATCCCGACCCTAGGGTTTAGGGTATTAAAATATACTATTATTTATTTTTACGCTTGAAGCGTAATGCACCCTCCGAAGTGAACGAATGCGGGTACGGAGCACGAAGCTAACTCTTCGCGCTCAAGCTGCATGCAGCAAGCATCCGTTCTTGAAACGGATGCCGGTGCTCAGCGCACGTGCGCTGGTGATGCCATAGGCTCCTAGACGTCGCGACAGGCATCACCAGCTTTAGTTTAGGGTTTAGTTTAGGGTTTAAGGTTTAGGGTTTAGGGTTTAGGGTTTAAGGTTTAGGGTTTATGGTTCAGGGTTTAGGGCTCAGGCTTAGGCTACGCCTTCACGAAGATTCGATAGGAGTTGAAAAGCGTCGTAGAAGACTTTGCTGGCCTTTCATGAGCACTCAAATGGGCATTCTGTCACTTCGAGGACTGGTGTATCGCAAGCGGTTGCAGGGGCAAGTGGGCCACCGAACACGACCTTCAGCAAAATGAAGACGCAAGAGCAGCAACAGCAATCAGTCTAAACAGCCATGACAACACCCAAGGCATTGCACCCACCATGAAGATGTGGGGCTTCCGAAAAGAAGAGACCTGAGCAAAGTATCCTAAATAGTAGGATCCGATTATAAGGACCCCCACAATAAGGTACCCCTAAGTTTCGGAAACTCCCATGTCTTCTTGGGCCCAAAGATTCGTTGATAGCCAGCTCCTACCTGTCAATTCAAAGATCGTGGCTCAGGTGTCAAGGTTTAGGATCAAGGATTTCTTTTCCGAACTTAGACCCCTAGCCAAAAATGTAAGCTTAGCTGTCTCTGAGGGTTTGTAGTAACCAAAGATTAAAAATCATTTCTAAGTTCCCCTAAGATTTAGGGCTTCGGGAGTGAGGGTTTTGGATTTAGGGCACGCTGGTCTTGTATGGAGGATGGCACTTCGTGTGCTTTCAGTTGGTTCTGAACATGGGATGTCTATGCGTATATGGGAATTTCCGGAAATGGGGGACCCTAGAATAGTACCCTAACTAGAAGGATCCTTATTATGAGGACCTCAAAATAAGGTACCCCTAATTTTCGGAAACTCCCATATGCGTATGTATGCATGCAGACAACCATGCATGCATGCACGCATGCATGGATGAATGTATGCATGCGTGCATCAGTGTATTGGTGTACCGTTGGATGTGGGAATGTGGTCGTACTTAACTGCTCCCGTAGAACACGTACAGCACCCTTACCGAACCACTCATAAGTCTGCAACGAAGCCTCATCGAGCCTTAGGGATCCTTAGGGGTGTAGGTGGGAGGGGTGTAGGGGACTATATTTCCTTAAATCGGCCTTATTAGTCCTTATTATGGGCCTTAAGGCCCCCTACCCCCCCTCCCCCTACACCCCTAAGGATCCCTATGATTATAAGTCTGCAACGAAGCCTCATCGAGCCTTACAGAGCCCCTAGAACTTTATGAAAACTGTCAAAGCCACATAGTGGTGTTTGACGGTTTAGGGTTTAGGGTTATTTTGGTGCTATACAAATCAGAAAGAAAACCTTCTACGACTCCTTTGTGAAGATCGTTTAGAACTCGTTTGAAAACTTCAACCACCCTTAATAAGGATCCCCTGCATTTCGCAGAAGCATTCTAGAACCCAAAAGCCGCATAAGAGCCCTGCGAGAATCTTTATACCATAGAACCGATTGGAAAACCTTGAAGAATCCAAAGAGTTCATAGATAGTACCATTACGCATGGTTTGTACCTATTCCATAATGGCAGTATACATGGACCCTCCAAGGCGCGCGCTATCGTGCCCTAATCCCGAAACTGACCCTAAACCTCAAACCCTAAGACCCAAACTTGACAACCCTAAGCCCCCAAGAGCCTGAAAGCCTAAACCACCAAAGAGCAAAAACCGTAAACCCAATAACCCAAACCCCTAAAGCAGAAAACGCAAAGGCACCGGTGACGAGAATCGGGGCCGATGTCTGCAAGGTCGGCGCAATCTGAGGGAACATCAGGGGGCTCTCTGAATTGAGCCTTTAGGGGCGTAGGGGCCAGGGATTCAAGGGTCTCGTTAGGGTTTAGGGGTTTAGGGCTTGGGGTTTAGGGTTTAGAGTTTAGGGGTTTATGGGGCTTAGGGTTTAGGTGCTTAGGGTTTTAGGGTTTAGGGTCTAGGCTTGGGGTTTTAGGGTTTCTAGGACCGGGATTTAGGGTTTAGGGCTGTAGGGTTTGGGGGTTTTTGGATTTCTTACGGCATTAAACCCTAAACCCAACCCCCGTCACGACTCATCACGGTCACTGCGCTTGCGTTTGCTCAAGGCAGTTTTCGACAACAGAGCTGAGAACTGGACGAGGTTCTGGGCATGTGAAATGCTCTTCTTCATCTGATCAGCGTCGGCAGCCGTGAGACCAAGGGCATTCACGGCGCTGTCAACTGTAGCGTTCACTGTGCGCAGATTGTTCGCCATCTTTGCCACTTTGAACGAGGCCTGTCTCCCCTTCTCCTTGGTGGTAAGCCAGGCGGCGGGACGTGAGAACAGTTCTTCTTCCCTGAAGTGGCAAGTGCCATACACTTCGAGAGCTTCTTTTTGATTTATCTTCCGGCATGCATTCTGCGTAATGCGGCATGAAGATCAAGGTCTTGGGATTCTTGGGCTCCACATGGAGCCTTAGCCTGAGGCTCCTCTGTTTGGAGGTTCATAAGCCTTTTCTTAAGTGTTATAATTAAGGCAACTACACTTCCATGTACTTATAATCTCAACTAGGTTACTTATAACTGTACTTGCTAAGTCCCATGAACCTCCAAGTATGGGTGTCGAGGATGAAGTTTTACATGATTTTTCGGGCTTAGATGTTAAGGTTGAGGGTTTTTAGGGGTCAGGGTTTTGTGGGGGCCTCCTTCCTGGATAGATCTGGGAGTTTCCAAAAATAAGGGATGCTAGTATAGTGCTCTAAGTAATAGGATCCTTATTATACTTGGAGGCCCTGTTGACTTAGTAAGTCTACTTAGTATCCCCTAGAAACCCCATTATAATCCCCATAACCCACCTTACTAACCCTACTTACTAAGTCAAAAGGGCCTCCAAGTAAGGACCCCAAAATAAGGTACTCCGGTACTCCTAATTTTCAGAAACTCCCATCTCGTTGCCAGGGGTTTCATGAGGCTTTTCGATGGTTTTAGAACGAAGGTCTGATAGGGCATTTTGTTTGGATAAAAAGCCCAGAGGGTCCAAGTACCCAAATAGTAGGGTTTTAGGTCCCAAAATCCATACTCTGAATGGTTTTGGGACCTTGAAACCCTACTATTTGGGTACTTGGACCCTTAGGGAAGAGCTTCTCCAAATTAGGGTGCCTATTGGACTACTTGCTACAAGAGCAACAACCTCTCTGGGTATCCGAGAAAAAGTGAATAAACGGCCATTGATGACATCTACAGCGGCTTGAGCAATCACAACAGAGTTTCGGGGTAGATTAGAATGGGAATGATGCAGGAACCATAGCTGCGAGTGGCCGCTCATTGAGCAGACTTGCACAGAGGAAGCTCTCCACGTTTGCTTGCAGGGTCTTCAGTGTCAACCAACATCGACTATGAGCTCCTACGACTTGCACGGGAACGGTCTGCTTTAGTTATGGACTCTACCAGTAGAATACTGGAAAAGCCTCTGCCAAGGCGGCACATGGCTGAAAAACCGGACGTGAATAACACAAGTTCGCAGACGAAAACTCCCTGAATGGTTACGAGCAAGATTGCTGCACAGCTAAAACATACAAGGCCCCCAAGACATGGCCTCGTCAAGAGTGCCGTCGGCATCCAGTCGTTTCAGCCTAAGTTCGGAGGAGAGCGCACTCCGTGTCTACCTAGAAATGCACCAGGAACCCATACCCAGAGGGCCCTTATATGCTAGAAGACAATCAACATCATGCAATAGTGTCAGTGTACGTCGTCCCTCTGGGTTACCACTTTAAGGAGCTCCCCAGAGACTCCAAGATCGCTTAATTCAAGAATATTCCTTTAAATCACATTGAGGACCCAATTAAACAAACTTACGACATTTTCCTCAATGCTTAATTAAAGAATTTTCCTAAAATCACATTGAGAGCCCTATTAAAGCTTAAGGTGTTTTCCTTAATGAAGGGCTATTAAAGCCTCTGGGTCCACAGTGCAGCCCCGAGGCGTTGTTTCGATGCAGCTACGCTTGGCCTCTTCCCAAGATCGTAGAGCCGTCTCATCCTCGCCCAGCAAGAAGTACCTGGAAGCAGAATCACTTACAGTAGAAGCCCAAAAGTTGGAAACCCCGTAGCCTCAGTCCTGAAGAGTAATGTGTAGGGAATTTCAGCACTATTTGGCCTTAACCCGGTTTCCAACTTTACGGGGTTTACTGTAGGGGCTGAGTACCTTAGCCAAGAAAAGCTTAACCTTTCAAACTATGGTAGGAGTCAATAAACCCCCAAAAGGTTAAAGGATGCCTACTCAGCTACTAAGATCACCAGTTTCGGGTTTGTTCTGGTCCTTTTTGGTTCGGCCAAGGGTTCCTTAGGGGTGTTTCAAAGGTGTCTGCAATATTGCAGCCTGATGTACACGAGTGCTTGGGGGGCTTACTATAAGAAATCCGGTAAGGATTCCGTATAACAGGAGGGTTTCTCTTCCTCGCTACGGGGTACTGTATTTGTAGGTCAAACTGTAACGCTAAACCCAACATGGTTCTGCTTGCATCCTTAAATCCAAAATCCCAAACTCTCAAGGAAAAAAAGGCACCCTGTTACAGAATTATCGGGACCCTATTATGTGTAGAAACACATTGCCCATGTATGATTCGTGCGCCACTGTGATGCTGATGATGCTTTGGGGAACGTGATGGCGCATTTTGGGCAACTCTTTCAGTGCGTCCTTATTGTGGTTTTGGGATTTGGAGGCCTAATTCCATAATCGTAACATAGATGGACCCTCTTGGAACTGGGGCTTTGGTCAGAAACCCACATCACACTGTACGCTAAGACCCTGGGTTCTTCGTAGAAGTTCATGGGACTTGGCGAGTACGGATTATGACTGAATACACAGAGGGTCCATATGTATTACAATCATGGAATTAGGTCCCAAAAGACCATCCCTATTGTGGTGTCGGGAGCCTAATTCCATAATGGTAGTATATATGGGCCCTCTTGGAATACAAGTATAGTTATGTCTTAACCCTGGATACTGCGGGACTACGCCGACCACGCAATAAGTGGGGGCCCAGGCGGGTTGTGTCTCGCTTTCAAACCGAAGCCTTCATGAATAAAATCGAGCATACAGGCCCGGTCGATGGGACTGCTGGAAAGTTCAGTTTCGGGTTTAGGCTTCAGAAACTGTTGCTTGGGGTTCAGGGGTTTGGGGCTTAGGGTTGAAAGTCCCCTAAACCCAAAACCCGAAACCGTGAAGCCCCATGTTCAGGCAGGATACTTGACCGGAGTTCCGACCACCACATCGAACTCTGCAGCTTTCTCTGAGGGGCCCATGGCGCTCCGGTTGAGTCGAGAAGTTCTTACTAAGCCCTGGGATTCGGCTTCAAGGTTTAGGGTTCATATATGGTGTACGGCTTAGGGTTTAGGGTTAAGGGCTGGCTTTAAATTTTCAGCTGCGGGCTGTGAGCCTAGGGAGCTGAGAGAGCAGGGTTTGGCGTTTAGGGCTGAGTGTTTTCAAGAAAGATTACTAGTGCTCTATACCGAGGGGCGTAGGGATGCTTGGATTTTGGCCAAGGCGGAATCTATGACCAAGGGATTCAGATAAGGGCTGCGAGGTTCTGTAAGCAAACACTTGGGACTTCAAATAAGGTACCCCAGATTTTCGGAAACTCCTATTTAGGCAAGAAGGGCCCTTGGTTCTAGCTTTGGGGTTTTGGGGGTTCAGCGGTACAGCGCTAAGGGTTTAGGGTAAACGGGTTCTATAACCAAAGGTTGACACCAGGGGTCCAAGTCCCGCATATCTCATATGTATTATTCGGTCCCCGAAAGCCGTATGTTCCTACTGGTATTATCGGCTATCTATGGGCCCTGGGCGCAACAAACATTTATTGCATATGGGTCTTTAAAACGTTGCGGGCTCTGTTCGGCGGTTGCTGTTGGAGCCAAGCGTAAGCCATGGCTTCATGATAATAGCAGGAGAACAACAGGACGAAACATCCAAACACCGAACACGTAAAGCCTACCCCAGACACTAAGAAGCGACGTGCAACACAGGCATTCAAACAGTTGAAGCTAAACAACCCAGAACCTGATAGACTCTGAACCCTACCGTAAGAATTGAACCCTAAATCCCAACACCAAAGCCCTAAACCCTCTTCGCGGCTTGTGGGTTTGGGGACTTTTGCTACAAGCACATGGGCTAAACTATTATAAATCCTAAACCGACCCCTCCCCCCCCAACTACCACAAATTGATACCTGCACTACCCACCTGTTTTGGACTGACGTACAGTAGAAGCCTTGACGTGGGAAACCCAATAGCCTCAATCCGTAAGAGTAATGTATAGTGAATCCCAGCACTATTTGGCCTTAATCCGGTTTCCAAGATTATGGGTTTTTTAAGAGCGCTCAAGACTGAACTAAATCCACCGAAGCTCGGGATCAACGCACCGTCCCTTAACCCCAAACCGTGCAGGCCCTCTTAACATAACTCTATCTTGAACAGCAGACAAGTCGAAAGGAATCCTAGCACTAATCGCCCTCACTACATCAGAGTGTAGGTGTCGGATGTCAAGTATAAACCTCAGAAAACCGAAACTTAACTCCCCTACTAAACCCAGACCCTAAACCCTACCTGAAACCTCACAAAACCTATCTTGCTGGGGTTGCTTATCTTGACTTCTTTATAAGGATCCTTAACAAACTCGGCTGAGGGTAAAACCCTAAGCCCTAAACCCCTAAACCCATAAAACCTCACCCCAGACCCCGAAAGCCCAAACCTAAACCTTGAAAGACCTGCTACGGTTGATGATGTAAATCCTGCATTAGCCATAATAAGAAACATACCATAATTCCCAGAGTCTGGGGTCCTCAAGGTAATGCAGGATTTAGATCATCAACCTAAACCCTAAAAACCTATAGATGTCTTAAAGGACCCCCTTAAAGGTACCTCTATAGAGCCCTTGAGAGGAACCCTAGGATCTATATCATCAACCGTAGTATATTCGCTGCACTGCAAATGACGGCCTCGTCAGCTGGAGCGCTCCCAAGCGCCGCCTTTTGGAGCTTCTAGGGTTTAGGGTTTAGAGTTTAGGGTTTTAGGGCTTAGGGGTAAGGGTTAAGGGGTTTAGGGGTTAGGGGTTAGGGTTCAGGGTTCAGGGTTTAGGGATTAGGGTTCAAGGTTTAAGGGCTTCGGGTTTAGGGTTTAGGGGTTGGGGTTTAGGGTTCAGGGTTTAGGGCTTAGAGTTTAGGGATTTAGGGTTTAGGGTTTAGGAGCCTCGAACCTCGAGCCTATAGACCCTGTAAACCCCAATACAAGCCCCATTATAGGAATAACAAGGGCTCCCTTGTTGATATTGAGTAACTTAGGAACCGAGGACGACAAAATGGGAACAAGGGTGGTACTGGGCACCCTAGTAGATTAGCCCCTCAGGCCCCATGTACCATATAGTATACACTTGGGCCTTAAAGTACCTAAAAAGGGATCCCTTTAAGGCTTAAGAATCTACTATAAGGGTACCATGGACGCTTGTACCCTAAACCCTATAATGAGAACCCTTTAAAAGAACCCTTTAAGGACCCCTTTAAAGGAACGCCTTAAAGGAACCCTATGAAGGCGCATGGAGCCTTTGGGAGCTAAGCCAGAACCTAAGCCTAAACCCTAAATCCTAACCCCTAAACCCATGAACCCCTAAACCCTAAACCCCTAAACCCCTATAGATCCCTTTAAAGGAACCCCTACCGAACCCTTTAAAGGAACCCTAAAGACCCCTAAATCCTAAATCCTAAATCCTACTTGGAGGCCCTGTTGACTTAGTAAGTCTACTTAGTATCCCCTAGAAACCCCATTATAATCCCCATAACCCACCTTACTAACCCTACTTACTAAGTCAAAAGGGCCTCCAAGTAAACCCTAAACCCCTAAACCCCTATAGATCCCTTTAAAGGAACCCCTACCGAACCCTTTAAAGGACCCCTAAAGACCCCTAAATCCTAAATCCTACTTGGAGGCCCTGTTGACTTAGTAAGTCTACTTAGTATCCCCTAGAAACCCCATTATAATCCCCATAACCCACCTTACTAACCCTACTTGCTAAAGTCAAAAGGGCCTCCAAGTAAAGCTCTAAAACCCTAAACCCTAAACCCTAAACCCTAAATCCTAAAGCTCTAAAACCCAAGAAAAAAGGCCTCGAGGCAGCGCTTCGAGGCTTGGACCTCGGCACTTGGGGGGGTTTGGGGGTGTTAGGGTTCCAATAAAAGGATCTATAGAGCTTCCTAGGCCCCCTTCTTTAAGGGATCTGTAGGGGATCTTAGGGTTCCTTTAAAAGGATCTATAGGGCTTCCTTTAAGGGGGTTTAGGGGTTTGGGGGTTTGGGGTTTCGGGCTCAGGGTTCCTTTAAAAGGATCTACAGCGCTTCCTTTAAGGGGTTTAGGGGTTTGGGGTTTCGGGTTTATGTTTTCGGGTTTAGGGTCTAATGGAGCGCTTGTGGTCCTTGTTTCAATAGTGGGTATTGGGGGGCCGGGGGTGGGGTGTAATAGAGGGTGCGGTGTTTGTTGTTGCCCGACATGGGGGTTTAGGATTTAGGTTTCGGGTTTAGTTTGGGGTGTCGCGTTTAAAACTTAGGGTTTGGGGTTTAGGGACACCCGGTGGACGTGTGGGGTTTGCAAGGGTTGCCCTTTCAGCTTTTCAGGTCCACGAAGCGGCTGGAAGGCATTTCCACAGCGTCCAGGACAATCATATTTAGCGAGGATGTCTTAAAGTTGGACGCCCCGTTTTGCGGTCCTCCAAGTCGGGATCTTGTTAAACGCGCTATCCCGCATTCTATGAAAGTCATTCGCGTTAGTACGGTCACGTAGGGTTTGGATAGTTTCGACATGAACAACTCCAACCTACCTCTTCCGTAGACGAGCGGATCCACAAGAGTTCCCCAGGCTCAGTGAAGGGTCTTGGATTTCATGATCCTTGATGTCCATGAACTTACACACACACACACACACGTACCAAAGCTCGAAGCTGCAATCATACTCAGTGCTTGCTTTCAAGGCCATGAAACACCAGACGACCTACACCCTATCAATCCTAAAACAAGTCTATGCCGCAGATCCTCAGCTCCAAAATCCTGCCACCCCAAAGCGGAAACCTGACCCGGAACGGCGAGGATTCCTTACTTTCCTGGTTAGTTTAAGATTATAGTGAACCCCGGAATAGGGTTTAGGGTTTAGGGTTTAGGGTTAACACCGGAAAGCTGGAATTAGGATTCTTTTACTGCAGGGGGCATCAGGATAATGATGTTCCAACTTCTTGGCTTGTGAATCCTAAAAACTACTACCTGCGGCATGGTCAACCAGAACTATGTCGTACTTCACCCTGAACAATTGAGCCCTGAACAAGCGCTACTATACCCTCTTCCGAGGTAACCTCTTTAGATGTTTAAACGGCCCGGCTTCTGCTACACATGGGGCTTTGAGTCATGCAGTAGATAGTAGGTTTTAGGATCAGTGCACCTATGGAGCTACCATGTACTATGATGCCTTATTCCGACTTCCATATTAATTACCAGTAGGAGCTGCAAGCAATCAACATCTACGAGGGTGTCGGGGTTTTAGGGGTTTAGGGTCTTAAGTGGGGTTTAGGGTCTAGGGTTGAGGGACGAAAACCGGTATCGCACCCTGCAAAGCCCCAATCACACCCAACAGCCCAGAGACTCCAATATGCCTTAACTGAGGAACATACCCTTAAAAAAAAAGTAGGATCCCTTCTATGATTTAAGGACTATTCCTCAATCAAGGGATATTGGAGTCCCGAAACCCTAAACCCTATAGATCCCTTATAGACTCTCTTCTTCAACAACCGGGCCCCCAAAAGTTCTAACTTTCGAAGATGGAGCTGATATATCAGGCCAAAAAGTTTACAGTTCCCCGAATCACTATCTAAGTAGATCCCTTAACGGAACCCCAGGATCCCTGATATGATTTAAGGAACAGCTGTGCCCAGGGCGTTGCTGTCACGCACAGAGCCTCCATCCGCCTCCCAGTCGAAAAGATCGGTTTGGGTTTTGTCTTTGGGTTTGGGTTTGGGGGTTACACCTTGGGATCCAAAAACCTACCGTTTTTTGGGTCAAACCCTCTAATTAAGGGGTCATAACCTACGATTTGTAGGGTTTGGGGATACAGGTAGGGTTTAGGGATTACGGTTCAGGGCATGGGGTTTGGGGTGTATATAGGGTTTTGGGTTTTGTCTTTGGGTTTGGGGTTTAGGGTTTACGGTTTGGGGCTTGGGGTGTAGGGTTTGGGGTTTAGGGTTTGGGGCTTGGGGTGTAGGGTTTGGGGTTTACGGTTTGGGGCTTAGGGTTTACGGTTTGGGGTTTGGGGTGTAGGGTTTGGGGTTTAGGGTTTGGGGTTTAGGGTTTACGGTCGGCTGGGTTTTGTCCTTGGGTTTAGGGTTTCGACTTTGGGGTTTGGGGCCTTTTTTGGTCTGCGGTGAGCACGGTTACAGTACCGGCAATGGTGGACTGGACTGAAGAGCTACTCCGACGCCTAAGGGTCCAGTACCCAAACAGGGTTCCTTTAAGGGTTCCTACAAGGGTTCCCATAAGGGTTCCTATAAGGGTTTGGGTTTAGGGTTTAAGGGTCCATGTACCCAAATAGTAATACACTTTTGCCTTAAAATATTCCCTATATAGGTACTTTGGGGCCAAAGTTCATGCTATTTGAGCACATTGTCCCTCAAACTTCGTTTGGCAAAACCTGCTTTGACAGTTTCCGCGAGGTTTGCCAGTTTGCGTCATGCCCAGAGCTGAAGCGGATGTACCATGTCATCCCGGGACAAAGGTTTAGGGCTTTAGATCAATGAATACCTGTTGCTCCAATTACCGCCTATTTTGTGGGTCTTACCCATTACCCTGGAGATCGAAATAGCCCAAAAGCCTTGTATAGTATGGTCTTTGGGCCCAAAAGCCTCAATATATGAGTCCTTAGATCCCTAGGCTTAGCTAGTTAAGGGTCCATAAGCTACCGCTTGGGAGGGCTTTGGCCTGGGTCACAGGCATACCTTACAGTAGAAGCCAGAAAGTTGGAACATGGAATTAGGAGGATCAGTGCTAGGATCCCTTATACTTGACCTTAAGGGCATGAGGAGTCTAATGTTCCAACTTTCTGGCTTCTACTGTAGATGAGAGTCTGGATGTTTTTGTACCAAGCCAGGCAGGCACAGCCCCTGCGGCACCCATAGAACCATGTACAGAACCCTGATAAAGGCCCGAAAAAACCACAACCAACAGAACCAAATAACTTCGCGCCCGCAGCTAAAGAACGCCCTGGGCTTGCAGAGCTCGGACAGACTGCTCGCTGAGGTGTGGCATAAGGGCCGCGCTCGCCTCGTCAGGGGACCGGCCTCCAAGACCTTCAAGGAGTCTAACCAGGGTTTCGCGGTGTGCGGCACACGTTAAAGGACCGCGTGAACGCTGTTTTCCAGGGCCACGACCGCGACCGTCCACATAGGTAGCGATGCCACAGTCGCGCGGCCGCGGGTCGCCCGGGAGAAGCTTCACCCAGGCTCGGCGCCTGCCCGCCTCCAGGACAACGCAGTTGGCACCGCGCTGAGCAGCAAGGGCCAGCGCGAATGTCACGAATGGAGTGTCCAGAGCCACCGAAGACGTCAACTGGAAGAGGTCGTGCTGGGGCACATACCAAGGCAGCAGAACAAGCAAACTCAAGCACCCCCTGCCCCCCTAAACCCCGAACCCTCAAATCTTACAACAAACCCCGCAAAACCCTGTACACCCTGATAATACCTCGATAAACTTGTGCAGTTCCGGAGGTTTTGGGAATCTCCGAACTCCTGAACTCCGAAACCACTAAAACCCCGATTATGGAGCGCATCTGAGCCCAGTAAGGGCTTTGGGTTTCGGGTTTAGGAGATGGGCTTGCTGTATTCAGATAACCCTAAGCCTGCCCCAAAACCCTAATGCACAGCCAGATCCAGGACACCTCAAGTGCCCTTTAAAGGGCTCTGAAATTTCTCATTAAGAAGTAATTTGGGGCTACAATAAAGGGTAGTTGAGGGGGTCTAGGAACCCTGAGGAAAACCCTTGCAAAAACACTGTAGACCCTATATATAGACAACACCAAACAGAAAAGCTGTAAACCTTGGGAGTCATGGCGAATCTGCCAGGCTGGGCTCAAGGCAGCATACGAGAAATTGCGGAAGGCGCTGACGATGTGGCCTTCAATGAGAATTTTATGACCCTTGAGAATTTAATAATGAGGGTTCCTGAAAAGGTTTTGTAAGGTGTTTGGGGTTTGAGGCTTCGTCGGGTGTTTAGATTTTTGACGATTTTGAGATAGAGTGTCCAGAACAGGGATTCAAGTATCGAAAACACCACTTCACTACACTTCCGCAGACCCTGCACCCTAAACCTGAATGCTAAAGACGAGAACTCTAAACCCCAAGCGCAATGCCCTCGAACCTACATGCTAGCCTTGTTTTATCCCCAATCTTCTCCCCAACCTTAACGTACCGAAATCTGCTGTTGCGCAGGGTCCCTTTTAATGCTTACTAATGTCTGTCTGTTGCGACGTTCCAAAAAAAGGTAGCAGGTAGATCATTGATGTAGACCCCAATTGAAAGCCTTTATGAAAGAAGCGTATAAACCCTGGTAAAACCTAGAAATCCTAAACCATTGAGTCCGATAGAACTACTAATCACTGTCCCATTATTGCTAGAGTAAATAAAATAGAACCCCAAGCCCTAGTCTAGAAATCCCAGCAGTCACGCTAGACTTTTGGATTCCGGCACAATGAAAACCTTAAAGGGATCGCCCTAGGACTAGACCTTTGAGTCCTCTTTATACCACAATGTGATATAACAACCTTCTTCGAGTTTTACACTTAAGGACACATCGTCGCTAGGTTCTTCCTCAGTGCGCCATAACAACAAGAGTACCCGTTTACCGAACTATCTACACCGTTCATTGTCAGTAAGATAGATCTGGCCAGTACATTATGTGCATGGGCGCCACCTCGAGGTCCACGATCTAGCAGAAGTCGAACAAACCCTACTAAGTAGAAGAACAATCTTGGGGCATAGTGTACTGTATATTTATATATGTATATATACATGTGTGTATATATATACATATAATACACACATGTATGTGTTGCAGTGCACACTTCTGGTTATAAAAAAGAAATGCTACGGAATAGTATACAATGTTACTAACCAAATGCTCAAGCTTTTTTTTGTTAGAGTCTTATAATGCCGACTACAGTATCCCTGATATAGTCCTTTACAGGAATCTGACTACCCCAGTAAGCCACACAATTGAAAGGTTGAACTTTCCGAGTCCTACCAAACTAGAAGAACCCAAAATGTCTAAAGGCTAGGCATTGGGGATCTAAGTTAAGCAAGGAATGGAAACTAAATCATATAAGGGAACCTGCTATTTAAGGCATATTCCGTAATTAATGATATTGGAGTCTCTGTGAACTTACAGGAACCCATGCAGAAACCCTACTTATAGGAGTCCGGCCTGGCTTCATGACCAGCGCACGCAAATCCGCCCAACTTGCCCGCACCAGGCCCGCAGGTTCCACCTGCAGTCATACGGACCCTTAGGGGGTGGACCCTTGCGGTTTAGGGTTTAGGGTAGGGGGAGGGGGGCTAGGGGGCCCAAGACCTGTAATAAGGAATTAATAAGGCTTATTGAAGATAGTCCCCTACCCCCCCTCCCCCTTAAGGGTCCCTATGATGCAGCAGGGCTCTTATTAGAGGTTCCTGGGACCCAGTATAAGGTTTAGGGGTTAGGGTTTAGGTTTAGGGTTTAGGGTTTTCGGGTGTAGGGCTTGGGGTTTTGGAGTTTAGGGTGGGGCTCTAAGTTACTAAGTGAGGTAACTATACGTTTAACTACTTACTTCTAGTATGTAATACCCCCAAGTCAAGTCCTTATCACTGTACTTACTGTAGGTCTCATGGACCTCCAAGTTACGCGGAGCTACCTGTGCATACGGACAAAATTGTCTTTAGTCTTTGGGAGTAGACCAGTAGACCGTACCTGTGGCCCCAAACCCTACAAAATAGTAGGTTATGACCCCTTAATTAGAGGGTAGAACCCTTAAAACGGTAGGGTTTCGGATCCCCAGGTATAGGTAAGGAGTCATCACGTACAATGCTGTAGGATGCTGTAGGGCTGTACAAAGCTTGGCTTCTGATTGCGTTTAGGGGTTTTGCAATCTTCATGAGTTTTGCAGTTTTGTGGCTTTTATAGAGTTGGATTGAAAGGACATTCATACACTTTATAAAGCTATGTAGAACTGCCGTTTGGAGGCCAGTTGGCGATCTTACAAGATTGTATATCCCGGGATCTGACGACGTAAACTGAGAAACCACGCCTCAGATCCGCCACACGCGTGTTCCACGGCACAAACCGCCCGTTCGCCGGGGCGACTCTGCTGTTGTGGCGAAGGCCCAGGTGTTGCGACTCAGACGACGCAGGTGACGCCGCAGCCGACACCGCTAGCATGTCCGTGTCCTCAAGTGGATCCTCCTCAACTTCGGAAATGGTGCCGTCCGGAAGTCGAATAGGAGTCTCAAACCCAAACTGTCTGCAGCGCCAGGCATACTAATGTCTACCACTTACTTACTTAATTACACATGAGCATGAACCTGTCCTGGAAGGCCCACAGCAGGCAGTCGCAGGGGTTCCCGAGGGTCGCATTCAAGCGTGCAGATCGCAGCATGCCATGCCATCGCCGATGAGGTTTACAAAGTTGGGCGTGTACGGGCATTTAGTTGTTTTATGAAGGCTTGACATAGCAACGTAGGCTTCTGAATGCCAGCGATTATGAGAGGCTTCATAGAGTTGGATTTTTTACAAGCATTTAGCGGTCATGCAATGTATGGTTGAATAGAACCCAGAGGGTCCAAGTACCCAAATAGTAGGGTCTTAGGTCCCAAAATCCATACTCTGAATGGTTTTTGGACCTTAAAACCCATAAAACCCTAGTATTTGGGTACTTGGACCCTTAGGGGAACTTTGAAGCGGTTCACTGGCGTTTTTTAAGCTTTGTCGCTAGAGGGCGAATCGTGTGCCTTCAAGTCTTCTTCACTTGTAACCCATGCCTATGATCCCTCTTTAATTATTGGAAGTAGATCTTCAGCCATATTCATACTAAAGATCCCTGAGCTAAGGTATATACTACACGTACACCACAGCAAGAATCCCTCGTGCATTGAGGTGACTATACGTAACACATCCAAGTTCTAAGGACCATTTGCTGACCAACGATCGGTTTAGGGTTGACTCTGCTTTGTCGGACGAAGTGTTCCTGAGGTGCCTTAGTTTCCCAAAGGCTCCATGTACCCATATAGTAGGTACTTCGGCCTTAAAGTAGCCATAGAGGGACCCCTTTAAGGCCTAAGTACCTACTATATGGGTACATGGAGCTCTAGGGTTTGGAACCTACATGGTTTTGCGGGTTCGGCGTTCGGGTCGAGGCTCCAGGGCTGTTCAGAGCCACACCGGCAAGATGAATTCTGAGAAAGGAGCCACGGTTTAGGGTTTAGGGTTTAGGGTTTAGGGTTTAGGGTTTAGGGTTTAGGGCAGGAACCATGTAATTAGAGGCCACGTCTACAGAATCACTACGGCCAGCATAAGAACCCGAGTAAACCCAGGTAGTTGCTGCGATACTCTCAACCTAATACTACTCTGCTAGACCGTAGTACAAGGCCCACACAATCCTAAACCCTAAATCGTTAACCTGCAGGCGATAACCCTTTAACATGCCTGCCCCCAACCAGAAGAACATTCCCAAAGACTGCTGAACATTAATAGTATGCGCGTCAGGTACTGTCCGGAATCCAGTTCCAAGTGTCTGCGGCAACCTTACTCCTTGTATCTTATGATGAAGGCCTGGGTACATTCAGGTGCTTGCTGATAGTAACCTGTGACTGAGATTCCTCAAGGCAGTGTTTGATTGCTGTAAGTAAGTACTTACAAGTTTATAGTCTTAGAGTGCATTCACAGTCTTCTTCCTGCAACTCTACACGCCCTAAGCCCTAAACCCTATACCCTTAACCCTAAGCCCACAACCCTAAACCTTAAAACTCTAAAACCCTAAACCCTACACACCTTAAACCCCTATCAACCCTAAACCCTCCTAAATAATTACCCTAAACCCTAATACACCCTATCACGGCTCGCCTTCACAGCGGAGTCCCCGGGCCCGGAGATCATGCACAGAGCCTTGCAGTGTGAGTCCCGTCGACAACCCCAGAGGTTGGGAATTTAGGATTTCTAGGGGTTTAAGGTGTGTAGGGCTTAGGGGTTTAGGGTTTTAGGGTTTAGGGGTTTACGGGTTTAGGGGCTTAGGGTTTAGCTGTGGCCCCAAACACTACAAAATAGTAGGTTATGACACCCCTTAATTAGAGGGTCGAACCCTTAAACCGGCAGGGTTTTCGGATCCTAAGGTAGGGTTTCGGGCAGTTTAGGGTTTTACCTGTAGGCTCATACCCTACCCCTTTTCTAAGTTACCTACTTTTTCATATAACAAACCCTAACTAAAGAACTAGGTATCGTAAAACAAGGGGTAGGGTCTGAGCCTCTAGGTGGGGTTTAGGCTCGAAGCTTTGAAGGCCTGGTAGGGTGTTAAAAAAATTCTATTAGGTTCATCTTTCAGTTTCCATGAAAGTTCGTTCGCAGGGATTCTTTTAGGTCACAACAAATCCTATACGTCTTGAAGATGACGGGCTCAGGTTTCGAGTTCCGTGTGCCCTACTTGTATGGTGCTCATAGGGGTGTAAGATTCAGGGTTTAGGTCCGTCCTACATCATAATCACAGACCATGACATTGGGATAATCCCAGAGCTCTCTATATAAGTGTAAAATAAAAGAGCACGGATATCCGACCCAAAAGCTTACATTTGGGTCGCATCTTGAAATTGCCACTTGAACTAGAACCCACGAAAAAACAGGCTACGAGCGACACGAAGCCAACACAGGCGAGAACCCTCAATTGCATGCAGACGAGGACAGTAACCCTCTACATCCTAAGGCATCCTGTCCTACTTGAAGGTTCGTGAGACTGAGTAACTAGGTTCAACAACTGAGGTAACTTTGAAACCCCGGTTGAGGTACTTATAAACTACTAAGTCCCATGAGCCGCCAAGTAGAACCCTTGAAACAACCTATTGAGAACGACCTACATCCGGAAGCATAAACCAGTATTCAGGAGCCATAAAAAGTCTGGGAATCAATGGTGTAACGCTCATCGCTGGTACCTGTACCTGGCGTGTAGTCAGAAACGTCGGCAGCATACACCAGAGAGCCCAATACCCCTTAATTATGTAATATACCTTGAATTATAACGGGCTTCATACTATGATTTAAGCTATGTTCCTTAATTAAAGGATTTTGGGCGCTCTCCCGCAGGCTACGCGCGGGTAAGCCCTAATCATTCCTCTCAGCCCTACAGACCCTAAACCCTACATCTCTATAAACACCGAAAAGCCCCAACTAAGATCCCTATAAACCCTAAACCCTACATCCCTACACAACCCCAAACCCTAAATCCCTATACAACCCCAAGCCTAAAAGGAACCCTTAAGGATGCATTTAAAGGCCCCTATGAGACCCTAAACCCTATAAACTCTGAACCCTAAACCCCTAAACCCTAAATCACTAAACCCTATAAACCCTTAATCCCTATAATCTCTAAACCTGAAACCCTATAAACCCTGAACATAATCCCTAAACCCTGTGAAACCCTGACCCTAAATCCCAGAACTCGGCTTCCCGGCGGCGGCCAAAGAGCCAGAGAGGGAGGTCGACGCCTCGCTTTACTCTAACTACTCTTTAGGGTTTGGGGTTTATGGGGGTTCTAGGTTCTAGTATAATGGGTCTAACTACTCCTCTTTAGGGTTTTGGGGTTTATAGGGGTTTTAGGTTCTAGTATAATGAGTCTGCCGGCCGCACTAGCCCCCTTCTTGATATTCCTGTAGCCTCATATCCCGGGCCTTCCGGGTTAGCTGCAGCAACTCATGCTGCTTGTCGAGGCGTAGCCGCTCGTAGAGCTGCTCTGCGAGGCTAGCCGGATCCACTTCTAGCCATTCCTCCAGCATCCGAAGAACTTCTATCCGCTGGGCTAGCGTGCTAGCCTGTTCCGTTTGGTCCGCCCAGTTGGCGGACCTATCCATGGCGTCTCTAGCCCGCCGCAAGCGGCACAAGTCTCGCCCACCTAGCGTGGGCTCTCCAAGATATCAGTGGGCCGTTACAACTACTCTAACTACTCTTTAGGGTTTTAAGGTTTATAGGGGTTTATGGTGTTTATAATGTTTAGGGGTTGAGGGTTTGGGATTTCACGTTCGAGTATAAGGGATCTATAGGGCTTCCTTTGTTTGGCGTTTTAGGTTCTAGTATAGTGGATCTAACGGATCTGTAGTGGATCTACAGGGCTTCCTTTACTCTAACTACTCTTTGGGGTTTGGGGGTTTATAGGGGTTCAGGGTGTTAGGGTGTAGGGTTTGTAGGGTTTTTGAGGTTTTAGGGTTTAGGGTGTATAGGCATGTAGGGTTTATAGGGGTTTTGCGGTTTAGGCTTTAGGCGTATAGGGATGTAGGGTTTATAGGGGTTTAGGGTTTATAGGGGTTTGTAGGGGTTTAGGTTTTTGAAGGTTTATAGGGCTCAGGGTTTGGGGTTTTAGGTTCTAGTAGAGACGGGATCTGTATCTGATCTACAGGGCTTCCTTTAAGGGTTCAGGAAGGGCGTATATCGTTTGCAGCTTAGAGTTGTGGGCCGAGTATACGGGATGCATTAGGGTTCGGTTAAGGGGTCCATTGGGCTCTATATGGGATCTGTAAGGCTCGGCAGTTTAGGGTTTAGACATTAAAGGGCTCAGGGCGCAGGCTAGGGTTATGGTTTCAGGTAGGGCTTCGGAGGTTTAGTGCTTACAGGATTTGGGGGGTTTAGGGTTTAGGGATTCGGGGTTTACGGTTCAGGGTTTTGTTTAGGGTTCAGGTACGGAGCTAGGGTTAATCAGGGTTTAGGCTACGGCTACAGGACCCTTATCAGCTCAAAATAAGAATAACAAGGGGCTAGCACCATACTGCAAGAAGCATGACACCATGTAAGTCAAGACGCTTTTCGATAACCGTTCAATTTCTAGACCTAAGAGTAACCTAGGAATAAAAAGGGTGCCCTTTTTGGTTTAAAGGGGTTTATAAGGGAACCTGAACCCTAAAAAAAGGGAATAACGGCCTACTCTGGGTCCTAGATTTACATTACAGTACAGGTGGCAAGCTGCTTTAGGATTTCCGGGGGGCCATGTGCCACTACAAGGCTCCTTTAAATCAGCCGTAAGGAAATCCATGTACCCTTTGTAGGGCTCCCTTAAGGAATCCCCTGTTGTGGACTCCCAGGAACCTTTTCCTGTTTACATCTTTTCAGGGTTAAGGGCTTTAGGGTTTAGCGTTAAGGGTTTAGCGTTAAGGGTTTAGGGGTTTAGGGTTTATCTATCCGAAGTCTGTTGCTAAGGGGTTGTCGGCACAGGTTGTTCTAGGGATTAGGGGCTGGGGGTCTGGAGATAAGGCTTTAGACTGAGGGACCCAAAAAAACACATAAGCATAAGCATTTTATAGGGATATCCCTACCTTAATGGCTTCAGACTTTGGGGCCTTGGCTGCAAATTATAGGATCCTTAAGGGAGGGTGGTTCAAGGGGAGAGGGTATAAGGAATCCTTCGGGGACTGTAAGGGAACCTTTGGGAGTACTAGGGAGAATTAGGGATCACTAGGCTACAAGCAAACCTGCTTCTGAACCGAAACCTGCCTACGAAGCAAGCCTGTCAACGTGTTGAGTCCCAGCGATTTCGCCCAAGTACGGGGCTGCGCGACTTGTCAGGGCTTGGAACAACTCAGGATAGGGCTAGTTTGAGTTCTCTCTCCCTCTCTCTCTCTCTCTCTCTCTCGCTCTCTCTCTCTCTCTCTCTCTCTCTCTCTCTCTCTCTCTCTCTCTCTGTCGCTCTTACATGACCTATCTCAATGTATGCCCAACGTCCTAGATCCCTCCCACATACACATTTAGGTGGTTGTCAAAATAACGGTCCCTTTTTGGGTACCCTACATATTAGGTGCCGTACTATAATAAGGACCCAAAAAGGGACCCTGATTTTGACAACCGCCCGATCTACCGCTGGGTGCCTAGTGCATACCATTACCCAGAGGGTCCAAATACCCAAATAGTAGGGTTTTAGGTCCCAGAATGGTTTTTGGGCCTTCAAACCCTACTATTTGGGTACTTGGACCCTTAGGGTTACAGTAGAAGCCCAAAAGTTGGAAACCCCAGAGCCTCCATCCTTAAGAGTAATGTATAGGGAATCCCAGAACTGTTTGGCCTTAATCCAGTTTCCAATTTTATGGGGCTTATTGTAAACCCTAAACCCCTATCCAACGCCCCAATTAGAAGCCTGACTGCTGGCTTGGGAAACCTTGCTCAACCCCTGAGTCGTTTAGGGTTTGCGGTTTAGGACTTATGACTCTGGTTTACCTTAAGGTCCAGGTACGAAAATAGTGAGTTTCAAGTACTGAAACCAATCCTGAACGAGCGAGCCTGCGGGGACAGAAGTTCTCGAACACAAAGCCTCGAACACCGATCCTAAACCCGGAAACCCTAAACCGAATCACGAAACCCTAATCCCAAAAAACCCAACCCTTAACCCAAACCGTAGAACTCAAGCCGTAGATCGTCTAGAAATATAAGGTAGAATGTAGGGACCTTAATAATTCGAACAGGGTTTTGGGGGACACTATACTATCATCATGATAAGGAACCCCCAAAATGGCATCGGTAAACCCTAAACCCTATAGACCCCTTATAGATCCCTTAAAGGAACTCTCAAAGATCCCGTTAAAGGAGCCCTGTGAAGGCCCATGCGGGCCTGCTCCATCTTCTGAAGCTCCAAAAGAGCCTGCACATTCCCAGATCTTCCAATATCCCTGAATAAAACAAGATCAATGACGGTAGGACCCCCAATATAGGTTTTAAGAATCTAAGGTGTATTGCTCCATTACAGTAACGGATTTCGGAAAATCAGGATTTGAAGGGCTCCTGCAGGGCAAGTTTACGGTTTGGGTCGCTGTTAGACGATCGAGTTGACCTGGGCTTTTAAGTAACCAGGGAGAAAACAGTATAGACCTTTATTTCATAATGGCTCCTTGAAGAAAAAAGGAGTAAAGTATGGTACTCCAATTTCAAAGCCCAGTGATGGTTTAGGGGCTGACCGGTCGAGAGTTTTCGGAGCAGAGGTGGGCTCAGTCATCCGAGCTTAAGGCATAGAGTTTCACGGTATATGGCTTAGGGTTTTAGGGTTCTATAGGGCGCGGTTCAGGGTTTAGGGCTACAGTGGAGTTTACGCTCTAAGGGCCGTGTTCAGTCTTTCAGGGTATGTTTCTTTCATTTTGTTGTCCAGCCCCCTAGGGAAACTCAAGGTGAACCTTTGCGGCTAGATCGTGATTGTAGTACCTTACGCTGCTCTATATGGATAACCAATGAAAAAAGAAAGCCCAACAACCCCGTTAACGCCAAAACGGCTTCATCTCGGGATGAAAGGTATGTTCCTTGGTAAAAACCCTCAGGCTCCATGCGCCCATATAGCATATACTTAGGCTTTGAAGTACCTATATAGGGACCCCTTTAAGGCTTAAATATCTACTATAAAGATACATGGAGCCTTTGGGAGAGGTATCAGGCTCTTTGGAACCAAAAAGGTCCATGTACTCATACGATATGTACTTTGGCCTTTAGGTAGCCCAGCTAGAGGTACTTCAGGGCCAAAGTATACACGATATCGGCACATGGTCCCTTCAGGGAAACGCATAAAAGCAGACGCCCAAGCTGGTCTAAGGGGCAACGCGTGTCGATCTGTGGTTCAACTGTGATGTAGGAACCAGATTAAGAAACCTTGGGCCTTTATTAGGGTTCCTTATATGAATCCTACTATTTTGGTGTTGTAGGCCCAGGGTTTCTTAATCAGGTTCCTACACTAGCTCCAAGCCCTACTAAAGAGAAGGTTGTGACCCCCTCATGATGGTCTCTAAACCCTAAACCGTGGTGTCTAACCCTTAAAGCAGCCAGGCCTTGACAGAGATGGCATCGGCAGAAGCCGCCAGCGCCTCACAGAAGCGGTTACAGGTCAGTGCCTTCGGTTTGGGTTTAGGGTTTAGAGTTTAGCGCTTACGGTTTACAGTTTAGGGTACCTAGAGGCTCATACCCTACCCCTAGTTTAGGGTACCTAGTTTTAATGGTTAGGATCTGTTCCATAGACAAGTAGGTCCCCTTAAGAAAACGGTAGGGTATGAGCCGGTAGAGCCTAAACTCGAAACCCTGAACCCTCACCCTTCTTAGTTCCCGTATAGAACCCTTAAAGGAACCCTCATAGAACCCCTTAAGGCCGTGCTTTCAGGCTTAGGTTTTAAGGCTTCGAGTTTAGAGCAGGAATGGGTGAGTGGCGTCTGAGTTTCTTGCGGTCTCGGGTTCAGGGTAGACCTGTGACTCCAAACCCTACAGAAAGTAGTTTAAGACCCCTTAGTTAGAGGGTAGAACCCTCAAAACGTTAGGTCTTCGGATCCCCAGGGACGGTTTAGGGTTTAGTGTGATGCATGTTCGCCCAGATGGCGGTCAAAGGGAGCACCTGGTACTTGATGGACTCATCGCGGATGGCACCCGTCAGTCGTGTTCAAAGCTCGTGGGGGCCGTTGCCCAAATCTCGACGCACACCAGCCATGATCTGCTTGAGTTTACCGACCAGCGCATCGTCGTCTTCTCGTTCCGATTCCATCAAGTACCGTAGGTGCGTGGGCCGCTCACGTTCTCGAGGCCGGTTGGCTGGGGTTCACTGGGGTGGCCCCGTGAAAGCCTCACGAGGTCGCGCCCGAGTGCCCGCCGAGTTCATCTCCTGTGGTCGATTCGTGGCTGTCCGAAGCTTGGACATAAGCGAAGGCAAGTCCGTAGAGGCATAGCACTTCAAGGCCCGCCTGCGCATAGCCGTAGCCATTGTTCCAGGTTGGGTCGTACGCCTCCGCGCGATTCCAGGCGGACAAACTCTCACCGGACAAGCCTTGCTCGAGTCCAGGGATCAGGGGGTCATTGGCTCCCAGAGAGGAGTTTAAAAGCTCACAGGTGAGGAGCCGGACTACGGGTCCCAGTCCGGCTCGGTTTCCGGCTCGGAATCGCTTACACAGCACATCAGCTGACGAGATCGCTTCGATGGTGGCTGCCTGGGTGGGGGGTTTGGAGGGTTTAAGGTTTACAGATTAGAGTCCTGAGCATCCCTTCCACCCCTCAAAGAACAAAACTCTGCAAACACCTACATGGGTTGTTGTCAAAATCATGGTGCGTTTGTGGGTCCTTATTATAATACGACACCTAACATTTAGGGTACCCAAAAAGGACCATACTTTTGACAACTACCCACATGTCAAAGTGTCCACCTACTTGTCCACTATCCTGTATAACTAAAGATTAACCTTTCGGAGGTCATATTGGGAATTTAAAGGGGTTGTAGCATCCATAACAGGTTAAAGGTTACTGCTCTATTTCCAGGACAGTGTCCAAACCAAACGACCCGAACTCCTAATACCTGCAGTACTCCCTTCGAAAAATCAATCAGAATCCTGCAAACTTTGTGCATAAAGTGTAGGCTCCAGCTACTTCAATAATGGGTCACATACTATAGTTATGATTAGTAATCTACTAGTATTATTTAGGTAACTGGAGCACTAGGTAGGGAAACCCAAGCCCCAAAAACGATCTGTAAATGCCAGGAAGCAAAACACAGGCACAACGTACCACCGTAATAGTAATCTTTTCATAACATCTGCAATCAATCAGAAGCCCTTGTTACCCCAAAAAAGGGCAGAATCTACACGGAAGCCCCAGGCAGCTTTCGTAATCAAGCCATCCCGAGAACCCCGAACCGGAAGACAAACAATAGGCCTCATGCAGCCTACTTTGAAAAAGCCGTGCAGGGACACCCAAAACTGCACAAACCCATAATGCAATACACACCTCCCTATGATGGAGGATTTAAGCCTCATGGAGCTTTTAACGGAACCCTTATACGAACCCGAGACACCATAACCGTCAAGCCCTGCGAACGCACCATCATGGAGCCTTTCAAGGAACCCTCAAACCTCTCGCAGAGCTTGTAAACGAACACCTGCAGAATCCAAAAGCCCCAAAACCCTCTAAACCCTAAACCCAAGACCTAAGAGTAACCTAGGAACAAAAAGGGTGCCCTTTTCGCTTTAAAGGTGGTTATAAGGGAACCTAAACCCCAAAAAAGGGAATAAGGGCCTACTCTAGGTCCTAGAACCCAAAGGCTGAAAACCCAAAACCCAAGACCCGAAACCCTAAAACCGTAAAGCCTCAATCCTAAACCCCCAACTACCCTTTATTGTAGCCCCAAATTACCTCTTAATGAAAAATATCAGAGCCCTTTAAAGGGCACTTGGGGTGTCCTGGTCAACCCTAAACCTTAAACCCCAAACGCGAAACCATTAAAGGAACCCTACGCATTCAAGCGCAACCGACCTCCTGTGCGTCGCTTTTTGCCTGTCTGGGGCGGGGATTTCGAGCTTCTAGGGTTTAGCGGTTTAGGGCTAGGGTTTAGGGTTCAGGGGTTTAGGTTTTAGGGTTTTAGGGTTTAGGGTGTAGGAAGGGGGGTTAGGGGTTTAGGGTTCTCGTTTTTGATACATTCCAGAGACATGGGGCCATACCTGAGCAAGTGCTTCACACATTGCTGAGTTGGGGCCGAAAAGGATCAGAGCTCCTTGAAGTAGAGCCGGTAAATCGCGGGCTGTGGCTTGGTGCTCGGTTTGTGTACCTCCCACACCTTGGATTACTGCTGCTACCAGCTGTCCACTAGGAGTATCAAAATGAAGTTTCCTAGCCTCTGATCAGCCAATCCTTGCTCGAGCCAGACGTATCCAAATCTCAACTTTAAGTTTTGGGGTCTAGGGCTGAAGAGGTCGTATCCTTCGCGAGGGCGGGCCTAATGCCTAACACGGACACCGGGAGATAAGGATGGCGCGGCAGCCATGGGCGGTCGAAGGGTTGTACGCATGACCGCAGTTCTTAAAGTGATGAAACCATAGGGAGGGGGAGGGGGGTAGGGGACTATACTTCCTTAAATAGGCCCTATAACGTCCTTATTATGGGCATTAATTAAGGCCCCCTACCCCCCCCCCCCTCCCCCTCCCTACCCTAAACCCTAAACCCTAAACCCCGGATCCCCTTAAGGGTCCCTGTGATGAAAGTGCTCAGGCAGACGCCAGACGCCTCAAGGACCCGATGTCATGTGGAGCTTCGCTCCCTCAAAATACCTATGGGTAGTTGTCAAAACTAAAGTCCCTTTTTGGGTACCCTTTAGGGTTTAGGGTGCTGATTTAGGGTCCCTTTTTGGGTACCCTAAATAATAGGTGCCGTATAATGATAGGGACCCAAAACGAGACCATAACTTTGACAACCACCCCCATACGGGACGCCTCTTGTTATTCTACGTCCTGTCCGTGTGCTATGCAGGTATACGGACCCTGATGATTTCCGATAAACTCGATAAGCCATTAGAAACTAAACGCCAAACCCTCATCCCTTAAATGGATTTTCCGAAAACTCAAGCTTCAGGTTGTTGGCTTTTCGCCTTGGTCAACTTAAGCGTCGGGGGATCATGGGACTTCGTAACTTAGAAGGTTCCGTAACGGCTCCTTATGTGTTCTAGAAGGGTTCTCTAAGGGTTCTATAAGGGTTCGATAAGTCATCTATACGGAATCTATAGGAATTCTATAAGGGATCGATGGTGGTTTAGGGGTTTGGGTCTACTTTGAGGTTGTGAGACTTTGTAAGTCAGGTTGTAAGTTGGGGTCCACAAGTGACAACAAGTATGGCTTAGGTACTGCCCCCATACAGTCAGAGTCCAGAATAGGGCTACTATTAAGGTCCTAATATATCTATATTATGAATATTATTCAACTAGTACTGAGTGGGGGCCGTACCCAAAGTATGGCTCTGATTACCAAGACCCACGAAGCTTCAAGAACAGTCTCACTTGTGCGGAATACATGCTGAATCCGCAAAAGAAAGGGTTTATAGTAAACCCAAAAAGGTGGAAACCGGACTAAGGACAAATAGTGTTGGGATTCCCTATACATGACTCTTAAGGATTGAGGCTATTGGGTTTCCAACTTTTAGGCTTCTACTGTAGGACTTAGCGGTTGGGAACGGACTAAAGCCATAAAGCCCTAAACACTACAAGGCTACAGCCATCTAGCCCAAAATCCCGAACCACAAAACCCAAACCAACCCAAAACTAGTACAAATCTCTTGTAGATCCCTTGTAGATACCTGAAAGGAAGCTAAGCCCAAAACCCGGAACTCTGTGAACGGACGTCTTTCGCCCATGCAGAGGAACTGAGCTCGAAAGACTCTTGAAGCTCATCGGGCCCATAAACCCTAAAGATTTAGGGTCGGAGGCCTCAAAAGGTGGGATGAAGGTAGGTGGGATATTCCCAAATAAGAGTCCTTATATATGGGATCCTTTATCCTACCTACCTTCATCCCACCTTTGAGGCCTCCGGTAGGGTTTAGGGCAAACCCTTTAGACGTCGCAGGATCAATGAGGGCTTTCGCGTTACGATCGGGGATTCAAGGTATGGAGTTTGGAATTTGGGATCTAGGGACCAGTTCTGAAAAGTTGTTTCATGTTTGGGGCTCGGGGTTTAGGGTGTAAGGGGTTCAGGCCCTAAACTCTATACCCTAAACTGTGCCTTGAAGTAACCATGTAGAAGAAAGTATAGACCTTCATTTCATAATGGTTCCCTTTCAAATAACAGGTCCCCAAAAACATGACCCAAGAGTAACCTAGCAATAAAAAGGGTGCCGCTTCTGGCTTTTATTAAAGGGTGTTTCTAAGGGCACCTAAACCCCCCAAAAAGGGAATCAGGGCCTCCTCCGGGCCCTAGAAACCCTAAAACACCAACCCCTAAACCCTAAACCCCGAAACCCTAAACCCTAAAACCCTAAACCCTAAGCCCCTAAACCCTAAACCCCTAACCCCTAAGCCCCAAGGGTATGGTACTCCAAAGCACAGCAGATCAGGCCCTTCTCTGCACTCCGAAGTCTCATTACATACCTAGAGCCCCAAAAAAGCACATAAGCAAAAATTAGGATAGGGATATCCCATATAAACCCCCTTGTAAGGAAGCCCATTATGGTAGGGATGTCCCTATAAAATGCTTATGCTTATGTGCTTTTTTGTCCCCTAAATACCAGCCTCCCCGGCACCCGAAACAAGCTTTAGGGGTTTAGGGGTTCAGGTGTTTAGGGGATTAGGGGATTAGGGGTTTAGGGGCTTAGGGTTTACCTTAACCCCGAAGAACCTACATCTTTAAGGACTTGTATGAAGAAATCATCATAAAGAACCCTAAAACAGTAGGTTATTCAGGGTTAAGGTAGGGTTTAGGGCTTACGGGCTCCAGAGCGGAAACTCCCTGAATCCCAAAGCCTATACTCAAAACATGAATCCTTGAACCCTGAGACTCTGACATACGGTTGATGATATAAATCCTAGGGTTCCTTTAAAGGGATCTATAAGGGTACCTTTAAGGGGTTCCTTTAAGGGATCTATAGGGGATTTAGGGCTTAGGATGATATAAATCCTGCATTACCCATAAGAAGGAATATACCATAATTCCCATAGTTTGGGGTCCTTAAGGTAATGCAGGATTTCTATCATCAACCGTACCTTCAAAAAACCCATGCACATGCGCCTGGCTTGATGCCATCACGGATGCAGCCAGGCAAAAACAGCAGCTGAGAGCACTAAATCCTTAAGCAACAGCACGTAAATTAACGAGTCTACGACGAAGTATAGCAAGGATGCCACTACGATGTTGTGGGTCAGTGATGTTTGCTCCGCTGGGCTCTGAAAGCGTGATTATCAGAGCATGCTTTCAGGCTTTCAAGCCATGCATATGCTGGCATCGGTAGATTCCCATGAAGGCGCCACAAGCCCAAAAACAAAACCTGCAAGTCCGACACCCTAAGCCCTCAAAGGCCTACACTCGCCGAGATTGGAAATCCCTGATCCGTGAAAAGCTTGAACTGTAAACACCCCAAAAACTACAAGATTCTATACTTCCTACGCCCCTGAAGCCATAAACCTTAAACCGTAAACTCAACCCTAAACCCTATAAACTCTAAACCAAACTCGGCACTTCAGACATGCAGATATCCACCCATGAGCTTTGCACTGCGAAGCCTTGAGCCGCAGCTGCGGAACCGCGCTTCGAAGGTTAAGGAGCTGACAGGAGTTTTAGATTTGTTTTAGGTGGAAAGGGGGGGTTTGGGGTTTAGGATTTAGGGTTTAGGTGTTTTAGATTTGTTGTAGGCTGAAGGAAGGGAGGGGGTTAGGGTTTAGGATTTAGGTTTGGGAAATTAGAGTTTCAGGTTTAGGCGCTTATCGGGTTTTAGGGGTTCTGTCCGGGGGCCTACAAGGTTTTAACAATAGTTTGACGGCAGCAATTAACAGAATAGGGTTGAGGGTTCTGGGATAAGGTGTCGAAGAGAGGCAAAATAGGCGCCTTGAGAAAAAGAATGGTTTTAAGGCTTGGCATGTAGGGTTGAAGACAAGAACTAGACTGGTACGTATGTTGGCCCTAGAAGGCTTTCTGCACTACGTTAGGGTCTAAGAACATACGGTATGGTATAGGAACCCGAAAAAATAGCACAGAGTCACCTTGACCCCATTAAACACGGTGTACACCCCCAACCCTACACCCTGAGCCCGACACCTTAACAGCTGGACCCCAAACCCTATCCCCCAGATCCACTTAGAGGTCTATGGGACTTAGTACGTAGGGGTGTAATTAGGGTAACTACACTTATATGTACTATTAATCCCAATTATGGTACTTATAACTGTACTTGCTAAGTCCCATGAACCTCCAAGCAAGAGCCCTCTACCCTAGACCACTGAGCCCTACCCTGTACACTAAACCCTTACTTGAAACCGAAACCTCCGTTCGAACTGCTCCAAGGGACCCAAGTATAGCAGTCGGTTGCCCCAAGATCAGGGTGTCTTAGGTTTTAAAACTTATGATTTGGAGTTTAGGCTTTAGGATGGTCTAGGGTTTCTTAATGCTTACGGTTCCTTAGACTGTCAGGGCTTAGGGTTTACATTTTCGGGGCTCTTAGTGATTATAGGGTCTAGGGTTTGGGTAATTATGGCCGGAACAAGTGTCACAACTACCAGTACACAGTGTGACAGAGTTCGAGGCTTTATGCTTCAGGATTGAAGGACAGGGATAACCCTAAGGCTACATGTACCTACATAGTCTATAATTATGTGAGCGCCGTACCTATAGATAGGAACCCTTTTAAGGCCAAATTCTATAATATGTACCTATAAGCCTTAAGCCCTAAACAAAACCCTAAACCCTAAACATAGGCACATGGAGGACTAGCGTGAGCTCAGGTTGCGGGATGCTTGGATTTAGGTTAAAGAGTTCGGCTGCAGGTGTTGGTGAGTGTAGCGTTTAAGGTTTAGGTTTCCGGAGCTAGGGTTCCATAAAGCCCTTTCAGAAGAAAGCCTGCCAACAACACAAACAAGCCCTGAACCCCTTAACCCCCAAACAAACTAGAATCTTCAACATCCCGTATGTATGCAATGTAAAATGCCAGGGATTCCTCAAGAATGTAATTTATATACATCCCCTAAGCAAGGGATTTGAAGTCTCGCGACAAGGCCGTTTACATCACCATCAAAACGCCACAGCAAGGACTTATGAGGAACAGCTTACAAAAGCTTCTTGCTGAAACCAGCGACCGCATAAACTTCTCTAGACAACTCCAACTTCTGAAATTCGGCTACAAACCCAGAACCCCCCCTAAACACTGTCTAGAATCCTCTAAACCCTTGCCAAGCCCACAGGTCAAGAGAAGACCCCCGGTCATCCGCTGGATTCCCTGGAGAATTCGGGCGCAGGGCGACAAGTAGCGAATCCTGGAGATGCGATGTTGTAGGATGTTGCAGGGCATTTAATTCGGTGCCTTGTGTGTGTATTTCTATCCCTAAGGGTCCATGTAGTCCCTATATAGGTACTTTGGGGCTCATGTATCTCTATATGGGTACATGGACCCTTAGGGTATGGCGGGTGCCTAAACCCTAAAACCCTAAACCCTAAACCCCAAAACCTTGTGTGTGTATGTCTATGGTGTTTTTTCAGGGCGTTTCCAAGGCGCTATACTCAAAAGGATCATCGGACGTCGTCGCTAGGGTCATAAGCAAGGTAGCCATACTTGTCATTACTTACAACCCCAGGCTTAGGTACTTTAAACTTTAAACTTAACCTTACGAAGTCCCACGAACCTCCAAGTAGGTGCGGAGGCTGATATTACGTTACTTATATAGACCCGGTTACCGTGCTGATAGCTGTACTTGCATGAATCAGCCTGAACCCTAAGAAACGTACATGTATGAGGCTTCCTTATTATGTTTTCCGAGGTCCCGGTCATAGTCAGGTCCGCCTACGGTACGGGTTCTGTACCGTTTATTTAAAGCTACACTATACATGTAGAACTCTAATCAGTAGTTTGAAAGGCCCGTGAACCTCTAAGTAAACCCTCGACCCTAGACTTTCTGAGGAACCCTTAAAGGGAAGCTTTTTAGAACCCAGACTACCCTTAACAGGAACTCAAACCCCTAGCTACTAAGTCCCATGAAGCCCTGCATAATTGGGTCCGTAATACCCACAAGTCTTCACAGCCCGGAAGAGGAGTCCAATGTTGAATGCAGCAGGAAGGGATTGGGTTTAGGGTTATGAGACAAAAGTTGCGCTGGATCCCACCGTCGATGCCACCCTGCTGCAGATGACTCTTAACCACATCGCAGTCAGCCAGCGCTCGCACGAGTTCCCGCTGTGTGTGCCCAACCGGCGACTGGACATCCAAGAAGCTGTCATCTTTCAGCAGATCGACCCTTTCGTTGACATCACGTGTCACGTTCGCTGTCGCATTGTTCCATTGCGGGAACGTGCCATCACGAGGATGGCGTGATTCTGAGTGTGGACCCAATAGTTGACGGTTTGGGGTTTAAGCTACTACTGCAATGGCTCGCAAATTCATTTGTACCAGCATTCAAGCTGCAAGAATATCTTCCGGTGAGTAGCGAATAGCAGGTGATTGAATATATATATATATATATATATATATATATATATTCCCATAAACCCTAAACCCTCAGGCCCTAGAGGAACTTTGGTCTATGGAGTCCATAGGGTAATTATATGGTATACAAATCCCTGTAATAAACCCTAATAGGCTCAACCAGTCAACCTCCTGAGCCCTCCTGGCCGCTCCACCCTTAACCCCCAATCCTGATTTTAACCCGCTACCCAGAGACTCTGCGGAATATTCCTTAAATCGTATTAAGGATCCTACCATAATTTTCATACTGTAATTGAACGTATACTCCTTATAGTTAAGGGATATTGGAATCTTCGGGCACCCTAAAGACATTTACAGCCAACCCCTCAAAAACTCTCCCTGAACCCTGAACACTGCACCAAACCCCGAGCCAGAAATCCTTAAACCTTGTTCCCGGAATCCGAGAGTGTGGGATTCCATCAGTACCTTCGTTGGGTTTATAGTTTATGCACTTTGAAGTGGCTACCTTACTTACAAGCCTAGTTACTAACTTGCATGAACCTTGGAATAGAGGCTTCATCTTATTCGGGAGTCGGGCTCAGGCGCTGCTAGAACTTTAGAAGGATTTCTTTGAAGGTTTAGGGCATGGTGATCCTTCTGGCGTTGGTCAGGCGTTTGTCAGGTTTTCTGCTGCTGGAACCCGAGGCTTCGGGTTTAGGAGTTTAGGGGTTTAGGGTTTAGGGTTCTCTTGGCAGGTGTCATAAAAAAAAGTCGAGTTTCATCTGAAATCTTCGGAGATAAAATGTTCAGGGATGGCTGCTGCATTGCTCTTCTAAAGCCCCACACCCGATCAACCTAAACGCTTCAACCTGAATCCGAGAACCCTTGGCCCGACAACCGTAAACTAGTATGCCATTTGGGAGTTTCCGAAAATGAGGGGTACCTTAGGGTTCCTTTAAAGGGATACTATACGTAAGGGTTCCTTTAAAGGGTATTATAAGAGTTTCGAGTTTCCGAAAATGAGGGGTACCTTATTTTGGGGCCCTTATAGTAGGGATCCTACTATTTAGGGTACTGTATTAGGGTCTCCTATTTTCGGAAACTCCCATCTCTCCATTTCTGAGGATCGAACATCTTGTCGACGTCCACATCCTTAGAACGATGCCCGGGTTGGGTCCCATCTTAAAACTTAGGGTACTAGTACCTTACTGAAGGGGTTTAGAGTTTTGAGGTGTGGGGCTCATCATGCAGGTCCTACTATACTTCACTTGAAGGAAACAGGTAGTCGCAGTCTGCACGAAGGCAGGATTTGATAGCCCGTCGTACCGGGCATGGATGTTGTGCCCCTAAACCCTCAAACCCTAAACCCTAAACCCTAAACCGTTGCCACTATGATACAGGCCAGAGCACGCCAGAAGAATCGGAGAGTCCCCTAAACCCTAAACCGTCTAGCCGTAACGAATAAGAGCATACTTCAAGGATCATGAAACGTAGTAACTAGGGATAGAATACGGTAACCACACTTATAATTACTTATATCTCGAATAAAGGTACTTATAGCCTGACTTTCAAAGTCCCACGAACCTCCAAGTAGACCCTGAAGCCTAAACCCCATAGATCCCTTTTAAGGAACCCTATAGATCCCTTGAAGGAACCCTATAGATCCCTTTAAGGAACCCTATAGACCCCTTCAAGAAACCCTATAGATGCCTTTAAGGAACCCTATAGATCCCTTTGAGGAACCCTATAGATCCCTTTCAGGAACCCTATAGATCCCTTTGAGGAGCCCTTTAAGGAAGCCTTACTCCAAGCAGGCACAGGCGCCTGACTTTCTCTCTGCTACACATTCCTTAGCTCAAAAGGGGAAAGGAGCTTTCATGGGCTATACGGTTTAGGGTTTAGGTTTCAGGGTTTAGGGTTGAATGGGTATATAATTAGTGGCTATATTAAGGGAATATGCTTAGGGGTCCTTATTAAGCGTCCCTCCTTTTACCTTTGATTAGCTGATGCTGCACAGCACTACTGTCACCACCAGCCTGGTCACGCCAACCCTAAGGGTTTCTTTAAGGGATCCTTAAGGCTTCCTGCTTCCTTTTAAAGGGTTCCTCTAAGGATTACTATATAAGGTTACTATAAGGGGTTCTATAATGTAGGAACCTGATTAAGAAACCTTGGGCTCTTATTAGGTCTCTTAATATGGATCCTAATGTATTGGGGACATAGGGATTATAGTCCAGGGTTTCTTGATCAGGTTCCTACATCACTGTAACCACCCGAGCCAGCATGGCCCCAGGTCACGATGGATCCATCGCCAAGAATGGCAGCAAAAGCCGTGCGCGAGGCTTGGATCTGCTGCACATCCTGCAACTGACCCTGCACAGCGCTGCTGTCACCACCATGCGCAGCACTACCCCAGGTCACCACCGATCCATCACCAAGTGCGGCAGCAAAAGCGCCGGCAGAGGCTTTGATCTGCTGCACGTTCTTCAGCCGATGCTGCACAGCGCTGCTGTCACCGCCGCAATGAGCCGGACCCCAGGACACCACAGATCCATCACCAACAACAGCAGCAAAGGCCCGCTCAGACGCTTGCATCTGCTGAACGTTCTTCAGCTGGGCCTGAACAGCACTGCTATTGCCACCACGACCAGCATCACCCCAGGTAACCACAGAACCATCGCCAACAAGGGCAGCAAAGGCGCGCGAAGAGGCTTGGATCTGCAGCACGTTCTTCAGCTGAGCCTGCACTGCACTACTGTCACCACCAAGGCCACCATGACCCCAGGTCACGACCGATCCATCGCCAAGAATGGCAGCAAAAGCGCAGTCATTGCCTTGTATCTGCTGCACGTTCTTCAGTTTAGCCTGCATAGCATTGCTGCAACCACCACCGTGACCATCACCCCAGGTCACGACGGATCCATCATCAAGAATGGCAGCAAAGGCCAGCTCAGAGGCTTGGATCTGCTGCACGTTCTTCAGCTGAGAGCGTACAGCACTACTGTCACCACCGTAGGTAACATCACCCCACGTCACGACCGATCCGTCGTAAAGAACAACTGCAAAGGCCAAGCGAGTGGCTTGGATCTTCTGCACATTCTGCAAATGCCCCTGCACAGCACTACTGTCACCACCCGAGCCAGCATTGCCCCAGGTCACGACAGATCCATCGCCAAGAATGGCAGCAAAAGCCGAGTGCGAGGCTTGGATCTGCTGCACATCCCGCAACTGACCCTGCACAGCGCTGCTGTCACCACCATGCGCAGCACTACCCCAGGTCACCACCGATCCATCACCAAGTGTGGCTGCAAAAGCGCCGGCAGAGGCTTTGATCTGCTGCACGTTTTTCAACCGATCCTGCACAGCGCTACTGTCACCACCAGAATCTGCATGACCCCAGGCGACGACGGCACCGTCCCCAAGAATAGCAGCAAAAGCTTTCCGGTTACTACATGCTTGAACTGTAGATATGTGGATGGTCAGTGAATCTCCATTCCGCACGCCAGCCCTCTCAATCGGGGCAAGTACGTCTAGCACGTTTCCAGATGAATCCAGTAGTCTCCCGTGCCGGACTCCAAGCGCCACCTGTGCCCGAACCTTCAATTCTCCGACTTCTTCGTTCAAATCTGCATTTACAGAAGCCCTTTTGCCACTGAGCAATCCCACCTCCACACAAATCGACATGGCGGCTTCTTCAAAATCTGACTCTTTTGGTCTTTACAAGGTTCCTTCTTGCCAGTTCTCCAAGTCGATGACAAGTATGTGCTATTTTTGACAGACATGCACCCCCAACTGGAGCGAAAGTCATCAAAGCTCACCCTGTGAGCTGCCAGAGACTAAGGAAAAGCAGTAACGAAAAGGAGCTCGAGCCCAAAAACGCAGACATGCCGCACCAACCCGTCATGCTCCAACGGCAGGATGTTCACTGTCTTCGTCGTGGTCACAGCCGTCGTCGTCGTTGTTAGTCACATGTCTTGCACAATCGTTCTCACCAAGTCCGCAAGTGGGGCTTGGGGCTGTTGTTTCGGGCTTAGGAGTATCACGGTCTGGGATTCAGATGTTTCAGTGTTTGACAACTGGCCCTTCGACCGACAACAGAGGCACAACTTCATGCCTGAAGCAAAGAGGAACAACCAAACGAGGTTTTGTCTTTACGCCGTAGAACCCTATACCCCTTGAAAGGGGACCCCATTAATTATAGAACCCTATAGTACCTTTCAAAGGAACCCCTAAACCCATAAACCCTATAGATCCCTTCTAGATCCCTTAAGGGAACCTTTTAAAGGAACCCCTAGGTACCCTAGAAAAACCCTAAACACAACAACGAGAAAGAAAACACATCCGTAGACCTGAAACCACCATCCTCGAACACTCGAACGCTTGGTTTAGAGTTTAGGGTTTAGGGCGTATAGGGTTTGTAGATGTTTGTAGGGTTAAGGGTTTATAGGGCTTTGGGTTTAGAGTTTAGGGTTTAGGGTTTATAGGGACAACAAAGCATCAGAAATCTGTCGCCAAAGATGCTCAACCTAAACCCTGAATTGGAGCTTGAATCCAATGCAGGCCTAGGATCACTAGGATAGCCCTATAAGTGTCCATGCATCGATACCAGTCGGCCCAAAACCTTTCCTTTCTAGGGCTCCCTCTTGTTTTTGGCTTCCTTGCAAAGTCTAGAGAAGGGTGGGTATTTTGGGCTACAGGTAATACATATATATATATATATATATATATATTCGGCCTTACAGGGGTTCCTAGGTAGGCACTTTCATGCCAAGTGTGCAATATCCGTGAGGGTCCAAGTACCCAAATAGTAGGGTTTTAAAATTTTAAGGTCCAAAAACCATTCAGAGTATGGATTTTGGGACCTAAAACCCTACTATTTGGGTATTTGGACCCTCTGGGTATGTGTAAGCAAGAACCGATAAGGCAGAAGTCAACCCTAAACCCTAAACCATAAACCCTAAACCCCTAAACCCTAAACCCCTAAACCCTAAACCCCTAAACCCTGAAGTGGGGCCAAGGATCGAGGTTCAAATCCGAAGACCATCCCAAAACCCTCTGACTGAATAACACAAACCCAGAGGGTCCAAAAACCTAAATAGTAGGGTTTAGGGTTTAGGGGTTTAGGGTTTAGGGTTTAGGGGTTTAGGGTTTAGGGGTTAGGGGTTTAGGGTTTAGGGGTTTAGGGTTTAGGGTTTAGGGGTTTTTAGGGTTAGGGTTTAGGGTTAGGGTTTAGGGTTTAAGGGTTTAGGGTTTTAGGGTTTAGGGGGGTTTAGGGTTTAGGGGGTTTAGGGGTTTAGGGTTTAGGGTTTAGGGTTTAGGGGTTTAGGGTTTAGGGGTTTAGGGTTTAGGGTTTAGGGGTTTAGGGTTTAGGGGTTGCAGATCCCAAATCCATACGCTGAACGGCTTTTGGACCTTGAAACCCTACTATTTGGGTACTTGGACCCTTAGGGGAAAACCTTAGAAGCTGCCCCCCACCCTGTGATAGTGGTGTAATCGGAATATAATAGGGCCCTGCTATATTCCTTATATTACAGGGTGGGGGCAGCTTCTAAACAAAACCCTACAACACCGCAAAGCTTCAAAGTTAGAGCTTAAGGTTTACAGTAGAAGCCCAAAACTTGGAAACCAGATTAAGGACAAACAGTGCCGGGATTCCCTATACATTACTCTTGAGGATTGAGGCTATTGGGTTTCAAAGCACTGAAAACCAACAGCCTCAAACAAACCTGTAACACCCGCAAACCGCAAACCACATACACTAAATAAAGGAGGAATTCAAAAGCCTCAACGCCCTTGCAGACCCTAAACCCTAATCCCTAAAACCCTAAACCCTAAAACCCTAAACCCTAATCCCTAACCCCTAAACCCCAAACCCCTAAAACCCCTAAACCCCCAAGACCTTCAAAGCAACACCGGGGCAGCGTCGTAGCAAACCCGGCGGAGGAAGGCGCCGTCGGAACTTCCAAGCAGGCCCTGGTCCCGGCCCCAGAGGGTCCAAATACCCAAATAGTAGGGTTTTAGGTCCCAACATCCATGCTCTGAATGGTTTTTGGACCTTAAAACCCTACTATTTGGGCACTTGGACCCTTAGGGAGCTGAAGCTATGGGTTTTGGGGTGCCTTAAGCATCCCTTTCTTTAAGGGAATACCTAGGGGTTCCTTTAAAGGGATCCTTAAGGGTTCCCTTAGGGGTTCCCTTAAGGGATCTATAAGGGATCTATAGGGTTTATGGGTTTGGGGGTTCCTTTAAACGGTATTGTAGGGTTCTGTAATAATAGGGTCCCCCTTTAAGGGATATAAGGTTCTATGACAAGGTCCCCTTTAAGGGGTACTTTCGGGTTCTATATTAGGGTCCCCTTTGAAAGGTTGTGGGGTTCCCTAAGTATCCCTTATTCAAGGAATATACCTTATACCTGGGCATCCCCAAACCTACCGTCTTCAGGGTTCGACCCTCTCATTAAGAGGTCATAACCTACTCTTTGGTAGGGTTTGGGGTCACAGGTCTAACTTATAGAATATAGTAGGTTCCCTAATACGATAAACCCTTAATCCTAGACCCTGAGCCCTAAACCAAAAAAAGGCTTCCCCTGATGACGTCAATCTTCGCAGTGCTACCGATGGGAAGAGGTCAGATGCGGGAACCGTCCATTTAGGGAGTTTCCGAAAATAGGGGACCCTAATATAGTACCTGTAAATAGTAGGGTCCTTATTACCAGGACCCCAAAATCAACTATGCCTAGTTTAGCATGCTCGCGGTGTGCCCGATGTGCAAAGCACACATGCTGGAATTCCGAATCGGCGAGTGAAAAAGTTTCCTGCGCACAGTGCCATCTGCAGCAGTTGGTGCCTCATTCCGGGCTTTAGTATTTAGGGTATGTTACGGGATACTATGCGTCATTACCTGTGGCCCCAAACCCTACAAAATAGTAGGTTATGACCCCTTAATTAGAGGGTAGAACCCTTAAAACGGTAGGGTTTCGGATCCCCAGGTATTCCCTAAACCCTAGACCCGAAACCTTGGAGTTTGAGGACCCCATTTCAGATATGCTGGCATATCACACCGCCTGCGGAAGCCTCCTTTTTCCGAGACGGCGCCAACGCGCGCATGTACGCGCGCACGGCCCTAGCAAAAAAAAAAAAAACCTTAAACTCTAAACCCCTACCTGTGACTCCAAACCCTACTAAATAGTAGGTTATGACCCCTTAATTAGAGGGGCTGACCCTTTAAACGGTAGGTTTTTGGATCCACAGGTAATCCCCAAACAACTCGGGAGTTTCCTGTGGCCTACAGCTATTCCTGTTTAGGGACTATAGGTTTACATTCCGGGTTTAAGGTTCAGGGTTTAAGGGTTTTCAGAAGCTTCGCTTTTGCCCGGAGATTTTTCAGAGTAGGCTCTCGCGGTTTTGGGGGTGTACCTAGAGGCTCATACCCTACCCCTTTTTCTAGGATACCTAGTTTTAGGATCTAGGGTTTAGGGTTTAGGGGCTAGGATCTGTTATATAGAAAAGTAGATTCCCTAAAAAAGGGGTAGGGTATGAGCCTACAGGTATCTTCAGGGTGAAGTGTTTCCTACTTGTCCTGTATCGGAACTAGCTTGGGATCCGAAACCCTACCGTTTTAAGGGCTCTACCCTTTGGTTAGGGTTTAGGGCTGAGGGTTAGGGTTTAGGGTTTACCTGGAGATCCAAAAACCTACCGTTTTAATGGTCAGACCCTCTCATTAAGGGGTCATAACCTACCATTTTGTAGGGCTTGGGAATACGCGTTAATGGCTAATCTTTGGGAGTATATTGGGAGTTATACAGGGATTAAAGCGCACCTCGAAAGATCAAACGTTACCTCTTCCTACTGGGGTTTAAGGGTAGGACCATTGTTAAGGTAGGGGGTGGTTAAGGGTTTTTAGGGTTTAAGGTTTAGGGTTTTAGGTTTAGGGTTTTTAAAAAGATCCCTTATAGACCCCTCTGAGGTACTCTAGGTACCCCTTAATCAAGGAATTCTCCTAAAGGAAGCCTCCCCTAAAGGGTATCCGAGAAGTTTCAATCCTAAACTCTCAACCGGAGCGGGCCTTCATCGGGCGAAAATCGCCGGCCTCAAAACAAAAAAGATGCCATGACGGGGCCAGAAGGTTCACTATGAGCGTCGGTTTAGGGTTCAGGGTTCTCAGGCGGGACGGGGGTGGGGGACTATACTTTAAATAAGCCTTATTTAGTCTGTATTATAGGTATAAAGGCCCCCTAGCCCCCTCCCCCTAAGGGTCCTTATGAGTTCAGGAAATCTGCTTGGTCGTGGAAGGAGCTCATAATAACTGGGGTTAGGCGGACTTGGAGGTTCGTGGGACTTGGTAAGTACAGTTATACGTAACCTATTTGGGAGTATCAGTACATATAAGTGTTGTTACCTTATAGTAACCCTAGTTACTAAGTCCCATGAACCTCAAGGGGTTGTGCTCATAACATGGGTTGTATGCGGGTGTGGAAGTTGAAGCAGTGGGCAACCGTACATAGTTAGCATTGTTTTGCATTCGGTACGGTTTACTGTGCACAGTTTCCAGCGTCGGGTGTCTGTGTTGAGTTTTGCTTGAAGATAACGCACTTCGGCACCGAGACTGGGGAGTTTAACATCACGATTGGGTTCGTCCGGAGTTGTTGAGGTCCCCCACATGTCCCCACCAGACACGCTTGAAAGCGCGGACCGTAAACCCTAAACTTTATCGAAAACTGAAAGCAGCTGCTTAGAAGCTCTCAATCAATGTACCCTCCGAGTTGCATCCCGTGCATCCATACCAGCTACATCCACGCGACACAGACCGGAGAGAACGTATGGCTCTGGCAGTTGTCGTCGCAATCGCAGCAGAAGCAACGGTAGTAGAAGAAGAAGCAGCCGGACCACAGAAGCAGTTCAGAAGTAGTAGTTATTGTGGTGACGCTGCTGCTTCAGCTGCTGCTGGTGGTTGTGGTGGTTGCTCTTGTTCTCGTCGTCGTCCTTTGTAGGAACATTTTCTAGGTCGTGACAGTCATCGTCGTAGCAAAAAGCAGGCGGGATATGCATGACATCTAAACCCCTCTAGAATGAAGCCATTGTAGGTTAGAGATATCCTGATATCCTTATAAAGTGCTTAGGCCCATGTCCTTAAACCCTAGGACGAGTCTTTTTTTAAGGTTCCATGTATCCTAATAGTATATACTTAGGCCTTAAAGTACCTATATAGGGATCCCTTTAAGGCTTAAGTATCTACTATATGGGAATCCTGGACCCTTATACCCTGATCCCCATAGAACCCTTTAAAGCAACCCTTAAAAACGCCCTTTAAAGGAACCCTACTATAAAGGTACCATGGAGCCTCTGGGTTTTGGGGACCCCAGAGGTACTATATCGGCCTTACTGATTAGTATAAGGGGTTTAGGGTTTAGGGTTTAGGGTTTTGGGGATATATACTACAATTACCGATAAGGAACCCCCCAAAATAGGATCGGTAATTACTTAGGCCCCTATCTTAGTCTTGTTTGGGGCCCCCCAGGGTTAGGCAGCTGCAGAGGCCGTGGCAGCTGCAGGAGCACGGCTGCCTGGCGAGGTACATGCAGAGGGGCTACTAAGGGAGGCCATAAGGGATCTATAGGGCTTCCTTTAAAGGGTCTAGGGCTAGGGGCTTGGAGGTTTAGGGGGTTCGGGGTGTGAAGTTTAGAGTCTTTTGGGGGTTTAGGATTTTATGGGGTTTAAGGTGTGGGATTTAGGGTTTAAGGGACTTGAGGCTCCGGGCTTAGGCGTTACGGGTCAAGGGTTTAGGGGTTTCGGGCTTCAGTGAGGGGTTTAAGGCTTTAGGGCTTATGTCGCCATGCTTTGGCTAGTGGCTTTGAGATATGCTATTCACAGGGTCCAGAAAAAACTACTATTAGGAACTTGGGCCACCAAGGACGACCCATGGTAGTTTGGCGTTTCGGATTCAGGTGATTCAAAGTTTTCCGGGCTTTCATAAGGATCTACGGGGAGTCTGGGAGAGTTCTGCATGTTGTGGGTTTAGGTTCTGGTGGTCCACGTATCTTCAGGCTTTTGCTCCAAGTAGGGACCCAAAAAAGGACCTAAACAAAGAACATAAGGTTGGGATATCCCAGAACCCCCTCTGTAATAAAGCCAACAAGATAGGGATATCCAACCCGAAAGTTTATGCTTGGGTGCTTCTTTGGCTCCTGACTAAGGGCAATCTACGGTTTATAAAGGTGTCATAAGGGTTTAGGGTTGTGGGTACAAGGATCCATGCACCTCATCGTATGCACTTCGGCCTTGAGAGTTCCGATGTAATGGGTGTTTAGGGTTTAGGGTTTAGAGTTTAGGGGTTTAGGGTTTAGGGGTTTAGGGTTTAGAGTTTAAGGGTTTAGGGTTCAGGGGTTTAGGGTTTGGGGCTTACGGGTTTGGAACCTTCCAACAACGAGGGCCTTTTGGTAGTGCCACCACTGTCCATCTTGCAGCCAAGATTGATTGTAACAATAAGCAAGCGACCACGAACCACCCGTTCTGTGACTATGTGAAGCCTTGCAGCCATCCTGGGAGGAACTACCTGGGGTGACGACTCTGCTCTCAAGTGCACGCACCAGTCAGCAGATTCCGGGATCAGTATGCAACGACAATACATCGTCGCAGAGCCTCGGCATACCACCCAAGGCTGCCAAGGTAACTCGGGCTTTCGTTGAATGCCATGAAGTGCTCAGACATGAAGCTGAGGGTCTTATCGACGCACAGTCGAGCTCCGACCGTGCCCTCAGCAATCCATCGGGAAGGCGTCTGCAACTCTTGCCGCACCAAAAGCTGCCTCCGGCATCGTTACTTATTGGTGGTCGGGGTCAAAGTCCGGAAAAAATGGAGTCCGAATTCAATCCCAAATCCAAAAATCTAGAAGGATCGTAGAAAGATCGAACTTAGTCTTATCACTGGGGGCAGCTAGTGGGCGGAATTCAATAAATTATGCTGGGCGCCGCCACAGCGAACAGGCTTAACCAATGCATTGGATTTCGGGCTTGGAGGCTTCAGGGTTTTGTTATGATAGTCTTTACTCTGGTTGCATTCAGGCTAATGCTTTCTATACCCTAAACCCCTAAACCCTGGCGCAATCCTTGTCGAACCCTTCAAAAACTGTATGCAATCTGTAGATGGGGGTATATTTCAACTCTCGAGGAATTTCATCCCTCTTTCAAACTAAGTCCGCAAAGGTGCGGCGCAGATCCCCTAGTTTATAGTCCGCAACACATAACTGAGCTACATGCTAACGAAACAGACCCTCAAACACAGTACTTGACTTTTGGATGCCCTGAGTTATTGCATAATTAGGATCGTAGACTATGAAAGCAAGGCAGTCAAAAGACACAGAGAGAGAGAGCCACACTACTCAGAGAGGCCTAGGTAGATCCTGCATCAGTCAACACGTGCCCTTTTGAAAGTAACCTCCGCAACGATCTGCGGCCTTTCAAGCTTACACTTTCGGTGGCCTGTGGCTGTGGAGGAATTCCCAGCAGATCGCTGGAAGAGACCCTGCGCCAGATAAGGTTTAAGGGTCCATGTACCAATGTTATAGTGCATAATTGAGCCCTAAACACCTATAAGCAGGGACTACGGTGAGGCCGAAGTTGAGCAATTACACGGGCTTCATGAACCCTCGGGGAAGAACTTTGGAGAGTGGGCCTATGTCGATCTCCCAGAGCCCAAAACCATCCCAACAGAGAAACCCTACACCCTGAACGCGCAACCCTGAACGTTTAAATCCTGGAGCCTCAAAGCCCCTACGCTGAACCCGAAACCCTTTCAGGCTAGACCCTCAGCCGACAGAACCTGAAAGGACACGGGCCCTCAAGGCTACAGGAGAGATTTGGGGTTCTAATTTAAGGCAAACCCTAAACCCTAAACCTTAGAAGCTGCCCCCCACCCTGTAATAGTGACCATAAGGATTATATTAGGGCCCTATTATATTCCTATTATGTTCCCATTATACCACTATTACAGGGTGGGGGCCCCTCCTAACCTAAACCTCAAACCCTGTAGCCCTGGGGTTCCTTAAGGCTCAAAATCGCCCAAAAGCCTTATATAATAAGAAGCCCTATAGGGCTCCTTTAAAGGGATCTATACGGGTCCCCATAAGGGATCCTTAGCCCGAAGGCTCAAAATAGCCCAAATGACTTATGTAGTATGGTCTTTGGGCCCAAAATAGCCTGAAAATATGAGTCCTTAGAGCCCTGAATCCTGTAAATCCCTGTCAAGGACCCCTTCTAGATCCCTTTAGAGGAACCCTATATGAGTCCTTAGAGCCTACTTGGAGGGTCGGGGGACTTAGTAAGTAGGTATTAAGCAGACTTATACGTACCCTGACAGGGATCCTAATTGGGGTTATGTTACTTATAAGTCTATAAAATAACTAGTTACTAAGTCCCCCGACCCTCCAAGTAAGGAGTTCGGCTCTTCGGGCTCCAGCCCAGTAGGGTATTGTCTGGATTTCTGCTACTAAACCGTTTTAGGAATATACCTTAAAGTTCCTAAAAGGTTCCCTTAAAGGGATCCATAAGGGAGTTCAGGAATAGTACCTTTAAAGGGAGCCCTATCTAGACCTAAGAGTAACATAGGAATGAAAAGGATGCCCTTTTTGGTTTAAAGGGGGTTGTAAGGGAACCTAAACCCAGAAAAAGGGAATAAGGGCCTACTCTGGGTCCTAGTAGTAAAGGGCTCCTTAAAAGGCTCCTGAAAAGGATCTACAGGGCTCTTTAAACGGATCTATAGGGTTAACTTTAGGGTTTAGGGTCTACTTGGAGGTTCATGGGACTTAGTTATAAGGGTTCTATAATGGGAGGTTCATGGGACTTAGTACTGAGCAGTTTGTCCTGGGTCTGGGTCTGTCTAAACACGTCAGTTCTGGCTTTTGGAGAAATATGACCTTGGAAGCGGCAAATCCCAAAACCCTAACCCTAAGGGTCTAAGTACCTCGTTATCATCCCTAGGCATCCAAGGACTCATATATTAAGGCTTTTGGGCCCAAAGACCATACTATATAAGGCTTTTGGGCTATTTTGATGCCCAGGGCATGTACTCTCCAAAAATAATGACCTACATAGCTACTATCCTAAGCCCGAGGGCCCGAGTACCTAATTATTGGGTCCTTTGGACCCTTAGGGTAAACCTGTACCCAATTCTGATGTCGGCCCCGTTTCGACCACAGTACAAGCATGTCACATGCATGTGCGAATGAGACGGAGTGAACTCACGAACGGAACAGGGCATCGTGAGGGTTTACCTATGACCCAGAAGACCTGCCGTCTTAAGGAAGTATATATAGAAACCATAGTAAGGGACCCTCAAAAGGCAGGTACTTTCGGCTACAGGTAAGGCTTCAGGTTTAGGGCTTTCAGTTAAAAAATGCGCGCCTCCAGCTGGTTCCACTTCACCTGGCTCTTGCAGGAAGTGTGCCGGTCTTCTTCGGTTTTTCGAGGGTTGAAACCATGGCCCCTAGTATGGGCCCTTGACCTAGGGATCCCTTAAATGCCTACCATATACCCTAATAGACTCTTAAGGGTCCCGAGAACTCCCTCAAAAAGGCCTACGGTTCCATATTAAGGGCCTTTAGTCTAACCTTAGAGTTTTGGGGTTGAGGGTTGCAAAGCCTATGCTAGAGGGTCTGCATAGCATGGTTCCAGAAACACACTCCACCGTAAGCAGCTACACCAGGCCAGATATGGAGAAACATGCAGGGGGCAATCCCAGCTCGATTGAGATTCTAGCGGAATACGGGACGCCAAAGCATTTACCCTTAGCAAATGACCAAGCAAGGTCTTGCCCTAGGATGCCCAGTAACCTAGGAATAAAAAGGGCTCCCTTTTTGGTATTGAGTACCTTAAAAAAGGAACCTAGGACTACAAAAAGGGAATAAGGGTACTACTGGGCATCCTAGTTCCCAACTCTCCACGTATGCCCTGACGCCTTCAACATCGCGCTGGGAACCCTAAACCCTAAACCCTAAACCGTGGTCCATTTTCTCCGGGCCACTCAGCCCAGGAGGACCATGAAGGGTTTAGGGTTTAGGGATTTACGGGTTTAGGGTTTGGGGTTTAGAGATATAGGGGTTTGGGGGTTTAGGGTTTGCGTGCGGGCGAAAGCCGAGCATGTTATGCTATCACAATACCTAGGCACCTGGACCCTGTACTCTGACTTGACCTAGCATTTAGAAGGGGCCCCCACCCTGTAATAGTGACCATAAGGAATACAGGATTATATTAGGGCCCTATTATATTCCTATTATACCACTATTACAGGGTGTGGGCAGCTTCTAACCTAGCATTGTTGTTAAGTGGAAAGACGACTGCAGAGTGACACTTGCCAGGTTGTTAAAACAGCTGGAACAACTCTGCAGGAACCCGGCAAGAGCCTTAGCAGCCACCTAGACAAAACCCTACCAAATAACCCTTTACCGTGTGCGGGAAAAAGCCCTAAACCCAAGCCACCAGAATTCTAATCCAGAAATTCTGAAACCCACCAAGAGCCCCAGAAGGACCCACAAAGAACTCTCTGCCTTTCTATATTTGTAGGCCCCTGGAGTTGTACTGTATAGGAGCTGTAACGTGTACAACTAGCATAAGTTTTCGAGGTATACTATACTATATACTTATAATAAGGAACCCCCAAGATACGGTTGATGATAGAAATCCTGCATGACCCATAATAAGGAATATACCCTAATTCCCATAGTTTAGGGTCCGCAAAGTGATGCAGGATTTGAATCATCAACCGTATTGATTCAGGCCCCTACATTGGAGCCCTGTTGGGGCGTGCCTCGCCATCCTCAGTCAGCAGGCGCTCTCGCAGGGCCTCCCGGGGGTGACAGTTGAGGGTTTAGGGTTTACGGTTTAAGGGTTAAGGGTTGAGGGTTTAGGGTTTAGGGGTTTAGAGGTTTGGGGTTTAGGGGTTGGGAGGTGTTCTGCAAAGGTTCCTTTATGGGTTCTATAAGGGAACTAAGAAGGGTGAGGGTTCAGGGTTTCGAGTTTAGGGTCTACCTAGAGGCTTATACCCTACCCCTTATGTAGTGGTACCTACTTTTCTATACACCAGATCCTGACCATAAAACTAGGTATCCAACAAAAGGGGTAGGGTATGAGCCTCCAGGTAGGATGGCATCAGGTTTTCTGGGCTGACTTTGGAACCAATTCTAAAAGTTAAACTTGTAGCCTCCTTTTGTAGTGCATATAATAGAAACTCAATATTAAAGCCCTAGGAGCCAAACAAAAGAACGCCAAGTTTTATGAGTGTTCTACGGTTTGAGGCATCGGGCATGCCAACTACCGGCCTGAATTGAATAATTGGCAGCATTGGTCCATAGCACTTCTGCAACTATGGCATCGTCTGCTGGCCCCAACCCGCTACGGCCCTGCACGGGTGACACTGCAGGACTTGGAATGGGACTTCACAGTTCAAGGTCCAGGGTGCTTGATCTAGGGGTTCTGCTATTAAGACTCCTCCTCTGTGCCCAACCTTAACAGAGCAAACTAGTGTGCTTGGAAGATCATGACACTTAGTAAGATGAGGTGATAAATACCTTAACTGTGGGCTCTAATGGATTATAAGATAAGTATAGTTGCCGTGCTTCTAATTATAACTCTAGGTACAAACAGAGCCACAAGAACTGGAATAGGGCGTCGTGTGTACCATGGTAGAACTGCACAGGGCCATGACGGGATACTGCGGTTGATGATATAAATCCTGCATTACCCATAATACGGAATATACTATAATTCCCATAGTTTAGGGTCCTTAAGGTAGTGCAGGATTTATATCATCAACCGTACCAGCAGCTGTTCAGACTTCTACCGCGGACCCTCAAGACAAGTGATATACTGTCTGGGGTCCCGAGCGTTGATATGTTGGCAGTCAAAAAGTAGGGAACTGCTGCTTTCTTGCAGGCATGGTAAACCCTAAACCCTAAACCGCATGTACCGCACAAAGCAATGAGCGATCTCTTTACAAAAGTCCTCAACTAAAAACGTTAATCAAGGGATGGGAAGAGACTGTTGTGAGACCGCGCCCTGGCATGCTTACTGTAGGGGTCTTATTAGAATAGGGTTTAAGGTTTGGGGCCCATTTTTGAAGGGAACCCCCAAAATAGTATAGGTAATCATTAAGGTCCCTGTAGTATATCGACTCTTCAGACGACCATGTTGGAAGGGCAGAAACATCTAAAACGCCGCTTGGAGGATCATGGGAACCCCAAGACGCTGAGAGCCCAGAGACCTGAAACTCAAAAAGCCTTAAAAAATCCGTAAACCTCTAACCCGAACCCCAAACGTTAACACCTAAACCCGAAGACGAAATGGAACTTAACCCCCTTTTCGAAAACAAAAACAAACCAGCAACAACACAAGACAACCGTTAAATGTAAGATGTGCTCCTGAAAAACCGCACTCCGAATACACCCCGCGGCGCCAAGGAGATTAAAGCACCTATATAAGCCTAAATAAGACCCCGGACCCCTGTTTAAGGCCTGTATATATATACCATATATCTACATGGAGCCCTTCAGCCCTCTATACCCGTATTGTAGTGACCCGATAGTTACCCCTCAAAGGAACCCCAAAACCCCAAACCCTAAACCCTAAAATCCAGAAATGAGGAAACCAGAAAACCCTGAACCCCAAACCGAACGAAAGCCTTAAGAAATAGAATAGGGTTTGGGGCCAATTCTACTATAATTATAATGATCGCCTCCCGCGCTTCGGCGGTTGCTGGGCAGAGCAGGCGCCGCAAGGTGACGGGCAGCGCCTTCAATACTTCGAATAAAGGAGGGTGCGCATGAAGGGGTCTATAACTGTGAAGGGATCCCTACAAGGGTTCTACTAGGGTTCAGGGGTTTAGGTTCCCTGTTTTCTGTTGATTTGCTGTTCCGTTTTTTTTTGTGCCCGGGTTTTCATGGTCTTCATAATTCGAACACAATGTGTTGTAGCATTATATAGTTGTCTGGGGTTTCCCGTGAACCTGTATCCCCAAAAACCGTACAAAATGGTAGGTTATGACCCCTTAATTAAAGGGTAGAACCCTTAAAACGGTAGGTTTTCGGATCCCAAGGAAGTGCTGAAACCACCCCACCGCCAGCGAAAGGAAGAGGACATGCCAACTGGAAGATCTAACTCGACTCCAAAAGCACAGGCCAAAGCCGCATCTTATAGAGGTTTACGGGTAGGTCTATAGGATTTAGGGTTTAGGGTATAGGATTACAGGGTTTAGGGTTTAGGTTTAGGGGTAGTTATAAGTAGGGTCATAAGTAGGGTAACTGTACTTCTATAGACCCCTTACACCACACAAAGAATGAACATCTAGAAGACCTACATTGATGCAAATGACATGCGAGTCGATCTTTCACATGACTTGGCGAATTATCTGAGGGAAACGCCTGAAGCAAACCCTACTTAGAGGTTCATGGGACTTAGTAACTAGGGTTATAATTAAGGTAACTACACTTGTATGTACTTCTCACCCCAATTAGGGTACTTATAACTGTACTTACTATAAGTTAAGTCCCATGAACCTCCGAGTAGACCCTAAACCCTAACCTTCTCACTCAACCTTAGAAGACTTCAGAGCCAGTCACGCGCCCCATAAGCTCCAAAGTGACACAACTGCAGAACCCTGACCCTAGACCCATATCTCTATAGCCAAACCCCTAAATCCCTGAAACGCCCTGAACAGCCCACATCTCAGTTCCCGGCCATGGTGTAGATGTTGTAGTCGGGATCAACCTGAGCCGATTTTCAGAGCTCAGAACTGCCACAGCAGGTCCGACCACCTGACCCTAGGCATCTAAGGACTCATAAAGGGTTCCTTTAGAGGGATCTATAAGGGGTCCTTTAAAGGGATCTATAAGGGGTCCTTTAAAGGGATCTATAGGGTTTAGGCATTCAAGGACTCATATATTAAGGCTTTTGGGCCCAAAGACCATACTGTATGAGGCTTTTGGGCTAGTTTGATGCCCGGGGTTTAGGGTTCCTGTAAGGGTTCTTGTAAAGGGTTCCTTTAAGGGATGCTTCAGGGTTTAGGGTGAAAAGCTAAGGGTTTAGGATTCAGGCTTTAAGGCTTAAGGTACCCAAATAGCAGGCTGAGTAGGATTCACAGGTACCAAAAAAATAATTCCACAAAAGCCTTCAGAGTGCAGTATCTGTGGATATTTGGATCTTTATAAGGCCCTATGGCTCCCAAAATAGGGTTGCTTTAAGCGTTCCTTGAGGACCCACTATATACCTAGGCCTTAAAGTACCTATATAGGGTTCCTTTAAAGGGTCCCTAAAGGGGTCCTTTTAAGGGATCTTTAGTGTTACAGGGTTCGAAGACGACTGCCACACCTCAGCACTTTCAGGTTTCGGGTCTCGGCTCAGGGCATTTCGGGTGAAGGCCCAGTGTAGGCCACCTTACAGGGAACTCCAGAAAGTTGGAATATGGTTTCATGGTAGGATACCCTATAACTTAGCATAGAAGGGTTAGGATAATACTATTCCAACTTTCTGGCTTTTGCTTTAAAGCCTGATCTAAAACCTTGATATACCTACAGCCTCCATTGTCAATGGTAGTTCCTTTGTAAAGGATCCTAACCATGAAACTTAGTTGACCAAAAAAAGGGACTACAATGGACTCTGTAGGTACTTAGGGGAGAGCGGAGGGTGAGGGCTCCAGGCTCAGGTGTTTCGAGACTTCGGGCGGCTGTGAGCTCTGCTCTAGAGCTTGATCGGAGTGCGCACCCAAACCCCAGGCCAACACCCGACCCTAAGCCCCAAAACCTTGCACCGAGACTCCTAAACTCTAAACCCTAGAGCTTAGATATATCAAGTCATGCAAGACCCCCTTCTCATCAGGAGAGGGTTTCGTGGGGTTCTGTAATACTGCTCCCTTTAGGGGCTGGTATGGGGTTCTATAGTAGGGTTCCCCTTCAGGGCACCCTTAAAAGGCAGACCCAGGACCTCATGTCCGGCGCTGGGGCGACGACGCGATCCACCAGACCTTCCAAAGTGACGAAGGTGCGAGTGATGAGCACCTATGGCTGCTTACTTGGAGGGGTCGGGGGACTTAGTAATTGGTTATTTTGGGGACTTATAAGTACCATAACCCCAATTAAGGTCCCTTTTAGGGTACTTATAAGTCTATATACTTACTGCTTAGGGTAGCCCTTTTAAGGGCTCCTTCCCCCAAGGGGTCCTAGGTACTGTTATGGGGAATACTTCCCCAAATCATAATAATCATTCTAATATAGAAATCCTACATTCTACTATACAAGTACTTTGGACCCTTTGGGTTTAAGGGTTCCTTTAAGGGCTCTCGTTAAGGGCTCTTTTAAGAGTGTCTTTACGGGTGCCTTTAAGCGTTCCTTTAATGATTCCTGTAAGGGTTCCTTGATTCAAGGTGCTACAGGGTTCTACAATACAGGCTCCCACTTAAAGGTACTATGAGGTTTTGTAATACGATGTCCCCTTGAAGGGTACCGTGGGCCCGTGGGGCTCCGTAATAGGATCCGTTTGAAGGGTACTATAGGGTTCTTTAATGGGGTCACCCTTGAAGGGTTCTGTCTGACATCGACGTTTTGCGTCGTCAACCAGCAATCAGCTCTATGTACATAAATCCTAAAACCAGACCCGCACACCCTTTTTCACTAACCAGCAATGAACTCTTGACCCGAAACCCTGAAACCCCAGGAGTCGCCAAGCAGCAATCAACTCAGGCAGAGTCTTGAAAGCCTCTGGGCCCCCGTAAGCCCTAACCCGAAACCTTGAACCCTAAACTCTAAACCATAAGCACTAGTTCATCTTCAAAGGAACCCCTCACCCGCCACACACAGCGGGAGCCCAAACCTCAAGCAAAGGGGATGTCTGACTAAGGCGATGGTTTCAGATTGTAGTATCCTTAAGGGAGGGGGGTCCAAGGGGGGTATATAGCCTAGTGATCCCTAATTCTCCCTAGTACTCCCTAAGGTTCCCTTACAGTCCCCTAAGGAATCCGTATACCCTCCCCCCTTGAACCACCCTCCCTTTAGGATCCTATAATCAGATGTCGGCTTCAAGGTTGAAGCTACGGTTAAGGGCTAAGGGTGGACGGCTTGGGATCGGAGCTGCGGTCTGTTGCCCAGAGGGCCCACGGATACTTTATATTGGACTTAGGTGCCCAAAAGACCAGCCCTACTATGGTTCTGGGCACCTAATTCCATAATGGTAGTATGTGCGGAGCTTCTGGGGTAGGTTCAGAGCTATTGAAGCTATTGTTTGGGATTTAGGGTCAGAGCTGCGGCGGTTTAGGATGAAGGGTGTAGTTTAGGGCTCTTAGGGCTCTTAGGGTTCTTAGGGCTCTTAGGGCTTATGCCTTTGACAAGCCTGAAACTTCAAAAACCACTGCTCAAGATATCGGTCTGCAAGGTTCTAAGGTTCAGGCTATCAGGGCTTGCCTGCGGCCTGGAAGCCTTGCAACAAATGTTACCCAGAGGGTCCAAGTACCCAAATATTAGGATTTTAGGTTCCAAAATCCATGCTCTGAATGGTTTTTGGACCTTGAAACCCTACTATTTGGGCACTTGGACCCGTAGGGTTATAACCGTTGAATCATAGAGTATGAACATGTAAATCGCAGCTTAGGGTTTTGACGTGAAGCAACCGGATCTTGGTAAGGCACTCTTAATGCCTTGCAATACGAAACCCCTTACCTGAAACCCTGCACTGTGAAAAGCAAAACCCGAAACCCAGACTCGAAACTCTAAACCAACTCTAAACCCATGAACCCATGAATCACAAACTCAACACTGTGCAGCTGGGGCGCTACATAGGGCGGCGTGAGCATCAGGTAACGGTCCTTTTCGGGCTTTGCGTGTGTTCTGCGTCGGAGATCGGGGGGTTGCAGGTTTAGGATTTTGGGGGTCTGGGGCTTTTGATTTCGGGTCTATGGGGCTTAGGGTTTAGGGTTTAGGGTTTAGGGGTTTAGGGTTTAGGGATGCAGAAGAACTTCGAGATTACTCCTGGGAGTTTTTGGGCATTAACACCAGTTTGATCACCGCTAAGCGCCCAAAATTTTAAAAATCTGATCGCGGCGAGCAATAGGGCCCTCGGCGGCCGTGGGACGGTGGATTGTGCGACGTTTCACGGGGTATTGTGCAAGTGCTTCAAAAACTAAACCCCTAAACCCTAAACTCCTAAACCCCAGTCTTCCGGTACAGGAAGTGCGATGTTGGGCTTGGTGCAAACTTGAGTGTAAGGCTTGGGAACTCCGCTGCTTCTCCGGAAAGCCCCTCCTGGCAACCCTTCTAGAATTTAGGGTTTCTGGAAAAGCCTGGCAAAATCCTACACAGCTCTGCACAACCCCTAACAATCCCAGAATAAAGCACCAGAAGTCTAAGAAACGCTCTGAACAGCCCCTACAACAACCCAACGACCTACCAAACTAACCACATCAAGATCCCATAAAACCCTGGCCGTCCCGGCATTTGCAGGAAAACCCTCTTGGGGAGCTCGATATTTCAGCTCCTCTTACTAAAAGTGCGAGCTCCGCGTTGCCCTGCAAATGATTAAGCGAAAGGAATGGGTCCTGGGTGTCCTTGGTACATCAAATACCCTCGCCCAACATCAAGAGCATGCAATGCACGTTGAGTGAACGCCCTCACAGCCTCCACACCTGCAGTCACGTCTGTCTCCAGAAAAAACAATTCTGCCACCATCTACGCCCCAACATCCCGAGGCAGCCCAGCGTAGTGAAGACGCAAGGCAGTATTGCGAGATAAAACCAGAAATAATACAAATCCCGGAAAGCAGCGACGTGGAGGGGGAAGATGGCGGCTGGAGCAGACCCTATCCCCCCAGGGTCCCTGTACCCAAATAGTATATACTTTGGCCTTAATGTAGTCCCTGTATAAGTAATTTGGGGCCAAGATATAAACTATATTTGGGTTTGGGTACAGGGACCCTTAGGGTAAGCTCTACACCCCTGAATCCTAAATCCTTGAAAGCCCCAAAACCCCAAATCCTAAACCGCTAAACCCTAAACAAAACCCTGCAGTTCCTAAACCCAAAAAATCCCCCAAACCACCTATACACCCAAATTCATATCAGACCCCAAACACTAAAATCCCAACTCTAAATCCCCGAAACACCCAACCATAGCACCCCGAATCGCAAAACCCGAGGCCGCGACGGAAAGCCGTCGAATCGCGGCCACTGTCGCGCCGAGCTTTGCCTGAGCCTCCGAGTCCTCTGGGCTTTGCCCTGTCTTAGGTTTACTAGGCGGGGCTTTTAACGCCTTTGAAAAAGATTAGTGAATGAGATCCTCTTAAGCCCAATAAGGGAAAATATAAAATCTCCCAAAGCCCTACCTAGTTTGGTGTTTAGGGTTTAGGGTTTGCCCTGTCTCTACCAAACCCTACTTGTTCGTAGGTCTCTTTTTGTAAACCCTGATACAGATTTTAGGAAGGTTTGGCGGGTTGAGGTCAGGTTTAGGGAGGGTCCTTTGAAGGGTTCCATGAGGGTTCGATTAAAAGGGATCTATCGGGGTGTAGGGTGGAGGGCTTTTAGGGTGTAGCACTTCGCTTATTAAAGTTTACTATCAGGGTTCCCTTAAGGGATCTGCAGGGTTAACTGGTTTTATTTGAAGACTTTCAGGTTTTGGGCATTTAGGGCCTATCGGGTCTAGGGTGTAGGGTGTTGTATGGGTTTCTTGCGGATTTTGTGAAGAAGGTCTTCACAAGGATTCTGAAGGGTTTTACAAGGGTTCTACAGGGCTTCTTTGGGCTTGATGAGGGTTTAGTAATTTAGGGCCAGGGTTGCGACAGAAGAGAATTGAACAGGATCGTTCTAAGACGGGCGTTTCGGCAGTTTAGGGGGTTTACCGAGGTTATCGAAACATACTAAAGAAAGTAAGATCTGTCTAGTCTTGTTTGGGAACTATACAGCACATGCCAATCTCAGGACGGGTTCCTTCAAGGAGGGCTCTGTTGCCACTCAGTAACCCCACTTCCACAGAAATCAACATGGGGAGGTTGCAACAAAATGAAGCCTGTGGTCTTTACAGTTTTGTTATGTTACTTCCTAGTTCGTTGCGTCCAACACAAACACGATTCTTGACATATATTGAAGGAAAGAAATGCGCATACAATTTGAACAGAGGCATCAAGGACACGTCACCCAAGATTAACAAACAACAATGCTGATGAATAACTTGAGCCAAGCAGTGCGGAAATGCATGTCATGCTCCGACTCAGAAGTAAGCCAGGCTTGCGTCGCAGTCGCCGCCATTGTCGTCGTTGTCGTTAGTAACATGTTCTGCACAGTGGCTCGCATCACTACGGCCTAAAAACCTAGTCAAGACCCCAAACGTCCTGGGCAGGGCCCAAAAATCTCGTGATGTTTTGGCAAAGCAGTCTCTGTGACTTCGAGATGAAATTTCTGCGCCTTCCGAAGCCCACTAACATTTGGTATAAGGTTTGCGGGTCAAGGGCTCTAGGAGTTTGGGAGTTTAGGTCTAATGCCCCAAACCCAAGAAACCAGTAGGATAACGCGAAATCCCATACCGTTAGTGAGGAGTTAGGGCAGTCCTCCTCGAACTCCTTCGCCAACGCATCTGCAAACTCCTCTGAAGCACTTTGTTTTCTTAGTTGCTGAATTCATACGCCCCAAAGTGTACACTGTTAGTTATATAGTGGGTAACATTATCCCCAAACGTGTAATGTGTATCCACTCAACTACTAAGGTTTAGCTCAGGGTGTAGGGCTCTTTTGGGTGTAGGCGTAAAGGTATAGAGTTTAGGGTTGAGAGAGCTATTGGATTCCGGGCACCCTGACATGTTGTAGATGTTACCCTAAGGGTCCAAAGGTACTCGGGTTTGGGATAGTATAGTTATGTAGGTTACTATTTTGCAGAGTATATGAAAATTAGGTACTTGGACCCTTGATGTTACCTGTGGCCCCAAACCCTACAAAATGGTAGGTTATGACCCCTTAATTAGAGGGTAGAACCCTTAAAACGGTAGGGTTTCGGATCCCCAGGTAGGTAGGGTCTAGAGATGCACAGTTCAGGGCTTCGAGGTTCAGGAAATGCATACGCTTGCCCTAAGGGTCCATGTACCCAAATAGTATATACTTTGGTCTTAAAGTAGTCCCTATGTAGGTACATCGGGCCGAAAGTAGAAAACTATTTGGGCACATGGACCCTTAGGGCTTGTTTACAATTGCAATTGTGCTACCCCAAAATCCCAAAACCCCTACGTTGACCCAAAGCTCCTACACTACACCCAAAACCCCTAAACCCTGTAGATCAGACCCCATGATGGATACCGTAAAGGAACCCTGAATAGACTTCCAGTAACCGGGTCGAACTTTCAGAGTAAGAGTACCTCAGAATAGTGATCATAGCCCAAAACCCAAAGCCCAAGCCCTCAGCCCCAAACTCTACTTGCAGGTTCATGGAGCTTAAAGATTGCAGTTTTAAACACCTTTATTGGGGTTCGTTGTTATAGACAAGTATAGTTACACTTGATTGTTTCTAATCCTAGTTTTCGCGTGACATGAACCTCCATGTACCCGAGGCCCTAAATGCCTACAAAGACCCTAAACTGAACCCTAAACCCTAAAAGGAAGCCCAAAAGGTCCCTTATGGATTCCCTTACATTAAAGGACCCTTAAACCCCGAAACCCTAAAACCCTAAACCTCATACATCCTTTGCAGAACTCCCTTAAAGCACCTAAGACCCTCACCCAGATCTCCAAAGCCTTCTTTGAGGCCCCTCAAAGCCCACTTAAAGCCTCCGTTGAAGCCCTCTTTAAGCCCCCTTAAACCCTTTCTGTAGCTCCAAAACCCTTCAAAATAGTGGGTTATGACCCCTTAATTAGAGGGTAGAACACTTAAAACCCAAGCCTCCAAACCCCTTCGACCAGGGCTCCTGGAAGTCGCAGTCGACGAAGACAGGCCGAGCTAAGCCAGGCCTGTGAGGCATCCTTTAAGCTTAGTAGCTGAGTTCATACGCCCCAAAAAGTGTACACTTTCAGTTTTATAGTTTTATAGTGGTTAATATTATCCCCCAAAAAGTGTAAAGTGTATCCACTCAGCTACTTTGTAAGGTTTCTGGCATAGTGTTGCTCTAAGGGAAGCCATAACTTACTGCCCCAATAAGCCACAGAGATGAAGGTTTAAACTTTCCCATTCCTACTCCTTGGGGATCAGAGAAGGTTTCTGGCATAGGGTTGCTTTAAGGGAAGCCATAAGGGGTTTTATAAGGGATCTGTGACCAGGTTCAGGGTCTAGGGTTTCGGTTTAGGGTGGGGTCCCGAAAAAAACCCTAAACAAGAACCAGAAGGTTAGGAAATCCCATGATGCCCTCTGGGTGGTCTTTTGGTTCCTGATTTACGGCTTCAGGTTTGGGGCTTAGGGGTTTGGGGATTAGACTTTAGGGGTTCAAGGGTTAGGGGTTTAAGGGTGCGGTTTCCATGTTTAAGGCTTAGGCTTCTTTGAGGGGTCTAGAGGGGTTTCTCAGGCTTCCTGTCATGAATGAAAAGGGGATCCTCTAAGGGCTTTGCCGCATTCGGGATTGCTGTAAGGACGTTGCCCAGGGGGTCCAAGTACCCAAATAGTAGGGTCTTAGGTCCCAAAATCCATACTCTGAATGGGTTTTGGACCTTAAAACCCTACTATTTGGGTACTTGGACCCTTAGGGTTGTAGAGCTTTCAGGATTCCTCGCGGGCGGCCTTTAATGTGATTTACGGCTTTGTGAGTTCCTTTACTAGACCTATAAGAGTAGCCTAGGAATAAAAAGGGTGCCCTTTTTGGTTTAAAGGGGTTTATAAGGGAACCTAAACCCTGAAAAAGGGAATAAGGGCCTACTCTGGGTCCTAGTTTAAGGCTTCCTGTAAGGGGACGTCGCCGCAGGCTCCTATGCCGTAGAAAGCGCAGAAGTGCTCGACCTGGCCGTTGGGGAAGTAGATTGGGTCGCCTTGGAAAGCCACAGTTGCATTCGCCGCGGTTCACCTCGTCAACATTCCTGGGGATCCAAAAACCTACCGTTTTAAGGGTCAGACCCTCTAACTAAGGGGTCATAACCTACTATTTAGTAGGGTTTGGAGTCACAGGTTGGCCCCGCGGGAGCGAGTTTCTTCCTACGGTTTAGAGTTTAGGGTTTAGGGTTTCTTTTGTGCGGCCCCCACGGACATCAAAGAACTCGTCGCCAGCTGCAGGGGACTCTGCTGGACTTTCGAATTCATCAGGATGCGGCTCCGCTGGTGGACCAGAAGGATTTGGTGTAGGCGGTGCTCCAGGCGCCAGTCATCTTGGTGTCGGCAGTCCTGGCCAGCCCTCCGTCGTAACCCTAAACCCTAAACCCTAAACCCTAAACCTTGGGGTCTTCCTGACCAGGCAACCATCAGGCCCAACCTCTATAAGGGATTTATGCAGGAGCGCAGGGATTTAGGGTTTTAGGGGCTTTAGGGTTCCTTTAAGGGGATCTATAAGGGTTCCTTTAAGGAGGGGTGTCGGGATTTGGGGAGGCATGTACGATGCGATTGATGTAGTCGTCGACGAGGTCGGATGTGGGGTTTAGGGTGTAGGGGTTTAGGGTTTAGGGTCCCATGATCATGTCAGCCTCAGGCCCCTTAAGGGTCCATGTACCCAAATTGTACATGTGGGTTGCAGTTTTGGGGCTCTGAAAAGTATTTATGTAAAGGTACCTCTGTAGGAACCATAAGGGAAGACTTGAAAGTTTCCCAAATTGCAACCTAGAAGTAGTCCCCGCTTCGGTACTTTGGAGCCAAAGTATATGCTACTTGGACCCTCAGGGCTATGGAACCTGCACAGGAACCCCGTAATTTTTCAAGTCTCATGATCCTCAAAACCCTACGTACCTTAAGCTACCAACCCCTATTTTCGTGTAGGTTCCTTTTATAAACCCGAATATGGAACGTATAGGGACCCTACCAAAAAATGAGGTTTTGGTAGGTTTAGGTAAACTCTAAACAATCCAAAACAATAAGTAAACCCCATACCCGGATTCCTAAAGGGTAAGAGAATTGAGTTTGGGATAAGTCCCATGAACCTCTAAGTAGGGGCGGCCCTCAACCGGAAACCTAAAAACTTGTCGAGGCCAAGAGCTTAGGTATTTCTAGGATTTATTGGTGCAGGATCAACCCCGCTTCTAACCGGCATACCCAGAGAGCACCATAAGTACTAAAACGTCTTAAGGCCTGCATAGTTTGAGGTGTGTCCCTTAATTAAGATGTATTCCAGTCTCTAGGTAGAGCTACCTCAGGTTGCGCTTGACCGGAATGGTGGTCCAGTTGATGTCCTGCATGCAGGAGCCAGGCTTTGAACCCTCAGCCCCAAACCCCTCAATGAAATCCCGAAACTCTAAAGTCTAAAGCCCAAGCCCTAAACCCTGAACCCCTACGCCCCAAACCGTATGCTTAGTGTTCCCTTCCTTGGAGATTCGGGATATATAGGGCTTATAAGGGTTTAGGGTTCCTTAAAGGGAACCGATAAAGGTTCTACAAGAAGGGCATAATTAGGATTCAGGTCTTAGAGAGTTTGGGGGTATCGGGTTTAAGATGTTGGTTTGTATCCAGGGTGTGGTGCTTTGGCTTTGCCATACACGCTGACTTTCGGCTTAAGAACTTTCAGGTGCACCGGAAACTCTGAACCTCAAAAGCAGCGGGGTTCCTGATGACATTTATAATGTAATAAACCCCAAACCCTACTCTAATTGTTAAGGCTCCTGTACTAGGCCGACTCAACCCTCAAATATGGTTAGCTCCCCCTGTGCCACCTGTAGTTCGCATAGAATGACGCGTAAACCCTAGAAGCCGTAAACCCTGTAGTAAGGTTTGGGGCGTAGCGTATAAAGGACTCCACCCTCCATGTAAGCAGAATGACCTAAAACGAACAGCTTTGGACTCCTGTAAGACAGAATCCGAAGCAACAACATGAACATGCACGAACGAGACCTGTAGAAAAAAGGCAATAATGCAGGGTTGCTGCAGTGTGATTTAGTTCAGGGTATGGGGTTGTTTGTTTCAAGGTTGAGCGTGTACTTGTAGACTCAAACACTACAGCACACGGGAGTTTCCGAAAATTAGGACTACCGTATCTTAGTGGTCCTTGTAATTTGGATCCTACTATTTACGGTACTATGCTAGGGTCCCCCATTTTCGGAAACTCCTACACTAGGCTATGATAGGGTTTAGGGTTTAGGGTTTAGGGTGGCTATGATGACCTTCCTACTCGTCGGGTATCATGGGGAAGTACAGGTATAACCGTTTTGGTTACATAGGGATTGTCTAGGGACTGGACTAAAAAACAAAGGGAATAGGTTACCTACTCGACTACTAGGCCCTAACCCCCAAAACCCCTTAACCCTATAGATCCCCCTCAAGGAAGCCTTATAGATCCCTTTAAAAGTAACCCATACAGATCCCTTATGCCCACTACTAGGCCTTAACTAAACTTGGCTGACTTCTGAACCCCTCCTAAAAGTTAAACTTTTAGCCTTCTTATTACAGTTCATATAGAAACCTAAAAAGTTAAAGTCTAAAGAGCCAACCAGAAGAACGCCAAGGAAAGGGTCGAACCCTTAAAATGGGAGGGCCTGTGGCCGGTACAGGGATTTGCGGTGGCTACGCCAAAGATTCCGGAGAGGCCAGGTGAACCGAATCCACAGCAGCCCTCCGAAACAGCATCCTAGAGTTAAGGAGGTTTATGCATTACACCAGTTACCACAAAAAATAAGCCGCAAGCCCGAAACCCTAAACTTTGAAAAGCCTTTTCAACACCACACCCTGCTTTAGCCCCTGAAAGGAACCCAAACACCCTTAAAATTCCTTACAAAACCCGTAAAGGACAACATTAAACAAAAGAACAAAAAGCCTGGGCCTAAGCCCTAAGCCCTAAACCCTAAGCCCTAAACCCTAGGCCCAAAACCCGGAACCTCCAAACCCCTAAACCCCTAAACTCTAAAATGCTGAACCCTAAACTCTGGAGCCCTAAACCCTAAGCCCTAGTTGTAGATGCCGTATTTCCATGTGGATTCTTCCAAGCGGTCCCTACTTGGATGGTCGGGGGACATAGTAAGTAGTTATTTTATAGACTTATAAGTATCATAACCCGAATTAGGATCCCTGTTAGGGTACTTGTAAGTCTACTTATTACCTACTTACTAAGTCCCCGACACTCCAAGTAACTCCTAAACGCTTAGAAGCCCTAAACCTATTTGTCCAGTATCCTGCGGAGCCAGAAGCTAACCTTTGGGAGTATGTCGGGATTATATGGGCTATAGTGCTCCAAAAACATTAAAGGTTACCTACTCTGCTACTAGATGTTAGGTTCCAAGGGTCAGTTTCGGTGCTGCAGGCAGATCTTTGTACCAGACAGCGTCGGTGAGGCCCCAAGCCCAAATCTGCGTGTAAGGCAAATTGCTGAGATTTTGAACGCAGTGTTTGTCATAGGAGTCGGTAAGATGGCAACAGCCTTCCTCAGAACGGTACTGCCCGTGCTTGTCCTTGCGTGCCACGACTTGCGAGGAGATGATAGTCGCTTCACCCCACAGCTGCTCGGTGCCCGTGGCTGCGAGGGCGACTCTGGCACGGCAATGTGTGTTGCTCCCTCGGAGTTCCCACGTCTTCTGCCGATTCAGTATTTTCGCACAGAACCATGGCTGTACGCTCAGGTTCAGGGCCGTTTCGGGTTCAGGGGTTTAGGGTTTAGGGCTTGCAAGAAAGACTGCTTACCAGGTAAATCCCTAAGCTGCGCACCCTAAACCCGTAAAGCCTAAATCCCTAAACCCTAAATCCTTATAGATCCCGTAAAGGAAACCCGTTCAAAGGAGTCCTAAAACCGAACCCCTAATGCCTGAGCCCCAAATCCCGACACCCCTCTTAAAGGAACCATTATAGATCCCCTTAAAGGAACCCTAAAGCCCCTAAAACCCTAAATCCCTGCGCTCCTGCATAAATACCTTATAGAGGCCTTTAAAGGAACCCTTATGGTAACCCATTAAAGGAACCCTAAACCCCTAAATCCCTAAATCCCCTAAACCCGAATCCCTTTAAAGGAACCCCTAAACCCCTGCATCCCTAAATCCCCTAAACCCTCATCCCGTTGAAGGAACCCCTATATCCCTGCGCTCCTGCATCCTCAAGGCTACCTCCTGCCACTCCCTGGCCACGATGGCCTTCATCCCCTCGGCGAAGCCTGGAATTCAGGGAACCAGCTTAGGGTTTAGGGTGTAGGACTCCTTTGAAGACTTCCTTAAGGTTGCCTTTGATCAGGGTTTAGGGGTTTGGGGCCTTTAGGGTTTAGGGATTTAGGGTGTAGGAACGGTTTAGGGTTTAGTTAGGGTTTTAGCCTGGAATACAGGGAACCCTAAATCCTAATATAGCACCATAAATAGTAGGATGTCAGGACTCCAAAATGAGGTACCCCTAATTTGAAGCCTGGAATTAAGGGAACCAGTTAGGGGGTTGTGTTTTCAGGGTTGTTTTGAAGGTTCGGGGTTGAAGGGTTTAGGGTTCATGGTTTAGGGACTTAGGATGGTTTAGGGTTTTGGTCAGTAGCCTTAAACCATGCAGGAATCCCGAGTATGATTGGGTACAGGGGCGTTCATACTCGGAACGGGAGTCTGGGGTGTATATTTTGTAGTACTTTGATACAGGATGTTTAAGTGAAGTAACGACTTCTAAGTCAGAGGTGTTGGGCTCACTCTGTCTGGCACTAGTTTTAGCTGGTCTCTCGGGCCTTTCGACCAGCTTCGATCTATCTGTGTGCGTGATTCAGGAAAGAATGTGGGCTCCTGCAAATCTCCAACATGATGTCTTCAAGATTAGTGCTTGGGCAACAGCAACAACAACAGCAACAACAACCACAACCACCACAACACCACAAACGTATCAATAACAACAGAGATCCTCGTGGTATCCTCGTAGGAACATCCGTAAAGAATGTTATAGCAGGCCTTGCATCACTGCAGGTGCCACGCGGTCCATGAGCCCGAAGTCCAGGAATGCGATGCCTCGGTTTTATGGGGCTCATGACACGGGCTCAGGACCTAGGGCTCAGGTGTTGGATGGTGTTGGGGTTTTGGGGTTGCCAGCACCCCCAACTACCCACTGTTATACCCTACAATACCCACTATCAAGGATCATCAGGGCTGTATGAGAGGATACCTGGTTGCTGGTGCGGTTTAGGGTTTAGGGCTTGGGGCTGCGGAAGCTTGAGGGCTGGTTGAATCCAAAATCCCAAGTCCTGTATGTAAAAAACCCTTTAGAGGAACCCATCAAGGAGTGGTATATTTTATGGACCTGTAGGATCGAAAATTTGGGGTCAGGGGTTGGATGCCAGGGGTTTGGGTTCTGTGTTTAACCCCATTTGAGGGAAGTTGTCGGGCTTGGGGGGAGTTGGTATTTTCAGCGCTCTACTCGAAAGCTTGAGAGATTTAGCTTTGGCTCCAATAACCTACTGGCTTGAGGGTCCTTGCCTTTGCTGGTTTGGGTTTCGGTTTCGGGTTCAGGAATCAGGATTTTGGGTTTGTCCGGAGGGATCGAATCAGTCAAGATCGTCCCGTCCGCTCCCTGGTAGAGCCGGACGCGCCTGCGCTCCAGGACGGTGATGTCGCACTGGACCACCGCAGTGCTTCCTCGCCTGAAGCCGCGCTTTTCCGTCCATTGCCCCGGCATCGGCCCAACTTCCCAACCACGAAGTGGTTGGCGAGACTGCTTCCCCTGGGAATCAAAGCCGCCTGAAGGAAAAGGTGCCGCACACACTCAACAACAATCGCACCATGGCTGACAGCGGGCTTCAGACCTTGTTTTAAAGGGTTCAAGTCACCCAAGGTCCACGCATGCGGCGCCAATGGCACCGGAAGCTCCGATGCCTCCCGATCAAGCACAGCACAGCTCAGCAATGATCGAGGCGACCACACAAGGGTCCGAAGGACCCAATAATGCGGGTACTGTACTCGGTTTTAGGATTGTAGTTATGTAGGTTAGGATTTTGGGGAGTATATGATTTTTGCCCAGAGGGTCCATATATGATGATATAAATCCTGCACTACCTTAAGGACCCTAAACTATGGGAATTATGGTATATTCCTTATTCTGGGTAATGCAGGATTTATATCATCAACCGTAGGGGATGCTTTAAAGGAAGCACCGGGGGTCCTTTAAGGGGTTCCTTTAAAGGATTTCAGAGGCTGCAATGTACATTAAATAAGGAAATATACCTTATTAAATGATATTGGGGGTCCTACGAAATAGTTTAAGGTATATTCCTTCATGGATGTTGGAGTCTCTGGGATCTCTAAACCCTAAACCCTATAAATCCCTTAAAGGAACCCTTAAGGCCTTAAGGATCCGTTTAAAGGAACCCCTAGGTATTCCTTAAATTAAGGGATACCCCCATAAAGACCCCTTCATGATTCTTTAAGGTTTAGAAGCCCCATGAACCTCGAGTAGAACCCTTGATATGGATATACCCTAAACCCTCAACCCCTAAACCCCTCAACCCTAAACCCTCAACGATACGGGTGTCTCTGGGACCCTAACCTTAACCAGGGCTCCACAAAGCGTTGGTGGACGGTCGATGCGCTGGGGGCTTAGTGTGTCTAGTGGGCTCAACGGGCTTAGAGGCTTAGTGTTTAGGGTTTATAGGGGTTTAGTGGGTTTAGTGGGCTTAGTGGGCTTAGGGTTTAGGGTTTAGGGTTTAAGGGTTTAGTGGGCTTAGTGGGCTTAGGGTTTAGGGTTTAGGGTTTAAGGGTTTAAGGGTTTAGTGGGCTTAGTGGGCTTAGGGTTTGGGGGTTTAAGGTTTTTTTTTTTTTTGAGGGCCCCTTTCCTTCCTGCTACAGTCGGAATACCTAGTAGGTAGAGCCTGGACGAGGACCCACGACCGAAACAAGGAATGCCATTGCAAGTACGGAAAGCTGTTACAAGTACGGAAAGCTGATACATCTATGACATCATACGAGAATCGGGGTGGACCTCGAAGCTTGCAGAAACCGCAGCTACAAATTGGTCGCACAGGCCAACACCGGAAGACTAAAACCGACCTAACCCTACGAAGTAGTCCCGTGCAGTGCTGGCCAGAGGTGCAAACTAAGGTCGAGGCCGTATAGAAAGGCGGCACTCGGTGCCCTCTCTCAAAAGCCGAGTCGCCAGCTGCTCACACTAGAACACACCCACTTGCAGCCCAACGTCCCTCCTAACCCGCAGCTCTCAAGACTTCGGCCGTTGCCAGAGAGAAAAGGCGAGGGGTGTTCAACAATCGGCCAGATCGCAACACCGTGCCAGTTCTCAGTCGAAACCAAACTCAAACAGCAAAGCTCATGTCGCCTACCAACAGCCTGGCACAACGTTGTCGAAAGAAGAGCTCCACATGCATGCCGCCCGGCTGTCACAACAGGACTGAACTAAGTGAACATGAAATAAGTGAACATGTACAGCACTGGGAACCGCATAAGGTCGGCGCGCAGCAATGCATGTAAAATCGCAAAACTGATGCAGGCTACCTGTCGTGGCTAATCATCCTTGTCACTCGAGACTGGAGTGCCCCCGCTCAAACGACGACGTCCATTAGAGTGAGCTCGTGATCGACGGCACACCGGTTCTTCCCTGCCATCCTCGTGGGCCATTCCGGGCAGCAACTGCGTTTCTGCTTCACTGAGCCCGACCGGACCATGCATCTCCCCTGTGGAGAAGAGGAGAGTGGGCTGAGCTTCCGTCTCTGCATGCGCCTCAGCTCCAGTGTCCTCGGGGAGTCCCATGGCGCACTCTTTGAGGAAAGCCAACAGGTGGCGTCCTCCTCTCCTCAGCACCTGTTCGTCAGTCAAGCGGCCGGCCTTCCACATCTCGCTGACCCCATACGTCCACGGGTCGTTCATGCTGAAGACGGTCTGCTGGGCGTCCGTGGTCTGTTGGCAGTAGCGCAGTAGAGCTGTGCCACCTGCCCGCCGGACCTGTTCATCTGTGTAAGTGCCTTTCTGCCACAAGGCCAGCATACCAACCACCCATGGGTCTTGTGGGTGGTAGCGGCCGCTCTGCGTGTCCGTGGGCTGTGGGGCATCCGTGGAGCCACTCGGTGGTGATGTCCTTATAAGTGAGGGGGCAGTTGCTCTGGCGCGATCGGCGCCCCATTCCTGTACCACTGACCTGACTGGGTATCCACGTTGGCTGCGACGGTCAGCGTCCATGGAGTCCCAGGCTTGAGGTCCAAGGAAAACTCCCGGCTGTAGGGGCCCATGGTGCTTCTGAAGCTCACTGACGGTCGGAGCTTCGGGGGCCTATATGAGTACCCCCCGGCCTCTGTCATCACGGCGTCGTCCTCTGCCTGCTGTTGCTCACTTGCCCGTTGTTCCAGGTGCCACCGGACTGCCGCCTCCTCTGCCTTCTCCTCATCCTCCTTCTCGGCGAGGAACTTCTCCAGCTGTGCGGCCTCCTCCCGCGCGTCCGAATCCGCGTCCACTGTCTCCACCTCGTCCTCTGGGTCTGGGCTGAAGACGCCACTGCATCGGCGCCACCACCAGGACACCCACAGGCATCGTAGGCCTGCTCCCGGTGGTGGATCCTCAGGAGATTCCCCAGGTTCCAGAGCGTACGTAACCAAGACTGCTTGGAGGTTATCCTTGTCCACCACCAGTTCGTCAGGGTGGTTCATCACCTGGTACAGCAAGCCTCTGGCCCTTGCTCTTGCCGTCGCCGTTGGCATGGCTGCGAAAGCGGCGTTCAGGGCCTGAGGGATATCCTGTGGATGCCGGGCTAGATGCGGGCCCGACCCGGGTGGTTGCCACGGTTTCATGTCAGTCTGCATGAGGTAAACATCGTCAGCTTCGAAGTCGTCCCGAGGGTGGTTGTGCCTCGGGGTAAGTATGACGGCTGGTTTTGCTCGCTGGAGAAGGCTGTGGTCCTCAGTCTTGTCGGGCTTCCTGCTAGAGCTCGCTGTGCTTCTCGCCCTTTTGGCAACTTCAGCAGCGCACAACTGTGCGATCTCTTCATTGAGCATTGCCTGGAACCGCGCCCATCCAGACAGGAGGGAGCGGAGCTGGTGTTCCGATGCGGCCTGCAGGGTGTGCTGAATCAAGCTCGAGACGTCGCTGGGGAGGTACATGGGGATGCTGTCAGAGTCTGAGAACCACCTTCCGCGGCTTCGAGGGCGGAGTTTGCCTTGCGGAAGATGGTCTCAAAAATGACAGCTGCCTTGCCTGCCGAGTTGACCTCCACCTCGAACGCCAGGATTTTCTCCTTGAACAAGGAGACGGCCAAGCGCTTCATGCGATCTCCTCCATAGAGGGTCATGAAGGGAGACCTCCGCTGAGCCTGTTTGGCAGAATAAGCAGCATCTTGATTCGGGTTCTTCTCGGCCAAGAGCTGCTTGTCGATCGACTCTTCAAGTGCAATGCGCAGGTCTTCGTTGATCGGCAATTGCAGCAAAGCTGGATATGGCCTGTCACCCATTCGGCTTGCCAGACAGAGACTGATCTCAGGGAGTCCAGCGACGATCGAATTGTGGGTGAGTCCTGGGACCTTTGCTTCCTGGAGAGCCTTGAGATAGTTTGGAGCTCGCCCCACCAGACGCTTTGCAGCTTCGCTGAAATTGGTGGCCTTTTTGGCTTTGAAGGTGCCCAACTTTGAGTGCACTGTTCCGAAGAGCAGGACACTCAAGATGTAGCCGACAGCGGCTGTGATGGTTCCTGGGATGTTCTGGTTCTCCCAAGATTGAATCCGTTCGCATTGGGCCAGGAACCATTCACGAACGGCTGATGGATTTCCACCAGCACACTTGAAGTCGTCGGAAATGCCGACTTCATCGTCGGAACTCACAATCCGACTGATGGTGCTGAAGAAATCGCGCAAGAGGTCAGGATGAGACATCGCCTTCTTGTCAGAAGAAGAAGCGACAATTCCCAAGGAAGTTGTCAAGAAGATTCGTGAAAAAGGCGCTCGCCTTGAGCCAAAGGGGTTTAGGCTTCAGGGTCCAGGGTTTAGGGTTTAGGGGCTCGGTTGGAGGATCCTGGGACTTAGTAAAAAGGGTACTGCTGAGAGCCCAAATCCTATAGACCCCCCTTGTAGCACCCTTTAAGCAGCCCAGTGCCTAAGCCCTCAACTTTAAAGCCTGAACCCTCAAACTAAACTCCTAAACCCTAAAACCATAAATCTCAAACCCCTAGACCCCTAAAGCCCTAAACCCTGAAACCACAAACCCTGCACCGACACTCTTTTATGCCAGGATTCGTCCGTCCTCTGTGTAGAGGAGGTTCCCCTTTAGGGGTTTAGGGGTGCTTGAGGGCTCCGATAAGGGATCCATTAATTGATTAAGGAGTCTATAGTCAAAGGGGAAAAGGAGGGACCTTTAATGGGGACCCCTACCCTATAATGGGCTATATAATGGGTATATAATAGCTATATTAAGGGTATATACCTAGGGGTCCTTATTAAGGGTCCCTCCTTTCTGCTTTGATATAGGGGATCTACAGGGTTTCAGGGTTTAGGGAGGCTCTCGGGCTCCTTTTATAGGGATCCATTAAGGGGTCTGTATCAGATCTACAGGGCTTCAGGGTTTTGAGGGGGCTTTAAGCTTCCTTTAGGGTTTTAGGGTTTGGGGTCTAGGGGGGCTTCAGGGTTTTGAAAAGGAATCCACTGGGGGGGGTCGAGAGGGGATCTATATGGGTGTTCGGGTTTAGGGATTATGCTTCTGGGCTTGAGGGGGTTTGGGGTGTAGAGTGTAGGGGTCAGGCGTGTTAGGATGTAGGCCTTTTAGTTAAGGTTTTTTTCATGAATTCTTTGTTACAATGTCTGCCAGCGCTTAGGATGTAGGGCTCCGGGTTTAGGGTTTGGGGCAGGGTTTAGGATTTAGGACTACATGAGAGAGCTTCGGTTAGGGTTACGGGTTCAGGGACCGCCCAAGAACCCCTTGCACCCAGCGCCTAAGCATTGCCCCTAAAGGCCCATACGGCCTAGACCACAGTATCGGAGCCTTAATCACAATCCTTAGAACGGGCTTTGGGGGTGCAGTCGAGCCCTGTTTTCGTTAATGCTTAGAAGGGAGATATTACCGCTGATCACGACCCTAAACCCTAAACCTAAACTCCTTCTTTGCTCTCACTGACTCGACTGCACACACGAATTCCCGGAGCCAGCAGCCCTCAACCCTAAGCCGCAATCGGTGCTCAGAAATGCCAAACGGTTTGGGGTTCAGGGTCTATCACCCTACGTGTTCGTATCCCAGTATTCTGGGGAACAACAGGTTAACTTTTGGGAGAATATTGGGATTATTTAGGGACTGGAGTAGTTAAAAAGGTTAACAAGGTTAGTTACTCTTCTACTAAGAGCCCCTTACAAACTCTGTTTTACATACCCTTTCGAGCCCGTATAAAACCCCTAAAAGTACCCCAAAAGGTGAAAGGTAACCGACTCTACTACTCCCAAGGCTCCATGTACCCACATAGTATCTACTTCGGCCTTAAAGTACCCATACAGGGACCCCTTCAAGGCTTAAGTATCTACTATATGAATATGGGTACCATGGACCCTTATACCCTAATCCCCATAGAACCCTTTAAAGCCTTTCAAACGCCCTTTAAAGGAACCCTACTATAAAGGTACATGGAGCCTTTGGGTACTAGGGTCAGATCTTGGGTGTCAAGAGACAGTTTCGGGACTGGAGGTTTAGAGCGGGAAGGTTTCAGGGTGCAGGGCCCGTTAAGGGGTTTAGAGGTTTACAGTAAACCCCATAAAGTTGGAAACCGAATTAAGGCCAAATAGTGCCGGGGTTCCCTAGACATTACGCTTAGGGATTGAGGCTATTGGGCTTCCAACTTTTTGGCTTCTAGTGTAGGGTGTAGGGGTTTACGCGTCTGGGGTGTCGGGTTTAGGGGTTTCAGGGTTTAGGGCTTCTTGCAAGAAAGAGTGCTGAAAGGGAGCCAACCTCAGACTCGAAAGATCCCTTCAACGGTTGGAACAATGGCCCCCTAGTATGGGCCCTTAACCTTGGGATCCCTAAATACCTACTATATACCCTGTATAGACTCTTAAAGGTCCCTAGAGCTCCCTCAAAAAGGGCCTAAGGGTCCATATTAGGGGCCCATACTTCTAGCCTTAAAGTAAAAACCAGAAAGTTGGAATATGATTATCCTAAACCCTTTATGGTAAATTATAAGGTATCCTACCCTGAAACCATATATTCAAACTTTCTGGAGTTCCCTTTAAGGGTCCATACTAGGGGCCCATACTTCTAGCCTTCATTCCCTAGACCGCCCAAATCTCTAGGATGGGGCCTTCACGGTTCGAGTCGGACTTTTAGGCCATATTATAGCCAAGCTATCAACTACGTATAACGAGGAACCCTAATGAGTGACGTTACGAAATAGTCAAGCTTCTGCCCAACCCTAATACCCTAAATCTTGAACCTAAACTCGAAATCTTAAACTCTAAATCCTGAACTCTAAACCTAAACCCTAAATCCTAGACCCTAAACCCAAACCCTAAACCTTAAACTCTAAACCCTAATCTCTGAACCCAGACCCAGACTAGAGTTGAACACCCATCGCAGCCTCATGCGGGTCTGCATGAACGAAGCCGGTCACCAGCAGCTGAACGAGACAAGCCTCCAAAGCTAAACCCTAAACCCTAAATCCTAAATCCTAAATCCTGAACCCTAAAGCCCTTACAGATCCCTTAAAGGAACCCTAAATCCTAAATCCTAAAGCCTTTATAGGTCCCTTAAAGGCACCCTAAACCCTAAACCCAGACCCCGAGTATCCTAGACTCAGAGCTGCCTCCTAAGGGATCCTATAGGGTTCCTTCATGGGATCGATCTGGGATCCGATCTTAGGGCTCCTTTAAGGGATCCTAGGGCTCCTTTAAGGGATCCTCGGGGCTCCTTTAAGGGATCCTCGGGGTTCCTTTAAGGGATCCTAGGGGTTCCTTTCAAGGGGGCCTATCAGGGATCCTAGGTCTCAGGGATTTTTTGGGGATCTCCAGGGTTTAGGGTTTGGGGTTCAGGGATTAGGGTTTAGGGTTCTGGGATCAGGGTTTCGGGTTTAGGGTTTAGGGTACTCAGAGACTCCAAAATCTCTATATATCTTAAATCATACTAGGGATCCTAAACCCATGTAAGGTATATTCCTCAATTAAGGGATATAGGAGTCTCTGGGTTATACGGGATCTCATCTGAGGGGTATGTAAGGTTATACAGGGTTTCAGGGTGTTGGGTGCTAGACGGGCACCAAACGGTTTCTGCACGGGCTCTAGAGGGAGCTTAAGCCTCGGAATTCATTGGATGGAGACTAGTTCATGGTTGGGATAGGATTAAAAATGCTCTTTTTTGATTCCTTATTGGCTTTTTTATTCCTTAGTGGGTTTAAGAACCCCTAAAATTTCTAAACCCTAAACCCCAAACCCTAAACCGTGGTGTTACCCAACTATGACAAAGGAGACGTGGCTTTGAAGTCCAGCTGGGCTTCGGGGCTCATGGATTGACAGATCCGAAGGTTCAGCGCGTTGGAGTTTAAGGTTTTAGGGTTTAGGGTTTAGTGGTTTAGGGCTTAGGGGTTTAGGGTTTAGCGGTTTAGGGTTTAGGGGGTTTAGGGTTTAGGGTTTAGGGGTTTGGGTTCGGGATTGAAGCCGTAGACTCGTTAACTCGAGAGCTTCATTCCTCGCGGAATCATGTACTCACCGTTTCGACGGCGATCGATTTCCACGACAGTTGTGCTCGATCTCTGACAGAGATAAGAAAGAAGAAGAAGCTCGAAGACCGGCAACTGTTGCGCAGCAACCAACGATCTGACTGACTTTGCCTTCTCTGGTCTCAGCGAAATTAAACTCGGCGAAAAGATCGAAGATGAATCTCATCCAGATCAAACCGTGAATCGCTGAACCTGAGAAGCCTCTGCCACACCTCACCTGCGTTCTCGCAAAGATAAGTTGCATTGAACGCTGGTAAGAATGTAGACAGTGGAGTTGGAGTTGTCATCTGGAGAGCTCTCTGTCATGACATTGGTTTGACTTCGCACCGTTGTGTTTTGTTGACTGGTTTCTTTTCACTGAATATGTACCCGAGGCTGCAGATACAGCACCTGTTGTTTACGGGGCTTTACCTTTGAGGCACAGGAATACAGAGGTCATAATAACTCTTTTTTGCGGGCTTCCGGGCCACGAGTAAACCCTCAATCGCAAACCTCACAAACCCTGAACCCCAAAAGCCCAAAAACAACACAAGAAGCACCTCCAAAAACAACATGAAAATTAGGAAAGCACAAAAAGTCCTGAATGCCCTACTTAAAAGGGCCTTAAACCCTTATGTTGTGAAACCACACAAAACGTTTAAATGCCCCTGTAGAGCCTATACACCCTTGAGAAAATTGACCCGAACGAAACAGTTGAAACAACTACAACCACCATCCAACCCTTGATAAGACAAACCCTGAACCCTCAGACGTTGAGCAAAGCCCCTGAAAGACCATCTTTCTGGAAGAGACAAAACCCAAAACCAAAACCATGCCTCCACCGCCAGCCGCACGGCCCGGCGCCGAAGAGGTCGCGGTAGTGAGGCAAGGGGCCGGCCCTCTACCTACATGTCGGGTATCATGGGGAACTGAAGGTTAACCTTTTTAGCTATATGGGGATTGTATAGGGACGATACTACCCAAAAAAGGTTAAAGGTTGCCTACTCTACTACTAGGTCTACTTTGCGTTTAAACTTTCTTGTGTCTTGGTTTCTGTTTGGGAGGAGAGGGGGGAGAGTTTAGGGTTTAGGTTTCGGGGTTTAGGGTTCCTTTAAAGGTCCCAGCAAGGGCTGCCAACACAAAGAAGCTTGGGTACTGCCCCCATACAGTAGAAGCCAGTAAGTTGGAACATGGCTTTAGGAGGATTCGTACTAGGATCCCTTATACTTTGCCTTAAGGTCATGAGGAGAAGGATGTTCCAACTTTCCGGCTTCAAGTGTACAGTAACCGTCTATGACAGGGCTACTATTAAGGGCCTAATATATCCACATGATAAAGATCATGCAACTGTTACCGAGTGGGGGCAGTCCCCAACCTAAAGCCACCTTTAAATTTTACTGGAAAGCGAGCTGTCAATCCAAAAACCTGCTTCAAATTCTGATTCCATCCTACAACCATGAAGCCAAAACAGAAGCAAAGCAACACCGCCCTAAAGACCTATCCTATCATAAGCCCCAAACCCCAAGCCCTAAACCCTAAACCCCTAAATCCTAAAACCCTCAAGCCCTTCTAGATCCTTTAAAGGAGCCCTAAACCCCAACGCCCAGGGCCCCAACCCACTCGGTGCTCAGCACGCGGGCATGGCCCTGACATGGCCGGCTCTTGCTGGGCTCCCTAGCCCTAAGGGTCCAAGTACCCAAATAGCAGGGTTTCAAGGTCCAAAAACCATTCAGAGTATGGATTTGGGGACCTAAAACCCTACTATTTGGGTACTTGGGCCCATGAAAACCCCAAACCCCAAACCCCTAAGCCCCTAAGCCCCTAAACCCTAAACCCTACTATTTGGGTACTTGGACCCTCTGGGTAGGGCTATTAAAAAGGGCTCCGTAACCAAGACCCCAGGATCCCCTAATTAAGAAATACCTACTTGGAGGGTCGGGGGACTTAGTAACTGGTTATTTTAGGGACTTATAAGTACCATAACCCCAATTAGGATCCCTGTTAGGGTACTTATAAGTCTACTTATTACCTACTTACTAAGTCCCCCGACCCTCCAAGTAGGGGTTCCCTTAAAGGGATCCTTAAGAGTTCCTTTAAGGGATCTGTAAGGTTTAGGGTTTAGGGCTCCCCAAGACCTCAATATCAGGAATATACCTTAAGTTTTAGTAGGATCCCGAATATGATTCAAGGAATGTTCCTTAACTAAGGGATGTGGTTGCTCTACCTAGAGGCTCATACCCTGCCCCTTTGCTAGGAAACCAAGTGGAGAGTAAGGGATATTGGAGTCTCGGGGAAGGATTCTAGAAGGGATCTCAGAGCTTTGCGTAGCTACTATTAGCTTAAGAACCACCAAAAAATAAAAAAACATATATTCCTTATAGGGGTAATATTGGAATTTTTTTATTTTTTTATGTTTTTTGTGTGTTTCTTAAGCAAATAAATAGTTGGTAGTAGGGCCCCTTAAACTGAAAGGGCCCCGTCAAGGAATTATATAGGGGATCTACTCAGCTTTCCCCTAACCCTTGGCATCTATGGACTCATATGTTAAGGCTTTTGGGCCCAAAGACCTTATTATATAAGGCTTTTGGGCTATTTTGATGCCCAGGGTAAGGCTGCTAATGGTTAGAACAGGTCCGTAAGATAGGGGCCTCAACCATCAGAATAGGGTTCAGGCTGTCGGTAGGTCTAGTCTTTCAAAAATTACATAGCTCTGAACCTTAAGCCCTAAACCCATAAGTCCTTAAAACGGTAGGTTCTGCAAGATCTGTGTTGGGCTTGAAGGAGTTTAGACCGGAGTTTAGGGTTTTGGGGTTTCGGGTTTGGGCTTCTAAGAATTTAGGTTTTAGAGTTGTAGGGAATTTTGGATTTAGGTTTGGGGCTTTGTGAAGTTGGGAATGAAGGGCTTGACGGAGTTCAGGGCTTATAGGACTAGGATTGCGGATTTACATTAGGGGTGGTTCCAGCAAGGTACTGCAACCCTAAACCCTAAACCATAAAAAGGGCACCACAAGGGCCCTAAACCCTAAACCCTAAAAAGGGCACCACAAGGGCTTCGGTTTAGCTTTCAGTGCTTGGCATTTAAAGTTTAGGCTGTTCCTTAAACCCACGTAACCTACCTTTTTAAGGACTTAGATAGAAATCATATTAGGGAACCCTAAAAAGGTAGGTTCCTTAGGGTCCAGGTTGACGTTCATGCGAATCAGGGTTTTAGAATAATGGATTCCGGGCCCTAAACCTTAAGCCCTTTTAAGCCCTTTACCCTGGGCATCAAAACAGCCCAAAAGCCTTATATAATAAGGTCTTTGGGCCCAACAGCCTTAATATATGAGGGTGGCTTATACCGTCTTTACACTGGCTGCCGATGGCCTTATGCAGATCTAGAGGGCCTCAATCTGTCGAATGTTGTTGGGCTCCCTGGCTGCATTTAGGGTTTAGGGTTTATATGTATGGGGTTTGCACTGACCTCTATATATATATATATATATATATATATATATATATATATATGCTCGCCCCCCCCCCAACATCTACGTCTGCAGGTTTTCGGAGTCTGGATTTCCTGATTTCCGGCTTTCTGCAGTACGTAGGTTTCCAGACTTCCAGATTTGCAGGCTCTAAGTTTCCAGATTCCAGATTCCAGATTTCCAGATTTGCAGGCTCTAAGTTTCCAGATTCCAGATTTCCAGATTTGCAGGCTCTAGGTTTCCAGATTCCAGATTTCCAGATTTGCTCACCCTAAGGTTTCCAGATTGCCAGAAATCTGGAATCTGAAATCTGGAAACTTAGAGCCTGCAAATCTGGAAATCTGGAATCTGGAAACTTAGAGCCTGCAAATCTGGAAATCTGGAATCTGGAAACTTAGAGCCTGCAAATCTGGAAATCTGGAATCTGGAAACTTAGAGCCTGCAAATCTGGAAATCTGGAATCTGGAATCTGAAAACCTAGAGCCTGCAAATCTGGAAATCTGAAATCTGGAATCTGGAAACTTAGAGCCTGCAAATCTGGAGATCTGGAATCTGGAATCTAAAACCTAGAGCCTGCAAATCTGAAAATCTGGAATCTGGAAACTTAGAGCCTGCAAATCTGGAAATCTGGAATCTGGAATCTGAAAACCTAGAGCCTGCAAATCTGGAAATCTGGAATCTGGAACTTATCCTGCAAATCTGGAATCTGGAAACTCGAGGACGTGTAGATACATGAGCATCAGCCGTGGCCTCATGAGCATCAGTCGGCTTCGGGGCTGGTCCTAAAACCAAAACCGCCTGGTTAGAAATGGTCTTTGAGATTGATCATGGTCAAAAAGAAATGAATTTGCTTAATGCACCACTCAATAACGAGGTCATGGGGTAGCGGCTCCAGTTATTGCACTGCCAAGCAGCACCGCTGATGCTCATGATGTGCGTGTCTTGTCCGCCCCCAAACCTGGTGATGCTGGTCCTAAAACCCAAACCGCCTGGTCCGTCTCGTTCTCCCACAGCCGAAATCTTGAGCCAGTGAGTGTTTATGAGAGGGTCTAGTGAAGAGGGACATGCTATATGTGATAAGTGCGCACCTGTGCACAATCAAGTGTGACTCCAAGCCTATTGAAATCTTGCCGCACACGAAGCCATGGAAATCCACCCGGACGAGGTGCGGTTCAACCGCACAAAACATGTAATGCTCAAAAAAATCAACTTTTCCAACCCTTGAAACGCACGAAGCACTGCCGGCCTGGCCATAGATGCCAGAATTTTGGGATTTTTTTGAGCAGTACAGTGTTTCGTGAGTTTCAGGGCTGGAAATTTTGGAAGTTTTTTGAGCATCACAGTGTTTTCTGATGTCCAGGACAGGATATATTGCATCACAAGATAATTGTGTGCTTTCAACCGTTGTCAAGGACTGGAAGTAATGATTTATGTGTCTTCTGGAACAACAACGGTTTTCATTGCTCTTGTTAGGTAAGTATGAAAAAGGCCTAGTCGTTGCATAGTTTATTTCATATATGTTTTCGTTGGTTGGTAGATCTATGGCACCAGCAGCACTGGCTCCAGTACCTGAGCTTTCTCGAAAATGGTTTTGGCCATTCTTCGGCAAGCTGCACCGCCTACAGATCCAGACTGTGGGAAACTGTTTGCATCTTGCTATCATCAGAAACAATGGAGACTTCCTATTCGGTTTCCTATGAGACATCCTCATACCTATCAAGCAAGAGACATGAAGATTCCTGCTAACCCAGAAGAGAATTCTACGATGTCACCTGTAGTCTTTGAAGACTGAAGAGAGCTCTTTTTCATGTCGTGATACGAACTATGACAGCGTTTAAACCACAATCACATACAGAAGGACCGGTATCGATTTGTCAGGATGTGAGGGAGGTGTAGAAACCGATACAAGTCTTATGCCTCTTGCCCGTTTAATAAAAGATACCAGTAAGCAAGCTTCTCTTTGTTTCTTGATCACATCTGGGGAGTGTCGCTTGAAGATTGAAGAGAGCTACTTTTTCCGCTACGTTCTATGACAGCAATTAGAGAAACAGCCATGGACATAGCGATCGGCATCTTCTCCGGGGTATAGGACAGCATCATTAATAAGAGTTAACCGAATGAAAACTCATGGCCCAAATGAGTACCCTCAAAAATAGATAGCGATTGCTATGCACATGGCTGCCGTTAATATCGACTCACAACATAAAGAGGAGTTTTCTTCCATGAAGTGCCATTTTACTTTGTTTTACAAGGTTAAGGAGCCCCTGCCTTGTGATTGATACGTATCAATGCAGCCAGTCGTAATTAGTCCTGCTCCATGTTTGGAAGGTTGCAAGAGCTCTCTTACTTCTTGCTGCAGACGAGCCTTCTTGTGCGCCCGCATATGCACATGAACTTTCCAACTCCAGGGGAGCTTTCCCATTTTTTATGAGGCAAAGAACAACTATTGGAGTATTGCTTCAAAAATAGATGCGCCCTTATATTCGACTTCCTCCGTGTATAACGGACAAGACATGAAAGGAGCTCTTTGTGTTTCGTAACTCATAAATCAAATGCTAGAGCTATTAGGCCGCATCAGAATCGGACGCTCACGAGCAGCGGGAAAGAGATGGCCCACGCACACAGACGTTCTCGTAAGAAAGACAATAGTATTTTTATTATTAGAGGAATGTCGTTAAATAACACACCATAAAACGCAAAAAAACCGAGGTTTTTTAGTACTACCTGAACAAAAATAGCACGCCCTCCAGCATTTCAGCTTCTCCAACATATAAACTACCATAAATCTGCTGCCGAGATTCGGCGCCAGACTTTTACACATATCAAACCCGCGACTTGTAGCAGTACTGTTTGCATGCACATGGAGTAAAGCACAATTGTATCGGAATTTACGGTGTTTTCGGCATATATGAGTAGTCGACCAATGTAGAGAAGCAACCTGTGGAATTGTGTGGAAGAGGCGGATGTAGATCTTGGGGGGGGGGGGGACCATATATATATATATATATATATTAATATATTAATATATTAATATATTAATATATTAATATATTAATATATTAATATATTAATATATTAATATATTAATATATTAATATATTAATATTATAAACATTAATATATTGATATATCAATATATTAATATATTAATATAGCGCCCACGGGAGCACTGTTTTTCTTATCGTAGCGCGGTCACCACCTGGGTGAAATGTAAATGCTTCGCGAGGCCATTGGAAATGCGTGGAGCAGCCTTGTCAAAGACAGGAACGCATGTCATCTCAGTCTCTCCCGAGGGTGCTGGACCCAGCACCACGGCTTTCGTGACCTTTACATCGTCCATCAAACGAGTGACGTGGGTGCACGACTCTGCTCATTTAGGGTTGATGGCTCGGTGTCTTTGTGGTTGGACTGCGCCAAGTTAATACTTCGGGACAAAAGTGTGCTTGTTACTGTTATCACTTAAAGACTGGCCTCTTTCCCTAAAGTACCTAATCAGCATGGTCTCCTGCTAGAACGCTTATAAAGCCGTAACCCTAAACCCTAAACGTCTAAAACTGGTCGCCATCCAAAACTTCGACGTCCCGATACACCGGTAGAAACGACAGACGGTCACAAACGGCAGCGATGCCGCAACGCCTTGCGACAACAAAGGTCAGCTCTGGAAGTACATCGAAGATTTTGCCTTGAAGTTGAACCAGGGTTTCAGGTATGAGGATAGGATTGTATAGAGCTTACCGTTTTGTGGCTTTCTGGTCTCTAGGTCCTAGAAGGAATGTGCCTAAAGAGGGCTCTACATTAAACGCTAAGGGAAAGTAGAAGCTGTCCCAAATCGGTTTCTAAATCCTGACCCCAAATCCTGTAGGTAGAAACCTCTGACTCCAAACCCTACAAAATAGTAGGTTATGACCCCCTAATTAGAAGGTAGAACCCCTAAAACGGTACGTCTTTGGATCCCCAGGTAGAGACTGGCACCTCGGGCCCAGTGTACTCGGGCACATAGCGAGGTGCTGTCACGAAGCCGAGGAACCTCAAAGCTGGATAGGCTTCGGGTTCCTTTAAGGTTTCCTGTAAGATCTCCTGGAAGGGCTCCTATGAGAGATCCATAAGGTCTCCTTTAAGCGGTTTGTAAGGGCTCCTTTACGAGATCTATAGGCTCTCGTTAAGGGCTCCTGTAATGCGCTCCTCATAAGGGATCCTTGATGTCTCCTTGAAGGGTTCCTATAAAGATAAGGATAAGGATCTACAGGGTCCCCTTCAAGACCTTCTACAAATCTTTGAGGGATCTATAGGGTCTACTTCTAGGGCTCCTATACAGGGCTCCTATGAGGGATCTTGAATATTTGTTTAAGGCTCCCTGCAAGGGCTCCTATAAGGTATCCAATTAGGGCTCGTGTAAGGGATCTGTAAGGTTTAGGGTAGGGGATTCGGCGAGACCTAGACATATAGTGGTGACGAGCCGGGGAGAGCACCACACGAACATTCTGCCTCGCGAGGGAGAGGGTCGAGTGGAGCTTTTCGAAAATAGGAACTAGGGCCCCCCAAAAAAAACATAAACAAAACTTAGGGTAGGGACATCCCATATAACCCCTAAATGCTTATGCTTATGTCCTTTTGGGGTCCGTAAGGAACCACAGTCCATGTGAAGGTCTCGCCCGTCACGTCGCACGCAGCCAGCATCCTGTGGTCCATATCGTTCACGTCCTCCAGGTCGCTCAGACACTCAGCCATCACGCTCACGTATATCTATGTATATATATATATGTATATATATATATATATGCACATATATATATATATTCCATCTTCTGGTGTTTGGACTTTGGTTACGACGTCCATCCTGCTGCATCCTGACAATCCTGGTCACCCCAGTCGTCAAGGTTCCACCAGCCACAATTCTCCCGTGACACCTGGTCTGCTGACAGGGTTCAGGGTTTAGAATTTTTCACGGCGAACGCATTTGGATGGGCTTCCAACTTCTTCAAGAAGTACCATAAGTCTGGTGCTTCATGCTGCAGCCGCTGGATTATGTATAAATCGTCCGACATCGCCGCTGGAGGCCCCTTCGTCGTTGGTGGCACAGCAGCCGCAGCAGTTGGGGTGGCTTAGGGTTTCCGGAAGTGGACAATACTATAAGTAACTATGAGGGCCCTACTAATTTTCGGGGAGTGAGGTTGGGGCCTTACAACGCAAGTATTGTCGAGGGCATCGAAGCGGGAATTCCTGGACCCTTATTCTAATTATTCGGTTGAGGATGTAGGGGTGAACCTTTTTCTAATTGTTCAGGCCCTATACTCTAAACCCAAAACCCTTTAACTCTGCATGGTTCAAACGTAGATTTTTGTTGGTTCAAACGGATTGAAGCCTTGGGAATAAGGTTCAGCATGAGTTCCTTCAGGAATAGACGTTTTAGATTCGGGTTTAGGGTTTAGAGTTTAGCGCCCAAAACAAAAGCAAAGGCCACAGAAAAAATGGGGGCACATTCAGCCCGCAAGCCTCAAAACTTTAAGCCCAACGGACCACAACTCCCAACGTGCCCCGTGGCCTATGGCGTTCCACGAACTCCTGCAATCTGCAGAGAGTCGCTTCTAGGCATTAGGGCTTATGCGGCCTATGGTACAGGGCTTTTAGGTCTTGGGCTTTGCGGCTTGGGGGTTAGTGATGCGGTGTTTGGGAATTTGGGGGTTTACGGTATGCGCTGGGACTTTAGAGTTTTGGACTTTGCCCCCTGAGGTCGTGGCAGAAGGGTTTTGGGCTTTGGGCCTCGGGGTTGTGGCTTTCGGGTTTAGGTTTTGGGCCTGAACCGTTAGGTCTTCTGGCACAGGGATGCCTCTGCTGGTAGCACCTGCCGCTCTGTCCTTCTTCCCCGGCCTAATTTTTGCTGTACTATTCCTTTGAATGGCATCAACGGTGCTTTGGCCTGCGGGCTTCTCCTTGCCTCTGGCCTTGAGGCTGGTTCGGCACCTGCATGTTCGCACCGTTCACCTTCTCCTCCGCGTCTGCCCAATGGGCGTAGGCCAGCGGGACCTGTTCGTAGGCGTTCCCCTTGTGCTTCCCCACCGTCATCACTGAATCACCCTAAACCCTAAACCCTAAACCCTAAGCCCTAAACCCTAAACCCTAACCCTAAAACCCTAAACCCTAAGCCCTAAACCCTAACCCCTTGGGAGTGGCATGGAAGTCCCGGATGCTGCTCATCAGGCTGCTTCGTGTCGCCTTTTCTCCCACCGGGAGTCGAATCTTCATGGCCTCCTCCTTCAGCTCGAGGATCTATTAAGGGTTTAGGGGTTTAGGGTTTAGGGTTTAGGGTTTAGGGTTAGGGTTTAGGGTTTAGGGTTTAGGGTTTAGGGATCTAAGGTGCCCTATGTGATGAGCTTTTTTGGCTGTTTAAGCTTTTGCACCAGGCTAGGAGAGGCTTTTGGGTGTAAGGTTGAGCAGGGTTGGACTTGCGGGGTGGGGGCAGGCGGGCGGCGGCGTAGATCGCTAATTGCCGGGGTTTAGGTTTAGGGTCCAGGGTATAGGATTTAGGGGCCCGAAGCGACAAAATCCGCCGAAAGCCCTAAACTTAAACTAAACCACAAATCCAAACCTGGAAAACCCAGAAGCAGTCTTAAGCCACTGAGAGTTTCCGAAAAACAGGGGACCCTCGAATACTACCTTAAATCGTAGGATCCTTAGAATAAGGACCCCAAAGTAGGTACCCCTAATTTTCGGAAACTCTCACTAGATCCTAACCCCTAACCCCTAAACCTCCAACCCTAAACCCCTAACCCCTGAACCCTAAACCCCTAACCCCTAAACCCTAAACCCCTAAACCCTAAACCTATACAAGAACCCCGAACCTGAAACCCTCAACCTCAAACCCTGCCAGCCAACAGCCCCCAGCTGCCCTTTAGCAGAGGCGACGTGCCGACCATTACGGACAAGAAGGCTTCTATTCAAGGGTACTAGGCCCGGTGCTTGTAAGCCCTAAAAACCCGAAACCCTCAAACCGCCGAAACCCCAAACCCTCGACCCCAAGCCATAAATGCCCGCTAGAGGATCCCTGAAAGGAGCCCTATAACCAGGGCATTGTCCTGGACGTTTCTCGCTTCATTGTGGTAGTCGAGCTCTAAGAACACTCCGCTCGCCACCTACGGGACTCTAGCAAAGAAACGTAAGTTTAGCTACCATAGTCATAGGGATCCATAGCAGATAGCAACAAGTTGTCCTTCTTCTTGTTCTTCTTATGACGAGTCTCAGTCTTAGTAAGATTCTTGCTAATGGTACTTTCCACTAGTGTTGTTCTTGTAATGATGACGATTTTTTTCGTTATAACAGAAACAGTACCATAATAATCATAACAAGAAGAATAAGCCAATGATACTGAGACAAGTACTATGAATACTCATAAGAACAGGAACGATAATGATCATTATAACAATAATACTAACAACATCAAGGTTTTCACAATGGTAATAGCGGTGACAATAACTATAATAACAATAATTGATACAATGATAACACTGATAATAGTAATGATAGTGAGAAAACAATAACAATAGCAGTTTCTATAACAATAAAAGTCTTACATCATCATTGTTACCATAGTGTTACCACACGAACCAAGCCTCTGCCCAAATAGACAGGCTTCAAATTTGCGTTTGCTCTGAACATGAAACCCGTGAGGGTGAGGGTCAGGGTAATTTACCCCAAATACCTATTATTAAGGGCCATAAAGCCTCTATTAAAGGGCTCTTGGGGGTTCCTGGTAGGTTCGCAAGGTGTCCTCAAAGCCCTGCCAAAGCCTGAAAAACCGTAAAGAGAGCTTCGATCCGAGTCCTTCTTGGAGAATCATAGGACTTAGTAAGTAGGGGCTCCTTAAAAGGCTCCTTAAAGGGATCTATTGGGTTCCTTCAAGGGATCTGTAGGGTTTAGGGTTTAGGGTCTACTTGGAGGATCATAGAACTTAGTAAGTAAGGTTATAAGTACCTTAATCGGGGTTATAAGTAACTATAAGTATGGTTACCGTATTTATAACCCCAGTTCCTAAGTCCTATGATCCTTCAAGCTACGTTGAGCTACCAAAGCCTGCTTTCTTGCAAGGACCCTATGAATCCCAGATGGGAGTTCCCGAAAATTAGGGGAACCTTAGGGTTCCTTTAAAGGGATACTATAAGGGTACTATAAGGGTTCCTTTAAAGGGCTCTATAGGGGTTTAGAGTTTCCGAAAATTAGGGAGACCATCTTTCGGGGATCCTCATAATCTAGACCTAAGAGTAACCTAGGAATGAAAAGGGTGCCCTTTTTGGTTGAAAGGGGGTTATAAGGGAACCTAAACCCTGAAAAAGGGAATAAGGGCCTACTCTGGGTCCTAGTAATAAGGATCCTACTATTTGGGGTGCTATTGTAGGGTCCCGTATATGCGGAAACTCCCAAATTACGGTTTAGGGCCCATATTGATTAGGGTATATAGTGAGAACCTACCAAACAGTAGGTAATGGTTACGTAGTTCTATGAAACCTGAAAGCGAACCTGGTCTGCAAGGATGGTGAAGTCGTTGTACGCAGCTCGGACTGTTCGGTACATCTTCGTCAAGACAAACCTGGAATGTATAATAGGCCTTAGGGTTTAGGGTTTAAGCCTTAGGGTTCAGGGTTTAGGGTTTAAGGTTTACGTTTAGGGCAAGGGTTTAGGCCTTATAGGGTTTACGCTGGTGGTGAGGTCTCGGAGTTCGCGCTTTACGGTAGTAGAAGTTAAGGATATGTAAGGCTTCAAGGGATTGCAGAGGCCTAAAATCAACCCTCCACACTTTCTGTAGCAGAAGTACGACAGGAGCCTTACTCGTTTTCAGGAAGGTAGTCCTGATTTTTTGCGTGTAATTTTCAGGCAGGTAGTTCTGACTTTTTGAAGGTGTATTATGTCTAGACTAAATGGGACTCTTGATGGGGGATATAACTGACTGATTACTACTAATCCAATTTCCTACTTGTCGGGTATCATGGGGAACTAAAGGTTAACCTTTTTGGGGTATGTAGGGATGATATAGGGACTATACTACCCAAAAAGGCTAAAGATTACCTAATCTACTACTAGGATTTCAAGATTAATCACTCGGGTCCTTGTTGAAACCCACTTGGCGACTCTAAACCCTAAACCCTAAAACAAAAAAAACTATAATAGCTCTCAATAATACTGAGAGCTATTATAGGGTTTTTCTAAAGTGTAATGCGCCGCTCCTTTGACTGTTTAGGGTTGAGGCTTTAGGGCTATTCCTAAACCTAGACCTAAGAGTAATCTGGGAGTAAAAAGGGTGCCCTTTTTGGTTTGAAGGGTGTTATAAGGGAACCTAAACCCTGCAAAAGGGAATAAGGGCCTACTCTGGGTCCTAGAAACTCTTACCCTAAGGCTCAAAAAGGCCCAAAAGCCGTATGTAGTATGGTCTGTAGGCCCAGATGCCTTAAAATATGAGTCCTTAGAGCTTACAGGTAAAGCCTAAACCCAGGGGGTCCAAGTACCCAAATAGTAGGGTTTTAGATCCCAAAATCCATACTCTGAATGGTTTTTGGACCTTGAAACCCTACTATTTGGGTACTTGGACCCTTAGGGAAAGAGCCTAAGCCCTAGACCAACAGCCCTCCTTCAAGCCGATACCCTCGTACCTAAGCCGCCTGACCTGAAATCCTAAACCGCTGAACCCTGAAGCTCTAAACCCCTTATAGTACCCTTATAGATCCCTTATAGTAATCCTTAGAGGAACCCTTTAAAAGGAACCCTTAAGGATCCCTTAAAGGAACCCCTAGGATCCTCGAAACCCAAACGCCCTCTCTGAACCTGTTTTGAAGACCCATCTCTGAACCCTGCAGTAAACCCAGCTCTTACCCTACGCCAAGCATCGCCAAGCCCACTACTTATTGAACTCCCTGGCCCAAAAAAGCTTTTAGCAACTGAAATATGGTTCGGGTAGAGTAGAAAAACCAAAAGGCTGGGTTCAGGGGTCAGGGGCTTCAGGGTTTTGGGTTGCCTACTCAAGCTAATTTGCTTAATGCAGGAACCTGATTAAGAAACTCTTGGCCTACAACCCCCAAGTAGTAGGATTCATGATATAAGGAGATCCCTTAGAGTAATCCTTAGAGGAACCCTTTAAAAGGAACCCCTTAAGGATCCCTTAAAGGAACCCCTAGGATCCTTCATTAGGAACATCTTGAAACACCAAGAACCCCCCAAAAAAACCTTATTGTACCCTTGAAGTACCCTTTTAACGAACCCTTATAGAATCCTAAGAAAGGCCCGAGGTTCCTACATTGGGAACATCTTGAAACACCAAGTGGCATGCAGGCCCAGTCCAGGGCTACAGACCGTGCGGCGCCCGGACGCCGGACCTCAGTAGAGGTTCATGGGACTTAGTAACTTAAAGGGTTCCATTAAGGGTTCTTAAAGGGTTCTATAAGGGGTCTAGGGTGGTTTAGGGATTAGGGTCCACTTTGAGGTTCATGGGACTTAGTAACTAGGGTTATAAGGGTTCCTTTTAAGGGTACCATAATAGGCTTCTGTACTTGGCTTCTCTTGAACGGTCTAGGGTTTAGGGTCTACTGAAACTTCACGGGAATTAGTAACTAGGGCTATAATTAAGGTAACTACACTTATATGTGCTTAGAATCCCAACTAGGGTACTTATAACTGTACTTACTAAGTCCCATGATCCTCCAAGTAGTCGCTGGAGGTCGCCATCCCACTTGTCGGGTATCATGGGGAACTGAAGGTTTACGTTTTTGGATATATAGGGATTATATCGGGGCTATACTACCCCAAAAAAGGTTAAAGGTTACCTACTCTACTACTACATAGCCGAAAAGGACAGTTTGAAAACACAATCGAAGTAATCAAGAGCCTCGTTGTCAACCGTAACCGCTCCTGAGCTTGTGCTGTCACAAGGAAACAGTATACCTAAACCCTAAACCCCTAAACCCTAAACCCTAAACCCTGAACCCTAAAACCCTAAACTCTAAACCCTAAACCCTAAGCCCTAAACCCTATACCCTGAGACCCTGGTGCCGAAGTGTATGCAGTGTGTGCTGTTTGGGTACAGGACGTGGAATTTTGGGACCCCTGGGGCTTGTGGTCCGTGTTTAGTGTTTAGGGTTTAGGGTTTAGGGTTTAGGGTTTGGGGTTTAGGGTTTTGGGGTTTAGGGTTTAGGATATAGGGTTCAGGGTTTAGGGTTTAGGGTTGAGGGTTTAGGGTTGAGGGTTTAGGGTTTAGGATATAGGGTTCAGGGTTTAGGGTTTAGGGTTTAGGGTTCTACATACAGTTCACTCTGGAAACGCCTTCCCAGCGAGCTTCAGCTGATCCTGTCACCGCCACGGTGAGCAGCATCCCAAGTCACGACAGATCCGTCGCCAAGAATGGCAGCGAAAGCCTTGGCAGTAGCCTGGATCTGCTTGACATTCTTTAGCTGTTCCTGCACAGCACTACTGTCACCACCATAGCCGTCATGACCCCAGGTCACAACGGATCCTTCGGCAAGAAGGGCAGCAAATGCGGCCTCAGAGGCTTGGATCTGCTCTACATCCTTCAGAAGGTCCTGCACAGCAATGCTGTCACCACCAAACTCTGCACGACCCCAGCTCACCACGGATCCATCGCCAAGAATAGCAGCAAAAGCGCAATATGAGGCTTGGATCTGCTTGACATTCTTTAGCTGCTCCTGGACAGCACTGCTGTTCCCGCCACCGACAGCATCACCCCAGGTGACGACGGTTCCATCGTCAAGAACGGCCGCGAAAGCTCCACCCCTGGATGCTTGGATATGACGAACAGAGTTCAGCTGACCCTTTACACATTCACTGTCGCCACCATGGTCAAAATCACCCCAGGTCACGACGGATCCGTCGCCAAGAATGGCAGCGAAAGCGCTGAAAGTAGCTTGGATCTGCTTGACATTCTTTAGCCGTTCCTGCACAGCAGCATCACTACTGTCACCACCATAGTGGTGATGACCCCACGTCACAACGGATCCTTCGGCAACAATGGCAGCAAAAGCATAACCAGTGGCTTGAATCTGCTGCACCTTCTTCAACTGATGCTGCACATCACTACTGTCACCACCAAAGTTGCCATGGGCACCACCCCATGTCACGACAGATCCATCGCCGAGAAGAGCAGCAAAGGAGTTGCAAGCGGCGTGGATCTGCTTCACATTCTTCAGCTGATCCTGCACAGCACTACTGTCACCACCGTAATCAGCATCACCCCAACTCACGACCGATCCGTCGCCCAGAATGGCAGCAAAGGCGCGGGTAGTGGCTTGGATCTGCTCCACATTCATCAGCTGATCCCGCACAGCACTACAGTCCCCACCAAAGTCACTGTCACCCCAGGTCACGACCGATCTGTCGCCAAGAATTGCAGCAAAAGCACGGTTAGAGGCTTGGATGTGCTTCACGTTTTTCAGCTGGTCCAGCACTGCACTATTGTCACCACCCATCTCTAAATCACCCCAGGTCGCGGCGGATCCATCTCCAAGAATGGCACAGAATGCGCCAGCGGAGCTACATGATTGCACGCTACTAATGTGCAGAGTCAGTGCGCCACCATCTCGCAACGTGGAATCCTTGACTGCTACACGTGTATCAAGAACGCCTCCAGACGAGTCCAGAAGCCGCCCTCTTCCGACTCCAAGTGCTTCTTGTGCCCGACATTTCAGTATTTCCACCTCTTCATTCAGGCATGCTTTCAATTGAGCTGTCTTGCCACTGAGCAATCCAACCGACACTGTAATCGACATGATGGACGGCTCGATGCTGCTAATAATGTTAGCTAGTCACGAAACAATGGCCAAAAGGAAGCATCCTGCTTCCACACCCTGATACGTAACCAGAGCGACAATATGGGAACTACCATGGGATATCATAGCATACTGATGAGTAACTACCGTGATCCCAATCAGTTGCACTCGTGAACAAGGACTTCGTCATTCAGATCTTAAGGTGCGGCGCGGCGTGCGATCTCTGATGTTGTTTGACGGTGTTGCTTGCAAAAGGCCTGCAGAATCGAACTGGTGCCAGTCGTCCTTCCTTCTTCCAGGAACAGTTCAACATGCAATCCAGACAGCCGGAAGGTCATACTTGGTCTGTTCGGATTGGTGTTTATGGGGTGTTACGGGTTCAGGGTTCAGGAAATAAAGTGACTAAAAGGAACGTTTCTGCTCGAGCAAGGACAAACGTGGAAGTAACAAACCTGCCGCTAAGTATCCAAGCGACCCAATAGTTACGTACTTAGGCTTCGGCGCCGAAAGCCCTCCGAGCTGTAAAGGCGCATTTAAGGGTTTGGTTTTCATGAACTAGCAATGTCCTTGCCTGTTTTCCAAGGATTCCAATATCCTGTAATTACGGAATATTATACCTTATAAAATCTAGTAGGCTCCCCAATCGGAATTAAGGAATATTCTTACTTAAGGGATATTGGAGCCTCTGGGTCTTATTGCGGGATTTTGCGGTCTCTGGATAGTCTTGCGGATGCTCTTTGAGGTCTGTAGGGTTTCAGGGTCTCAGTGCCGCCATCCGCATGAGGGCGGATTCTTGGGGATGAAGGGTTAAGGGTCTACCAACAAGATGTAGGACCGCCCTGGGAGTTGTTTCTTGAGGTGAAGGATTCAAAACTTAAGGTCTCCGTTAAGGGTGCTGGGTTTAGGGTTTAGGTCCCTTAATACATAGCCGTGGAGCGCTATACTTACTGTTCTATACTGAACTTAGAACCCTAACAAAAATTATAATTTTAGCTGTTTCTTAAGGAATATAATAACCAAAAATTAAAAATTATTTCTAAGTACCCCCAAGTACATAGCCGTGGAATGCTATACCACTGTTGTTGCAAGCTCAGCTTGAGGTGCCGAGCATTCCCCTTCTGGCGCTTACTTCAATACGTGGGTGGCTGTCAAAATTAGGGTTCCTTTTGGGGGTACCCTAAATATAAGGTGCCGTGCTATAATATGGACCCAAAAAGGGGCCATAATTTTGACAACCACCCATGTGTAGGATCATGGGAATAAGGTTTTAGGTAACTTCGTTGGGATTACCACTTACTACAATGCAGGTGCAGTTGCTCAATCACAAAGACGGTCCAGAAACACTACTATCACGGAATCAGGTCTCCCAAATCATAATGGGGATGGTTCTTTAGGGCCTGATTCCATAATCGTAGTAATCTCGGGTTAGAAGCGGCCCCGATCTGAATCTGTATAAACAACCAACAAACGTGCTTGAAGCCCGCCCTAATGCCACAAGACAGCTCACAGCCAAGAGACTTTCACTGCCAGCCACACCCCGTCGTGCGTCCTGGCCTTGTAAACCTGGCTCGATCGCGCACGCGATGCGACTCTACCACTGCTAAGCCCCAGACCCCAAAATCTCGCAAAAACCCACTAAATGCCAACAAATCCGACCCCAACCTCTACACTCAAACCCTAAAAACACTACACCTGCAGCCCAAAACCCTAAATCCTGAAGTTCACCCCCAGGCTGCAAAGCCTAAACGTCTCCCTCGAACTATATAACTAGCCCTCAATATAGGGGTCCCGGGGATTAGGGTGTAGGGCTAAGAGCTTAGGGACTAACACGCCGTGATTCTTTAGCCCTCTCCTAAGAACACTGTTTGCAGATTGTGAAGACCCAAAGCCCTGAAACCAGAAAGCAAGGTTAGAGAAATTCACTCATTGAACCAAAAAGACCGCTCCACAGAACAACCCTATGGAAAAGAGACAACAGCAGCAACATATTCAAAATCCTAAACCCTACTTGGAGAATTCATGGGACTTGGCAAGTAAGGATAAAATATGTGTACCCTAATTGGGGTTATAAGTAACTATAAGTATGATTACTCTGTTTATAAACCTGGTTACTAAGTCTCATGAGCCTCTAAGTAAACCTCACAGGGAACCCTTTCTAGAACCCTATAGTACCCTTTAAAGGAGCCCTTAGAACTCAATTGACTACACGGCTTTGCCTAAAACCCTAAACCCTAAACCCCAAAACCCTAAACCCTAAACCCTAAAAGCCGAAACCCTACTAAACCCTGAACCCCAAACCCTAAACCCTAAAACCCTAAACCCTAAAACCCTAAACCCTAAAACACCAAACCCTCCGTCTCTAAACCCTAGAACCCCAAACCCCTAAAACCCTAAAACCCTAAACCCGACATCTCTAAACCCTAAAACCCTAAACCCTAAAACCCTAAAACCCTAAATCCTAAAACCCTAACAGAGTTGCGCCCCGGGGGAGGCCTGGCCCAGACTTGCAGCCGCCACGGGCTCCGGCGTGAATTCCGCGAAGAGGGCTCGCTGCGTCTGGCGGAGTTTCGAGGGCTTACGCTTTAGGGCTTGGGCCACGGTTTCGGGTTTAGGGGGGTTCAGGGTTTAGGGTTCAAGGTAGGGCTTGGGGAGGCTTACTCTAGCCCAAAAGCCTTAGAAAGGATGGTCGTCGGGCCCAGAAGCCTTAAGATATGGGTCCTTAGAGCCTGAGGTAGGGCTTGGGCCAGGGTTTAGGGTTTAGGGCTGAGGGCTTGGGGGGTTCAGGGTTTAGGGTTCAGGGTGGGGCTGAGTGGATTAAGGGTTCAGAGTTTAGGATAACATGCCTGTAGGGCATGAAGATGTTGTATGCTCTGCATTTAACATGTTTAAGGTTATTCGTATCAAAAAAATTTATGTTGGCAAGTCTCCAGGGCTTCAGCGGATCATTGTACTTTTCATTGCAGTTTTGGGAGGGTTGCGAGGGCCTGACTTTTCGGATTTCATGTTTACTGCTTCCCTGAATTCATTGTGCCATTTTCCAACGGGTCCATGCAACAACCTAAACCCTAAACCCTAAACTCCTAAACCCTGAACCCTAAACCCTGAACCCTAAACCCTAAACCCTAAACCATAAACCCCAAACCCCAAACCCTAAACCCTAAACCCTAAACTCCTAAGCCCCAAACCCTTGGATGCTCTACGAAAGCCGTCGCCTTATCGCAGTGTGCCGGGCAAAGGCCCGGGGCCAAAGGGCCGCTATGATTGAGGTCCTGGTATTCGGTTTAGGGTTTAGGGTTTAGGGTTTAGGGTCGTTCGAGGTTTTGAAGGGAATTCTGAGAATTCTTTACTAGACCTAAGAGTAGCCTAGGAATAAAAAGGACGCCCTTTTTGGTTTAAAGGGGGTTTATAAGGGAACCTAAGCCTCAAAAAAGGGAATAAGGGCCTACTCTGGGTCCTAGTTTAGAGTAGTTTTAAGTGCTTTGGAAAGGCTTTGTAGGGCTGGTAAAGGGGTTCAATCAAGATGCTCTTGGAGTTTGATGGTCCAGTGTTGGAGGGCTTAACTTGGGAAAATATTCAAGGGCTGATGGTGTCAGGGCTTACTGTAAAGCTTGATGCCAAGGTTAGGGTTTAGGAGCTCGGGCGGTTGAGGGATTAGGGTTTAGGGTTTAGGGTGTTACGGTTCATGAAACTCATAAGGGTGGTATTTGGAGCACGTGCGGCAGTTGCCTGCAGCCCCAAGCCATACAAAAAGATCTCTTACGACCCTGTAAGGCTAGGGCACAACCCTTGCAACAGAGGTTTGGATCCACGGTATGACCTCCCAATACATGTGGATCCCGGCATCATCATAGCGCTGAATGATAACCTGAGACCTGCAAACCCAAAAGACCGTCATGTGTTCTGCATGTCAACTAAATCCAGAGCCTATAGACGTCTCGAAGTTCCAGTAAAACCACAAGATAACAATGCACAATGCAGACGAGGCCTGTCTGTGAGTTCTTCGACCCCATGTCCTCCATGATCGTTCGGTACGCGTATTTGTTGGAGAAAGGCTTTGCGTCGACCTTCGTTTTGGGGCTTCCGGGGGGGTTCTGGGGGCCACCGGGATTCCATGGTGTATAGGGTGCAGGGTCTGGGGTTTAGGGCTTATGTAGGGTCCAGGGTTTAGGGTCATGTGATAGCGTAACTAGGGTTATAAAAACGTAGCCATACTCATAATTTCGTATAGCCCCATTTTTAATACTTATAACCCCAGTTACTAAGTCCCATGAACCTCCAACTACCGGTGAGGGCGTCCCTGTCTCTGGGGATCCAGAAACCTATAGTATTTTCTGTGCCATACTCTACGATGAAGGACTCATAACCTACTATTTCGTAGGGTTTGCAGATACAGGTAGGGTTTGGCGTTGGGATTTAGGGTTTAGATTTTAAGGTATGGGCAGCTAGATTCGGATTTCGTGATAAACTTGTGCTCTACTATACGGCCTGTATAGTAACTACCCTTAACGGAAACCCACTATGGAACCCATGATACCGTGAAGGGATCCTTCAGGGGATCCCTTGAGGACGTAGATAGGGCCCGTGAAAGAGCAAGTAGACTACAGTAGAAGCCCAAAAATTGAAACCTAATAGCCTCAATCCGTAAGAGTAACGTAGAGGGAATACCAGCACTATGTGGCCTTAACCCGGTTTCCAACTTTAAGGGGTTCGCTGTAATTCACTGCGGATTCTGAAGGCCTGCGGATGAGTTCAATGGTCTCTGTCGTTTATTAGGCCTTACCTGGGGATCCAAACACCTACTGGTTTAAGGGTTAGACCCCATAATTTTGAGGGGTCATAACCCACAAATGCGTAGGTTTTGGGGTCACAGGAGGGCTTAAAGGTCCTTTGCTGATGCGCTTTCGTGCGTTCAGATGCCCCGAACACAAAACCCAAAGGCATTGAACTCTGCCTGCAATCTTCGTTCGTCATAAGTAATTACGTACCCGAAACCCTAAACCCTATAAGCCCCAAAAAACACTAGAATTGAACCCTATTAGCCCCAAAAAAACCTTATAATTAAACCCGTTAAGCCCCAAAAACCCTAATTCAACCCTATAAGCCCCAAAAACCCTATAATTAAACTATATAAGCCCTAAAGATGCCATAAACCCTAAACCCGCAAAACAAACCCTTAGACTCTAAGGGCTCATATTGTAAGGCCTTTGGGCCCAAAGACCATAGTATAAAAAGGCCTTTGGGCTATTTTGAGCCTTAGGGTTAACCCGTAACCCTGAAGTCCTTAACCTCACCCCTAAACCCTAAACCCTAAACGGAGCCTTAGGGGAACGGGAGCGGACCTGCCTGCAGGCTCTTCAGCTCTGCCGCCGCCTCCTCGCCCACAACGTCCGGTCGTTGCGCCAGTGTCTGGCCGACCTTCGGTGGCATATCAACCCTAAACCCTAAACCCTAAACCGTGTATCTATTCATGTAGTTACCTATTTTGTTGTGATTGATGTGTTCATGAATTTGGTTATATTTTCATAGAAAAACAATAAAACACACACAGACGTGCATTAAGCATGCACATGTTGTTGTAGGCTGCTGGAAGATTATGATCGGTTCTTCGAGGGTTTTGTAAGGAACTCATACGCTCTTATAGGGCTTTTATCGGGATTTGTCTTGTTTCTTATCGGTGCTTGACTGGGCTTCTGTGTGTTTGGCCGACCCGAAACCCCTTCAACCATGGGGCGTTGCTTGGTACAAGGATGTGAAAGGGCGTTTATGAGTCACTATATACTATCGGTAGGGAAAATATTTTGAATGAATTTGCGACATTGTTTCACAGCAAAATCCAGTCTTGAAAGGTTTCGTTGTCTCTGGGCTTACGCGCAAATGGGGTCTGGGATGGGTTTTAGCATGTGCCGCTCTTTCAGAGGGAAGGCTATAATCTGAGTCCCCGGTAAACCTCCTAGGGGTCAGGTTTTAGGGTCCAGGACTAGCATTACGTCTGGAAGGCAAGTTTACTGAACAAACCCTGGTCTCCTACTTTGATGTCTGCGCGACAATCTTCAAAACGAGCCATAGGTTCATGGGACTTCGTAACTGGTAACTATACTCAAGACTGATTATAATCCCAGTTAAGAACCTTACGACTGCACATACGAAGTCCCATGAACCTCTAAGTATCCCAAAACCCTGAACCCATACCCCAGAACCCGAAACCCTGAACACCAAAACCATAAACTTCCCTGAGCGTGAAGCTCAAAACCCGAAAGCCCCTGCATCCTTGCATTATGGTACCCTTACAATGATGCTTTCATGGACCGTCAAAGGAACCCTAAAGGAGCCCTTGAAAGACCCTTATAGATCCAAGGATCCCTTAAAGGATCCCTTAAGGGACCCCGTAAGGCACCCTCTAGGGGAGCCAGCCTTCACAAAGACGGGGCCGAGCTGGACAAGGCCAGCACGGAGGGTCTCGCCTCGTTCCGCCTCACGGGGGCACATGAGGCTTGCTGTACTTAGAGGATCATGGGACTTAGTAAGTAAGGTTAAAGCACCTTAATTGGGGTTATAAGTAATTATAAGTCTAGTTACCTTATTTATAACCCCAGTTACTAAGTCTCATGAACCTCTAAGTAATGTGGGGGGCCTGACTGCCTTTATAATTATGATGTGGTTTTGGTGCCCGCTATACTCTATTTACAATACGGACCCCCGAAAAATAGCATTGGTCATTATGAAGGCTCCTATATTACCCTAAGGCTCAAAATAGCCCAAAAGCCTTATATGGTATGGTCTTTGGGCCCAAAAGCCTTAAAGTGTGAGTCCTTAGAGCCTAAGGGTCTAGACCTAAGAGTAGCCTAGGAATAAAAAGGACGCCATTTTTGGTTTAAAGGGGGTTTATAAGGGAACCTAAGCCTCAAAAAAGGGAATAAGGGCCTACTCTGGGTCCTAGGGGTTAGGCTTGGGTGTAGGGTTTAGACTGCAGGGTTTTGGGTTAGAATCAAGGCTTCGGGTCCATAGCAGGGCTGTTTTTTCAACAGGGTTTACCCTTAGGCTCTAGGGAGTCATACTTTAAGGCTTTTGGGCCCAAAGACCATACCATATAAGGCTTTTGGGCTATTTTGAGCCTTACGGTTAGGGTTTAGGGATTATCTTAACCCTGAAGAACCTACCTTTTTAGGGTTCCCAAAAAATGATTTCCGTAGAGGCCTTAAAAGGGTAGGTTCTTCAGGGTTAAGGTAGGGTTTAGGGATAAGGGTCTATCGGGCGCAGAATACAGCTGCCTTGGAAAATCCTGGGGACTGAGCCGAAAAGGGGCGCGCAGCACGTTGATAAACAATTCGAATACGGTGGAACCTACGTAGAGGGGGTTGGGGGTTTAAGGTCTACCTTAACCCCAAGACTCCAAATAGCCCAAATTAGGCACTACCTATAGACTTCAAATCCCAAAGTGGGTACTGTTTGTGTAGTTGGAGTCTTAGGATTGCCCCAAAAGTTCACCTTGTCAAGAAATATTTAAAAGAAATACACCGGGAAATCATAATCAGACCGAGCCCAGAAGATACCGGTTCTTGAGGGCCCTAAACCCTAAACCCTGAACCCTAAACCCTAAACCCGAAACCCTAAACCCTAAACCCGTTCGGGTCGAAAGATCTAGGCCCCAAGCCCAACAGGTGGTTCCGAAAGTCCCAACATTACCTTTCTGGGGTTTACCTGGGGATCCGAAACCGCCGTGTGGATCTCAAACGACGATTTTGGAGGGAATCGGGCCCTCAGGTCGGAATTTTGTGAAAAGCCTACCGTTTTTAAGGCTTCTACCCTATAATTAAGGGGTCATAACCTACTATTTTGTGGGGTTTGGGACCACAGGTAGGGGTTTACCCATAGACTCCAATATCCCTTGATTAAAGAATATTACCTTAAATCATATGAAGGATCCTACAAAAATTTAACGCATATTCCTTAAATCAGTGATATTGGAGTCTCTGGGTACATTGGTTGCTCTACGTAATCGCTACCTGTGACTCCAAACCCTACTAAATAGTAGGTTATGACCCCTTAATTAGAGGGTCTGACCCTTAAAACGGTAGGTTTTTGGATCCCCAGGTAGACCCTCTTACCTTCTGCGTAGACGCCCAAAGCCTGAAAACTCTGAATGTCTTTTAGCAAGCCCGCTCAGAAAACAGACAGAAATCCGAACCCCCTCAAATACGCACTTTAAACCCTAAACCCTCATAGGAACCCTAAACGGAACCGTTAAAGTAACCCTAACAGGAACCCTTTAAGTGAACCCTGCGCGAACCTTAAACGTAGAATGCCTGAAACCCAGCTTACAGTTCAAGGTGCTGCAAGGTTCTGGGGTGAGGGCTCTTCTGGAACCCAGAGACTCCAATGTCCCTTAATTAAGGAATATTCCTTAAATCATATAAGGGATCCTACTATAATTTAAGGAATGTTTCTTAATTAAGGGATATTGGAGTCTCTAGGAAGCCACTTTTCGGCTCGGATGTTGAGGACGTACTTGGAGGTTCATGGGACTTGGCTAAGTACAGTTGCAAGCACTTTAACTAGGGTTATAACTCATTATAAGTCAAGTTGCATTATTAATAATAACACTAGTTACTAAGTTACTAAATCACATGAAACTTCAAGTAGTTGCAGCAACGGTGTACTGCACGACGCAACACCTGCCCTGCAAAATACTGCGCAGAGCAGCTAACGTAGACGCCTTTGCTTCCAGGTCCCGTAGAAGAACCCAACTAGACCTAAGAGTAAGCTGGGAGTAAAAAGGGTGACCTGTTTGGTTTTAAGGGTGTTACAGGGGAACCTGAACCATAAAAAAAGGCAATAAGGGCCTACTCTGGGTCCTAGCCAAATCAAAGATCCTAAAGTCGGGACCCCCGTCCTGACTGGCCGGCGAGTCCCAGGCCTTGTCCCAGAGAGTTACTTACATAGCCTATTGGAAAACTTTAAACTTTTTGGCTTTACATATTTGGTCTAGCTTAAAAAGTTTGAACTTTGTTTGGGCCTGGTTATTGGAGAAGAGAGGTTAGGTTTCTGCAAGGACGTTCTGGGCTTCCTTAAACTGCTCCTTCACGGGGTTCTTGTGAGGGCTCTCTCTTGGGGTTCTATAATGGTTTACAGTAGAAGCCAGAAAGTTGGAACATGGCTTTAGGAGGACTAGTGCTGGGATCCCTTAGACTTTACCTTAAGGGTATGAGGACAATGATGTTCCAACTTTCTGGCTACTACTATAGGTTTAGGAGTCAGGATTTAGGGCTTCTCTACTTCAGTGCTTCAGTATTCAAGGCTTTGAGGCTTTAAAGTTTTGCAGTTTCAGGGATTAGATCTCTGGTTCGTCAAAAAGGCTGCACGGTGTGATAGCTTTACATGTTGCTTCTTCAATTCCGTTCCGGACAACTGGATCGGGTTCCTGTGTGTGAGGGGTGTTACAGGGCAATTATTGTCTATGCGGCTGTTCTTGTACAGGTGCTTATAAGCTCATTGACACTGACTGTAACCGAATGTAATACGGACTCGTAGCGGCTTCATAAGCTGCCACATGTGCTTCCGTTGTTCATCAAGGTTCCAAGTCGCATAATTTTGTGATCATCTTCTGATTGCTACCCCAAGAAGCCACAGAAACAAAAGCTTACACTTTGCGATGCCTACTAAACTTTAAGAGCCCAAGAAGCTTAAAAGGTTAGGTACTTGGCATCTCAGCTAGACCTAAGAGTAACCTAGGAATGAAAAGGGTGCCCTTTTTGGTTTAAAGGGTGTTATAAGGGAACCTAAACCCTGAAAAAGAGAATAAAGGCCTAAAGCCCTAAACCATTGGCCGCCCGCGCCCGGCGGCGGCCGGTACCACTGAACGCTACCGCTTCGAGATCTGCTTGCTTGGCCAAGCAGATCGAGTCTACCAGACCTGATTTGGCACTGCTAGCCATGGGCACAATAGTAAAATTGGGTACCCTTATCTCCCAGCGCGAGAACCCTGGCGGGGACGGGACCTGGTAGAAAGAGTTTGACGAGCGACCCTGGCGGGTATGGCGGGCGACTCTGGCGGGGACGGCTGACGACCCTGGCGGGGACTTGGTGGACGGACGACTTTGGCGGGGACGGCGCGCGACCCTGGCGGGGACGGCGGGCAACCCTGGCGGGGACGGCGGACGACTCTGCTGTGACAGCAAAAGGGCCAAAAACAGCTTGGCAGACGACTCTGGAAGGGGGACGGCGGACGACCCTGGCGGACGACTCTGGAGGGGACTTGGCGACTCTGACAGGGACTGAAAAAGCCAAAAACAGCTTGCGACTCTGAGGGGATGGCGCCTTATCTCCCAGCGCGAGAACCCTGGCGGGGACGGGACCTGGTAGAAAGAGCTTGACGAGCGACCCTGGCGGGGATGGCGAGTCCTCTGGCGGGGACGGCTGACGACCCTGGCGGGGACTTGGTGGACGGACGACTTTGGCGGGGACGGCGCGCGACCCTGGCGGGGACGGCGGGCAACCCTGGCGGGGACGGCGGACGACTCTGCTGTGACAGCAACTAAAAAGGCTAAAAACAGCTTGGCAGACGACTCTGGAGGGGGACGGCGGACGACCCTGGCGGGCGACCCTGGCGGCTCTGGCGGACTCTGGAGGGGATGGCGGACGGGACGGCGGGTGACCCTGCCAAAACAGCGGACAACTCTGGTGAGGACTTGGCGATGACTTTGACAGGCACGAAAAGGCCAAAAACAGTTTGGCAGACGGACGACCCTGGCGGGGACGGCGGGCAACCCTAACGGGGACGGCGGACACTCTGGCGGGCACTTGGCTTTGACAGCAACTAAAAAGGCCAAAAACAGCTTGGCAGATGATTCTGGAGGACGGCGGACGACCCTGGCGGGGACGGCGGGCGATCGTGGCGGGGACGGCGGACGACCCTGGCAAGGACGGCGTAAGGACCTTGGCGGGGACGGCGACCCTGACCAAGCCACCCGAAAAAACCCTGGCGGCCGACTGGATGATCAGCACTCTTGGCCGGACTTGCACGGACAGCGGACGGCTGCAGACCACTTCTGGAGGCCTGGCACTGGGCCCTGACGGACGACTCTGACGACGGCTGACGGACGACTCTGGCGGCCGGCGAGGACGAGCGAGGGCGTCGCTGCTATTTTGTGACTACATCACTCGGATGTCCCTTTGACGTTCCGCAACATTGCAACGTCTTTTCGGCTAGTGCAGCACTCGAATAAGAAGAAGCAGAACACAAAACCCGTTCTAGTCCTGCTTCGGGTGGTTGTGGGTGGGTTCCACGTTACGAAGACGGCGCGACCCACGACCACTCCATGGGTGGGGCGCGCCGTGGCACTGTGACACACCCTAAACCCTAAACCCTAAACATTGAACTTAAGGGGCTTCGAGTTTACAGCCTGAGGCAGCTTGAGGGTTTTTGCTTCTGCGATGTGGTTACCTGGTTGGTCGTCAAAATGATGGTCCCTTCTTTGGGGTCCTTCCTGTGGATCCGAAAACCTACCGTTTTAAGGGTTCGACCCTCTAATGAAGGGGTCATAACCTACTATTTTATGGGGTTTGGTGTCACAGGTTATTATAATCCGGCACCTAATATTTAGGGTACCCCAAAATGGGACCATCATTTTGACAACCACCCATGTTGCTGTCTAGGCCCTTAGGGTTTAGAAGAGTTTAGGGTTTATAGGTTATAGGGTTTTGGGTCCCCCAGCATCAGACTGGATGAGAAAGCACTCGAAGATGAAGGATGGCGCGGTACTGCTGGGAGAAAGGCTAGACCTAAGAGTAACCAAGGAATCAAAAGGGTGCCCTTTTTGGTTTAAACGGGATTTATAAGGGAACCTACTGTACACCCTAAAACAGGGAATGCGGGCCTACTCTGGGTCCTAGAAACTCTTCGGGGGGCTAGGATATTCCAGAGCCGGAGGTCGAACACTCATTCAAAACGGGTGGGAGCATGGCCCAAGGTTACACCCTAAACCCTGTAGATCCCTTATAGACCCCTTAAAGGGACCCTAAACCCTATAGATCCCTTATAGACCCCTTAAAGGGACCCTGAAGGATCCCTAGGGACATTGGAGCCTCTGGGTTTGGGGGTGCAAAGGATGGGTCCTTTCCCTGCAAATGAAGTCCCCAGAGCCTCAATATCCCCAAACATTCAGACTCCTCAACTCTGGGTTTAGGGTTTAAGGTTTTTTAATGTGCAATGACACTTTCTCCACAGCAGCAGAGGTTTAGGGTTTAGGATTTAGGGTTGCAGGTTCGGGGTTTAGGGTACATTACCAACAGAAGAACGCACCCAAACCGGCCTTCTTCACGTTCCAGAGAACGTCGCCAACCTCCCAAACTCTCCTCCGGCTTGGTTGTAAATACACTTGCTCACGGGATTCTTGACTCATGTTGCTTTCATCAGATGTGCAGGACCTGGAGTTCTTAAAGAACCTGTGAGTTGTGCTGCTTCGTGCAAGCTTTCCATAGGCGTCTGAAAAACCCTTAAATTGAACACCCTTACAAATGCTAAACTCTTGCAGAACAGTACGGTGGCCTTCTCATTCTCTCCCATCCCTATGCCTCAGAGGGGTGCTAAAATAATTCGCGCAAAGATGGAGAGGGACGCAAACAATGCTTACAGTATTAAGACGGTCGAGGTGATAACAACAAGGCTCTCCAAGAAGCGCTGGCAATGCTTAAGAAAGGAAGCGACATCACATCGCTTCCGACAACAACCGGGAAAGAGCTTTCGCATCTTCTTTCACACCTCTAGTCTCCATTGTAGTTCCTTTTGACGGTTTTACCAATTATATATTAAGGATCCTAAAAGGTATCCCCAAAACGGAACTACAATGGAGACTATAGGCAAGATCACATGGCAGCTTCAATCTCGGCTTGTTTAGGGTTGCAGGATGGTAGGGGTGGTAGGCGATTGCTCAATATTCCAGCCAGTGGTTTTGGGGGGTCCCTTGGCTCTTTAGCTCCTTATTCAATAGGGATTATCATCATCCCTGGCTCCTTAGCTCCTCCAATATCAATAGTAAGATATTCCAACCACTACCAGAATCCGTGCGCGCAATCAAACCAGACCCTGAGCCCTAAAACCTATAAACCCTAAATCCTCAACCCTGCAACCTGAATCCCTAAACCTGTACGAAAAAGCCCTGAACCCTCAACCGCGCAACCCTGAAACCCTAAACCTATACAAAAAAGCCCCAAATCCCAAACCCCGAAACCCTGAACAATAAAGAGCTACACCCCAAAGCCCCGGCGGTCTGACGCCACAAACCCCTGGGTTCTTGTTAAGGCATTCAGTTTAAGGTGCCATAACCCAAGGGTCCAAAGGACAAAATAATAAGGTACTTGGGTTTAGGATAGTAGTTATGTAGGTTAGGATTTTGGCAAGTATATGATTATTGTGTACTTGGACCCTTGGGGTAATGGGGATCTATAGTAAATCATGTGGTTTCCGTATTCTGGTAACTGAAATTCAACACCTTAACAAGAACCCAGACCCTAAACCCTCCGCTGCAGACAACAAATTAGCAAAGCCACGTTGGGGACTTTTAATTTCGAGTGCAGATCAGTAAGTTCGATGGAGTCTCAGGGCTTGGCTATGGGATTGCAAGGCAGTGGGGTGTCACTATGAACCCAACATCCCTCAATCACGGACTGTTCCTGAAATCAGATGATGCATCCTACTATAGTTTAAGAAACATGCCTTAATTACGGGATATTGGAGTCTCTGGTGTCACAATGAACCTCGAACCCCGAACCTAAACCCCTAAGCGCATAAACCCGAAACCCTAGACCCGAAACCCTAAGCTGAAACCCTAAACCCTAAAGCCTAAACCTGAACCCTAACCCCTGAACCCTAAACCCGAAACCCTAGCTCAAGGAGCAGAGCGCGGAATCCTCAGCCCTGCAACGATGCCTAGACCTTTTGGACCTTAGGGTTTAGGGGCTTAGGGGTTTAGGGTTTTCATGGGTCCAAGTACCCAAATAGTAGGGTCTTAGGTCCCAAAATCCATACTCTGAATGGGTTTTGGGCCTTAACACCCTACTATTTGGGTACTTGGACCCTTAGGGTTGTAGAGCGTTCAGGATTCCTCGCGAGCGGCCTTTAAGGTGATTTACGGCTTTGTGAGTTCCTTTACTAGACCTATAAGAGTAGCCTAGGAATAAAAAGGGTGCCCTTTTTGGTTTAAAGGGAGTTATAAGGGAACCTGAACCCCCAAGAAAAGGGAATAAGGGCCTACTCTAGGTCCTAGCAGAAACAAAAACGAGTAGAGACTGGGCAAATCGAGATGATTGAACAGGCCGGTCTACTCTGGAACTTTAACCCTGTCCATTCACCTATCTGTCTCTGCATGTATGTGCACATATATATAGATGTATATATGTATCATGCCATATCATATATATATATATATATATGTGTATATATATATATATATATATATATGATATGTGTAGACAGCTCATACACAACACAGTAAGAAAGAAGGACACCTAAGTGTCCATGTATGTCTGTCCAAACACATACTTTGGGGCTCCAAACAGCCCAAAGTAGGGAATATAGGGGCCTTACCAATCAAGGAGCCCCCACAACAGTATAGGTAAGTATTAAGGCCTCTCTCTATAGTGTTATTTACAACAGACTTTAGATCCCAACATAGGTACCATGCGTATACTTGGAACCCCTGGGATATATGGTGTACGGTTTAGGGTTTAGGGTGCGAGTGATATGAGCATGTGCATGTATACACTTGCCTGCGGACCCCAAACCACAGGCCTAGCCAACAGGAGCGGTCTTCGGGCAAAGAACTCAGTGACCTTCTCCTGCCAATGCAAACTGGGACTTAGTCTGTGCAGTTATAAGTATCTTAGCTGGACCCTAAACCCTAAACCATAAAGCATTAGACTAGCTATCTGATTTATGGCCTTGGGTTTTTAAGTCCCATGGACCTTTCAGAGACGCTAAACCCTGAAGCCTTAAAGGGAATGCCTTTAGAAGGCTCCGTATGTGTAGCCCTACTTGTTTAATCCCATGAACCTTTAAGTCGGAGCTCCTGCCTTCGACTTTTAAGGCTTCAGGTTTAGGGTTTAGGGGTTTAGGGTGTAGCGTTTAGGGCCTAGGGTGTCGGGTTCAGGGTTTAGGGCGTTAGGAGTGCAGTGTTCAGGGGCTGAAAGGTTTGGGTTTAAGCCATAGGGTTGGGGCTTTGGGTGTACTTTGAACTACGGTTGATGATATAAACCCTGTACTACACATAATCAGGAATATACCAGAATTCCCATAGTAGGCCGCCTAAGGTAATGCAGGATTTCAATCATCAACACTATGTACCAAAACCCACTTCTTGGGAGGGTTCCTATCATTTCGACGCTCGGGGGTTAGAACAGAAGAAAAGTAAGTTATGATGTTTTCTGCTGAGCACTCTTTCGGATGTAAAGGCTTGACAACTTTAAGCCTTGATAAGGGCTTCCTCTTCATAAGCTAGATGTGTCCCTAAGGGTCCATGTACCCAAATAGTATATACTTTGGCCTTAAAGTAGTCCTTATATAGGTACTTTGGGGCCAAAGTATACACTATTTCTAGACCTAAGAGTAACCTAGGAATGAAAAGGGTGCCCTTTTGGGTTTAAAGGGGTTATAAGGGAACCTAAACCCTGAAAAAGGGAATAAGGGCCTACTCCGGGTCCTAGAATCAGAGGGATCCAGGCATTCTCCCGAGGCCTGCGTTCTGTGGTTGAGTTGACTAGACCTACCTTGGGATCCAAAAACCTACCGTTTTAAGGGTCAGACCCTCTAATTAAGGGGTCATAACCTACTATTTTTGTAGGGTTTGGGGATACACGTAAGAATAACATAGGAATCAAGAGGATGCCCTTTTTGGTTTAAAGGGTGTTATAAGGGACCCTTAAAAAGGGAATAGGGGCCTACTCTAGGTCCTAGTTGAGGGTGCAGCTACCTGCGGAAAGGCTGGCCTTTAGACGAGCTGCGGGCACACAGCAACAAACAACAGCATCACCACCAAACGAAAACTGTTGAACTCTAGAACCATAACCCTAGATTCCTAGATTCTACAACTCTCCAGCCCAAGACTCTACTTGGGTTACCACTTCTAGCTCCAAACCCTCCAAAAGAGTTGGGGCTATGACACCTGAATACCTAACCCTTAAAACTTGAAACTGCAAGTGTTGGAATCCGAAGGTGAGCCCTACCCGAAATCCTAAACCATGAGTCCTACCCACTAGCAGCGGACGAGACTCTAAATACGATAAGAAGAGCCCCAAGATAAGCCCTGACCTCGAACCTTAAACCCTATACCTAGGTACGGCCTAAATAGCATTCATAATATAGATATAGTAGGACCTTAATAGTAGCCCTATTATAAACTCTTACTGTATGGGGGCCGTACCTAAGATACGTCAAAACCCACTAGATCCTTTAAGTAGACCCTAAACCCTAAACCCTGTAGATCCCTTCAAGGAACCCTATAGATCCCTTTAAGGAGCCCTATAGATCCCTTTAAGGAGCCCTTCAGATGAAGTTTGTGCGGCGCTCCCGAGAGAAGCCACCCTGGAGCAGAGTGTCGAACTCTTTGTGCTTGGCATCCATGTCCTGGTACTTAAAGGGCTCCTTAAAGGGCTCCTTAAAGGAATCTATAGGGGTTCCTTAAAGGGATCTATAGCGTTTAGGGTTTAGGGTCTACTTAGAGGTTCATGGGACTTAGTAACTGGGGTTATAAATAAGGTAACTAGACTTATAATTACTTATAACCCCAATTAAGGCACTTATGACCTTACTTACTAAGTCCCATGATCCTCCAAGTAGGGGTATTGGGGTTGAAGGTTTAATAGGTGCCTCAATACTTAGACCAGGGTGTCGGGGCCCATTATACTATAATTATAATAAGGAACCCACAATAATAGAATAGGTAATTCTTAACACCCCCATATCAGGGGTTTAAGGTTTAGGGTGTCCTGGGAGGGCTAATGGGTTGTTTTGCTTTTGAGCCCTGAGCTTACATAAGACATAACGCCTCAGGCCAGGAGAAGGGCAGAGAACTTACGGGGGGTTTAGGTTTAAGATTTAGTGTTCAGAGAGATTACTGTACTCTCATCATCATTTAGGAGTTCCGAAAATAGGGGACCCAATATAGTACCCTAAATGGTAGGATCCTTATTATAAGGACCCCTAAAATAAGGTACCCTTATTTTCGGAATCTCCCATATAGGGACGATGAAGGGGCAGAGGGATTTAGCTGGTGGCTTCCAGGGTTCCTCGGGGACTTAATGCTCATAGGATCCTGTGCGGCGGTTGCTGCATCCCCATACGGGTAGACTGTATTCAACGGGATTTACGAAATGAAAATCACGAAAAGGGCAGGTAGCAACCAAACCTCGCAATTTCCCTGCCTTACTTAAGCATAATCATGTTGCGGATCCTACTTCAGTTTAAGGTCTATTCCTCAATTAAGGGATTTTGGAAGGTTTGGGCGGTGTAGAATCTGGGGAACCTAAAGCGTTAAACCCTACCTTAACCTGCCAAAACCTACTTTTTTGTGGTAGGTACAAACACATAGGTGTTGGTAGGTTAAAGTAAGCCACTGGAGTTCCGTAAATCAGAAGCCTGCGTCAGCCAACCCTGTACGTAAGTAAGCGCCAGACATGAACGCCGACGGTGGCGGTCGTGGGCTGCAAGATTGGCGGGAGGGGCGGTTTTTATGGTTGTGATTTCAGGGTTTTGGGCGTGACGGGTCAAGGAGGCTCAATCTTCAACCTACACCCTGAACGCTTCACTCTACGCTTTGGAAGTTTAGGCCACCCGGCACTTCGCTTGTAGGTGCCGGTATTCTTACAAGGAGCTGTTTGTTGTTGACGGAATAGTATTGTTTTTTTAAGTTTGTTTCGTTATTAATTCTGAGGCTTAGGCTTTTAACTTGAGGTTCGGAGTGTAGGCTTCCACAGAACAAGGCGCCATCATACGCAAACCCAGCACAAGCACATGTGACTGTCTGCTTGGATACTGCCCTAAACCCACAACACTAAACAGGTTTAGGGGTTCGGATTTTTCAAATCTTCTAAACAGAAAAGATATACAATTTAAAGCAGGTTTTTGGGCGACTGAAGGCCGGTCCTCCAAAAATGATCCAGAAACTGTTGCAAACATTTATGGGCCCGTAAAAAATGATAGCACCCTTTTAAAGAGCCCCCGATAGAAAAGCCACTAAGCCTCTATGTTCCGGAATTGGGGGCCATTAAACTCAAAGGAAATTGAGAACGCGGTGTCCTTTTAGAGGTCCCCTAGAGCTTCAGGGTTTAGACCGAGTTGAGGAGGTTCCTTGGAGCCTCAAGGTTAGCGCTGCTTTGCGGAAGGCCTCGCCGAACCCAACAGCCTCCAGAGCGCACCTCAGAAATGACATCCACCATTCCAAGTTTAGGGTTTTAGGTTTTAGGGCTGAGACCTTAAGCTTGAGAGTTTAGTTACAAGTTTTATGGCGATTTCAACGGTTTGCTGTGGGCATTTGTCCGGTTTTACAGAGCTTCTTAAAGTGCTTATAGGCCGTTTCCGTTCAGAGCCTCAAAGTTTTGAAGCATTTTCGAACTGTTGTCTAGAAACGTGCATGTATGCATGTTCTTGCTGTTCTTGCAGAACTACGATGTTCACAGTACCAAACACAGTGCAGTCGCATGTGGCCATACTTAGACCTCCCCATCTACCCTCTATAGTCTATTTACCCGAAATACAACCTTTTCAGGACCGTAAGGGCTCTACCAGAGCCGATTTCAGGTCCCAGGGGCCAGCGAACTGGCCTTAGGTTTTGGGGACATACGGTGCAGGGTTTCAGGGATAACAGGTTTAGGGTTCACGGCTTAGCTTAGGGTTTTGGATAACCACGCTCACAGGGCTGGTTAGGCCTGTCCAGAGTGGCTCTTGGCTAGTTCCATTCCAGCCTCTCCCACGTTACTACCAACATCCCCATCTGCCTGCCATAGAGCACCTTCCACCCAATATGTCGCTGAAAGATGATGTTGTGCGGGCGGAGTCTGCCGTTTCTCTGAGCAGGCTGTTGTCTAGGTGTCGATACAACTATGTCAGCAGTTGGGTACTGCCCCCACACAGTAGCAGTCGATAATTGGGCTACTATTAAGGTCCTAATATATCTATATTATGAATATTATCCAACTGTTACTGAGTGGGGGCAGTACCCAATCTAGCAGGACTAATTACTCCTCGCCGTGGAACTTGATGAAGTCATTGGCTGCTCGGAGCTTGCGGAACAGCCTCTGGCGACATAATCCAAGCAAAACTCGGGGATCTGCCAGGGCAGAGGTGCAACAATGCAGAGTTTTAGGGTTTACCCAGAGGCTCCATAGCAGTTCCTTTTTGGGGTTCATATGTAGAATCCTATAAGGTAATCCTAAAAAGGAACTACTATGGAGCCTCTGGGTTTAGGGTTTCTTTCGGGTTCAGGAGTAAGAGTAGCAGATCCACGTACCCGATCGGTACAACTGCCCATCGTGGAAGATGACGGACGGTGAGGTCCCCTAAACCCTAAACCCTCGTCCAGACGTCGTGCACGAATGTAATGAGGATGCTCCCAGATCTTCCGATATCCCTTCAACTAGACCTAAGAGTAACCTAGGAATGAAAGGGTGCCCTTTTTGGTTTAAAGGTGGTTGTAAGGGAACCTAAACCCTAAAAAAAGGGAACGAGGGCCTACTCTGGGTCCTAGTCACGGTAGGGACTACAGTTTACGGGTTGCTGGACCCGCTAGCTTCCATCTATATGGGAGTTTCCGAAAATTAGCGGTACCTGATTGTAGGGTCATTATAATGAGGATCCTACTATTTAGGGTACTATAATGGGGTCCCCTATTTTCGGAAACTCCCATATTCGGGGAGAATAGATGGCAGTGCAAATAAAGATGGAAGTCGGGATTCCGAAATTTAACATAGGTTGCGTTTCTGACAAGGCCCCTTTTGGACTTCCATGTAAAACGCGGGGAGAGTATATACATAAATTGCAAGGGGATCCTTAATAAAGAGTCCAGGCAGCTGCTTCGAGCTGACATTCTTGGGTTTAGGGTTTAGGGTAACCCTAAACCCGAAGCCGCCCAAACCAACGCTGTTCACATTGTGATCCTACGTTGGTCCACAAAGCAGTGTAAAGCCCAAACAAAGCCCTGCACACAATGAAGCCCAAGACCGTAAACTCTAAATCCTGGGAGAAGACGCTCCAAACTTGAAGCCCGCAAGCCTGAAATAGACCTTGCGCCCAGGGCCACAACTCGAAACCAGAAACTCAAAACCCTAAACCCTAAAACCCCAAACCCTAAAACCCCAAACCCTAAACCCCTTGTATTCCAAACACTAAAAATCGTTTTCGACAACAGCAGCTGCTCTCTCAAACAATACGATCGTCCCCTTGAGCCCCTCTCGAGTATACTACAATACACCCCAAAACCCTACTCTAAGTAGTTGCTAGCCCAGAGGGTCCAAGTACCCAAATAGTAGGGTTTTAGGTCCCAAAATCCATACTCTGAATGGTTTTTGGACCTTAAAACCCTACTACTGGGGTACTTGGACCCTCTGGGTAAAGCCCCTATGTTAGACCCTTCAAAACCCAAAAACACTCTTATAAAATCCCCAACAACACAGAAAAGCCTGTAAGCAGCATGTGAGACCCTTACAAAACCCTACCCTAAACCCCCAGAACTCCTGATGCTCAAAGCGGAAAAGGAGGGACCCTTAATGGAGACCCCTACCCTGTAATGGGCTATATAATGGGTATAAAATATCTATATTAAGGGTATATGCCTAGGGGTCCTTATTAAGGGTTCCTCCTTTTACCTTTGGAAATGCCTGACACCTAAACCCTAAAACCCTAAACTCTCAGCCCTCATGCCTAAACCCTCAACCCTAAAACCCGAAAGCCCTAAGACCCCAAAACCCTAAAGCCCTACGACCCTAACCCGTAAAACCATAGAACCCTAAAACCCTAACCCCTGGAGCCACCTAGGCCCCTAGAACCCGAAAATCGGAAAGCCCTAAAGCCCTAATCCCTAACCCCTAGAACCTTGAAGCCCTAAACCCTAAACCCTTTAGCCCTAATCACTAACCACTAAAACCCAATCACTGAAAAACCTAATCCCTATAACTATAACCACTAAACCCTAAACCCTACCTAGGGGCTCATACCCTACCCATTTTTGGGATACCTAGTTTTCTGGTTGGGGTTCAGTTAGGATCTGTTCTATAGAAAAGCAGGTACCCCAAAAAAAGGGGTAGGGTATGAGTCTACAGGTAGCCCCTATATCCCTGAAGCTACACTAAAACCCAAACCCTTAGCCCTTACCGGCCTTACCCTTAATCACTAAAACCCTTAAGCTTTAAAAACCTAAACCCTGAACCCCTAAACCCTAAACCCCTAAACCTAAACCCTAAACCCCTAAAACCCTCCTTTGCCCGAAACCGCATTTTGGGCCTCCTCTGCGCCAAAAGCTCCTTGCTCCATCCTCCAAAAGGCTTCTTTCTTTAACTGCTCCTTCAACTTACTATCTGGCAACTTTGGGAGGGTTTCGAAAAGTTTCGGGCTTAGGGTGTGGGGCTTAAGGGTTGAGGTTTTGGGGTTTAGGGGGCAAGTTTTTGATTTACTACGGTACCCCAATAAGCCACAGGAATAAAAGGCTAAACTTTCCGATTCCTACTGAACTACAAGAACCCAAAAAGTTTACAGGCTAGGTATTTGGGATCTACGGTAAGGGTGCTTTTAAGCGACCCGTTAAGAGTCCTATAAGGGCTCCACCCTCCAGAAAGACTTCGCTGAAGGATTTTAGGGCACAGGGTCTGGGGCTTGGGGTTTAGGCTTTAGGCTGTAGGGTTTACGGTTTAGGGTTCAGCAGCTCCGAATCGAGCAGTTTCCAGTCGAGCTCGCCAACAATTTGATTTCGAAAAAAACACCCACCCGCCCACCCACCCGGAGAATCCCAAAACATGAATACATCAGCTAAGGGACTTATAACATCACTTACTACAGTAACTAGGATACCCAGTAACCTAAGAATAAAAAGGCCTCTCTTTTTGGCATTGGGTAACTTTATAAGGAACCTAGGACTAGAAAAAGGGAATAAGGGTACTACTGGGCATCCTAGGTAAGGTCCATGATCCTCCAAGTAGGGCTTTGGAATCTTTGGGTGTGGGGCTTCAGAACGTCAAGCCTAGGGTCGAGGGGTGAGGTTAAGGACTTCAGGGTTACGGGTTAACCCTAAGGCTCAAAATAGCCCAAAAGAATCATTATATAGTATGGTCTTTGGGCCCAAAAGCCTTAAAATATGAGTCCTGAGAGCCTAAGGGTAAGAGTTCAAGGTTTAGGATGTATACGCTTCAGGTGCTGAGGCGCGTCGGGTGCTGCTGTGTTCGTTTTAAAAACTTGGTGAGATAAGGACCTAAGTTTAGGGTTTAGGGTTCCACAGTTTCGAGTTTAGGGTTTAGGGATGGGGACCTCAGATTCAGAGATCGGTTTTCCAGGGCTTCACGACGCTAGGGGCGATACGAGACCGTACAGACTAAGGGTCTGAATGCTAGACGCTTCAGGGTTTAGGGTTACTTGAAGGATCGTGGGACTTAGTAACTGGGGTTATAAATAAGGTAACTAGACTTATTAACTACTTAGAACCCCAATTAAGGTACTTATAAGCTTACTTACCACGTCCCATGAACCTCCACGTAGCCTTCGAGAATGTGACTTATCCGTTTCGTAGGCGCTGTACATGTTGGAAACCCTAAACCCTAAACCAACCAGTCTTATGGCTTGGTCGCCTTCGGGAAATTCAGGTATCCGCCAGAGTCTCAGAGGATTTACCTGCAGCCCGTAGTCTACTGTGCTTTGGTGGTTATTGTACAAGACCTGACTGATTAAGAAACCTTGAATCCTACTATTTTGGGGTTATAGGCCCAGGGTTTCTTAATCCGGTTCCTACATTAACCAGTTTTATGATTAGGATCCTATGAGCGTGACACTGGTTATAGCATGCTATAAATGTAGCACTGGCTCGTTTAGGGTTTAGGGGTTTAGGGTTTAGGGTTTAGGGCCCTATATTACCTACAAGCTTCCAGCGATCATCGCGGGGAGACCTGTCGACACCAAATGTGCGCCAGTGTTCTGCTGGCCTCTAGACTGAAACCTCTAAACCCCTCAACCATAAAGGGAACTCCAGAAAGTTGGAATATGGTTTCAGGGTAGGATACCTTATAATTTACCATAAAGGGGTTAGGATAATCATATTCCAACTTTCTGGCTTTTACTTTAAACCATTACCCCTGAACCCTAGTCCCTGAACCCCCCAAACCCTAAACCCCCAAACTGTGAGGGTTGTGCGAGTTCGGGGCTTGCTGCCCTGTGATAGACGATCTACAAGTCGCCTAACAGCCCTACCACAACGGTTTAGGGTTTCGGGGTCGTGTTTAGGAGTCTAATACAATCTAGCCTACTGAGGATCTACAGTAAATAATATGGTTTCCTGCTTATGGAGACTTGAACTAACTACCTGAACCCCCCTTAGAACCGTAATAAAAAATAATAGGTTTAATATTCTCTTGGGTTTAATATGAACAAAAATAAAAACTATTGCTGCAAAGATTGGAGAAATGCCGCCAACCAAGCTTTCAGACCCAGAAGCAGAAATTTCTTTCTGTCACACATTTGCCACCTTGCTGCCGGGGGAGCATTCATTCGGGCGGCTTGAACGGCTTCCCCCGGCTCGCTTGCCCGGTTGCTAGCTACTCTTCAACCGCTCCTGCACAGCACTACTGTCACCGCCAAACTGACCCCATGTCACGACGGATCCGTCACCAAGAAGGGCAGCGAAAGCAGTCCGAGTGGCTTGGATCTGCCGTACATCCCACAGCTGATCCTGCACAGCACTACTGTCGCCACCAAAGGCGGCAGACCCCCAACTAACGACCGATCCGTCACCAAGAATGGCTGCAAAGGCGCCAGCAGACGATTGTATCTGCAGTACGTTCTTCAGACGCTGCTGCACAGCACTACTGTCACCTCCATTGCTAGGATGACCCCAGGTCACGACAGATCCATCTCCAAGAATGGCAGCAAAAGCGCCGCCGTAATGTGCGCTGGTGGCTTGGATCTGCTGCACGTTCTTCAGCTGAGCCGGTACAGCAAGACTGTAACCCCAGCCAGCACCACCCCAGGACACGACGGATCCATCGTCAAGAATGGCAGCAAAAGCTTGTACAGAGGCTTGGATCTGCTGCACGTTCTTCAGCTGATCCTGCACAGCACTGCTGTCACCACCATCTGCAGCATCCCCCCAGGTCACGACGGATCCATCGTTAAGAATGGCGGCAAAGCCCTGCTAGTGGCTTGGATCCGCTGCACATTTTTCAGCTGATCCTGCACGGCGCTACTGTCACCGCCTTCAGCACCGCCCCAGGTAACGACAGATCCATCGACAAGAATGGCAGCAAAAGCAAATTGAGAGGCTTGGATTTGCTGCACATCTTCTAGCTGGTCCTGCACAGCACTACTATCACCACCATAGCGAGCACCACCCCAGGTCACGACAGACCCATCGGCAAGAATGGCAGCAAAAGCGCTGCCAGAAGCTTGGATCTGCTGCACATGCTTCAGCTGATCCTGCACAGCACTACACCTGCAGTATCCCCCCAGGTTACAACAGATGAATCTGCTAGAATGGCAGCAAAAGCAGCACCAGAGGCTTGGATTTGCTGCACATTCTTCAGCTGCTCCTGCACGGCACTACTGTCACCGCCATGGTCAGCACTACCCCACGTTACGACGCATCCATCGCCGAGAATGGCAGCAAAAGCGGCACAGGTGGATTGAATTTGAAGTCTGCTTATATGCAAGGTGAATGAGTCGCCGCTCTGAAGCTTAGAAGCTTCGACCGTCGAACATGCATCCCAAAAGCTCCCAGATGAGTCCACCAGACGTCCTCTTCCGACTCCGAGCGCTAGCTGTGCTCGAAGTCTCAATGAATCCACCAGTTCATCCTTGTCTGCGTTTACAGTCACTGTCCTCCCACTGAGCAGTCCGACTTCCACAGTCACCGACATTTTGCAAAATGACCCAGAGACTCCCAAACCCCTCCATTACTGAATATACCTTGAACTATGGGCTGATCCATACGATGACTTAAGTCGTATTCCTAACTCTGAAACCTTGAACCCTAAACCCTGAACCCTAAACCCTAGACCCTGAACCCTAAACCCTGAATCCTGAACTCTCACTGTGCGCATGGGCCTGAAGGGCTCTCGCGTCAGACTCTTGGTCAGGGGTTTCTGCTTTAGGTTTCGGGTTTAGGGGTTTAGGGTTCTCACTGGCCCTAAAGGAATACAAGTCGAAACTTTCAGAATCGATTACCTTATAAGAACCCCGAAAGTTGAAAAGTTGAGATTACAGCCAATAATGGTTTCCTTTAAGGGAACCCATAAGGGATCTTTTGGGCTTCTTTTTGGGGGGGGTCTAGGGGTTTGGGGGTTTCGCGTTTAGGGTTTTTTTTTTCCGGTTCGGGCTTCTAGGCTTTGGCTTTAGGGGTATAGGGTTTAGGGTTTAGGGTTTAGGGGTATAGGGTTTAGGGTTTAGGGTTTAGGGGGTTAGGACTAAGGGCTTTAGGGTTTCGAGTTGATTAGGGGTTTTGGGTGTACTGAGCCCACGATTACCCAGACCCCCGGGAGGATCTACAACGTAGATCCCTGGAAGTATACGCTACCACCGTGTTAAGTTCAGAGTCCCAAAACTAGGCGATCAACCCTAGATCCTAAACCGGGGTTTAGGCCTTAGAGCTTAGGGTCTACAACGGACTCCAGAAAGTTGGAACGTGGAGTTTGGATGATTGGTGCTGGGATCCCTTATACTTCACCTTAAGGGCATGAAGGCAAGAATGTTCCAACTTTCTGGCTTCTAGTATAGGGGTCTGGGGCACCAAGAGGCACGAACTTTTTGGCTTCTCGCCTCAACCCTAAACCAACGAAAGACAAAGACCTGGTGCTTTTAGGAGTTCTACCCTGCACCCAGAGACTCCAACTAGACCTAAGAGTAGCCTAGGAATAAAAAGGACGCCCTTTTTGGTTTAAAGGGGATTTATAAGGGAACCTAAGCCTCAAAAAAGGGAATAAGGGCCTACTCTGGGTCCTAGCCAATATGAAGAATATACCTTAAGTTATAGTAGGATACCGATGATGATATAAGGAATAATCCTTAATTAAGGGATATCGGAGTCTCTGGGTAACTACCAACTACCCTCTAATATACCCTAAATACCCTAAACCCTAAACCCTAAATACCCACTATGAAAGGCCATAAGGACTCTATTAAAGGGCCCTTGGGGTTCCCGGTAAGGGCTCAGAACCTACTTGGAGGGTCGGGGGACTTAGTAAGTAGTTATTTTATAGACTTATAAGCATCATAACCCAAATTAGGATCCCTGCTAGGGTACTTATAAGTTATAAGTCTACTTCTTACCTACTTACTAAGTCCCCCTACCCTCCAAGTACTCTTCTGTAGGATTTTGGGGTTGCATGTAACCTTACAAGACCTAAGAGTAACCTAGGAATGAAAAGGGTGCCCTTTTTGGTTTAAAGGGTGTTATAAGGGAACCTAAACCCTGAAAAAGGGAATAAGGGCCTACTCTGGGTCCTAGATAAAGTCTCCCTAAACTCTAAACCCTAAACCTTTAACCTTACCAAAAAAAAGCCTCGGGGCTCTGAGCTTTAAAGCTGCGAAGCCAATCTAAACCGCAACGATGGGTTTAGGGCTTCAAAGGGATCTAAGGGTTCCTTTAAAAGGATCTATAGGGCTTCCTTCAAGGGGTTGGGGGTTTGCGGGTTTAGGGTTTAGGGCTTCGGGGTTCGGCTTAAGGTTTAGGGCTTAGGGTTAGTTTAGGTTTCGATGGAAAATTTACCATAAAACCTTTTTGCAAAAAGTCGCGCAGAATCCAAAAGCCTTCCGCAAGAGCACTGTTATAGAATCATCTGACTTAATTAGTAAACTAGGGTTGCAAACAGGGTAACCACACTTACTTAACTCGGACCTGGCCCCGCACCGCACCTCGTATCGCCACCCGCGTGTTGGAAAACAAAACTAGAACCCAACCCCCAAAGTGGCTGAACTTTTGGGCCCTAGAACACAAGGCAAACTCGGCTGAAGCTTTATGGGGTTTACCTTCACCTTATGAATGCCATATTGGGTTTGTGATATGGACCTGCAAAAAGGCAGGACATGGCATTTTCCGGTACCTGGAGGTTCATGGGACTTAGTAAGTACAGTTATAAGTACCTTAACTGGGGCTTTAAGTAATTATACGTATAGCTACCTTATTTATAACCCCAGTTACTAAGTCCAAGTAGGGTTTAGGGAACTCTTAGAGCAGCATGGCTTCTCCTGGCCGTGGCCGAGGTGTTCGCAAGGTCGGCGGAGTCGCGAACCTTGGCGGAGCTACGGCCTTGTTGTTTGGGGTTTCTAAGGGTGCTAAATGGGCTTCACATGGTTTCATAGGCTATTATGTGTTGTTTTAATAGTTTTTGACAGTGTTTGGTATTTACCTGCTGGCCTCTTGGTGCTCAAGGTTTCCATCCCAGGGTTTAGGGTTTAGCGTTTCCGGGGGAGCCGGAAGCATAGGATAGTGGTCTTGACGCTGGGTTCAGTCTTCAGAATTTGGGGCTAAGTCTTGGGCTGGGAGGCGTTGTTGCGTTTCCGTCGGGGGCTTAGCACCCCGGATGGCACATCGAATCAAGGGCGTCGCGTGCAGGCTCTGGTGTTTATTCTAAGTTGACCCGGACGGAGACGGTAAGGAGTGTGACAATATGGGTGGTGATACGAGTGATACTAACAGATGACTGATAATCATAGTGGATGTTATTCTACCGGTGAACTTTGAGCTGTTTAATTCAGAGTCCAAGCAAAATCAATATGTCCATTTCAAGGGAGTTAAGTAAACCCGGGAAAATGTAAGTACATAACTAAGAAAAAGCCGAAAACATAAGCCTAAACACCTACGCCAGAAACACTGAATCGGACCTCAGCCCCAAAGCCTGTCGCGGCAGCCCTTCCTACAGTCTCTATTGCAATTCTTTTTGTGCTAAACAGTTTTGTTTGAAATGATTGGATTCAAACACATCCTAAACATAAAAGTGGCTCACCGAAAAATCAACTACAATGGCAACAATAGGCCTTCATAATCGGCACAGGGCTTGCGTGGGTATACTACACCATACCTCCATAGTCTATAGCGAGACTCTACGAGCATGTTACTAGCGACAAGCTCCTGAAAGGAACTATGACGCCCTAGCAGCCATGGTCTGACCTTGCGAAACCTTATCCACGGTTTGGCATTTCGGGACTATGAGGTTTAGGGCTATTCACCCAAACTGCAGCTACACATCTTTAAACACAACCCCAACAAGGACCCGCTTTTGGCTCACAGCGTAAGCTCCTGGATATCTAAGGCTGCCAGCAAGATTCGAGCACAGTGCATTCGCTGGCGTATAATATTTAGGCAACAACATCAATAGAGTGATCGCGATCACAGTCGTAGCAAGATGGAGTAAATAGATGTTAACAATAACAACACCACTTACAGCTGTAACTTGTTCTTGTTGGGAAACAACACACGGTGCAAGCCAGCATTTACGAAATCTGATTGGGCTTGACATTAAAATTACGGGAACAAACCCGAAACTTTCGACATGTCCACGCCGAGGTTGATGTGCCCGACGACTCTCGAATTAAGCAATGCCTGGTTTCAGGACGGATAACGGGTAATTCTAGATAAACACGTTTGGATGCTAATCAGGTATAGTTAACACTGCCTTACTTATAACTGCTTTGGGATAACTTCGAGTTGAAGTTTTGTGACTAAGCACGGGTTGTCTAGCTTGTTTTGGTTCAGGGTCTGTCCAGACTTCCCAAAGATCCTACGCATTGGTAATGTTTGGATAGGTAGTTCCCATAGACCCTCAACCCCAAACCCTATTCGGATTTTGTCCTTGGAACCAAATGCCCTCCTAGAGACGCCTTCTGCCATTCGGCAAACTGGCGCGAGACGCGTATGCGCGTGGCGGAAAAAAGGCGGCGTCAACTAAAGACAAGATGCCTGAATGTTTGGGTGTCTCCCTAAAACCCTAAAACAGAATCAACCCACAGTTAAGGTCCATTCAATTGTAGTAGCATTATAGATCCTTTATAGTAGCCCTTTATAGTCCCCTTTAAGGAGCCCTAGTCTTACAAGGATTCTGGTGAGTCATGGTTCCGGTTTGCATCTGCTCATGAGTTTGGGATGTACTGTAGAAGCCAGAAAGTTGGAATATGATTATCCTAACCCTTCTATGTTAAATTATAGGGTATCCTACCATGAAACCATATTGCAACTTTCTGGAGTTCCCTGTAGGGTTCTAGGGTTTTATAGGGTTGAGATTAGGGGCTTGGAACTGAAGTGAGGACTACTGCAACACAGAGCAGACCTGGAACTCCTATGACCTGGAACGGCTATCCCGCGATTAAGGAATATTCCTGAATTCATATTAGGGATCCTACTATAATTTAATGTACATTCCTTAATTAAGGGATATCTTGGAGTCTTGGGGGATCTGGACGCAATGTATGCCACGCGCCGCCACTAAGCTAGCCGGGGCTTTCCAACATTAGGCGCATGCAGTGATGACCTCTGATACCGGTGTGCATCGTCTGTTGGAGAAGACTGATTACTTGAAAGACTTACCTTGGAAAAGCCCCCCTGTGAGCGACATTAGCGCCAACACTCGTGGAGCCTGGTTCTCCACAAGTACCGCTGAACTGTCTCGCCGACACCTGCACGACACCACGCTTAAAGGTAGAAACGTTCAGCTTTGATCTCTGTGTTTCACCGAATCTTCTGATCTTAACGTGCCCTGAACCCACTGCAGCAGTAGCAGTAATTACCAGTGGCAGCATTACCAGCAGCAGCAGCAGCAGCAGCAGCAGCAGCAGCAGCAGCAGCAGCAGCAGCAGCTATTCCTGCTGCCCTTGCCGTAACTACTTGGACGGTCGGGGGACTTAGTAAGTAGGTAATAAGTAGACTTATAAGTACTCTAACAGGGATCCTAATTGGGGTTATGATACCTATAAGTCTATAAAAATAACTACTTACTAAGTTCCCTGACCGTCCAAGTAAGTACACTAGCAGTAGAGGCCGCTGTTTTCGCGAGCACTCTTGCTGCCCTTGTCCTTCTCCTGCTCAGTTGGTGTTCTGCTGTCTTTCCATGCTTGAGCGGTCTTAGCAATCTGTTTGTGGAGGGCTGATGGGGTTTTACAGTATGGGTCGCTCCGAAACCCTCAACCGTAAAGCCCAATCTTTGGATTCTCAAGATTTCGGGAAGTGCCATGCAAATCAGAACTTGTGTTCCTTCTGAAGAGTGTGCCTTACAAAGGGAAGCTTATGGTAGTTTTAGAAGACTGCTGCTTCTGAAGCCCGACCCTCACAGAGCGGATGCCTCGACCTATGCAGAACTCTGTTTGTTTAGAGATGGTTTCGGACAGGAATCTGAGGTCCACGCTTCCGGGGCCAGGGTTTCAATCGACAGCCTGGCTGCCTGAACCCTTAGCATCAGGGCCTTACCTATAGTCTCCATTGTACTTCCTTTTTTTGGTTAACAAAAGTCTCTATTATAGGATCCTAACCATAAAACTGGTTAACCAGAAAAAAGAACTACAATGGAGACTACAGGTAGTAGCAGAATATCTTGGGTTTCGGAATATGTTGTTGCAGCATAAGGAACGCCACAGAATATTCTTGACTCCTGAATTATACCCCCACCATGGCTTAGCATCTAGGACCCAGAGCAGTGTGGTCGTCATTTTGGTCCCAGCGCTCTGCTTGCTGCTGATGCAAATTATCAATTAAGTACATATCTGTTGCAGGGAGATGTCAGCGCCAGAAAGACTAAAAGCGAAGCCATATCAGCCGAAATTGTGTGAGCGGAACAGAGGTTTGGGTTTGACCCCCGCAGTTTGGAGTTCAAGTCGGGGGGGGGAGGGCCTGTCGTACAGAAAGAATCAAGACGTGACTTCCACTCGCCATACTTAATCCAGGAAGTTTGCGTAAATCATGTGGTCAGGGCAAGTGTTCGTCCTGCAACGAGACAGCACTTCGATCGTCGATGCTGAGAGGGTCCCTTACTGCGTCGCGTGCACGACGCAGCAGTGCTTGTACACTAAGTCGTGACACAGCACAGGATGCAAAATCAAATACAGACAAAATTGCAGCCACACCTGACGTTGAACGCTTTCTGCCATCTGCCGGCACTTGCCTCCTGCAGAATCCAAGATGGATCCAGCAAGCTGAGTAGGATCCCCGGACAAGATATTCACAAGCTGTGCCTTGCAGATGGCACGGTGCTTGGCGATGCCGTGGCACTAGCTTGCACTGTGCCGCCACACATCTAGAAGTGGTGTGAATTCGTTCTACGTGTTCTACGAAGCCGCCATACTCCTCTCGTACCATAACAGAACACAAGTGAAGGTGTGTTCACAACTGACAAACATGAACAATCCAGGCTCGATCACGCACATGTCTGCTCCTCTCACTGCCAGATGATCCTGCAGGCTGGAAGATGGAAGAAGTCTTCGAGATTTGGAACCCTGCTAGGGCTGGGGTTAGGGCCCCACTGTGCAGGAATTGGACAGCATCCCTCAGTTTTTGGTTCGACAATGACCTGTGATGCACATGCATGGGGAAGCTGTGGGTTGAGGTGGCCATGTTCCCTAAACCCTAAACCCTAAACCCTAACCCCTAAACCGTGGCTTGGTCTCTTTGGCTTATGCGGCCCAATGACCTTATCCTTGTGCAGTTCTGCTTGTGCGTATGACTGGTGCCTCTGCTGATGATGCTGCTGCTAATGTTCACCACCAGGAAGAACCGAAGAAGGTCCGCTAAAGGGAAATGACCTTCGTTAACTTCACCAACACTGCAACAAGACCACCGAGCGACCACAAATCACAACCGAAGACAGAAAACAAGAATACTCGTAAGCCCAGACACAACAAGAATAATAACAGATGTCACGGCAGGAGATCGTACTGGTGAACACCATCACCATCTCGAAGGTTTACAGGACGGTAGCGCCTCCCACAGTAATACCAAACCTTCATAACCCCAACTTGACTACAGCAGTGTTTCCCGCACGCCGGCCCTATCTTACCCTAGTCACATTAAAGGCCGGACCTGCTATACTCTATTTCCTGTGCTGTATGTGACCCCAAACCCTACAAAATAGTAGGTAATGAGTTAGGACCCCTTAATTAGAGGGTACAACCCGGAAACGGTAGGTTTTCGGATCCACAGGTGAACCCTGAACCGTGCACCCTAAACACGAAACGCACAGGTTGGGCTTCAACATGGGGCTATTGAGGCTCCGGATTGGGATCGGGGGTTTCTTGGAAATAGGGATTTACCTTCTAAGGGCTGCGCCAGAGTTTTACAAAGGCTCTATAGAGTTCAATAGATTTGGGAATTTCTGAAATCTAGTGTGTTCCGAAATGTGAGAGAATGCCATCAACATGGCGGCCTCGTCTGTCAATTCCAGCCTCATGCAAAGCTCAGAACATAAGAATGACAAAGAATCAACCATACTATACAACGAAGCTTCGATCTTCGGGGAACTGTTTCGCTGATCCGGTCTCCAGTTAAAGAAGCAGGGGATGGGAGAAGGCAGAAAGATAAGTAAAGCGAGCTCATGGCAAAGACATCGAAGGTCCAATGGCGGCAGGTGTTCCCATGACCCCTGAACCCTACACCCAGACCCCCGCCTGGTCTTCACCCATGCAACGGTAGGACAAAGTGTTGTGGAACCTTTGGTTGATCTTTGAACCCTAAACCCTGAACCCTAAACCCCTAATCCTCAAACCTCTAGGAAGTCTAGGTGACTTGGGCCAGGGATTCTCGAACTTTCATGAGCTGACGCTTCTAGTATAGGGAACATGTGGAATGTGCCTTTTGAAAAACTTAGAAAGACCTAAAGCTTGAACTCCGCAAACGAAAACTACCAGAGGTCCTCATCTTCAAACCCCGCTGACTTGGGGTTTCGAGGTTTCGGGTAGACACTAAGTGCCATGCCCCTAACCCCAGGTCCCAAACCCTAAGCACTAAAATCCTGAAGCCCTGAAGCCCTAAAGCACGAACCTTAAACGCAAACAACCATAAACAAAGGTTTTCGAAAACCTTATACATGCCCTCGTAAAACCCTACAGGACCATGTGGGTGGTTGTCAAAATTAGGGTCCCTTTTTGGGTCCCTATTATAATACAGCACCTAATTTTTAGGGTACCCAAAAAGCGACCCTAATTTTGACAACCACCCATATGTATCCCCAGACATTCCTCGAAAAAGGTCCAAATCAACCCGAAGACCCTCGTCTAGGTTTCAGGCCACTGCCCCTGTCTGTGTCGACATGGGAATAGCCATCATCGCCGCCACGCATTGCTCCCGGAGTCCACCTTCGAGTTTGGCATACAGGGGCGGCTTAGGGCTTCAAGCATGAAAGTTTCTAGAAGCGTTCCCCCAAGTATTGAGGACTATGTCGGGGCTTGGAGCTCAGGGTTTTGAGGTTTGGGCTTTCAGGGTTTGGGATTGAGGGTTTCGGCGCTTAAGGGTTTATGCAGCAGTAGTAGTAGTAGTCGTCGTCGTAGTAGTAGCAGTAGTATATAGTAGCAAGACCTAAGAGTCACCTAGGAACAAAAAGGGTGCCCTTTTCGGTTTAATGCTGGTTATAAGGGAACCTAAACCCCAAAAAAGGGAATAAGGGCCTACTCTGGGTCCTAGGTAGTAGCAATTGTGGTAGTCAGTGGCAAGTTTACGCAAGGGTTTGGAGATCAGGGATTCAGGGGCCAAAGGCTTTGGGATGTTTGGGGTGGTTTAGGGTTTAAGGTTTAGGGTTTAGGGTTCTGCTAAATATTGTTGTTTTCATGAAAGGCCGATTGAATTCTGTAGCTCATTCGGGCACCATACCAAGAAGCGCACACTTTCAACAATCTGGAAACCTTACAAGTCTGTACAAAACCCTTGCAAGGGACCGTGCGTTGAAGACTGTAAAGCATCAACATGCTTGAAAACTCTTTGGATGATTGCAAGCAGGGGGTTTAAAATTGGGGGCTGGTGGCAGCCTGTGTGCGGCTGCCAAGCCCAAGTCAGATTCGGTCTTACAGGGTTTAGCACGATTCTATACACCCATTAGAACCATCATACAGACAATATGTCTAGTGTTCTCTTGGGTTTTTACATGAACAAAAAAATTAAAATATTTCCTGAGGAGACTATAGGATTGTTCGATATCGAGGGATGTGAGGTTTTGCGATCGGGCTCAGGGCTTAAGGGTTGCGGACGGGGCTCTTCTGATACGACTAGAGACGGCTTTTCGGTTGACACTCGCAGATGGACCTACCCTAGGGCTCTAGTCTAAGGACTCAGGTATTAAGGCTTTTGGGCCCCAAGACCATACTATGTAATTAAGGCTTTTGGGCTATTTCGAACCCAGGGCTATAGGACAACGGCCCTGGAAAGAACTCTGGCCTGTCATGGCATGTCCGGAATCGGCAGTTGAAAGTAAACGTAAACGCCCCGGGACATGACGGTTGGGGCGAGTGAGCTGCAGTTCTCATGAGCCCAAGACTCTCAGTTGCCATGAAAATCTTGAAGCCTTTATGGTTGGGTATGCTTTCGGCACGCTTTCGAACCAGATTGTAGGGCGTGAGCAGCTTGCGCAACAAGCTGGCTCCACTCTCGGCATCTCTAGCAGGATGGTTGTCAAAATTATCGTCCCTTTTGGGGTCCCTATTATAATACGGCACCTCTTAGTTAGGGTACCAAAAAGGGACCATAATTTTGACAACTACCCAGTAGCAGAAACACTTTCTCAAGAGCCCTCAAGGCTTCGGGCCGTTTTAGGGGTTTAGGGTTTTCGGGTTCAGGAGCTTAGGGTTTAGGGCTTAATGTAGGGGCCTTAATAATAAGAATAGGGTTCTGGGGTCCATTGCAGTACAATTGCAATAAGGAGCCCCCAAAATAGTTTAGGTAATTATTAAGGCCCTATATTACAGTAGGGCTTAGGGTTTAGAGTTCCGCAGGCCTGGGCTGGCCACGCCACCAATCATCGGACCACCCTTGTCGAGCTCGGTCGCGATTCGCCCGGGCATGTGCATCACGCACGTTCTGTCCCGAGCGCCGCGTCCTGACGGCTTGAGGACGAAATTCAGATCTAGAACCCTGCACCCCGAACTTTGAGCGGCACCAAACAAATAAACCCAAACCCTCCCAAACCCAAAAGCTTCAACATTCAGGGCTTCTAACCCTAAACCCTAAACCCTAAACCCCTAAACCCCTAAACCTCCTCGGCAGACCCTCCGAAAGCCTAAACCTGGAATGCCCGAAAGAACATCTACGACCCTGGAACCCTGAAACCTGCGAAACAGTAGGGTTTAGGGTTTAGGGTTTAGGGTCTATTTGTCGGAACCACAGGATAAGCTTACGATGAGGTCTCGGCAGCCAGGTTTTTCGGCGAAGGAGGACGTCACAAGTCTTGTTGAACTTAGAACTGACGGTTTGAGGGCTTCAGGAGAATTCTTGTCGGCTGGGGGCTTATACTGTCTTAACGTTTCAGGCTTGGGGTTTGTGACGACAGTGGTCGACTGTAGTTCGCGAAAGCTGCGCTTTCAGGATCTTTTCATGAAGGACTGCTTGGCAAAGCGTCTCCCTAAGGGTCCATGTACCCAAATAGTGTATACTTTGGCCCCAACGTACCTATATAGGGACTATTTTCAGGCCAAAGTATATACTATTTGGGTACATCAACATTTAGGGTCAGAGAATCCAAACGAGGTCAGGGCTACAGTGGAGCTTTGACAACGGTCCTTTTCCAGAGGTCGCCTCTCGTTTGCCCTACCTGCTTGGAGCGTTAGACCTTGCGTTACGCTCCTCCCAATGGGCCAGAGCAGAAAAACGTGAAAATCGACTCCGAACGGCAGAATCGCCAGAAATATCTTTGAAGGATTTGCGTAAGTTCTTGAAATGTTTTACAAGGTAGATGGTCATAGACTCCAATACCCCTTACTTAGGGAATATTGCTTAAGCCGCACTAGGGGTCCTATTATAAGTTGAGGTATAGTCCTTAATTAGTCTAATTGTCTTGGAGTCTCTGGGTATTTGGAGGCTCATGTAACCCATGAAGCGCTCAAGCAGGCCTTGGGCCCCTCGGTGAGGATGAATCTGGATCTGCGTCCTGTGCGCTACACCCTTATGTTGTACACTTATCGAACCGTTCCTAAACCCTAAACCCCCAACCCCAAACTCCGAGATTCTGGGCCGTGGGTTTTCAGAACCCCTAACAAAAAGAGTTCAAACGTACTTTATGGTAGGTTAAGCCTGCGTGAGTCCACAAGGCTTCCAAAGGCTTGCGGCTGAATACAAAACGGCACCCAAAACTTGCCAGCACTGGACATACATCCTTAAGAGCATGCTAGATGACAACACCCAGACACCTTTGGGCAGCTTCCACTGTCGAAACACAGATTCCCAGAATAAAACCCCAAACTCGATACCCTCAAACGTGACCTTTTAAACATCCCATGTTCCCAAACCTCCAAGACTCCTAAATCTTAAACATAGCAGCATCTCGAGTCACGAAAGCACGCCTCACACAGACAGAAATTGGTTAAAGCACTATGGGCGTGGTTGTTGTTTCAGAGCTTGCATGTTTGGCTTTGTAGTCTCTTGCTCAGCTTGAATCTGACAATCATCTTGGCATCGACAGTCCCCGGATCTTGTCTCCGAGGTAAACATAAAGCAACTGCTGGGATGACGGCCCATTTGTGAGCCCTGCAATTGTACTGTACGATGATGGACCCTGAAAGTCGTAGATAATCTGACGATACATCTGTACTTCCCAGGTACAATTCGGAATTCGAACCACGCCTGCGGTGCCCTGCCCTTGGAGAAGATGCTGTCCAACGGCGGCGGGTAAGACTCGAACGCTAAGTCCGGCCTGACCACGACCTCTGCAGGTGCTGGGCTTTTAGGCTGGTCCTTTCTTAAACTGCCAAAACCCGCTATTTTTTAGGTTCTCATTAGAAGCCCAAATATAGATTGTATAGAGTCGAGTTGTATAATAGGGACTCTACAAAAACCAGGTTTTGGATGTGGACGGGCTAGGTTAAAATTAGATATGCTTCCCACCGCGGAGTGCTAGAACATCCTTGCTGGAGTGAAGGCCCCCAGGCGGTCCAGCTCGCGTGACTCTGCTGCTGCACGTAGGAAACGCGATGCAGTAAAGAAATAGAGTGTTTAGGGTTTAGGGTCTAGGGCTGCAAAGAATGTACCCCGAAACCCTCTCCCTATTTACTCTGCCCGGCCTCCACGATCTCTATCTGTTGGCAAGACCGTGCAACACTTCGCAGGATGCTGGGTCCTTGGGAACAACTGACTCGATCACCCGTTCGAAGTTCGGACGCTCGCCAGGCTACCTCGGTGCCGTCGGCCGTCACCTGAGCCCCTAGGCAAACACGAAGTTTGGAGTCGCTGGTCTGGCAGCACCAACGAGAAACCCTGAACAAAAAGGGACCATTGAGATACCCAGCGTCGACCATCACTGGATGAGACTCCGTGACAGTGAGGCTCGCAGCTTCCGTTCGGAGGGTGACCAAATTATGATAAGCCCTGGGGTGCCGCTGAACTTGTTGAACAGTCAGGAGTCTGCCGTTCTTTCCGATCAGAACATCCCGTCTGTGAAGATCCTCGACACGAAGGAGCGCATCCGGAATGGGCACGAGAGTGCCGACCACGAAGCAGCGATCACCACCACGGACAGGGCAACTGATGAGGGAAGAGAGGGAAGCATGGCTCGCCTCCGAGACGGGGGCCTCGGATCCAGCGCCGGAGCGATTCCATCGGGTGCTCCGGCCCTCCCTCTGCCTTGCCGATTCTTCGGGCTCCTGTTTTTCAGAAAGGTTGGTCTTACGACGTATCACGCCCACTGACTGTGTGAGAATATCGCTCTCACACTCTGAGCTAGCAACGGTACCCCAAGTTAAGAGCTTCTGCACAGCGTGCCTCCTGCGGCTGCACCTCGTCCATTTCAAACCTGCCCTGGTCGCGGGACTTGCGGAAGATGCACCCACCTGGGGGTGTAAGGTTGTAGTTGGTGACATGTGCGCCAGGCGCCGGTGAATATTGCTGCGTTTCCATGACCGGGTGCTGCGTTTCCATCATCGGGAGGGGGGTGGGTTGGGGCACAACAACTGCATCCTGTCACAATATAATATTCCCCACAAGCCAAAGTAAGTAAGACCATCATGTTAAACATTGCCTACTGCCCGTTCCTTACTCGTAAAGAAAAACCAGAAGCCATAGAAAGCAAGATAATCATGCTACGTATTGCCGACCGCCCGTTCCCTACTACTAAGAAATAAAACTTGCCCAGAAGCCATAGAAAGCAAGATAATCATGTTAAGTAGTGCCTACTGCGCGTCGCCTACTTCTCGAAACTAAAACTTGCCCAGAAGCCATACATGATTCTTTACAGCCCGTTCCTTACTGGCCTGAAGCTTTCAATCCATGGAATGCCAAGTATATTATGCACACAAACCCGCAAACCCAAAGTCTATATCACAATGAATAGTTTCGGCTCTTGCGCAACATTGACGTTTTCTTAGAGATCGTACAAAAACCGAGGAAAAGCTAATTCTAACCCCTTGAAAATCGCACGGCAGTGTTGGGGCTGAGCGATGTGGGCTTGATGCTGTTTCAATTTCGGGCTCAGGTTAGCCGATCCCCAGGTTGCACAAGGGGCTTTTCAGCCACCCACACCTGGCTGCATAGCCTCCATGAGCCTCCGCCGCTGAACTGTGTTCAGCCCAACATCCTCGAAGTCCTTCTCCTTCGCATACCGGCACAAAAGCTCAAGTGAGGTGAATCCGTGGCGCTTCTCGTCAAGAAGACCTTCAATGCTTTGCACAGGCACCCCGAGCGTTGCCAGAGATCTCCGAAGTTCCTCCTTGCTTGCCGCTGGTGCCGAGCTGGAGTCGAATTCTGCGTGCGATGGCACATCATTATGATCGCTCCTCATCCTCCTGCTCCTTCCCAAGGAAACCTCCAAGATCCGCTCCAGGCACACTTTGGCTTGCTTGCGGAAGTCATCCCAATATCGAAATTGTCTGGCTAAGTTGTTCGTGGGGTTCAAGGGGTCAAGAACACGCGGACCACTTCCCCAGTTAATGTAGGGGTGATCGTGGTACCTCTGCCATTTCCACATGATCGGGTCCATCGCGGGCTCCTTGCTGCAAAACCGGAGGAACTGCACAAACAAGTCCCAGCCACTGCAAGACGCACAGCACCGGCAGACGTGTTGGACAATCGTCTCGATTAAGAATCCACGTGGACGCAAGAGCCCATTCCACAGTGGGAAGCCGACTTTGCATACCCATAACTTGGCCAATTTGATGGCGGTCAACACAGCAGCATCGGCGCTTTGGTTTCTGGCATGCCAGACACTGAACTGCGCGGACCATTGCTGGCGAGCGCTGGACTCCTCATCCAAGATCGCGTGCTCCATGGCGGTCTCATGGAATTTCCATCTCGCTCCCGTAAGGATGTCGACGTGCACGCCATCGCAGACCTCAAGAGACTAGTAGCCACAAGTTTCAGCGCTGAACTCGAGAAACTTAATTTCACTTTAAGACATGCAGCCTTGAAACAAAGAAAATGTAGACCACTGCTGGAAAGGAGCCACATGGATGTATTCAGACTTCCGTTTTGACATGTTCATCTGCCGCGGAAGCCTGGCATTTATTTCATCGTCGTCCTCATCATCTTGGCGGAAAAATACAGCCCGTCCACAATTAGGTGTAGTTTTCCGAGACTGAAAGAAAGCAGGGCTGTCCATCCAGTCGTAGACCCGAATCTTCACGTTCGTCGAATGTTGTCCAGTGGCCTTTGCCCAATGGTTAAGGCACCACAATCTGCGGTTGTTTAAGCAATACAGCAATCCTTCCTTGGCTGACTTCTGAACCCTTCCTAAAAGTTAAACTTTTAGCCTCCTTATTATATAGTTCATATAGAAACCCAACAAGTTAAAGTCCTAAGAGCCAACCAGCAGAACGCCAGGCTTCATATTCGACAACATCCAACTCAAGGTCCGGATGAGTCATTGGATCTGCAATGCCCTCAAACAGGTCCTCGACCAGTTGATGCAAGGACCTTCCGTCCTGAAACTTTCGGTTAATTGTATCTGAAGCATAGCGCAGTTCCCTGATGTTCACGGTCTCATAAAACTTGGGCTGCGGGGATGGGTTCGGCCACTTGGTAGCCATATGTTTGGCTGGCGTAGTTCTGACCCAGACCTCGCCTGTGGACCACTGGAGCTTCTTCTTGTCCATAACTTGAAAGTAACGCCACTCCGGGAACAAACCGACAAAGAACTGGGAGCCTTCACGTTGAATGGTGCTTGTGTTCCCGGTGCTCCAGATCAGTGTATCACCTGGAGCAGGAGCACGATGCAACAAAACGCGAACAAGCCTCACACAGTTAGCTTCGTGCAGAATAGCGGTAGCATGGAAACAAAAACCATCCTAGGCAATGCACTCGCTCCCATCACTTCCGGGAAAAACAGGGCCTAAGTAGTGCAAACTATACCCACAAGTAGTCGAAGATCAGGTGAAGGCCTGCCTGATATCTCGTGCATCTTGCCACGATAGAGCCAATGACCGTCAAGGTTGTGATGCTGATACCGTGCCAGATCATCCCAATCGTCTTCGTAATCATCAAAATAATCATCTCTCCTGCATGCTTGTGATCAAACTTAGGTCGTTTGGGTACACTGTGCTGCTGGCTCCCGGCTCCTGCGCCTCTATCAATGATGAACATTGTAGCAACAGCAGATGGTATGGGGTGTCTTGAAGATGTAACCCTGCCGCGATCGAAAGCCCGCGAGCTTTGAAACCGATGAGATAATTCAATCTTTTCCAATCGCACTATCAAGCCGGCACAAGTCTTCGTTTCCGCAGCTAGAGAAGCGCGACGCGTGCGATCTCACAGCAGGGTCTGGGGCAAGTTTAGCTCTAGGTGATAATATGCGAAGACAACAACCAGTCAACGTGTCCTTTCCACGGATGCGATGAGCTTTCTCAAAGCCTGTTCAACCTGCACAGTGGGGTTTGAAGCAGACTCTTGACTCCTGAAGTGTACATCCATGCACCGATACCTTTCACTCTACACGAAAAACTGAAGCTCTACACCACCCATAGCTGAAGAACCTTCAATCCGCAAGACCCTAAACACTGAAGACACCCGAGCTTCGAAGGTGACAACTGCATTGGCACCACAGACTGCTGCGTCCTAAATATCCGGCCTTCACCGTCTTCTTGTCATCGAATCCGTCGAAAAGGCACACCACATCAACATCCGAACCCGACAAGCTCGTGCCTCTCGCTGAAGATCCCACTGAATAGACTTCGGCACACACTGATTGGCAGACCTGCATGTTCCAGACAGATATTTTGGAGTGCATTACGCAATAATCACAATAAGGAAACCCCCAAATAGTAGTAGTGCTCATTTAGGCCTCTATCGTAATCCCTGATCCCTGAGGCGAGTGGAACTCAGGCTGACACTCGCGCAGGTTCGGAAGCTTGCTAACATAAGGGCCTAGTTAGAATAGGGTTTTGGGGTATATAATACTGTACTATATTCATAATCAGGAACCCCCAGAATAGTATTCGTACTTGTTGAGGCCCCTATAGTACGGTCCGTGGCTTATTGTTTTAAGCCGAGGGGATTGCGGCTTGGGATCTACGACGTGGGGCTTGGCATTTGGAAAAGACGAAACTGGCAACTCACCTGCATCACCGTCTGGAGCGCATTGTTTCTCTTGTCCGTCATGTGCGGTTCTTCGTGAAGGTCTTTGTGGCTCTCACGGTCCCGAATCATGGTTTCCTCATGCGGACAGGGTTCTTCGGAGTAGTGTAAATAGTCTTGTGTCTGAGGCTTGGGGCTCGGGTTCTGGCAGAGAATGAACTAGGTGTCGACTTCAGTCTCGAAAATGATTTATAACTAGGGCTGTATATTCTTAAACACCCAAGGGAAATTAGAGATGATCCCGAATCGATACGCAGTGAAGATATATGCAATCGTTTTCTAGACCTACGAGTAACCTAGGAATGAAAAGGGTGCCCTTTTTGGTTTCAAAGGGGTTATAAGGGAACCTAAACCCTGAAAAAGGGAATAAGGGCCTACTCTGGGTCCTGGTTTTCACTCGATGCAAGTGCAGACCTACGTGGCCTTCAGGGTGACTCTTGAAGCTTGAGGCTGGGGCTCCGGACCCTATGGGCTCCTAGGGCTCAAAGACCCATGTGTTTAGGAACCCTAGGTTTAGGGTTTAGGCTTTGGGTGTATACTCTAATCAAAAAATGCAAAATGATTCCAAAGGAGAGCCCCCGAACTCAGCCCGAAAGTCAGGGAGTTTGGCGATCAAGCTCTTATACGAAATTGCCCTCAAACCCAAGCGCATCGAAGCCCGGCGCTGAGAATCGAAATGGGTCTAGGGTTTGACTGTGGTCTAGGGGCTTGAGGTGTAATGTAAGGGCCTGAATAATTAGAATAGTATTGTGGGGCACATTATCGTATAAATAATCATGATAATATTAATGCTACTAGTATTCATAATAAGGAAACCTAGGAATAACATTAGTAACTATTCTGGCCTCTACAGTGCAGGTTCGCGTCTTGGAGCGAGAGTTTGAAGGTTCACGGCTCGGCGCTTCAGGACTCTGGGCTGAGGGGCTGCAAATTCAAGGTTCAACTGCTTAGCTAGGTGTCGATTTCAACAGACCCCGAAACTCTTTCCAACTAGAGCTCCATATTTATATTAAACAAAAAGATATAGGGGCTGACGGCTTCGGGCTGAGGGAATCTGGCTTAAGGCTTGCGTTAACCTTTGGAACCTGCGAGGAGCTTCCGCACTCTGAGCCTTGGGCTTTAGGGCTCAGTGTTGCGATTTTGTCCACCGCTCAGGACTTTAGGGGTTCACGGTTTCGGGTTTAGGGCTTAGGGTTCAGGGTTTCGGGTTGCACGGAGAACAGCTCATCGTACAAGTCGTTAGAACTTTGCACAGCGCATATGGAGGAACCCTCCATAAGCTCAGGTATGCATAGACTGAGTATACTGATTGGTTGAAACACTTTGGAGTTGCCTTAAGAAACCCTCAAAATTTACCAGCCGCTTATGCCCCAAACCCTAGAACCGACAGGCCATCAGCCCTAATGTCCGAAGCTGTGAAGCTGTGCGACCAGGAACTTCATGTCGGTCCAATCTGGAGCCTCCGGCGACATTGTGTTCTGGCGTTGCAGGGTTTTGACCCTAAGCCCTAGACCCGAAACCCTATCACCTGACCCGAACATGTTGGCGGATGTCTGTTTTTGGTTCAACAGGTAAAACACAGCATCAAGTTCCTCGGCTTGTTGTTTTCAGCTTCGCAACAGGTCTTGCAGAGCTTGCTATTTGATTGGCTTCGGGTTAGAAGCCTCACATGAAATATCTCCGTTTATTTGGTGAGTGACAGTAACTTTCAAGTATACCCCGAAGCACTGAGAAACCCCCAAACCATAAACTGACAACTTCAACCCTAAAAACCGTGTAGGAAGCCTAAATTATGTGTGAACCTACCCGGAGACTTCAATACCCCTTAATTAAGGAATATGCTTCAGATCATACTAGGGATCCTACTAGAATTGAGGGTATATATTCCTTAATTAAAACTTACCCTAAGGCTCAATATAGCCCAAAAGCCTCGTATAGTATGGTCTTTGGGCCCAAAAGCCTTAAGAAATGAGTCCTGAGAGCCTAAGGGTCAAGGCTCTTGGAGTCTCTGGGAATCTTTACAGAAATCCTAAAACCCCGGGCCCCGAACACCTCCATGGGCCGCTGCCGCTTCCACCCGCGAGGCTTCGCGAACCTCGGACCCGCAAAGTAGCGGAGTTTTTGGGGTTTAAAGGGAACTCCAGAAAGTTGGAATATGGTTTCAGGGCAGGATGCCTTATGATTTACCATGAAAGGTTGAGGATAATCATATTCCAACTTTCTGGCTTTTACTTCAGGCTTGTAGGGTTGAGGGTTTGGGGTGTACGGTTGAGGGCCCGAAGACTCCAATATCCCTTGATGATGGAATATGCCATAAGTTATAGTAACGTGATTTACGGTATATTCCTGAATGAAAGGATATTGGAGTCTCCAGGGAGTTTAGGGTTTAGGGTTTGAGTGCTCATGGCGCTTGGTCTTGTAGGGTGTTATGGAATTTGTATACCGGGTTTACATGGTTTTAACGAGGGTCCATGTATACCACTATTATGACACTAGGTTCCGTAAAGCCATGATAGGGATGTGGGCCTAGCTCCATATTGGTAGTACATCTGGATGCTCTGAGTTAGAGAGCCTAGTATCCATGAATAAAGACACATACCTTGAGTAGGATACCTGAACTTCCAAAGGGTCCCAGAGACTCCAATATCCTGTAATTATAAAAGATCGAATATAACGTAAATTAGCAGTAGGACCCCTGATATGATTTAAGGTATAGTCCTTAATGTATTCAAGGGGGTTCGGAGTCTCTGGGGTTTCTGATGCTTTAACTCAGCCTGTTTTGGAGTTTGGCTGTATCTTGCAACACTAAGGACGAATGTGTTTGGGTTGGCTCAGGGTTACGGGTTCCAAAGGCTAGTTGCGGGAACTAGTCTAGGCTGCCGGCTACTGTTTTACGGGCTAGACCCTCTAACCAAGGGGTCAAAGCCTACTATGTTGTAGGGTTTGGGGGATACAGGTAGGAGTTGGATCCAGTTTCATCCGTGTTCGTCACGCTTTTTCTCGAGAGCGGATCTGGCTTTGAGAAAAAATGCGCTCAGGGGCATTGGGACTGACAGATTAATAGGCTCTTCGGGTCTGGCTCACTTGGGGGTTTCCGAAAATAGGGGACCCTAATTTAATATAGTGCCCTAAGTAATAGCATTCACACTATAAGGACCCCAGAATATGGTACTACTTTTCGGAAACTCCCATTTAGGGCCAGGGATTTATTGCGAGAAACCTGCACTGACGGTTAATGATTTGCCGAGAGGCTTCACCGTTGCAAGCTTTCCAGCGACCTGTTGTCGCGTACAGAGTTGAAATGAATACCCCCGCTCCATCCGTTGCAACACCAGATTTGGGCGGGTAATTGGCAGTCCGGCTACTTTGTGCTTCGCTGTGCTGTGAAGTTCGCTGGGGATGTGCCGAAGTCATGGTTCGATTGCAAGCTAACTCCCTAAACCCTAAACCCCTACACCCAAAACCCTAAACTCCAAACCGCTGAAAGTGTCATTCGCTGAGGCCAGTAGGTTCAGACCGTAAGTTACGTGGACTTCCTTGCCAGGCACTGCCGGCTAGCCTTGGTACTACCCATACACGACTGTCGCTGCAAAGCGATGAATACTGCTACTCGTGTGATGAAAACGCAACCACGATGCTCCCTGGTTGCCAGTGCTCTGCACATCGTGAACTAATATGGTACTGTACCACCAGACCTAAGAGTAACCGAGGAATAAGAAGGGTGCCCCTTTTGGTTTAAAGCGTGTTATAAAGGAACCTAAACCCTAAAAAAGGGAATGAGGGCCTACTCTGGGTCCTAGAACGCTGTACTCCGTTTGGCCGGTCTTAGACGCGTCACGGTACAAAGCATACTAGTCCTTGCATGTATAACATACATACATATATATATATATATATATAATATTGATATATATATATATATATATATATATACATATGTGCTCACTATAAAAGGCTAAGCTTCCCCAAAACCCTGTTCTAATCACTAAGGCCCCTCTCCAAATATGTAAGCCCTTGATGAAAAATCTATGCATTCCTTAAACCAACAAAAGCACACATAAGGCCCTTTCAAAACCCTAGTGTTAATTAATAGCGAACCTTTATGCAAAACATCGTGAGAGACACCGCCTTGATCTCACCCCGCTGGCCCCGCTCAACGGCATCCCAAACGGCCTCCCGACACCTCCAAGGTCATGGTCAGGGTCCAGGTTCCGGGGCGTTAATCACTGATCATTAGAATAGGGCCTGATATAGAGTTCTTATAAGGATTACTTAGAAAGGCTTTGTAATCGGGGCCGTCATGGTTAGAAGACTATCTTGTGGGATGTTGTGCGACTGAGGCCCTTTTATTACGGGGCTGTGCGTTCAAGATCTAGGGTGTCGTATAATCGCTTCCCCCTAACATTAAACCCCCCCTAATATAAAAACTCCCGGCCCCCGGAATTTCGCTGTTTCGGGCCCACATTCAATTTAAAAGGAAAAACATTAAGGGGGGCCTAGATCTGTATGTGTTTTAACTGAACGAAGGTTACAGTAGTACCACGCCAGCAGGAACAGGGCTTTGGGGTTAAGGGCTCAGGGCTAAAGCTTTAGGGCTTGGGGCTTTGGGGCTTAAAGTTCAAGGCTCAGGGCTTTTAGGGAGGGGGAGGGGGGGAGGGGCGTTTAATTTTAGGGGGAAGGGATTACACACCAAGATTTTAGCCTCAGGTTCGGGCTCCAAACTTGCGGGGCTGGGGTTCTGATTTCTCACGACGATTCTGAACATGGCATTATGACGCGACCACCCAAGCTGTAGACTGTATCAAACTTGCGCTGCCTGCAGTCTATGCTTACCTGTGTAAACCTTACATGAGTTAAAAGCAAGAGAAAGAGAGAGATAGAGAGAGAGAGAGAGAGAGCGAGAGAGAGAGAGAGAGCAGGAGAGAGAGAGAGAGAGAGAGAGAGAGAGCGAGAGAGAGCGATCTATACGTGTGTGTATATATATATGTATGTAGGTAAACATATATATATATATATACAGATATTTATGTATGCATGCATACTACCCGGATGCCATATACCTGTGTAAGGGGTTGTATACAACTATACATATATAAACCCACATGCAGAAATACATGTATATGGATAGATGGGATGGATGGATCGATGGAAGGACGGAAGGATGAAAGGATCGACGGACGGATGGATGGATGGACGGATGGATGCACGGATGGATGGACGGATGGCTGGACGGATGGATGGATGAACGTAAAGGATGGGTAGATGGATGTATGTAACTAGTGGATGGATGTAACGGATGTAAGAAATGGAAGTATCTATGTATATATGTATGTGTATGTATGTGTATTTATGTGTGTATACACATACATACATACATACATACATACGTACGTACGTACAAACATGCATATATATATATATATGTATACACACAGTTACATACATACATACAGAAATACATACATACATACATACATACATACATTACATACCATTACATTACATACATACATAGATACATACATACATACATAACACGCACCATGCATGAAAGCTCACATGGATGCTCCAAATAATGGTACATGACGTGTATACATATACGTGTATATACATGTTATGTTGGAAACATAAAAAGACAGACAGACAGAAAGAGTGAAAGAGAGAGACAGAGAAAGAGGGAGCCAGGCAGAAAGAGACAGACAGACAAAGCGAGAGAGAGAGAGAGAGAGAGAGAGGGACAGAGAGAAATTGAAACAAACTGTTGCCGAGCAGCTGGAACTGCACAATACCGCAGCACCTGGAACAGTTCCAGCGTCCTCAGGTGTGTTCCAGAAGGCGATCCCTGCAAAACCGACATGCACCTCTGTTCAGGAAGCTCCAAAAGTAGACGAAGAGATCGTACCAAGCTGCTGGTGTACGCCTGAATAGAGAAGCTAATTACCCCAAGCATGGTCGAGGCTTCTGAAAGCGAACTGTCCATCTTCAGCAGAGGAAGTGAAGGTGCTGGATACGCGAACAGGCAGCGAGGCTTACCCCTGAACCCTAAACCCTGCGAACACACATCGATGGAGCCCAAGATGATAAGTAATAACTCACAAAATCATCCCTACAACTTAGGGTTTGGGGTTTAGGACTACCTACTTGTCGGGTATCATGGGGAACTAAAGGCTAACTTTTTCGGTTATATAGGTATTATATAGGGACTATACTACCCAGAAAAGGTTAAAGGTTACCTACTCTACTACTAGGATTATGATATACTCATCCGAGATTCGATCCCAAATGACGAAGGCTTTCGAGATGTGTCCGCATTTGGCCAGGGCTTCGCGTAAGTGTTTGCAGCGTGCCCTGGGCACAGTAGACTAGACCGAAGAGTAACCTAGGAATAAAAAGGGAGCCGTTCGGTTTTTGCTTTAAGGGGGATTATAATGAACCTAAACGCCTATTCTGGGTCCTGGTAGAATTCGCGAGGTTAGCATATGGAGGTTCAGGGGAATTAGCACGTACAGTTACAAGTGCCTTATCTGAGGGAATAGGAATTACAAGTATAGCCACCTGATTCATAACGCTACCCGGTACTAAGTCCCATGAACCTCTAAGTAGGGCTAGTCCAGACGCTCCAATATCCCTTATTTGAAGAATATTCCTGGGAACCTACAACGATGGAAGGTACATTTCTTGAAAGCGGTATTGGAGTCTCTACAACCCCCACACAAAAGCCAACAATGACAGGTAGTCAAGCTTGCAGATACCGTGCCCGAGGGCATCAGTCTACCATGGTGCAGGATCAAGAATCAACAATTGTAAGTTGCCCTTCCGCGAGTAAACAAGGGTTTTCATTCAGATAGCTACAAAGAGCCTCCATCCTCTGCAAGTCCCTGAGCAGGCCCTTCATGATAAGGGTACCTTAATGATAAGGGTACCATTTTTGCTACTGTTTGGCTCTTATAAGGGAACCGAAAAAGAACAAGGGCAAAAGGGTACTACTCAGGAACCTAGTCTTTCACCTTTGAGCCCAGAAACCTTGTGGTGGACGCTCGAAGTCCCGGCCCAAGTAATAAAATAAAAGAACGCGAGGCCGTATCCGATGGAAAAAGTCTCACGTGAAGACATGTGCACGTTCATTCGAGTCTTGGTGAAATTCGGGCTCCTTTCGGTGATATCACGATGAGTATATTTGCGCTTCCTTTTGGAAAAACTGGAAATAGAAACACCACTTCTCCAGAGCTGCTAGAGACTAAGGGTTAGTGTCCGTGCTTTGGATCTTGTGGGTTTACAAGACCTAAGAGTCACCTAGGAACAAAAAGGGTGCCCTTGTCGGTTTAATGCTGGTGATAAGGGAACCTAAACCCCAAAAAAGGGAATAAGGGCCTACTCTGGGTCCTAGTTTAGGGTGTACCCAGAGACTCCAATGAACTCTCCTTAACTAAAGGCATATTGGAGTCTCTGGGTAGGCTTTAAGAATCAAGGTAGACATTCAGGCGGCTGGCTTTGGCAGTCCAAATAAGGCTCTACCTCCTCAAGAAGCTAGGATACCCAGTAACCTAAGAATAAAAAGGCCTCTCTTTTTGGTATTGGGTAACTTTATAAGGAACCTAGGACTACAAAAAGGGAATAAGGGTACTACTGGGCATCCTAGGAAGCATGCGCTGAGGAAGGCACCTCTGGGTCAATCCAGACACGAAAACCTGATGCGGGTTGGGGGCTCTTATTCCTCCTCTTCGGGTGTATTAGGTGTTTGGATGACAAGGACTCGGGTTCAGGGTTCGGGGCGAAGGGTTCGGGACCTAGAGTTTTGGGTGTTGGCATTCAGGTATCGGTATAGCTACTAGCAGTTCATGATTAGCAATTATGTTTGGTTTATTGTTTGCCAGTCCTGGCAAGGCTCAAAATTCAAGAAACGCCCTGTGGAAGAATCTCTGCCGACAAAAATGTACAGGTAAGGTGCAGTACTGCAACCCGGAACCTTAAACCCCCTAGGTAGGCTGTGAGGGGCTGGAGGAGGGTTAAGGTTTGGAAAAAAATCAAAGACGGATTCCGAAAAGAACAGCCTTTTCGTTGATTCTGTACGCTCTGCTGGTAAGCCTAATTCGCCCTGACCCGGTTTAGGGCTCAGACCACAGGTTTCGGGTTTAGGGAACTTCTCCGAATCTTATACTCGATGTTCTCGATGTCCACGGTTACTTGCCGGAAACTGCGCATCAATGGCAGGGAATTTTTGGCGGGGCTATTTAACTGAAAGTAACCATATGTGAGATTATCAACCCTACTCATCAGGGTAAGTCCCCATGAGCCTCCAAGTATGGGCTTGGGCTTCGGGACAGCAGCTGGTTGCTGGAAATTTCTTGCAAGGGTTTGTTGCCTGGCTTCCTTCGTAATTACATCTTATACCCCCCTTAGAACCGTATTATTATTTTTGAATGTTCTCCTGGGCTTTATACGAACCAAAAAATAACAATAATTCCCAAGGAGACTCTAGCAGCTACGCACAGGGCTTCGAGAGGGCAAACCGGCTTCATGGACCCTCATCTGCCGCTGGCCGAAGACAAAAATAGCTATGACTGGGCTCTTGCTGAGGAATTTTATAAAGCTACCATGGTCGGGATCTGTAGTAAAGCGTATGGTTTCCTGATTATGGTTATTTAACGTAAACCGCTTAATAACAAGAGCCCAAATGAGGCTACCAAGCGCCATGATTGCCAGGAATCGTGCTCCTACAACTCGCAAAAGGTAAACGGTCATCTGCTGAGCCCCTAAGCAGAGTCTACAAACGGAGCAGAAGGACGACCACCTCCAACAAGTTAATGTCAACAGGTGTCCGTAGGAAGCGAAGGGCTTCACGGCTCTGCCTACCCCGAAACAGAACGAGAACCCACGGTACTTGGTTTCGTGGATACATGTATGTAGGGCTACTTCCTGAATTGGGGCTGCTAGTCTGCTAGTGTTCCTACATTATCTTGCTAATAACTCTACTTCATTTATCCTCCATGGACCCAAGCCATAACCCCCAAACCATTTAACCCTAGACTATTGACCTGAACCCAAGGTGGTAGCGTCAATTTTGGAACCCGCCAAAAAAAACTCTCAATATTGAACCTGTGCCATCCCCGAAGCCCTCATCTGTGGTCATGTGTGCCACTAGGCTCGAAGAACCAGAACAAGTCAAAAGGTCTAACTGAGCAAGTTTAAACTGGTAGTAGCTCTAGAGTGCATCCTGCGATGTTTGTATTCGTTTTAAGGCATGTTCGAGAAGTCAGACGTCAGGTAAGGACAGGCATGGCAGGTAAGTACTTCTTGAACTGCGACATTCGACATTAGGGTTTCTTTTGCGAGCCTTGAGGGTGTCGTCATCCTCGGGTGGCTGCTGCCACGAGCCGCGATCATGCCAGCCATCACTCCGCGGACAGTTTTTGGACCAAAAGAACATCGCCGCAAGCGGCTCACTACGGTCAGATGACACCTTGCTTAGTGACTAGCTCGAACCCCACAGCCTAAAGCCCGAAACACCCAAAGTGATAACTTGAAGGAGTATGTACATCCTGAACCCAGAGCTACAAACTTGTCCTGTGTTGGACAGACCATAAACGATGAAACCTGAAGAAAACCTGGCAGTTCTAGCAGCTGGCCCTTGATACGAAATAGCACCATGTGCAGACTGTGCCGCCACGTCCACGAGCACGCCCCAAGTCCCCGATACACGAACACGCTGAATTAACCCACGTCTCTGATATTGATCACGTGCAACAGTGTTTGTGTGTGTGCGTGTGTGCGTGTGTGTTTATGTGTGCCTTTGTTGTACAGTAATCAGGTGAGAGTAGCTAAGACTCTTACATGCAGCCATCCTGCCTTTTTCTTCAATACCCAGACTAGACTAGAAGCCCCAGCCCGCGGGCCTGTGCCCGTCAGCCCCATAGTTGTAGCATGAAGGGGCATTGGTCTAGACTCTAAACATCAAATTTCAGGGTTTAAGGTTTCTGATCCAAGGTTAAGGCGATAAACTCAGAACATAGCCTACACGAATTGAGCTACCTGCACAGGTCATCTCGCTCTCTCTCTGCCTTTCTCTCTCTTCCTCCCCTTTCTCTCTCTGTCTCTCTCTCTCTCTCTCACTCTCTACCTCTCTCTCTCTCTCTACCTCTCTCGCTCGCTCGCTCGCGCTCTCGCTCTCGCTCTCGCTCTCGCCCTCTCTCTCTCTCTCTCTCTGTCTCTCCTTCTCTCTGTCTCTCCCTCTCTCTGTCTCTCGCAGCTACTGCTGTATATGTATATGTATATATATATATATATATATATATATATATATTTATATTTATATTTATTCATTTATTCGTTTATTTTTAGTTATATTTGTTTATTTATGTCTAACTTTCTGTTTTGTATACATATGTGTATATATATATACATTATGGTCATGCTGGAGTCGCATAGACAGAAGTATTCTAGCATAGAGAGCCGCAAAGCATGTCAACTTCACATACCACTGCACCTGCCTTTGAACCCTTCAAGGACCCTTGAAGGGAACTCCCAAAGTAATAATTACATTAGGGTTTTGGGGCCGTTATACTATAGTCATTACAAGGAACCCCCAACATAGTATTGGTAATGATCTAGGCCCCTATATTAACCATATAACAGGAAGCCTTGAATCAAAGGAGCCCTTTCCAACTTAGGGCTGTCAGGGCCCTGAACCCTGAAGACGCGTCTTCCGTGCCGCCTGGATCCAACTTTGGCAGCCGCTGACCTGCTTTCCTGTGCTCCGATGGAAGGCCCCGGCAGAACTCAAAGGGCTCCTTTAACGGTTCCCGAAATGTTCAAGGGTTCCTGTTCCGGCAATGGTTGCTTGTTGAGGGTCCTTTTTAAAGGTTCCTCTAGGCTCCCCAGTCCCAGGTACAATGCGACCCTAAACTCCGTCAATTTCAGTTGAAAGTTTAAGGTTCACTAAAGGAATGTATGTAGCGTAAGGGTTTCGGGTTTCTGTTTTTGGGTTCAGGGCTCAGGAATGCCTTATGACCTGAGTAGGTGAAAAAATCAACTCTAAACTCGCCCCAGAAGCCTCCGTAGGAACTTATGCTTTTCGTCTAGAGACCTGATAGGATTCGTATACTAAGCGTGATTGCCGTGGTGGCTTAGCCCAAAATGCTGATGTTCGGGTTCAGGAAACCGGAGGCAAGCGACTGCTTCATCACGCGGCGCTTCTCCGCGTAGTCCAACACCTCGGATCGTAACCCCTACCGATAACTTGCGACAAAGCATCGAAAAGACAAGGAGAAGCTGCAGCTTCTGAAACAGGCCGTGTGGAGTTCTACTTAGGCTACAGAGCGTTGGGGTGCTTTGAAGCAGTATATTGCCTAGACCTAAGAGTAACCTAGGAATGAAAAGGGTGCCCTTTTTGGTTTCAAAGGGGTTATAAGGGAACCTAAACCCTGAAAAAGGGAATAGGGGCCTACCCTGGGTCCTAGTTTCTGGACCAAACCCCGACTTAAACAACCTCGGACCCCAAACGGCCCAAACTGGCAGACGCAACCCTGCACAATCGACTCCAGTCTAGGCTCAGCTCACGACCGGGATTTGTCGGTTCATCAGCTACTGTAGGAACCTGATTAAGAAACCCTGGGCCTATAACCCCCCAAAAAATAGAATTCATAGAAGGAGCCCTAATAAAGGCCCAAGGTTTCTGAATCGAGCTCCCGCACTAGTCCCCTTTATCGAAAGCTTTGAACCTAAAAGCCTGGCACCAATTCGGAAACTGTTACATTACATACAAATAAGAACTCTAAAGCAGTCGACCATGTCCATGCAGCACGAAACCCAGGATCGGAAAAACTAAATCCTAAACACTGAAGTACTAAACGCCTAGCAATATATAAAACACACCGTTAACATCCAAAACAAAATGATGAAACACTGCGACTCGACCTCTACCCTAAACCTAAGCCCGCAGTTCAGCTTCGCGTCCGTGCTTCGGGCAGTGGCCGCCAGCATTGCATCATTGGCCTCCATTTCGCCCGGCCCAGTGTAGGGATGCTTTCGTAGAGTTGTAGGGTGTCTTACTACGCCAATTAGCCACAGAAATAGAAGGTTAAACTTTCCGATTCCTACTAAACTATAAAAACCCAAGAAGTTTAAAGGTTTGGTATTAGGATCTAACGTTTACCTGCGACCCCAAACCCTGCAAAATGACAAGCTATGACGCCTTAATAATGAGAGCGTAGACCCCTTAAAACGGTGGACCTTTTGGATCCCGAGGTCGGGTTTTAGAGTTTAGCATGGTTTTGGTGATTGGCGACCTCAGCCTAAACCCTCAGACCAATAAATCAAACGGGAAAAGGAGGGACCCTTAATGGGGATCCTGACCCTATAATGTGGGTGTCGGTTTTGGAATATAGGCCCCTTTAATGCGTCGGCTCCGGGGCTAATTCCGAATCTGACAAAAAATTGGGGTGAACTAATTAATGCGTTTTTTTTGGCTGGGGTGATGTTTTGGTGGCGGGGCTGTGCTATTTGCTGATGGTCAATCTTAAGGCAGCCACGACCTGAACCCCCACCCAAACCCCCACCCAACCCTAAAACCCTGGCCCTGAAGCCCGAAAATCTCTTGCAGAATTGTTTCGCTTATTGGGGCGTCAGGAATGAAAATCTGTACTACCACTGTACTACTACTGTACTACTATTCTACTATACCTTGATTATTGGGGGGGGCTGCTAGGGTGAACCGCCGAATCGGGGATTGGACCCTAGCTCAAAAGAGGCCTCTCCAGTACTAAAGTTTGTATAAAAAATTAAGTTTTGGGTCGAATCTGGACCGACCCCCCTTTGGAAGGGTTTAAGGCTTAGGGTTCAGGGTTTGTTATAGGGTTTAGGAGTGTAGGATTCTTTAGGGTTTAGGGTTCGGGGTTTAGGGTTTCAGGCGCTGGCTTTATGCTTTGCTTATTGGGGGGAATGTACTCACTGGCTTTATGCTTTGCTTATTGGTACTATTTCTGTACTATTACTGTATTACTACTGTACTACTGTACTGCTGTGGTACTACTACTGTACTACTAGTGTACTACTATTGTACTACTACTGTACGATTACTGTACTACTATTGTACTACTGTACTGTTATCGTACTACTACTGTACTACTATTGTACTACCACTGTACTATTGTTGTATTACTATTGTACTACTGCACTATTATTGTACTACTACTGTACTACTACTGTACTATTATTGTACTACGGTACTATAATCGTACTACTACTGTACTACTACTGTACTACTATTGTGCTACTATTGTACTACTGTACTATTATTGTACTACTACTGTACTACTATTGTACTACCACTGTACTACTGTTGTATTACTATTGTACTACTGCACTATTATTATACTACTACTGTACTACTACTGTACTACTATTCTACTATACCTTGATTATTGGGGGGGGCTGCTAGGGTGAACCGCCGAATCGGGGATTGGACCCTAGCTCAAAAGAGGCCTCTCCAGTACTAAAGTTTGTATAAAAAATTAAGTTTTGGGTCGAATCTGGACCGACCCCCCTTTGGAAGGGTTTAGGGCTTAGGGTTTAGGGTTTGTTATAGGGTCTAGGAGTTTAGGATTCGTTAGGGTTTAGGGTTCAGGGTTTAGGGTTTCAGGCGCTGGCCCAGACCCCCCCGACCCCCGACCGCGCAGTCGCGCAGAACCGCAGACCCTGCACCCAAGCCAGCCCCCAAACCCCGGCACCTCCCAATTCCCTGCCAGGGGCTACCGGTTCCATATTAAATAGACTTTTTATTTTTGGTCGGGTGGGGGGGGGGGGGGTACCCCACTATTAAACCGACACCCACATTAGTGGGCTATATCATGGGTATAAAATAGCTATATTAAGGGTATATACCTAGGGATCCTTATTAAGGGTCCCTCCTTTTACTCTTGGAATACATGAAACCCAAGCCCAACAAAACTGGAGTCTAAACCCCCTCGTCTGAACACAAGCACTGCCCGCCTGCGTATCCAGCTGCTCAGCTGAGAGCATCCTGGTCGGATATCGAAAGATACCCGACGGTTTAGGGTTTAGGGTCCCAAAACCCTAAACCCCTACAAACTACTGTGATGTTGTGATAAGAAAACTCAGACAGGTATAACCACTTGTTGAGGCCGATCGATAATGCCTCAAACCATACTGCAAGCGTGTAGGGCGCCAGCACTGCTGCTACGACGACGACTGCCTCTACGATCACTACCAAAAAGCCGAAGCAACAACACAGCTCGCTAGAAGTAGCCTTGCGCTTCTGCAGAATTTCTGCGGACTGGCAACGTGCAGCTGGTCGTAGCTGCGTCGAGTAGGCACTTTCGCGTTTCGAAAAGCCTTCGGCGGGTTTAGGATTTGGCACTGAGCTCTAAACCTTAAACTCTAAACCTTAAACCCTAAACCCTCAACCTTAGACCCTAAACCTTTGGGGTTAGGGTTTAGTGGACAGGGGTTTAGGATTGAGGTTACGGCTTCGGGGTAAGGCTTTTAGGCTACACTTGAGCTAGGGCTTCCCAGGCGGTCATAAGCCCTCTGTCATCTCGGATACGACTTCAGGGCTTTTGACTTCAGTCTTTCGGTGCTGCCGGTTCGCCCTTCGTTTAGGGTTTAAGGGTTTAGGGTTTAGGGTGGTTTAGGGTTTAGGGGTTTAGGGGTTTAGGGTTTAGGGAGTGGTTGATGGGCTTGTTCGTGATGGTGGGGGCCTAGGTAAAAAAACTTAGGGTTTCAGAGTGGCGCCTTTCGGGTCAAAGGGTTGATGCTGTCATAGACTCAAGGTATCGGGGGTGGACGGCTTCTCAGTGCAATGTTCAAGCTTTGGGGCTTAGCATTGCAGGAGTTAGGAGTTCAGAGCTGTGAAGCTTAGGGATTGAGGCTCCATGAGTCTAGGGATCCCTAAACCCTCAACCCTAAGCCCCAACCCTACAAATCCTAAACCCTAAACCCTGGACCTGAAGATATGCTGGAGGGCTTCGAGGTTGAGTTTTGGAGGCCATGCGGACTCCAGACAACTGGTCTCTTGTTACAGAACTTGATTTAACTTACCATAACAGAGATCTATAGTAAATAATATGGTTTCACTATTATGGTAATTGAAACTAGACTCATGGACAGAACCCAGACAATGCCTCTAGACCCACGAGGTGCAGCCTTGAATCAGGTCAGAGTTTGACATGCATCACTAGTATTCTGGCGAGTGCCGTTTAACAACCGCTGCCACCTTTCGACTGCTGAACCCTGCTTGGAGGTGCATGGGACTTACTAAGTACACTAATTGGGATTATAAGTACATGTAAGTGTAGTTACCTTAATTATAGCCCTAGTTACTATTTCCCATGAACCTCTAAGTGAGCCACAATCGTCAACCCTGAGCCCTAAGCCTTGACGCGTGCACCTTAAAACTGAGACCCTGAACCCTTTACTCGGCAACGAAGAAGAATGCAAAACCCATGTGAAACCCCACAAGACCCATACAAGAACGATTGAAACCATCCAAACAGGAAGACAGTCTATACGCAACCCTAAACTCCAATCCACCCGCTCGCCCTCCCAAGAAAAGGAACAACCACGAACCCCCCCCCACTCCGCGCCCGAAATCCTAAACCCTGAACTTCAAGCCCTGAACTAAACCTCAAACCATAAACCCTAAGTCCTAAAATGAACCTGAAACCCTACTCCCTTCGGAAAAAAGCCTACAACTAGGCTTTGAAGTAGGCTTTGAAGTAACCAGGGAAAAGTATAGACTTTCATTTCATAATGGCTCCCCTTAAGAAACAGGTCCCCAAAAGAGTAAAGTATGGTACTCCAAAGCCCAGGAAACCCTACTCCTTTCGGGAAAAAAAACTGCAAAGACAGCTCCTCGGCTTGAGCGCCGGCTGCTTGCGGACCGGTCCCTTGGTTTCTGGGAGCTTGCAAGGGCTTTGGGTGCAGGGTTTGGGGTTTGGGGTTTAGGGATTAGGGGTTTAGGGTTGAGGGGTTCAGGGTTTAGGGGTTTAGGGTTCAAGGGCTTGGGGTTAGGGATTAGGGTTTAGGGCTTTGGGTTTTAGGGCATAGGGTTTCGGCTTAGGGCTTAGTTTAGGGTGTACTTGGACATTCATGGGACTGACTAACTGTACTGCAGCTATAAGTAGCTCAAGTGCTTTAAAAGGATTTGCTTAACCCACCAAAAACCTAGTTTTTGTAGGGTGACCATCAAATCCATATGGAGTGTATAATTTGAACCTACAAAACGATGTAGGTTTTGGTATAGGTCTCTTTATATGGGTGTTACGTGGTTTTCAAGATCTTTAGGGCTTGAAAGGGGTTTTTATAGGGCTCTGTAGGTGTTTCTGGATTTTTTGGGTGTTTTATGGGCTGTTACAGGGTTGTATGTGGTGCGCTTTCATAGCGGTGGTCTAAACCGTACATCCTAGATAGACTTCTCAAAAAAACACACAGACTAAACCCCGAATCCCATACAAAAACCTGAAGCCCTATGCCCAAACCCTAAACCCTATGTCACAACATACCTGTATCCCCAAACACCCACAAAATAGTAGGTTATGACCCCTTAATTAGAGGGTCTACCCCCCTAAAAACAATAGGTTTTTGGATCCAAGAAAGCCCTAAACCCTATAGATCCCCTATAGGAACCCTGAAAGGAACCCTTATAGATCCCTTGTAGGAACCCTCAACTCTTATAGATCGCTGTAAGGAGCCCTTTTAGGCACCCTTAAAGGAACCCTTATAGATCCCTGAAAAAAACCCTTAAAGGAACCCCTATAGATCCCTTATAGGAACCCTTACAGGAACCCTTAAAGGATCCCTTTAAAACCAGAAGCCCTGTATCGAAAGCCCGAGCCCAGCCACACCAACTCTCGGCGCTGCGTACCCGAGAGGCCGCCAAGGCCTGGAAGGAATCCTACAGGGTTTAGGGTTACTTAAAGGATCATGGGACTTAGTAACTGGGGTTATAATAAAGGGAACTACAAGTATAATTACACATAACCCCAGCTAAGGTACTTACAACTGTACTTACTAAGTCCCATGAACCTCCAAGTAGAGTTTAGAATTTAGGGTTTTAGGGGCTTAGGATAGGTCCTACTTCGGGGCTTGGAATGCGGGGTGTTACTACAGAGACTACTATAGAGGCCGTAGCGTAATAATCAGAATTGTGGTTCCTTTAAAGGGGTCGACAAGAGCTACTATATTGGCTATTCTAAGGAGTTAATATAGGAGCCTAAATAATTAACTATACTATTTTTTGTTGGCCCCAAGCCCTGATTAACCCTCAATCCGAAACCGTATAAAGCCTAAACGCCTGGAGCCCTAATGGTGTCGCAAGTTCGACGTAACTGCAACTTCCAGAGGTGCAGCAGCGGTAGCAGTAGAAGTATGCAGTAGCAGTAGCAGTAGCAGGAGCAGTAGCAGCACGAGGAGCCGTCTGCGTAGCAGTAGCAGCAGCAGCAGCAGTAGCAGCAGTAGCGGTTGTTGTTGCTGTTGTTGCTGCTCATGTGGTTTGTTGTACATGAAGACGAGCAAGAGCAGGAATAACTAGGACTAGGACCTAAACCCTGAACCCAAATTCCTAAACGCTAAACCCTGAACCCTCAACCCTTGACCGTTGGACTAGGAGATTACTGATTCACGGGGCCGAAGCATCTCGACAGAATCCGAGGTCAGCACCGCAACGGGGGCAGCATTTCTCCGGCCGCAGGCATTATCTGCAGGAGAAACTGATGCAGTTTAGGGCTTTAGGGTTTAGGGCATATGAACTCCGACGTATTCCCGCTTCTAGCTCCAATTCAGGTATTTACAACCGTACTTACATACGAAGTCCCACGAGCCTCCAAGTATGCTATGCCCTCGACAGACTCCGAGCTTAAGGTACAGCTACTATAGTGCAGGGGCCTTACTAACCAGAAAGGGGCTTTGGGGTCTACCCTCAGGCTCGTAAAGCACTTAGGCTTCGAACCTCTAGAAGTCCCCTAATATGGGTTACAATTATAGTTACCATGCTTGGAGGCCCTGTTGACTTAGTAAGTCTACTTAGTATCCCCTAGAAACCCCATTATAATCCCCATAACCCACCTTACTAACCCTACTTACTAAGTCAAAAGGGCCTCCAAGTACTTATAACCCCAAGGCTCCTAAAGGGATCATAGGTTTTCTGGGGGAGAGCTTGGGCTTTCGAGGGCTAAGGTTCGGGATGGCACTACGAGGGTCCCGAGCCTTAGGGTATTGAGTTTATGTAGGCTTTGAAGTAGCCAGGGGAACAAAGTACAGGCTTGTATTTCATAATGGCTCCCCCTAAGTAACAGCTCCCCCAAAAAAGTCTTAAAGTATGGTACTCCGGAGCCCATTGTACTAGTCTAGAGTTTGGGGGCTCAAAGGCTTCATTCACGTCTCTCAGGCTTGCAGGGGAAGAACACAGCCGGACAATCGGTCTTCAGCCGAGTATGTTTTCCAAACTCAAACTGGGCTTTGAAGTGACCAGGCAGAAAAAAGCACAGACTTGTATTTCATAACGGTTCCCTTTAGGTAACAGGTCCCCCAAAAAGTCGTAAAGTATGGTACTCCACAGCCCGGCAAACCACAGGCTCTCAACAATATACGCCCAAACCGTCAAAATCAAACCGAGTTTCACAACCACGATGACAAAAACCAAGGCACTGAAGCATGACCCCAGGATTTGGGGGTCTAACATAGAGGCCTTAAACTTAATGATTAGAATAGGGTTTCGGGGCCCCATTATACTGTAGTTATAACAAGGAAACCCCGGTTTCCCTCACAAGACTCCAGTGGCCTTCGGGCATGAGGTCAGGCAGGGTAAGTTGTCGTACTTTCTGGAAAATAGGGTTTAAGGGGTTATATGCTCTTGGGAAACAACAAACCCTTAACCCAACAGTGTGGGGAACACTCGAACTTGCCTGTGCCTGAAGTCAGCTTCAAAACTCTCAACCCCACTATGCATAACCTTCGAGACCCTTACAGCTCCTTCATCCCAAACCATACATGGCCCCCGTACTTAAAGCGTCGGACTCTCAAACTAGCAGGTTTCTGGAGCCACAGGAACTATAGTTCTTAAAGCAACTACAAGTCTTATCAGAGGGCAAAGCCCAAGCCTGAGCGAAACCATCGGTTCTGGCTGCTACATCCACCTTGGATGCGACACTGTAGCACTTGATTACCTTGTTGATCAAAGCTATCGGCATGCAGAGTAATGCCAGGCATTGGGATGCACAATGCTGCATTCGGGTGTAAAGACATAAAACCTGAACTCGAACTTATGCAAACCCGGAAGCCCCAAACCTCAAAACTAACCCCGAGAAGCCCTCAAGGTTTAAACACTACGCCTTAAACTTGAACCCTCAACCCTCAAACCGTAAACCCAAACCCCCTTGATCTCTCATGAAACAAGGAAACAAACGCCGCGAGCTTCCACTGTAGGGCTTAGTTCAGAAGGGTTCCCTCCAATCAGGGATCTGGAGGGTTTATAGGGTTCTGGATTTAGGGTAAGAGGTTAGGTCTCAGGGTGTTGGATTAAGGAACCCTTCATCCAACACCTAAGCATGAAGGGTTTCAGGTGTCGTGATTAGCATGTGGGTCGTTGTCAAAATTGTGGTCCCTTCTTGGGTCCCTACAATAATACGGCACCTTTTATTTAGAGTACCCAAAAAGGGACCATAATTTTGACAACTAGCCATGTGGGGTTTAGGGTTCAGGGTTCTGGGGATTCTGCTTGTGTGAATTCGGGATCTACCAGGCTTGAAGACTTGAGCAAGGGTGGGGGGGGGTTTCGGATCTATAACTTTTCATGGATGCCTAGGCCCCAAGCCCTAAAGCCTTAAACTAGAATCTTAGAAGTTCTAGACACTCCAAACTGGGAAAGAAAACAAGCATCATGCAAAGCAATGCAATGTAAACAACAAAAGCGTTTTAGCATTCCATGCCGTAACTAGGGTTGCCAATACTTGACCCATCCTCATATGCGTACTTATAACGCCGGTGAAGCTACTTATAACCTTACCTGCGTCCCAAGACCCTCCAAATAGGGAATGTCAATTCTTGACTTTGTCTCGGGTTGTGGTTTACTGAACAGAAAGCCCAACATCCTAAACTCTGACATCTGATCTGAACCCTATATATATATATATATATATATATGTATATAGGCATCCTCAGATCCACACCCCAAGACAGTAAACACTGCAATTCAGATCAAAACCGCCCTAAACCCCAAACCCTCAAGTCTGAAACCCTAAAGCCTTAAACCCTACAGTAAACCCTAAAGCCATAAAGCCTTAAACCCTGAAGCCTGAACCAAGGACCTGAACCCTCAACCTCAGGCAGACGAACCACAGACGAAAGACAAAGGCTTTGTAGCTGTAGCGCCGGGCAAAAACGCAAGGTCTAGGAGTCTCGGGGGTAGGGGCCTTAAGGACTGAATAAGGCCTAGTTAAGGAAGTAGAGTTCCCTACCCGCCTCCCCCCTACCCCCCTTAGGGGTCCCTATGAATCTTCGCGTTCCGATTCGGCAGGAAGACCCCCATACTAAACCCCCACAATGCCCGTGTAGCCCCCTGAAAAGAAGCCGTTGCAGTCCTCCTTATAGGAGCCCTTCTAATCGTGGGAATCCTTTAAAGGGTTGAGGGGTTAAGGTTTAAAGCACCATTGCTTAATTACCTCTACTATGTTTTTGTTGAGGGGGTCCTCATCATATATATCCCCAAACCCTAGTATTAAGGCCCCTGTATCAAGCGCTAACACGTCTGCAGCCGAGGCTCTTGTTGCCGGCGTGCTGCCATGCTCGCACAAGGCAGGGTGAGACGAGAGAGACTCGCTTGGAGCGTGGGGGTGTGGCGTGAAGATTGCTAAACGGGTTGGCTCCGTCAAGGGTCCCAGTAGACTTTAGAGGTTTACGGGTTTTGGTTCGCGGTCTAGGGCTTAGTGTCTATCGGCGTTTAGGGGGGTTAAGGCTTCAGGGCTTGGAGGGATTGTAGAAGGTTTAGAGGTCGAAAACAGATCGACGATGACTGCCGGTACAAATGTGGAGCCTCCAACCTATGTAAACATAAAAAACCCAAACACCCGAGGCCTTGAATCAGCAGCCATAATCTCAAACAGCCGAAGTCCTATTCTCGACCGTACTTCGGATGTAAGGTTTAGAGCTTACAGATGAACATGCAACCAAGCAAGACTTCACCTGCGGAGTTTGAGCGGAAAAATGCACAGGCAGTTGATACCGAACCCAAAACCCGACAAAACGCGACGCAGACTCTCAACCCGAAATGGAATTCAGCCCAGATAAGCCCTGAACCTTACTAACCTGAATACCAGAACCCCTACACCCGACGGACACGGGTTTGGGGTTTGTAGGGTTTAAGTTCCATCAAGGATTCTCGTCGGAGCATTCACACGGGTCCTGGTGACCGTTCACGCTGGCATTGCAACAGCAGCACACACCGTGTCACTTCATTCATAGCATCGGGCTGCTTCAGGCTGGAAGCACCACCCAAAGCAGAATACAGTATGCTTAGGTTTAGGGTTTATAGGGTTTAGGGCAAGATACTTCTCAATCTTGTTCAGGGAACTCGCGCCCTGTCAACGCCTCTTTCAAGCAGCCCCAGTCAAACCCTGAAACTTGCAGCCTGAATCGAAACCCTTTATCCCGATGGCAAAGAGCCCAACAAAGCTTCGGGTCACCTGTAATAGAGGGGTCGGAAAATATTTCTAAGATACGTAGTCGTATTGCGGGAAAGTGACATGGGCGTGGGAATTTTTATGTCCGAGATTCCTCCGGTAGTCCCTGGATAAGTATATTATGACCGTCCCCAAAATCCTGCGCCTCCCTATGACACCCACAGAAAACCCGGGTAAACAAACAAGCAATACCCACCTACTCTAATTTTTAAAGCCCCTCAAACCCGTGGAGAAAAAAACTACGACACCATAGCCAACTCCATAAAGACTGAAAAAAACATATACACCTCTAGTCGTATTCATACTTGCCTGGCAAAGCTAAAAGCTAAATTTTTTAGCTATATCAGGGTTCATATGGACACTCGAAGAAGTCAAAGCCCTAAGAGCCAACCAGAAGAATGCCTTTCATGGGACTTAGTAACTATGGTTATAAACAAGGTAACTATACTTATAACTGGTTATAACCCCAGTTAAGTTACTTATAACTGTACTTACTAAGTCCCATGAACCTCCAAGTAAGCCCTAAACCCCTCATCCCCAAACATCCCCAAACCCCACAACCCCCAAATCCCGAACCCAACTTACAATATCCTGATTCCTAAACCTATAATTAAACCCTTAAACCCCCCAAAACCCTTCCATGAACCTCCAAGTAGGCTCCTTTATCAGCCCTGAGCCCAACCCTGCAAGGGTCCCCACGAAGCTGGTGCAGACCACCAGGCTACCGCCTGGTAAAGGTGGTTACTTGGAGGGTCGGGGGACTTAGTAACTGGTTATTTTTGGGGCTTATAAGTACCATAACCCCAATTAGGGTCCCTTTTAGGGTACTTATAAGTCTACTTACTGCCTACTTACTAAGTCCCCCGACCCTCCAAGTAGGGTTTGGGGTTTAGGGTTTAGCTCCAGCGTTCCTTTACTAGACCTAGGAGTAACCTAGGAATAAACACGGTGCCCTTTTTGATTTAAGCCGGGCTTATAAATGAACCTAAACCCTAAAAAACGTGGCCTACTTTGGGTCCTAGTTTAAAGTTCCGGGTAGAATCAGGTGTTGATATGCTTATAGTCATACAAACTTTTGTGGGGGGGTTCCCTTAAGCAATCTATACTAGGCACAATGGCTATACCCCCCCTAGAAGCATAATACAAAAATGTGTTTAACATTCTCTCGGGTTGTATATGAACAAAAAATCCTAAAGAGACTATAGATGATGTTATAATGGCTTAAGAGTTTGGGTTCGACGGTCTTACCCCTTGATACAAAACACTTGGGTTTAAGAGGGGCTTGGGGGTTGTTTATACGGGTTTAGGGCTTGAGGGTTTTAGGATTTTTGTGTTCTAGGGTTGAGGGTTTACCCTAAGGGTCCAAGTACCCACATAGTAGGGTTTCAAGGTCCAAAAACCATTCAGAGTATGGATTTTGGGATCTAAAACCCTACTATTTGGGTACCCTCTGGGTTAGGGATGTCATTGCATTTTAGCATCTGGGCTTGAAGAGTTGAGGGTTTAGAGCTGCAGAAGAAATAGGCCAGACATTTCGGTGAGATCTGCAAGAAATCCTCACGATGCCCCTAAAACAAAGGGGGGTCAGCCGCCAACCCCATCCAAATTGATAGAACTTCAGGATCCCTTAGTACTCCCCCAACTCGAGTTACAAGATATGAAACACTGAACCTCAAACAACCCGCAACCATAAAACCCTAAGCTCTAAGCCCTGAATCCAAAATCAACAACTCTCAAAATGCTCGCGGTACCCTCTAGAGCTGTTATGATTGATTCAAGGAGGACTTATAGAGCACAATGAACCCCAAGAATCACGCACATCATGTGGGAGTTTCCGAGAAAAGGGGACCCTAATATAGTACCCTAAGTACTAGGACTACTAGGATAATATTAAGGGACCCCAAAATAAGGTACCCCTAGTGATCGGAAACTTCGAAGTTCTTTTCGGCCGGGCTCAGGTCACAAAGGACAGGTCGGCAGCATCATGAGCTGTCGGAGGATGCAGTCCATACTCCTTCCAGGGCTGGGTGAGGCTTTGGGGCTTTAGGGGTGTTAAGGTAAAAGCCAGAAAGTTGGAATATGATTATCCTAACCCTTCTATGGTAAGTTATAGGGTATCCTACCCTGAAACCATATTCCAACTTTCTGGAGTTCCCTGTAAGTTCAGGGTTTCGAAAAGGTTTCTTCTTTTTTTGAGGGCCCCTTTTCGCCTGCACGCAGCGAAAACCTCTTAGAGGCGAGCTCCCTACGTTTAGGGTTTAGGGGTTTAAGGGTTTTAGGGTTCCTTTAAAGGGATCTATAGGGGTTCCTTTGAGGCAATTTAGGCTTTGGGATTTTAGGGTTTAGGGTTTGGGGTTTAGAGGTGTAGGGTTTACAGTGGATGCCAGAAAGTTGGAACATGGCTTTAGGCGGATTAGTGGTCGGATCCCTTATACTTTACCTTAAGGGCATGAGGAGTCTGATGTTCCAACTTTCTGGCTTCTACTATAGGGGTTTGAGGGTTTTAGGGTTTAGGGTTTAGGCTTCAGGGCTTTAGAGATGTAAGGCTCAGGGTTTAGGATTTTCGGAGCTGTTGCGATTACGGCAAGAACCTGAAGTAAGACAACCTACTGTATAAAACCCCATAAAGGCCCTCTAAATTATAGGATCCTTAAGGGGGGGTGGTTCAAGGGGGGAGGGTACTAGGGAGCTTTGGGGAACCTTAGGGAAGCTTAGGGAGTATTGGGGAATAATGGGGATTACTAGGTTACCTACCCCCCTTGGACCACCCCCCCTTAAGGACATCCTAACTAACACCCCAACCATGAGTAGAACTAGACCCCTAGCCTTGGACCCTAAACCCCCCAGTCCCAAGCCCTAAAGCTTCATATCAACCCTTGTAAACCGTTTTAAACCTTCAACCTTGAAACTTGATTTTTTAGATAAGTGGCTTCTTGAAACTTGATTTTTTAGATAAATGGCTTCTTGAAACTTGATTTTTTAGATAAATGGCTTTCAGCCCCACCTCCCAGGCAAGCTGATTGTAAAACTTCGTGAGGTGTCTTTGGCCACTGTCACAAAGGACGGTAGCAACCACACCTGGGCAACGCTTAGGCATTGTAGGAGGTTTAGGGTTTAGGGTTTAGGGTTTAGGGTTTTCAGCTAGAGCGACCGCGGAGGGTTTCAGGGATAGGATTTGGGTGTTGCACTTCCATAGTCTTGTTCCCTAAACCCTAAACCCTAACAATCCTGCACCCCAATCAAACCGGAGCAAACTCCAAACCAGAAGCCTTAGAATCACAAAGCCCCTTCGATGCTAAGCCAAACCACCATCCTTTCTATGGGTTTAGGGTTCAGTTCAGGGTTTAGGGCTTAGGGTGTCTATTGGGATCTCAATCGCTGGGCTTTCTGGAGGGCGTAGGGTTTTGGTTTCAGGCCTGATTACTTTACAGGGTTGCAAAGGGCTTAAGCCTGTTACTTCTACGTGGTCAACGGGCCTTATACCGACAAGACACTCTAGAACCCTCAAAGGAACTTGTACAGGAACCTCACTTCGAGGATCATTGGACCCAGAAAGTAAGGTTATAGCTACCCTAACTGCGGTTATTATTCACTGTACGTATAGATATCTTATGTATAACCCAGTGACTAAGTCCCATGTTACCTGTAAGTAAGAGAAACCATTAATATACGCGCCTTAGCAATTATATACTTATACTATAAGTATAATAAGGAGCCCCCAAAATAGTATAGGTAGTAATTATTAAGGCTCCTATATTAACTCCTTAAATAGCCCTTATAGTAGCCCTTATAGACCCCTTCAAAGGAACCCTAATTAATCATTTAGGCCCCGATATTGAGCCCCAACCCCCTGTTCCAGGCACCCTTGTCCTTTTAGAAATAATAGACAGGGCCCTGCCCTATACCTATATCCCTTAGTAGGAATTATTTAAGAAGGTCTACTAGCCGGTCCGTTTATTCTTCTGGGGGAACCATTGAAAAAGACAAGGCTGGTTCCAGGACCAGGAGCTTTGCGGTGCTAGCTTCCGGGCGATCTTCACCGCGGCAGCGCAATTCACCGCCGCGGAGCTTCCCAAGAACAGCCCTGGCTTCGGCTTCGATCGGGGTTTGGGGCTCAGGGGTTTATCAGGGTTTAGAGTTTAGGGTTTAGAGTTTAGGGTTTAGGGGTTTAGGGGTTTAGGGGTTGAGAGTTTAGGGTTTGGGGCTTAGGGGTTTAAGGATAAGGGTTGGAGGTTCCTGTAAGGGTGCTACAAGGCTCTCAGTGCTCCGCCAGGGTTTCTAGGGTTGAAAACCCAGAGACTCCAATATCCCTTCATTAAGGAATATACCTTAAATCATATTAGGGATCCTATTATAATTTAGGGTATATTCCTCAATTAAGGGATATTGGAGTCTCTGGGAATGGAAGTTTCAGGTTCCGTTGAAGGTTGGTCTAAGGACTCCTAACGAGCCCCTAGACCAGCTTCAACGGAACCCCTTGTCCACTACCTAAGGGAGCTGAACCCCAAAACCCTGAAACAACATAAGCTTCAAGGGATCAGGGATGAAAGGCCAAACTACGGCTTCAAGCCTTTTGGCTTCGAAATGCCTGCCTTCGTGCCGAAGGAGGTGGTGAGCCATATCCTTGGTACTGTTCTTTCGGGCTGGGGGCCCATCGGGCTCAAAAGACTTTGACTAAAGGCCAGCCCCAAACCTTACAACCCCAACAACGCACCTACTTGTGCAACCTTAATAAAGTAAACCCTACACCCCAACCCTATATCCTAAACCTCCACAACCCCCTATTGCAGGAGTCTGAGAAATTAGTGCTCCTATCCCCGTTTAAACCCTCCAAAGTTATATACCACGGTATCGTATCCTCCAACGAAACTGTAGTTGCTTGAGATCCTTATCTAAAAGCCCTGGACAAATAGTATACCCCTACAACTATAAACTGACCGCCCTATCAAATCCTCATAAGACTTGCTTGCAAATTGTGCCAAACCCTTTGCCCACCTTGTTAAACCCTGTAAAACTTGTTAACAGCCTATAGAAACCACATGCAACCATACAGAAAGAAAGCAGCGCATGTGCACACAAAAGCTGTACTCAACCCTATAAAACCCGACCAAACCCTACAATAAAGAAACCAAACAAACTCAAACGCAAAGATTCCAAAGCTTCTTGGTCTGACACACGGACCGCCTCATCAATGCCGGGGGCGCCTGTGATTTCGAGTCTATAGTAGGGTAGTTTAGGGTTTAGGTAGGTTCAGAATTTCATAAATGGCTTTACTTGGGCTTCGTAAGACTGACGTGGTGTTTCGCACTACCTTAGGGCCTTCTTTGAAGCCTGCGCGAGTGGTCCTTATTCAAACGATCTGGCTTTTGAGGGTCCCTTTTTGAAAAGGCGTCATTAGGGTTTGTGGGGTACCACATTTCTAGACCTAAGAGTAGTCTAGTAATAAAATGCCCTTTTTGGTTTAAAGGGAGCTGTAAGGGAACCTCAACCCTAAAAAAGGGAATAAGGGCCTACTCTGGGTCCTAGCATACGGTTGATGATAGAATTCCTAGGGTTCCTTCAAAGGGATCTAAAAAAGGGAATAAGGGCCTACTCTGGGTCCTAGATTTGCTTCGTGCTAGACTGTAGGGCCGGGGATGTATGCGGACTTTCCTTGGCTATACTACGTACCACCTCGCTTTATGGCCGAGAGTTCGGAGCAAAATAGAAGCCAGAAAGTTGGAACATTATGATCTTCATGCGCTCAAGGTGAAGTATATAGGGTCCCAGCACTCATCATCCTGAACTCACGTTCCAACTTTCTGGAGTTCACTGCAGACGCTCGAGGCTGATGATGACTGAGGGTCTAGTTGCTGGCCCAGATAGTGCAGAACATAGTAGGTTAATTACGACGCCTTGTTTACGGTTGAAGGTTTGTTTATTAGGGTGTGCAGAAATAATTAGCAGGCCTAGCCGTATAACGCTTAACTAGGGCCCCCAAGCGCACATCAGCAACAATTAGGATAGCGATGTGCCACCTTTACCCACTTGCATTAACGCCCGACAAGACTTTTAGGGACATCGTCGTAACATGCTGATGCCTTGTGTCCTGATTGGGAACCCAAGTAAATATGTAACACTTAGAGCCGCAGGTAAGGTATGAGCCTGCTTGGAGGTTCAGGGGACATGGTAACTTAAAGAGCTCCTGAAAGGAACTGTAAGGGTTCCTATAAGGGGCTCTATAGGGTTTCGATAAGGGTGCTTGGAGGACTAGGATACCCAGTAACCTAAGAATAAAAAGGCCTCTCTTTTTGGTATTGGGTAACTTTATAAGGAACCTAGGACTACAAAAAAGGAATAAGGGTACTACTGGGCATCCTCGAGGAACATGGGACTAAGTTGTACGTACTTTAATTGGTTTTTACCTAACTAACTTGAAGTACAGCTGTACTTAGCTATACGTACAGTTACATTATCTATTTAAAACCCTAGTCACTTGTTAAGCCCCATGAACCTTCAAGTACGTGTAGGCCCATACCCTACCCCCTTTTTGGATAGCTAGTTTTATGGTTAGGATCTGATGTACAGAAAACTAGGAACCCTGGAAAAAGGGGTAGGGTATGAACCTACAGGTAGATTCAGGTTGCGTCTTAGCGGTCCAAGAGTTATCCAAGTTTCGGGCCTGAAAGCCTAACCCCTGAACTTGCGGGGCTTCTGGTACGTACGAAGGCTCTGGAATTTATGACTGCGAACAGTTGCAATTTTGTTGCTCCCAAAGCGAAGCTGAACAATGCACATGAAGCATCGGAAATGAGGCGAAGAGCCCTTGAATCTTGAACCCTAAGTGATGAAGGCTACCTAGCCTGTCGTTTAGGATTTAGGGCCTAAGGTCGAGCCCAAGCATGGGTAAAAATTGTAGAAACACAGCCTCAAAAATCTGATATACTAGCAAAACCCTGCAATGAACTCTACTTATGACGGGGACCCTAAAGCCTAAACCCGGAGTCCAAACTCCAAACCTGAAGCGTTAAATAAGCTCTAACCCCCAAACCCGCAACACTCGACCCTCAACCCTGAACCCTAAACCAACCCTAAACCCTCAACCCTAAACCCTAAACTCTCAACCCTAATCTGCATGCCCAGCTGCCCCCGTTGTGATCCGACAGTCCCATGGCGAAATTCGCTGTAAGCCGGTCGTTGCCGATTCCCTCCTCGCCACGACGGGGGGGGGGTTCCGGGTTTAGGGCTCGGGTTAAGGGTTTAGGGTGTAAGGTTCAGGGTTAGGAAATATGTCGGTGCCTCAATAAGGAAACTAAGATTTAAGAAAAAAAATCTGTCCGCTTTTCGACTCAATCTCTCTGGGGGCTTATGAATGGGGCCTTAAGAGCACCGACAAGTTGAATAGGGGCTACGGCTATGCGGCTATAGGATAGTGGAATTACGTTGGGGACTTTGTAGATCAAGAAACACTTGTGCTACTTATTAGCTATTCGCAACTTGATAAACGCCCAAGAAAACATGTCCAACAAGTCTCCCTTAAACTGAAGAAAAAAGGGGGTCAGAGGTCAGGATTTATAGCCCCAAAGCCAGCCTTAATCCCAAACGTGAATTCCGCTAAGCTCCTTGCTCTTGGAATCCTACTAGACCCCTACCCATACGCGGATTCAATAAACTAGCATAGATTTTTGGTGGTATATTAGTATCATGATGCTAAGGAACTCTAAGGATTCCGAGTTATTGTTATTTTAAGTAAAAGGCCCGCCTTATCAAGCTTAATTACAAGCTCTGAGGCCCTCAGCCCCCACTTGCAGCCCTGTCACGGCGATCGTGTCAGTCCGATGACGGCGGATGGAACGCTCCTCTGGGTTCTTCTTATAAGGAATGAAGATCTATGTGGGTTCCTTGAAGGGATCTATGAGGGCTCTTTAAGGGATCAGGATTTAGGGTTTAAGTTATCATATTAGGGATCTATAGCAAATAATATGGTTTCCTGATTATGGCAACTTAGACTAAACCCTTAACAAGAACCCAGTCCTGCTGCTCGGTAGCGTAGAGGACGCCCTTTGCCTTGGCTTTCGGGGCTTTAGCGGTAGACTGCTGTGTAGGCTTTAGGGTTGTTTCACAGTTGGCTCTCCTAACAACAGTTTTAGATCCTAACCCCCTTAACCCCTAAGCCCCTAAACCCTAAAACTGTCAGCGTCTTGCCGTAAACTTCCGAAGCCCAAACCTCACACAGGGGCCTACCCCGTAACAGTCTGCCTTCTGTGTAATGTGTATATATATATACATATGTATTGATTTTTTATTTATATTACGAATATTAACCTTGGGGCCTTGATGAATCATCAGGACAAGTTCTCCGGGCATATTATAGGGTAAGTGTAGTTATGATAGGGAAACCTCAGGAACATTATTACAAACTGCATTAGGCTTCCATCTTTTTCTGCATTAGTAAAGAAACTTCGCGAGAAGCTCCTTTGGGTGTACTTGAAGGATCACGGGACGTAGCAAGTACAGTTACAAGCACCCTAACTAGGATTATAAGCACATAAATATTTAAGTGTAGCTATCTTAATGATAACCCTAGTGACTAAGTCCCATGAACCTCTAAGTAAACCCCAAAACCCTAAACCCTAAACTCCTAAACCCCAAACCCCTAAACCCTATAGAACCCTTTAAAGGAACCCCATAAACCCAGTGCTGAGGGCCGCTATTGTTTGGAGACTCGAATTGAGGCTCTACGGCCTAAGGGTGTATGTAGGATACGGTTTCAGGATTCGGGGTTCAGGCCACGTGCCCGAACTCTTCAAGCCTGAAAGCCCTCAGCCCTAATATTTCTCAACCTGTATGCGCTAAACCCGTTCAAAACCAGTGCAAAAGGAAATCAGCTACGAAGGCACCTTCACGTCATTAAAGCTCTGCCAAGCCGTGACCACAACAACATGTACTTTAAACCCTAAACCCCTTCAAACCTGAGATTGCAGCCTCAGACCGAACCAAGCAAAGACCTAAACCCTCAACCCATGAGGATTCTATACTCTGAAGGTGCCGGGGAGCTTGGGCTGTAGGCTGTAGGGCTCATGTAAAGAAGCCTAGGGTTCTAGGGTCCTGGCAAACAAGGGCACTACAGTGGATGAGAGAAATCCTGCATTACCCATAGTAAGGAATATACTATAATTCCCATAGTCTAGGGTCCTTACTTGACGCAGGGGAACCCTCTCCCAAAATGGAAGCATGTGACAGGGTACTGCTGAGGGACGCAGTATAAGCGCCCCATGAACCTGTCCAACATCGTCGAGACCCCTTATAAAAAACCTGATTTCATAACGGCTCTAATGGGTCGGAACCCTAATTAATGCTAGTCATTCTGATCTCAGTATGGCACCCAAAACCCCTTATCCGTAAACCCTGAAACCCTAAACCCTAAACTCCCAAACCCTAAAAACCACAAACCCTTAAACCCTCAAACCCTTAAACCCTTAAACCCTAAACCCTAAACCCGGGAACCCTTAAACCCTTGAGCCCTAAACCCGAAACCGGTCGGGAGCCCAACAGAGACGCTAGCTTTGACTACCACTCACATATCCCTACTTGTCGGGTACCATGGGAAACTAAAGGTTAACCTTTTTGGTTATATAGGGATAATATAGGGAATATACCACCCAAAAAAGGGTTAAAGGTTACCTACTCTGCTACTAGGTATCAAGTGGCGACCTTGTAGTAAAGAGAAGAGCCAGTGACATCCGCCAAACCTTGGCTGCTGGGTTTAGGGGTTTTAGGCCCAGGAGGCATTTATCCGGCTTCCTTTAAGGGCTCTAGGGGTTTAGGGTTTTAGGGTCTCAGGATTTAGGGTTGAGGGTTAGGGGTTTTGGGAAAAGGTTCTAGGATTGCGGGTTTTAGGCTTTGTGAAGGAGCTTCCAAGGGGGCTTCGGGCTTGCGGATAACGGTCTTAGTAGGTTGGTGCAGTTTTGCAGCGCAACGCTTTGAGGTTTAATGGTGCAGAGTACACAAGACTTCATGAGGTTGTAGCGCTTGCGGTTCAAAAGGAGCATTGGGGGTTTATAGTATCCAGCAAGGGTTCAGTGTCAACATGAGACCCTAGGCCGTAAACCCCAAACCGTGTAAACCCTTCTACTTGCATTGACGGGCTGTAAGACTGTAACCATCGTTGACCTAATTTTTCGGTATATAAGCCCCTAAAACCCTGAACCCGAAGCCATCAAAAACTTACTTAGCCAAACCAACAGTCGTCGATTTCAGACAACTTGAACTTATCAGCTGTTCTTCCGAAGACTGCGAACAATGAATTAGTAGAACCTAAGGTCCAAAACTACAACCCTGAACCCCAGTGCCTAAGCCTGTTGTCATAAATCCTGAACCCTATACTGAACGCTCGCCCAGAGGCAGACTTTGATGTCCGCATTCTTCTCCTTCAAAAATCGGCCCACGCCGGAGAGGGTGCCGCCGGTGCCCGCGCTCATGACAAAGGCGTCCAGAGACCCATGGCACTGTTCCCACAGCTCCTCTAGGGCGCCGGCTTTGACAACAATAATAAATAACAATGACCTGGGGGTCCAAAAACCTACCGTTTTAAGGGTTCTACCCTCTAACTAAGGGGTCATAACCTACTATTTTGTAGGATTTGGAGTCACAGGAAGAATGATCTGTATAACAGAAATACTACTAATACTAATAACAATATTAAAAATATGGAAGGCAAATAATCAAGCCAGAGTTCTGCTTTCAGTAGGGTTTCTGGGACCTACCTGGGCCCAAATAACCTGCCTTTTCCAGGTGCCTTATTGTGAGCCTTTTACATACGCCAGGTGAAAGGTAGGTTATTTGGGGCTAAGGCAAGCCCTAAACCCTAAATTCTAAACCCTAGACCCTAGGGGTTTTGTAGAAACCCTACACCCTAAACTCTAAACCCTAAACCCTAGGGGTTTTGTAGAAACCCTAAACCCTAAACTCTAAACCCCTGAACCCTAAACGCTAGGCGTCTTGTAGAAACCCTACACCCCTAACCCCGAAACCCCTAAACCTTAGGAGACGGGAGGGCTGCTTAGGAGCATGAGGATCTTATAAGGGTGCAACATACTAGGATACCCAGTAACCTAAGAATAAAAAAAGCCTCTCTTTTTGGTATTGGGTAACTTTATAAGGAACCTAGGACTACAAAAAAGGAATAAGGGTACTACTGGAGATCCTAGCATAGGGTCCTGAATGATTAGACTCGGGGTCTGGGGTAAAAGGGTTGCTTCAGGGGTTCCTTAATTGGGGTTCCTTAAAGGGTTCGAAAAGGGATCTATGCTGGTTTAGGGCTTAGGGTCTATAGGGGTATAGCACAGAGTGTGACTGTGGAGATATCACTTTGGTTTTCAAAGCCCTATGGCCTATAGTGCCCTTCGGAGGTTTAGTGGCGACGAAGGATGAAACCTCGGTTTAGGTCCGGGGTACAAAAAGCTGGACATCGTGCAGCCCAGAAGCCCCGAATCCCGAAACAACTATTGACAACGACAAGGCAGCCCCCCTTATCCGCAATGCTGAGCTGGACTGCTGAAAATTTAAGCCACAGATTCTAGACCCTTAGCTCCAACCTGTGGCCCCAAACCCTACAAAATAGTAGGTTATGACCCGTTAACTAGGGGGTAGAACCCTTAAAACGGTAGGTTTTCGGATCCCAAGGAAAAGCGCTTAAAGCCCGAAGTCCGCAAAAGCCATAACAACAAACCCTCAAAGCGAAAGGTGCCAAATCCCCAATGGCTCCGGGGCAGTGCCGTGATAGTGCGCCCGGTAGTTAGCCTGTGAAAGGGTCTGGGGCTTGGGGTTAGGGTGGTAGCAGTAGTTGTAGTAGTAGTAGTAGTAGTAGTAGTAGTAGTAGTAGCAGTGGAAGTGGTAGGGGTAGTGGTAGTACTATTCGGTTTCAATAAGGGCGCCTCAAAAAAAACAAAGCAAAAGGGCACTACAGGAACCTAGTCCCCCACATGCTTCCGAGGAAAAACTCACCCTCTAAACCCCGAACTGCGATGCCCATCACCACGAAACAAAAAGACCAGAACCGAAGCCTTATAACATGTTGAAAACATTTGTGGACCCGCACAAAAGCCCCACCAACAACCAAAAAGGAAATCTTGATGTTAAACAATAGACATAGCCGCCGGGTTCTCGAACTGGTCGGCGAAGAGGGCCGCACCCTCCCCCTCCTCTAGCACCAGCCGCTCCGCGTGGCGGCGCGCCACGTTCCTTCAGGATCATGTCAGTTGTACAATGTTGTATAATATTGATTCACGCTGCGGCGATGTTGTAAGATTTGTACTGTAGTTCTAAATGATTCTACTATAATAATGACACTGCAATTTGGCCATGCGTCTGCTACAGTATTGCCATACAGGTTTGAGTTTGGTTTGGGTTCAGGAATGGGTTGGTCTCCATGGTGCTGGCCTGACGGCTTAGAGTTCAGGTTTCTACACTGGGTTCAAATTTTCTGGATTTTGCAGAGATGGGGTCAGGCTTTTGAGGCTGGAATCCTGTTGATGAGATGAGAGAAACCCTTGCTGCAGATGTAAGATTCGGCATCTATTTCCACTGCTCTCGACATCTGGGTTTAGTGGAAGCTACCCGAGGTCTTGAACATGAAGGGAAGCGAGCGTGTGCGTGGAGTTTAGGATTTAGAGCCTAGCATTTGGGATGTTCAGAAATGCTGTTTTGGAGAATCACCAAACGCATGGGGCCGTAGGAAGATTTGGGGTAGCTCATAGTTAAGCTATACAGGGACGATACAGGGGATCCCATGAATCATTCTTTCGACTCCTACACCGGAGTTCAACCCTGAACCCTAAACCCCTAGACCCTAAACCCCTAAACCCATGGACCCTAAACCCTAAACCCTAAACCACTAAACCCTAAACCCTAAACCCTAAACCCCTAGACCCCTAAACCCTAAACAGAGGTCGGGGATTGGGAAGACCTTATCTCAGACACGGAGCCGACTTCCACTCTGCCCATGTCCCCAGCTCCGAAGCCCCATTACAATTTAGAGGTCTGATCTTTTTAGTTTAGCATAAACGTTTTTATAAAAACCTCTATGTCTGATCTTCTTAGTTTAGGGTTTACGGTTATACATGTGATTTTTCAGCTACTCTAACCCACCCAGACACGAGAATTCTATCTCATCAGGCCCCCTATGTGATCCATCATCCGAACCCGCTGTTAGAAAGCTGGGTACTCCGAGCCCCGGATACGGGGTTTGGGTTTGAGGCCGTACCTGGACCCTATGAAACCTTCCTCTTGAATGTTCCTTAGTGCGCCTTCCTTCCATAAGAAGTTAGGATATTTGGGACCCGGGTAAGTAGTGATACGTGGAGTTCCGCTGCTTATTCTCACCCCAGTTACCCTGAGACTCCAATATCCCTTAATTAAGGAATATACCTTAAATAATAGTAGGATCCCTAATATGAGTTAAAGTATATTCCTTAAGTAAGGGATATTGGAGTCTCTGGGTACTAAGCCGCGTGATCCTTGGAGTAGGCTGAAAACAACCGCAGGCCTGCCTCTCTAGGGTTCAGGGTTTAGGGTTTAGGGTGTTGGGTTTAGGGTTTAGGGGCCTCCCTGGGGATCCCAAAACCTACTGTTTCAGGGGCTATGGCCTATAATTAAGGGGTTATAACCCACTATTTTGTAGGGTTTGGAGCTACAGGTCAACTCTCAACTCGAATGTAGTTGAACGTTCAGGAATTATGTGTACCGTAGCTTTCGGCTTATTAGCCGCTGGTATGTATAACCCTTTACCGATCTAAAACCCTTACAAGAACCCCCACCAAACACAATTGAAAGCCCCCTAAACCTTAAACCCTAAAAAAACCTTGACCAAACCATGGAAAAACCTTGACTAAACCCAATACTATAGGGGCCTTAATAATTAGAATAGGGTGTTGGGGCCCATTATACTATAATTATAACAAGGAACCTCCAAAATAGTATAGGTATTTATTGAGGCCCCTGTACTATATGATCCTTTCAGCAGTCAAGGCTCACGTAATGCTCTGGGCTGGATATGCTCGCCGGCCGGACCAACTGCACCTCAAATGGAGAGTGGGGGAGTGTTGTGCTATAGGCTTCACAGGGTTTTACGGGATTAGCTTTTAGAAAGCATCATGGTTGAGACGCATGGTCGACACATTCTAGACTTTTTGCTTAGCATTTAGGTTGGGCTCAGGGCTTGCGGCTCAGTGTGTATCCCCATTGCCCCCCCACAGCGTGAGAACGAGAGACAGACAGAGACACCCGAGCGAGCGAGAGAGCTACTTAAAGGATCATGGGACTTGGTGACTAGGGACCCCAGTTGAGGTACGCATAACCTTACCTACCAAGTCCCATGATCCTCCAATTAGAGGGAAGAGAAAGACACCGATGACGCGTTGAGTGGCTGAGTGGCACAATTGAAAAGGAGGAGTAAGCCATCGTGAAAATCTGATACCCGCCACCCTAAAGTCTAAACCCTAAACCGCCCTAAACCGCCCCAAACCCCAAATCACTTGAAGCGTCATGGGGCTTGCGTAATTACGCAAGGTTATATGTACCGTAATTGGGGGGGTAGAAACCTCACTTTAACTTACTTCATTACGTATAACCCTAAACCCTAGAAACAAACCGTACTTAAAGGATATGGGACTTGGCAAGTATGGTTAACAGTACTTAGCTGGGATTAGAACTGATTATAAGTATATCTCATGAACCTGTAAGTAAAACCCAAACCACGAAGCCATTATATAAATATAAAACTTAAAACCTGCACCCCAAAAATCCCAAACCGTAAATGCTATAAGCTCTGAAAACCCTTTAGGCTGAAAATAGCCCAAAAACCTTACATAGTCTGGCCTTTGGGCCCAAAGGCCAACATGGGTCCTTAGAGCCTAAGGGTAAGAGTCTAACCTCCTAAACCCTATTCTAATTATCAAGGCCCCTACATTTAAGCTCCCACAACCTAAACGCCTAAACTCCTAAACCCCCAAAACCCGAAACCCTACACGGCACAAGTTCCCGAACCCCAAGCGCCTAAACTCCTAAACCCCCAAAACCCTAAGCACTAAACCTATAATACCCTTAAAAGGAACGCTACTACTACCCTTCAAGGAACCCTACTACCCTTAAAGGAACCCTAAGCCGCCCTAAACCCCCTTAACCCTAAACCCCAAACCCTCGACCCTAAACCCTGCCTGTATCCCCAAACCCTACAAAATAGTAGGTTATGACCCCTTAATTAGAGGGTAGAACCCTTAAAACGGTAGGTTTTCGGATCCCAAGGTAAACCCTAAGGCGCTCTAAACCCCAAGCCGCGGGCACCGTGGCCCCAAATCGGCGAAGAAGCTCGGCCTTCTCAGAGGCCTCACTCAAAGGGGAAAAGGAGGGACCCTTAATCGGTTTAGGGTTTAGGGGTTAGAGTTGAGGGTTTAGGGGTTTAGGGTTAGGGTTTAAGGGTTTAGGGGTTTAGAGGTTTAGGGTTTAGGGGTTAGAGTTGAGGGTTCGGGGTTTAGGGTTCTTCGAGGAAGGGCTCTTTCTTAATGAGGGCTTCATACAGGCACTGTTCACGGCCGAACCCTAAGGGTCCATGTACGCAAATAGCATATACTTCGGCACCAACGTACCTCTAAACTTTAAGACCGCCAAAGTATATACTATTTGAGTACATGGACCCTTGGGGGAAGGCTAAGGGTTCAATTGTGGTTTAGGGATTAAGGTTGGGGTTTAGGGTTCAGCTTGAGGATCTAGGGTTTAGGGTTTTGCGTACGGCCTTTTACGGATTAGAAGGCTCTTAGTTGCAAGGTCTGTATTCTTTTTTTGAACCACATTTTACTTACGGCTAGGAGCATGACATGGCCGAAGCCCTAAACCTCGTAACCCTCCCTGAACCTTAAACCCCTAAACCCTAAACCCTGAAGCCTAAACCCAAAGCCCCAAACTTCGAAAGCACGACATTCGACATCCCCCATAGTTGCCGTGCTAGTATCCTTTGTAAGAGCCTGTTTAAGGAACCTCTAGACTCTAGACCTAAGAGTAACCCAGGAATAGATGGGCACCCCTTTTGGTTTAAAGGTGCTTTTCAGGGAACCTAAACCCTAACAAAAGGAAATAAGGGCCTACTCTGGGTCGTAGTTTTAAGGGAACCCTAAACTGCCCTAAACCCTAAACCCTAAACCCCTAAACCATAAACCGTTAAGGACCCCTGTATTCAAGAAAACCCCCCTCTCGATCCTGATCGTCCGGCAGGACCACATGCACCTGTCGGTATAGGTTTAGGGTTTAGGGTTTAGAAAAGTTCATAAGGGTTCCATAAGGGATCTGCAGATTTTAGGGGTTTTGGCTTGAGGCTTTGGGTTTGGACTTCAGGGCTTTAGGGGTTTCGGAAGTGGGATTTGGGGTTTATGCGTTTGAGGGTTTGGGGTTTAAAGTTTAGGGGTTTAGGGTTTCGGGGTTTAGGGTTTAGGCGTTTGGGGATTTGGAGTCAGGGATTCGGGACGGATTAAAGCCCGTCCCGCATATATGGGACCCTATGACCCCTACATAGACACGATAACTCAATGACAAGCTGAAACACACTTTATTCAAAACACCACAAACCCCAAATACACTGCGCCAGCAACAGTTCATAAACATGTGGCAACCCTATATATATATATATATATATATATTACTGTAGACTCAATGAACCCTACGATCCCAACTAGTTAGCATTGTATACAGTCGAAAATGTAGCCTATTGCAACAACGCTGTATAAGTGTATAAGCCTTAAGAACCTTTCAACTAATTAGCTACATGTCTATGCTCATTTTGATCCTAAGTACCCGTTCAGTTTGTATTGTAGCCAAACTCAACAAAGGAATTCGCAAAGCCAAAGAGATGTATGCCCTAAACCCTAATCCCTGAACCCACTGTATGCACCTTGTAGCCACGCTCGGCGGCAGCAAGGCAAAGAGAGATGCCGGTACTTCCAGAGGTCCCCTCCACCTCGGTGTCATGAGCGCGAGACCCGTACACCCTCGTCCTTTTAGAAATAATAGACAGAGCCCTATACCTGTATATCCCTTAGTAGGAATTATTTAAGAAGCTTTTAGCCAGTCAGTTTCTTCTTTTGGGGGAACCATACCCCCAAACCCCCACCCCTTAAAGGAAGCCCTATAGATCCTTTTAAAAGAACCCTAAGATCCGTTTTAAAGGAAAGAGGGCGGTCCTTCTGTTTATTCTTTTGGGGGAACCATGAAAAAGGACAAGGCTGGACCCGTAAACCTGAACCCATCAGTCGCCAGACCCCGTTATAAGGGTTCCTTTTAAAGGAATCTATAAGGGTTCCTTTTAATGGGATCTATAAGGGTTCCTTTTAATGGGATCTACAATAAGGGTTCCTTTTAATGGGATCTATAAGGGTTCCTTTTTTAAAGGGATCTATAAGGGTTCCTTAAAGGCGGCCTATAGGGGATCTGTAATACTATACTGAACTTTAGAACCCAAAGGCTCTCCGATTGATTTTTTTCGAGCGAGGATGGTGTTTTCAAGCGCCGATCGAAAAACAAAAAAATTCAAGCGTTCGATTGATAAAATCAATCGAGGATCCACATAGTACACGAAGTATAAATTCAATCGAGGAATCGAGCGGGGACCTTCATAAATTCAATCGAGGAATCGAGCGAAGAATCGAGCGTAGGATGTTAAAAATCAATCGTAGACATCGCAAAATTTCGTATTGTCCTGTCTAACAAAACTGATATATATATATATATATATATATATATATTATGTATGTATGTGTATATACATATGCCTATATATATATATATATGTATACATATACATATACATATACATATATATATATACATATATACATATATATATATATATACACATACATACATACATACATACATACATACATACATACATACATACATACATACATACACATATATGTATATATAGCATATCGAGGCAACTGTGGATTTTATATCTAGATAGATAGATAAATAGATAAAGACATATAAAGATATATAGAGATATGTGAAGATATGTAAAGAAACATAGATCGATATAGATAGACAGATAGATGGATGCATAGATAGATAGATGTAGATTGTTTCAGTGCAGGTTTTGATTTTTGTGGTTCCGGGTTTGATGTTTATAGGGTTTAAGTTGGGGTTCAGGTTATCGGGTTATGCGGTTTCTATATATATAGGTTTATGGCCTATAGGGGTTTTGGGGTTTAGGGGTTTCGGCGCATAGGGTTTGGGCCTATATATTCACATACATACATATACATACATACATACATACATACATACATACATACATACATACATGTATATCATATATACATAGGGGTTAGGGCCTATAGGGGTATGGGGTTTAGGGGGCTTGGGGTTTAGGCCGGGGTTTGTGGTTCAGGGTCCGGGGTTTGGGGTTTATGGTTTAGGGCTTATAGGTTATTATATGTAGGGTTTCAAGAGTCTGGACAGATTCTTGATGCCTGGTCTGGATAGACCTTCTTTCTTAGTATAGGGTTAACGAGTCTGGACAGATTCTTGGTGCCTGGTCTGGACAGACCTTTTTCTCTAAACCGTAAACCCAAAACCCTGATCCCTAAGCCCTAAACCTTAAACCATAAACTCTAAACCATAAACCCTAAACCGTGAGTCTGGACAGATTATTAATGCTTGGTCTGGACAGACCTTTGTTCCTTAAACCCCAAACCCTGATCCCTAAGCCCTAAACCTTAAACCATAAACTCTAAACCATAAACCGTAAACCGTGAGTGTGGGCAGATTCTTAATGGTCTGGACAGACCTAAACCTTAAACCATAAACCCTAAACAATAAGCCCTAAAACCTTAAACCGTGAGTCTGGGCAGATTCTGGATGCCTGGCCTGGTCTGGATAGACCTTCTAGGGTTTATACGGCTCAAGATTTCTGGATCCTGGATGGTCTGGCCAGACCTTTTTATTTACCAGGTTGTTTTGTGTGCTACTTTTTCCTGTCTGTCCAGACATTGATGGTCTTGGCAAACCTTTTTTATTTACTAGGTTGCTTTGTGTGCTACTTTTCCTGTCTGTCCAGACATTGATTCAGCCATGAAATTATATGCTAAACACAAGATGCACCATGCACGACATGTCTGTCCAGACATTGATTCAGCCCTGTCGACTTCATCCTAAAACACAACATGCACCATGCATGACTTGTCTGTCCAGACATTGATTCAATCTTATTGAGCACGTTTTTTTTCTCCTCACTCCTCATCTTCATCCAGATTCAGCCATCCTCGCAGCAGGAGCTCGTAAGCTAAGGCGAATTTTCCACAAATCTTCAGTGGAATCTGGTAGCTCGGCGTTCCTCTATCACATGAAGCAGCGATTTTCTTGCACACCGACATGAAACTCTCAGGGCCATAGGTCCAAGCAAGTCTGGGTGCCATCCATTTACACTGAACATGAAAATGTGCCATCAAGTGGAACTTCTGGGTGACACTGTACCTCTTCTTTCCCCTGTTGAAAGCATCTCTGCTCAAGAAAGTGTAGTGCAGGAGCAATCTGTCAATCGCCTTCTCCATGCTTCTGTGCCTGGTATCCAATATAACAACAACAAAAGTCTGCCGTTTATGTTAACCTTTATGCGGTTTATTTCAAGGTTCAGGACTTGGTATATGGGAAAACCACAAAGCTCAAAGTTCAATTCATTTCACATGCATGCAAGCTACTCCTTTCTGTCAAAGCGATACTTCTGGCAGTCACACAGCTCGTAAATCTCGTCCATGGCCTTCACTGCTTCAAGACGATGCTTTCCTGCCACTGTATCCTTGTACAAGTCTGCCAACCCCACAGCCACACTCGAGAACTCTCGTATTCGTCGCCCTTTCACATGGCTCAAGCACGGGTACCCAGTCTGACTTTGAATGTTCCCTTTGCTCAACTTCGGGATTCTGGCAGCAGCTGGGGTCGACTGACTCTCGTACAGCTCCTGGATTCTTGAGTTCAAAGCTCCAATGGATGCAGCGAAGCTCCCAGGTAGGTGGTCCTCCAAGATGTCGTTGATCAAGTTTCCATACAAATGCGAACTGACTCCAAGGTCTAGCATGTGCAACACATCAAGTTTCGGGGACCAAAAATTGATCCCTGGAACTTTAAACAAAGGGTGATCATTTTCTCTTGGATCTCTGGGTTGCTTTCTCCACTCAGCACTTGCTCTGAAGTCATTGAACGGGGCGACAGCATCTGCATCTTTGAAAAGGTTGTCACACTTGCAGTAAGGACACAAATTATTGCTGTTCGCAGTAGGCCATCCGAATTCCTGCGAGAAGAACTCCAAGTCTCCTACCAAAGCCATGACCACAGCTTTGTGTCGCGAGGCCAACAGTGTCAAACTTTCACAGATTTTGTCCCACAAAGCTGGCCACGATCCAGCATTTGCTGATTTCGGCAAACAGCCGATCAGCAATTCCGAGGTCTTAATCGACCTCTTGGTTATCATGCATCGCATGCTTATAATCAAGAGCGAATCTGTCTCGCTGAAAGAGGCGTGATCGCCGTGGAGGATCAACGGAACCGGTAGCGATTCCATCACATTCACGTCTCTCCAGAACTGTCTGCTTCTCCACAGCTGTTCATTTTCTCGAAAGTTTTGGCATTGCCAAAATTCTCGGATCTCATTCTTTGTTGCCTTATATTTCTGAAAAAGCCAATAGCAGCGAATCAAAGTTAAACTCTATCCTTAACCACTGAGAAAACCCTGCCAAAAAAAACCTGCAAAAAACACAAAACTCAAAGCTCAAAGTACTCGCCAAGTTGCAGTGAACATCTCCAGCACATCGTTCTTCTCCAGCACATCGAACCACTCGTGGGGAAGAAGCAAAGGCACCTGCTTCGACTCCACCACGGCACCACCAGATTTCTTGTCTCTCAAGGACACCGGGGTGCTGATCAAGGTACTTTCTGGCGCTCTGCACACATTCAGCATCTTCATCAAGTCTCTGTGGCAGTTCTGAGCACTAGTGCCTTGTCCTCCCAGCATCTGCAAACTCGCCAGGTCTGGGCTGGGTTCTTTGCAGCTCCGAACTGCTGCACTCGCCATTTTTTGCACTTGAGCAGCTGAAAGTCGTCCAAAAGCGAACTCTTCCAGTAACAAGAGTCTCAGAGGCGACGGGGCCGGTTCAAGAAGGTTAGCCTTCCTCTTCTTCCCCATGGCCTCTCTCACTTCTCACCTCTTTGGGTGAATCTACATCTTCGAAAACATGCTCGAGCAGCTGCATCAAATATCATCGGATTCCATTCTGCTTGTCCAGGCACTAATGCTTCGAAGTGCAGCAAATTCTGCCTGTCCAGGCATTAATGCTCGGAAGTGCCTGTCCAGGCATTAATGCCTAGTGCAATATATTCTGCCTGTTCAGGCATTAGTGCTCGGAAGTGCCTGTCCGGGCATTAATTCCTGGAAGTGCAGTATATATTCTGCCTGTCCAGGCATTAATGCTCGGAAGTGCACTTCCAGGCATTAATTCCTGGAAGTGCAGTATATATTCTGCCTGTCCAGGCATTAATGCTCGGAAGTGCCTGTCCAGGCATTAATGCCTATAGTGCAGTATATATTCTGCCTGTCCAGGCATTAATGCTCGGAAGTGACTGTCCAGGCATTAATTCCTGGAAGTGCAGTATATATTTTGCCTGTCCAGGCATTAATGCTCGGAAGTGCACTTCCAGGCATTAATTCCTGGAAGTGCAGTATATATTCTGCCTGTCCAGGCATTAATGCTCGGAAGTGCACTTCCAGGCATTAATGCCTGGAAGTGCAGTATATGTCCTGCCTGTCCAGGCATTAATGCTCGGAAGTGCCTGTCCAGGCATTAATGCTTAGGAACTGCAATATGCCGACCGACATTCTGCCTGTCCAGGCATTACATACTCAAGTGTATTTCCCTCTCCAGCATCTGCCTACCACGACGAATATCAAAAGCAATAAACATGGCAAGTGAACGTGCATGAACAAACTTGCTTCAAGCTTTTTCACGGCTCGGCCCTGATTCTGCACTCGTCTCGGTCTTCTTGGAAGCGAGACTTCACCTCCAAGTCTTAAGGCTTCGGTCTAGGACTGATCGAGTTTCAGTCTGCCTCAGCCGCTTGGTCACAAAAACCTATGTTCAAATCGATTGATCTCAAAATCGAAAGGGCTCAGCTCTCTGCATCACTGCTCTGGCGCTTGAGCTTCTTGTCCTTGGTCTGGGTCTCCTTGCAGACTGCCAAGTTCTTCTTCAGGTTCTTCGAAGCCTTCAACGACTTGAGGGCCATCAGGAGGCTCTTTTTCACAGCATCCTTACTGGCGAGGTTCTCAATGCCCGACCCCACCTGTTTCAAGGTCTTCGACAGATCCTCCAGGTTCTGCTGGACGTCCTTCTTCTCGTTCTTCCTGAGCTTCGACTCCAGGAGCAGCATCTCAAAGAAGGTCTCTTCCTTCTGCAGCTCGGACTTGAAGAGGGTCAACTTCTTGTTGAACTCACTCTTGTTGTCTGTCTCCTCAATCTGCGACAACTTCTCCCAATCCATGCTCTTCGCCTTCGACTTCGACGATGAGGAAGTCCTCTTCGTTTTCTTCTTCTTCGTGATCGTCACCTTCTTCGCGTGGCTGGACTCGCTGTCTTCCTCGTCGCTGGAGCTCTGGTCTTGGTCATCATTCATCTTCGTAATGACAGACTTCAAGTCGGGGTCGATCTTCATCTCCTTCACCTGCTCCATGTCCTGCAGCTCCTCGAAAGTGAGCTTGTCCAAGGCGAGAGCCCTGTTCTTGCCGACCTTCTTGTCGGGGCCCTGCACTGAGCAGCTCTTCTTTTTCTCAAAGCCTTCGGATTCCTTGTCGTGCACGTTGGCGAACTCCAAAAAGTTCGAGTCTGTCTTCGATCTTCTCCATTTCATGGTTCCCGCCTTCAAGCGGGCCAATGCCTCCGTCTTGCCGTAGCGATTCTGCATGGTTTTCCAGGGTTCCCAAGTCACCTGAACCTGGTGCGAGCTCATCTTCGTCAGTTGCAAGCATGCTTTCTGGTAGTACTTCCCGCACTTCCCTTCATCAAGAAGCCAGCTGGTCAACATGTCTTGCTTTCTCTTGTTTCCACCGGCACCGCTTGTCTGGTCTCGGTAGGATGCATCACATCCTTCCTTTTGCCGTCCTTTCTCAAAGAGTTTCCAGACCATCTGTTGTTCACTCGAGGGCAACATCTTAAAGGCGTTGAAGACCTCCTTGCCCGACCAGCCTTTCACCTCCAACAACTCGGAGTGCGTCTTGATGTTCGTCAAGCTCAGCGGGAACTTCTCCTTCGTCTTCTCCGGCTCGCTGACCTCAGGGTCGTTCTCTTTCTCGTGCTCCTCCTCCGGCTCTTCCTCGTCCTCCACGTGCTCTTCCTCGTGCCCTGCCTTCGACTCCTTGGTCTTGTCGTTCTTCTTCTCCTTGGGCTCCTTCTTGGACTGCTTGTCGTTCTTCTGCTCCTTGGACTGCTCCTTCTTGGGCTTCTTGTCGTTCTTCTCCTCCTTGGACGGCTCCTTCTTGGACTGCTTGTTGTTCTTCGTGGGCGGCTTCTCGTCCTTCGTGGTGTCCTCGGGCTTCGTCTTCTCCTCGTCCTTCTTGGCCGCCTTCTTCTTCTCAACAGGAAGAAGCAACGAGGGCTTCTTCAGGATCGGCTTTAGAACCTTCCCGACCGCCTTCACAGCTGCAGGCTTTTTCATGGCTCGATCTCTCAAGCTATGTTCCTAGCTGTCGATCTCTTGAGACAAAACTCTGGTATGAAAAGGACTATCCTTCCTGTCTGTTCTGTTTCCTTTTCTGTCCAGACACTATTCAATCTCTTTAAAATTTCCTTGTCTGTCCAGACACTAATCAATCTCTTTAAAATTTCCTTGTCTGTCCAGACACTAATCAATCTCTTTAAAATTTCCTTGTCTGTCCAGACACTAATCAATCTCTTTAAAATTTCCTTGTCTGTCCAGACACACTCAATCTCTATACCGTGTCTGTCCAGACATGGAATGTTATTCTATTCGATCTATAGTCTTGTTTGTCCAGGCAACATGTCTTGGCGGAGTGCATGGTTTAATGTGTTTACAGATTATATAAGTATATAGTTTTATTTGGAAGGGGGGGTCTTCGGGTTTTGGAATTAATTTAAGGTTTCAGGTCGATATATAGGCTTGGGTTTGCTCCTGTTTTGGGGCTTCGATCTCTGTGTTGACAAATTGTGGCTTAAGCATGGGTGGGGTGGGGTTGGGGCGGCGTGGGGTGGGGTAGGGTGGCAGGGTGGTGGGGGTGTGGTTGGGGGTGGGGGTAGGGTGGTGTGGTAGGGGGTGGTGGGGGGTGTGGTAGGGGTGGTTGGGTGGTTGGGGGGTGGGGTGCACATGGGCATGTGTGTGTGTGTGTATGTATTTATGCATGTGTGTGCGTGTGTGTGTGGGGGTGTGGGTGTGGTGGGTGTGTGGGTGTGTGGGTGTGTGGGTGTGTGGGTGTGTGGGTGTGTGGTGTGTGTGGGTGTGTGGGTGTGTGGGTGTGTGGGTGTGTGGGTGTGTGGGTGTGTGGGTGTGTGGGTGTGTGGGTGTGTGGGTGTGTGGGTGTGTGGGTGTGTGGGTGTGTGTGTGGGTGTGTGGGTGTGTGGGTGTGTGGGTGTGTGGGTGTGTGGGTGTGTGGGTGTGTGGGTGTGTGGGTGTGTGGGTGTGTGGGTGTGTGGGTGTGTGGGTGTGTGGGTGTGTGGGTGTGTGGGTGTGTGGGTGTGGGGGTGTGTGGGTGTGTGGGTGTGTGGGTGTGTGGGTGTGTGGGTGTGTGGGTGTGTGGGTGTGTGGGTGTGTGGGTGTGTGGGTGTGTGGGTGTGTGTGTGTGTGGGTGTGTGTGGGTGTGTGTGTGTGTGTGTGTGTGTGGGTGGGTGTGTGATAGTCACAGGACAGGACGACACATGAATTCATGTGGTGTTCCTTTGTTTTCACAGGACCACACATGAAGTCATGTGTTGTTCTGTTGTTTGGCACAGGATAACACATGAATTCATGTGGTGTTCTCTTGTTTTCACAGGACAACATATGAAGTCATGTGTTGTTCTGTTGTTTGGCACAGGACAACACATGAATTCATATGTGTGGTTGCTTTGCTTTTAATTAAGACACATGACTTCATATGTTGGCTTTGTTCCTTTTGCATTAGGACACATGAATTCATGAGTTTGTTGTTTCTTGTATGAATATTAACATATGAATTCATATGTGGTGCAGTTTTTTTCATGTGATAATCATGTGAATGCAAGGTTTCTTCACATGATTGACATATGAATGAAATTTCTTCACATGATGTTCATATGAATAAAATCGTGTTCATGTGAACAACATATGTGTGAAACGGTGCTTTCACATGATTGTCATGTGATTGGCTTGCTCTTCTGTGCATAGCACACATGAATTCACATGGCTTGTTCTGCTCGTTGGTTGACAATCATATGAATTCATATGGTTCGTTCTTTTGGTTCTGGCATCATCACATGAATTCATGTGGTTCTTTCTTCTTGGCACAGGATAACACATGATTTCATATGTTGGGTTTGATTTTTTCAGGGATCATCATGTGAACTCATGTGTGTTTCTGTTCCTGGCCCCTGGCTTCTTCCCTGGCTGAGTCTCTTTGTTTCTTCTCGCCTCGATCCGGGCGGTGGTGCATCTATGATACGGATACAGACACACCTGTTCTCTGGCTCCATTTCAAGTTAGCTACTCTGGCTTCTATAGAGTTTACTCTGGCTAAACCCACATGCATGCATATAGCCCTGGGCCAGATCACGGCGGTCAAGGATCATTTGCGGGTGACACGAACACTCCTGTTCTCTGGCCTCATATCTTCTCTCGGCATCTACTCAGGTTTCTTCACACTCTAGCTTTCAAAGCCCACATGCATACTCGAGGCCAGATCAGGCAGGCGAAAACATCTGGGTTTGGAGCAGGTGCCTGTCCAGGCATTGATCTGGACTCTACACTATATAGACTCTAGACTCTATCTAGACTCTCAGCTACACGTAGCCCTAAACCTATTGGTAAGAGAAACTGTCCCCATGCTGCATCTGCTCCAAATCCAGATTGTAGACCCTGCGAGCTCCAACATAAAGCGAGCTCACAGCATCGATGCCTCGAAAACTCTCACAGCTTCGCCTCATGCATCCATTCACATGGGCCCGCAATTCCGAGGATCTCGGCACAAAACTGAAAAACTGACACGATCCACAAACCTTAAAATACTTTGTCCCAAGCTTCTCCCAAAAATCATCTGCGAGATCCCCTTTATATCTCATATGCGTGGGCAAAACTCGGTGTCCGTCCGGCTCGGGCTCCTCGGCAGTCTCAGTTTGCTCCCTTGGGCTTGGCCTCCCATGGCAAAAAATTGAACTGCACTGTCTGTCCAGACATTGAACTAGCTTATAATTAATATAGGCTAGACATTATCATGACCTTATTGCACCCGTCCTGGCCCTTTCCTCCCTTCTCTCCCTTTTCTTTGCCGCCTTTTCCAGGTTCCTGCCCAGAAAGATTATGAACTCATCAGCGTACAGACGACACCGTTCCTCGCCTGGGTCTGGTCTTTCGTGGGCTCGTTTCTCATGTCTCCTTTGCCTGGATCCTGATATGAAACTTGCATTAGCTTATATTAATTGTCTTGTCTGTCCAGACATTAATGACTATATACACTGCACTTCAGACTCGATCGCCTCCTCCTTTCCTTTGGTCTTCGACTTCCCGCCTCCCTTGCCCGGGTCCTGAAAAGAAAAGGTGCATTAACTCATATTAATCTTGTCTGTCCAGACATTATGACTATACACTGCACTTCAGACTCGATCGCCTCCTCCGTTCCTTTGGTCTTGGACTTCCCGCCTCCTTTGCCCGGGTCCTGAAATGAAAAGTTGCATTACCACATACTAATCTTGTCTGTCCAGACATTATGACTATACACTGCACTTCAGACTCGATCGCCTGTTCCGTTCCTTTGGTCTTCGACTTCCCGTCTCCCTTGCCCGGGTCCTGAAAAGAAAAGGTGCATTAGCTCATATTAATCTTGTCTGTCCAGACATTATGACTATACACTGCACTTCAGACTCGATCGCCTCCTCCGTTCCTTTGGTCTGGGGCTTCCCGCCTCCTTTGCCCGGGTCCTGAAATGAAAAGTTGCATTAGCTCATATTAATCTTGTCTGTCCAGACATTATGACTATACACTGCACTTCAGACTCGATCGCCTCCTCCGTTCCTTTGGTCTTGGACTTCCCGCCTCCTTTGCCCGGGTCCTGAAAAGAAAAGGTGCATTAGCTCATATTAATCTTGTCTGTCCAGACATTATGACTACACACTGCACTTCAGACTCGATCGCCTCCTCCGTTCCTTTGGTCTTGGACTTCCCGCCTCCTTTGCCCGGGTCCTGAAATGAAAAGTTGCATTAGCTCATATTAATCTTGTCTGTCCAGACATTATGACTATACACTGCACTTCAGACTCGATCGCCTCCTCCGTTCCTTTGGGCCCGGAAGTCTTCGTCTTCCCGTCTCCCTTGCCCGGAGCCTGCAATGAACATTTGCATTAGCTTCATTATATCTTGTCTGTCCAGACACTGCGAATATACACTGTTCACACCCGATAGCTCATATTAATCTTGTCTGTCCAGACATCAACACCATGGCTACAGCAATCCTGTGCTGCAGCTGCACTGGCTGCATCGCCGTCCTGGCAGGGTCACCAACATGCAAAAATCTGTCCACTTTGAATCACACAGGGTCCTTCTCTGGGTCAGGTCGCCATGGCGGCGGATTCAAGTTCATCGCCTGTTCAGGGGCCGAAGCATTCTCAAAAACATCACAGTCTGTCCAGACTTCAATTTGCATGGGGTCCTCGTGCACTTGCTGCTGCACATGGGCCCATCTGTTCTCTTCTGGGCTCTGGGCAGGGGCAAATGTCAATAAAAACACAGATCGAAACAAGTCTGCCATATTTCAACCACATGTCCTGCCACTGGAGCTGTTGTTGTTGTTGTCCGTAGGCCGCTTGGCTCATGACCTGTGCGGGGCGGGGCGTCAAAAAAAGTCTGTCCAGACTTTATAATATTCAATGATATATGGGTCCTGGGCCTGGCTCCCTCCTTGCTCTTGGCTCCACGTGGCCTCTGCAGGGGGTGATGCTATTTCAACACATTAAAAAGTCTGTCCAGACTTTATAATATAAGAATGATATATGGGTCCTGGGCCTGGCTCCCTCCTTGCTCTTGGCTCCAAGGGCCCTGTGCAGGGGGCGATGCTATTTCAACACATTCAAAAGTCTGTCCAGATATATGGGTCCTGGGCCTGGCTCCCTCCTTGCTGTTGGCTCCACGTGGCCTCTGCAGGGGGCGATGCTTTCAACACATTAGTCTGTCCAGACTTTATAATATTCAATGATATATTGGTCGTGGGCCTGGATCCCTCCTGGCGCTTGGCTCCACGTGGCCTCTGCAGCGGGCGATGCTATTTCAACACATTCAAAATAGTCTGTCCAGACTTTATAATGTCAATGACACGGCTCATGGGCCTGGATCCCTCCTTGCTCTTGGCTCCACGTGGCCTCTGCAGGGGGCGATGCTATATTTCAACACATTGAAAAGTCTGTCCAGACTTTATAATATTCAATGGGTCGTGGGCCTGGATCCCTCCTTGCTCTTGGCTCCACATGGCCTCTGCAGGGGGCGATGCTATTTCAACACATCAAAAAGTCTGTCCAGACTTTATAATATTCAATGATATATGGGTCGTGGGCCTGGCTCGCTCCTGGCTCTGGGCTCCACATGGCCTCTGCAGCGGGCGATGCTATTTCAACACATTAAAAATAGTCTGTCCAGACTTTAAAATTGTCAATGACACGAGTCCTGGGCCTGGTCCTCTCGAGGGGATTCTTGGCTCCACATGGCCTGTGCGTGGGGCGATGCTTTCAACACATTCACAAAAGTCCGTCCGGACTTTATTTTCCGATCCTGGTCCTGGGTCTCTTGGGTCTGGCTCTGGTCCCAGGTCCAATCCTCTGCAGGGGCCGATGCATTCGGATCCATAAACATGTCTATCCAGACATTTAAAACAAATGCAAACTCCAAACTATTCTCCTAACAAGTAACCCCGGCAATGGTCTTTGTCCTGCTTCTGCCAGTCCCACTCGTTCTGGTAGCCAGCACCCCATGCTGACCACTCCTGGCAAAATTTTTCAGCATTCATTCTCAGACAATAACACTCTGCTTCAATGGCCTCTCGACTCCAAGACCACTGACTTGCATCGTCCTGCAACAGAGGCCGAAACGAATCAAATCATGCATTTATAAGCTTGTCTGTCCAGACATTTCGAAGTCCGAAACCCAATCATACCATGCATTTATAAGCTTGTCTGTCCAGACATTTCAAAGTCCGAAACCCAAGGGCCAGCCTGCCAGTCTCGCTGGTCCACGTCCATGTTCCCTCCTCCTTTTCCTTTTCCATCTCCTGTGTAGTGGGTTTAGGGGTTTGAAATTGAGTTCTTTAGGGTTCGAGGTTTTATTGGGTTTTAGGGTTCACAGGGTTGGGTTGAGGGTTTAGGGTTTGAGGTCTGTCCCGGGTCCTTCAGACCTCTCCTGCTCATCTTTTTTCTCGAGTCCATTGACTATCTCCTCCATCATCTGCTCGTAGGTCTTGAACGGGCTCTCAACGAAAACACGTCGAAGGTAGCTTCTGTGTGCTTCCCCGCTTCCTCTTGGTACCTGGCTCTTGTCCTCCGCCTCCTCGACGACCAAGTCCATCCAGGCACTGAGCGGGATGTCGTACGACTTGCGGCTCCAGATGGCTCGCATATTGTCTCGCCACAACCTCGCCATCTTGCCGCCCGTCATGTCCTCGCCCAGAAAGCAGAAACTTACTTCATGTGTCTGTCCAGACATTATACTAAACACATGCAGCCGAAATGCTTCAGCATGTCTGTCCAGACATTACTCAAGTATTTTGCCGCCCGACATGTCCTCGCCCAGGCTGTCGAAGCCTTTCCCGCCCAGACTCGCTGGCACATCTCGGCCTCTGCGGTCGTAGGCTCCAGTGCCGAGGTCGGCCATCTTTCTACTTACTCTGTTCCTGGTCCTGCCTCCATATGCTTGCATGTGTTTCCTGGCAGTCTCCTGCTACACTTGGCGCTCTGTTGTCTGCCACGATATCTTGAGCAATATGTAACAGAAAAACACAGATATTCGCAAGCTCAAAAGCAGAAACTTGCTTCATGTGTCTGTCCAGACATTATACTAAACACATGCAGCCGAAATGCTTCAGCATGTCTGTCCAGACATTGCTCAAGTTTATGTCTGTCCAGACATTACACTAAACACATGCAGCCGAAATGCTTCAGCATGTCTGTCCAGACATTACTCAATTATATGTCTTTCCAGACATTACACTAAACACATGCAGCCGAAATGCTTCAGCATGTCTGTCCAGACATTATCACCAGAAAGCTCTGCAGTCATGTCTGTCCAGACATTAGTCAAGTATATGTCTGTCCAGACAATACACTAAACACATGCAGCCGAAATGCTTCAGCATGTCTGTCCAGACATTATCACCAGAAAGCTCAAGCATGTCTGTCCAGACATTACCAAACTTACAAGGCAGCAAGCTCCCCCCCAACACTTCAAACATCTGTTCTTTTTTCTACCTCAAGACTGCATTCGTTGATCACGGATCCATATGTCCATATATGCCATCGTTCATAATTCAGGACATCTGTGCCTTCATCTCCAGCACACGATCGAGAGACATTCCCATCTCCAGGTACTCTTTCAGCTTCAGGGCAGTACTCCGGTTCTTCTTGGGCGTGTACTTCGAAATCTGCAAGAGCTGCTTGCCGTTCTGGATGCGGATTGCAACTCGTCCGCAGTTGTACGGCATCAGCACGAGCTTCACCTTCGTGAGGTCGACGGTGTCTGCAGGAGCACTTGCCATTGCCTTCGTCGTCGTCGGCTTTTTCATCACTTTCTTCTTCTTCTTCTCGTCGTCCTGCTCCTTCTTCTTCGTCTTCAGCTCAACCTTCGTCTCCTTCATCTGCTCATTCATTGTCCTCTTGCGACATGGTACAGGGACAGCTTCTGCAGCTTCCTTTCGAAGGTCGCCCTGACTTTCAGCCTCTGAGCACGACTGGGTAGCAGGAATCTCCAAGTCCATCAGGTCCACTGTTGCCAAACTGTGCACGTCGTCGTCGGACTCCGTGGTCTTGTCCTTCTTCTTGTTCTTGTCCTTGTCCTTCTTGGTGGTCTTCTCGTCGGTCTTGTCCTTCTTCTTCTTGTCCTTGTCCTGCTTGGTGATCTTCTCGTCGGTCTTGTCCTTGCTCTTTTTCTTGTCCTTGCCCTTGTCCTTGGTGGTCTTTTTCTTGACCTTGTCCGTCTTCTTCTTCTCCTTCTTGTCGTCCTTGGCCAGAGTCTTCTTCTTCTGCTTCTTCTTCGTCCTCTCTTCACTCTCACTGCTGGACTCCGAGCTGTCATCGTCGTCACACTCCAGCAGCAACTTTCGCAGTGCAGCCAGCTTGTCTGTCTGCCACGTGCTCAGGCTGCTGCAGCACTCTCTGAACTTCTGATCGATTCGGAGTCTTCGGGTGTGTGCTGCTACCGTCATGAGGGCATTCGCATACTTCTGGTGCAGGATTCCTTGTTCGGTGACTGGCACACTTTCTCGTAGACTGGCAAAGGTCTTCACCAAAGTCCCAAACACTGTCTTCAGGTCCTGATACTTAAAGATCAGGGCCGGCTGCACTTCCATCACCTTGGTGATCAAGGAGTTCAGGGAACACAAGGAGGCCCCAGAGATCGCCTGACTCTTGCTCATGTTCATGTACTCGTAGAAGTTCAGGCCTCCCTCCAGCTTAATCGCCTCCGACAGCACATCCTGTAGATGCACCAAGTCTGTATCTGGCACCTTTCGTCGGTGAGGACCTCCCTTACCCATGGCTCGGGAGCTGGCTCTAGGCTCGCTGCCTGGCCCTATGTTCCTAAAACTGATCTCCAAGCATCATATGCACACCAACTGTTGCAAAATCGTCTTCCATGTCTGTCCAGACATTGACAAGTCCATGCTCCACTGCAACAAGAACATTTTCTTCTCACCTTTCCTCCATGCTCTTTTGGCAGACACTCAGATTCCAAAACTGCACCTATAGCTACAGCTCGGCGACTCCCTGTATCTACATCAGTTCATGTTCTCGATCTGTTCAAGCTCCTCGTCCAAAGCCCGAATCCGGTCGTCGATGTCGTCGAGGTGTCCCAAGATCAAAGTCACAGCATCGTCTGGATTCTCTGGCTCATGGGACTCGACGATCAGGGAGTTCGCCAGGTTCGTGGCCCTCACAGCCATGTGCGAGAGAGTTTCGATCATCGCCAACACATGTGCTGGAAACTGATCCATTTTCTTCCTCTTCTTCTCGGCGTGCTCGGGCGTGCTGTCTGCAGCTTCTCGAGTCCTCTTCGGAGGTGTTTCCATGGCTCGATCGAGGTGCTAGATATCCTTGAAGAAAAACTTCGGTTCGGTATATACATCATGACTTGCACTTGCTGCCTGTCCAGGCATTCGTAATCATGACTTGCTCTTGCTGCCTGTCCAGGCATTTATAAGATTACTATTATAAAACAACATGACAATAATGTCTGTCCAGACATTACATATTATATTACACCATATATATATATATATGTATATGTATACATATATGTATATATATATATATATATATATGCATCTATAAATATATCTGTATATATATATATACATATCTGTATACATGTATATATATGTGTATATATATATACAGATGAACGATATATGGGGAAAACAATATACACTTTGGTCACTTGAAATTCGATCGAGGAATCGAGCGAAGAATCGAGCGGTGGAGTTGTAAATTCAATCGAGGAATCGAGCGAAGTTTCATGTAAATTCAATCGAGGAATCGAGCGAACCACCCAGTTGTTCGATTGATTAGCATAGCTTAAAAAGGTTTTTCGAGCGTAGATAGAACATACAATATTTTCGAGCGTTCGATCGATAATTATCAATCGAAGAGCCTTTGGGAACCCTAGAAAAAATTACAATTTTAGCTGTTTCCTAGGGACTATAATAACCAAAACATCATAAATTATTTCTAAGTACCCCTAAGAAAACCCAAAAGCACCAGACTCATTAAATCCTACCTACCCTAAACACGAACCCTTCAAGAGACCCTATGAAGACACAATCAAACCGTAAACTCAACCCTAAACCCTAAACCCCTAAACCCCAAGCCGTGAACCCTAAACCCTAAAACCCCTAAACCCTAAGCCCTAATCCCTAAACCCAAAAGAATAGACCAAGCCACGACCGTCCCCCCAGGTCGCAACAGCCCGTTCGCAGCAGCCTCGTCGAGGATCTGCCGCGCCACGCGGTCCTTCTGGATCAGCGTAAAAGCCTTCCTTTTTAGTTATATATATATACATAAATATAATTTTTGTATATTTATCTTTATTTTTGTATTTACATACGTATGTTATATATCAAAGAGCTCGTTTGGAGGTTTAGGATTTACGGGCCTCTTGCGGTCTCATAAGGTTGCTCTGGGGGGCTTTTTGCAGATTTAATGATCTGTCAGGATTACGGCTTACCTGAACCCTCAATAACCTACCGTCATGGAAACAGACAAGGAATCACAAGAAGGAACCCTAGAACTATCGGTTTTTTTTGTTTGGGAAGGGGGGGTGGGGGGGGGGTCCACGCAGTTGGGGGTAGGGCTTCCGTTTGCCCTAATGGTGGGTCATGGAACTCCAAAACCCCTAAACCCGACCTTCTTCCTTCCCACCCAGTTTTGGTACAAGTCCCGCCCATAACTGGGTGCCCAGACACTTCATTAGTAAGTAAGTTATAAGTACCTTAATTGGGGTTATAAGTCATTATAAAAGTATGGTTACCTTATTTATAACCCCTGTTACTAAGTCCCATGATCCTTTAAGTCAGCCACAGCTGGGCTTAAAATCCACAACAATACCCAGAGACCCCAATATCCCTTGATTCAGGAATACCTAGGGGCTCCTTCAAGCGGTTCTTTAAGGGCTCCTTTAAGGGATCTATAAGGTTTAGGGTTTAGAGATCCCAGAGACTCCAATATCCCTTAAGAACCCTAAACCCACCCAGTCTAAACCCTAAACCCCAAACCCACCCACCCTAAACTCTAAACCCTAAACCCTTAAACACCCACCCTCTACCGGGCCCATTTTTTGCGGTCCTTCTGGCAGCCTCCTGGGCTCAGGAACTCTGCCTTGCCGAGGATTCGGCAGCCCGTCCTTCCCATCTTAGGTAGGTTTTGTTTTTGAGGGCCTTTTTGCGACTGCACTAGTCTCTAGCAGGTAGGGTTTAGGTTTTAGGGTTTAGGGGTTTGGGGTTTAGGACTCTTTAAATTCCTAGGGGGTTTAGGGGTTGGAGATGTCTTTCCATCTTCTGGTTGAAAACTTGTTCTTGGGCGGTTTAGGGTTTGGGGTTGTGGTGTTAAGGTTTTGGGCTTAGGAGTTAGGCAGGTTTGTTGTTGAAGGGGGGATACGGTTTTTGAATTTAGCGTTTCGCGGTTTAGGTTCTTTGGTTTTCAGAAGAAGCTTGCGGTCAGTGAAGGCTGAGGGGGTATATGGACGATCGCAGGACTTCGCTCGCAGGATAAAAAGTTTGGAGTTTAGGGATCAGGGTGAAGTTACAAGTCACCTTGAAGTAAAGTAAACCCTGAACCCCACCCTAAACCCTGAAATTCTGCAGCCCAAGCCCCAAAACCCTAAGCCTCAGCCTAAACTCTAAATCCCTAACCCCAAACGCGAAACCCTAAACCCGGCGCTCACCCCCGACGTCCGAAGCTCCAAACCCTAACTTTATGGGTTTAGGGTTTAGGGGCCTTACTGTCTTTTAAAAAAGACAACGCTTTTTGTGTCCTTCTTGTCGTCTTGTCCTTGATCTCTCTTTGTCTGTCTTCTACTGGTATCATTATATCATTAACGTGACTGCTATTGGAGTTAGTTGTTAGCATTACCAATTTTACGATAACAAATTTCTAAACCTCCCGATCCTCCAAGCAGGGCCTAGCCGCTAAGGGTTTAGGGTGCAGGGGGTCGTAAAAGTACGAAGATAGGGGTTCCGTTGAAGGGATCTTTAAAAGCGTTGCTATGAAGGGTTACCAGAATGGGTACTATGCGGCATTAGTGTAGGGGCCCTAAGTGTACGAATGCGGGCTAGTGGAGTCCAGTATGGCAGAGTTACCAAGGGACAGTAACTATTCCGACCTCGAAACCTTAACCCAGAAAGCTTGCATAGGGTGTAGGCGTTTGGGCTTGAAGTTTAGGGACTGGATTTGGGTTCAGGGTTTTGGGGTTCAGGGTTTCCCCAACCATGGGCATCGAACCCCGATGTGCGTGCCATAGACACCAATCCCTCGACACTCAACCGCCACAAGCATGTTGGAGTCTCGTCCCTCAAAGCAAGGAGCCCCACACCCCGCTAACCCCTGTAAACCTCTATAGCCCTGGGTCCCCCGTGAGAGGCAGCGCAACTCTACCAGCTTCGTCTCGCCGACGAGCCCAGCGAAGCCAAATCGCACGGGACCAGCAGCCACGGACCGTGGCAGCGAGACCTTGGGTTTAGGGTTTAGGGTTTAGGGCCCCTTAAAGGGATCTATAGGGTTCCTTAAAGGGATCTATAGGGTTCCTTACAGGGATCTATGGGGATTAGGGTTTAGGGTTTAGGGCTTGGAGGGGCAGGGGACTTAGTAAGTCGTTTATAAGGAGGGTTATAATTGGGGTAACCCCGTTTAGGGTACTTATAACTCTACTTATAACCTACTTACTAAGTCCCCTGCCCCTCCAAGTTTGGCCCTAAACCCTAAACCCTAAACCGTACAGGGGTTCTATGAGGTTCTACAGTACATTCCCAGAGGGTCCAGAATCCATGAAGTAAGAAATATTCCTTAAATCCTATTACATAAGGATCTTCTTGATACAGTTTAAGGTATGTTCCTTAATGAAGGGATATGGGGGTCTCAGGGTTTTATGGGGTTGCTAGTGAGTGGAGTCTGGGGTTCACGGTGTTATCAAGGCCGGAATCATTGCCAACATCTTGCTGGGGCTCCTTACTGTAACTATGCTTCTTTGTCGACCATAAACCCTAAAACCTGAACACCCTAATACCCTAAATCCTAAACCCTAAATCCTAAACCCCACTAAACCCTAAGCCCGAAATCCTAATCTAGTTATCAAGGGCCTTACATTACTGGGATTTTCAATGCCTTCGGGGTCTCCGAACTTTCTTGGGGATTAAATAGACTGTACTTACTAAGTTCCATGAACCTCCAAGTGGGGTTAGGGTTTACCAGCACACCCAAGTACCCTTTAATAGAGCCCTGCTGGTCCTTAATAGGACATTTTCAGGATTTAATAAAGGGTAGTTGGCGGGTGCTGGTACCCTAAGGGTCCATTTGCCCAAATAGTATATACTTTAGCCTTGAAGCACTCCGTATATAGGTACATTGGGCCCAAAGCATATACTCTTTGAACACATGGACCCTTAGGGGTAGGGTTTACGGGTTTGAGGGCTTAGGGGTTCAGGGATTCAGGGGTTTAGGGTGTTCACGCGTGCAGGGCTTCGGAGCACTTGGGTTTAGGGCTCAGCGTTTGGGGCTTAATCGATGGCCTCAATGGCGAGAATAGGATTTCGGGGCCTATCTTGCTTAAAACCATAAACTTGCTCCGGAACCCTTTTGACATGTGTTATTGGTGAATACGTGCACGTAACCTAAGGAACTGAACCCCCCCCTCCAATTCTTCACCTAAGACCTAAACCCATCAACCCGCTCCTACATAAGTGTTATGTTGTCAAGCCCGGTCGTTTGCTTCCCACGTCCAGAGAGACAAACACACTTTAAAGGATTCCTTCAAGGGATCCCATCCGAGGTCTAAAGGGGGTGCTCTACTTGGAGGTTCAGGGGACTTAGTAAGTACAGTTATAAGTACCTTAACCGGGGTTATAAGTAATTATAAGTATGGTTACCTTATGTATAACCCTCATCATCCTCTAAGTACTGAGGGCTCTCGCAATGTCTTCGGCTCAAGGTGCGTAGAACTTAGGGGTATCAAGACGAGGAAAATGTGAGTTCTTCTAGGGTTTTGTGGGTTGATACGGGCTTGTAGGGACTCTGGTTTGGCCTTGGGGCGTTGGAGTTTACTGTTGAGGGTTGCTATGGTTGGGGAGTTAGGTTTAGGGTGTTGAGGCTGCAGCGTTCGGGGGCTTTGGTTGAGAATTAAGGACTTCGGGGTCAATATATGGTGGGGTCCGAACAAATATTCTTGTAGCCCCTATGCAAGTATACTACACCATACCCCGAGGCCCTTTCCTAACTATTGATGCCCCCATAGAAAGCCCTGTATGGTAAAACCTGAAAACTTCACGGTACTTAGAAGCCCTTAAAAGTTAACTTTTCGCATCCTATACTGAAAACCAACGGAATCCCATAAAGCTAAGGTTCTAATTAAAGTCCTAGATAAGTCCCAAACCGAAACTAAAACTAAAACCCCACGAGGGCCTCACCTCCGGCGCAGACGGATGGTGTCTCTCCTCGCTGCAGCCGTCGACGCCAGAATCTTCCGGGCCGCTGCCCCGCACGTCCGAGCCTGAAAAAAGCAAACCTTTCGAAATCCCGAAGCCAGAGAACCCAAAATCCCTTAATCAAGGATTATAGCTTAAATCATAATATGAAGCCCCTAATAATTGAAGGTATATTCCTTAGTTAAGGGGTATTGGGCTCTCTGGGAAGCCCCTGAACCATAGGTAATTGTTTTGTAAGGTTTGTTGACTCGTACTTCCGCACTGCGTGCCCTTACCAGCAGACACTTTGGTGGGACCATAGGGTTAAGGGTGTAAGGCTTACGGCTTAAGGTTTACCCAGAGGGTCCAAGTACCCAAATAGTAGGGTTTTAGATCCCAAAATCCATACTCTGAATGGTTTTTGGACCTTGAAACCCTACTATTTGGGTACTTGGACCCTTAGGGTTAGGGTTGTGGGGTTTAGGGTTGAGGGTGAAGGAGCCAAGCCCCTGAACACTGACACCATGAAACCCCCCAAACCCTAACGTAGAAGCCAGACCGGTGAAGCATCACTATCCTGATGCCCTTAAAGCATAGAAAGTCCCTACGCTAATCTAGACCTAAGAGTAACCTAGGAATTAAACGGGTGCCCTTCTTGGTTGAAAGGTGGTCATTGTCATAAGGGAACCTAAACCCTAAAAAAGGAATAAGGGCCTACTCTGGGTCCTAGTAATCGTCTAAACTTCCACGTGTCCATTTTCTGGAGTTCACGAAAGTCTAACACCCTGAACCCCTAATAAAGCCTAAACCTTAAACCCTAAACCTTAAAGAGTTTAGGTTTCGGGGCTCAGGAGAGGCCCTAATCCCTAAACCCTGAACCCTAAACCCTAAACCCTGAACCCCGAACCCTGAACCCTAAACCCTAAACCCTAAACCCTAAACGCTAAACCCTAAACCCTAAACGCTAAACCCTAAACCCTGAACCCCTTTGGGTGGGTTTAGGCTTTGCAGTGTGAGGCTTGGGGCTCCCAGGGGTTTGATAAGAACTCAAAGGAGCCCCTTGGAATACGGTGAATGATAGAAATCCTGCACTACCCTAGGGACCCGAAACTATGGGAATTATGGTATATTCCTTATTTGGGTTAGTGCAGGATTTCTATCATCAACCGTAGGAATAGAATGGGGTTTAGAGGTTTAGGGTTGAGGGTTGAGGGTTTAGGGTTTTCTTAAATCTTTAAATCTAAGCTCCGTGGATCCAAGATGGAATCTTAGGTGCTGAATTAATAAACCCCCAAAATGTGCACGTTTAGTTTTATAGTGGGTGATATTGTCCTCAAAAAGTGTAAAGTGCATCCACTCAGCTACTAAGGAATGGGGTTTGGAGGTTTAGGATTTGGGGGTTTTAGGGTTAGGCGTTGTGGCTCGAGCCCGATTTAAGTCCTGTCGCCTCTAGGCGTGGGATTTATTCCGGCATTCCCAACCCCAGCGCCGCCATTCCGCGCAGCGCGCTGTCATTGCTCTCTTTTTGAGCACGACTACCGGCCTTCGGCTGGCTTTAGGTCACTGCGGTTAAATTCGCTGACCTGCTTGACCTTGGGATAGGTCTTTTATCTACGTCTGTCGTGGATTTGGACTGCACACTGGAGTGTGGTCACTGGAGAGTGCTCTCCTGGTTATTCATGCCAAGGCGGTCACCCTTTTGGGTGGTGGCTGCTCTGGCTTTGGTTGGTATATTTCTTTTGTGGATCGGCTCAGCCCCGGAGCCTTACAATTCCTCGGGCTGTGAGCCCTCCGTGGCACCGCCGTCTCCGCCGTCAGCGGAGGCTTGCGCGCACAAGGTTGCGCCGTGGAGCTGGCCTTCCTGGCGATCGGCAACTGTTGAACAATCACCACGGAAGCCGAGCACCAATGCCGCCCAAAGGACCGTCGAAGGCTTCGAAGCAGCCTCCCAAGGGAGGAGGGAAGGGACAAGACTTCCCTACATCGAAATTGGAGTTCGGCTACCCCCAGGCGCTCAACACGGCCCTTCAAGCTATTGGGGCACGGGCAACCCAAGATCTCTGGCGTGGCCCCCAGCTTGGCGATGGGGATGCAACTGCAGAGCAACTTGCCCAGAGGAGGGCCAACATGGTATCCAAACTGGCCAAGCGTGTGGATGGCGATGCTCGTGCCAAGCAGGCGCTCAAGGAAGCGCTAGCGGCTTGGAGTATCTCGCTCGGCAACCACCTCGAGCAGCTCCTCACTCGCGTCCGTGCTCTCAGCAACAAACTCGACGAGGATCTAGTCGAAGCGTGCGGGGAGCTAGAGACCCAGGCCAGGGATGTTGCGTCATCCTCTACGGACGACAAGATCGCTGCCGCAAGGGCATCACTTGGGCCCGCTTGGAATGTCATACAAGAAGCCGAGGTGCTTCGACTTGCGGCCGGTCTGCGTGCCTTCGGCAGTGTGGCGGCCGATGGAATGGCTGGTGGGCTGTTGTCCGGACCTGCCGTCGGCCATGCTCCGTTACCGGTCGGTGCCGAGGGCTCCGAGGTCAGTTTTGGTGGATGGATCCCAGAGCTGGTGCCACCCTCGGGGCAGGACTACGGAGCAAGCTCGGCCAGTGTCGCGGGTGGCGCTCCTTCTCCCCCGGCCTCGTCAGCTTTGTTCCCTGCGGGGGACCGACCGGCCACTCGTTGGCGGAAGAGGGTCAGCGGAGCTGTGGAACGACCCTCCAAAGCCCCCGCCGTGGACCCGCACCGGACACCGAGGTCGGCGAGCCGTGGGTGAGGAATACAACGGGCCTCACTCCCCAAGGAGTCTCCCGACCACGCCAGACAGCCATGGACGAGGACCCCGAGTTGATCCCGGACAAGGGTACGCTGCAAGAGGCCTGGTGCCGTGCTTGGATGGCTATCCTGGCGATGGTGGCAGAAAGTGGCGACGATGTTGTCGGAGAGCTTTCTGTGTGCGACGAGCAGGAGGCAGCGCCACCGCGGCACGAGGACGACCAATCCGCGGACAAGCTGGTTGCTGCGGCAGACGAGCTTTGGGAGTTCCTTGTGCAAGTGGTGGCTGCCCCATCCCTGGAACAGCTGGCAGCTCTCCATGCGCGACTGCATACCTTGCTCTGCGACCTTCGGGGCTGTTCAGGGGCCCTATCTCGCATCCGCCAGGGATTGTTGGTTGCCATCCATGCGGCGCTTGGCAGTCTGCTTGACCCGTTCAGTTACGCGCCGGGCACACTTCAGGAATGGTTGCACCCATCCCTTGTGGTGGAGCAGGGCCTGGTCAGGCAGGGATATCTGGCGACCGAGATGGCCTCCAATGCACATGCCCAAATTCTGTGCAGGATGCCTTGTCCGTTCCCTTTGGCCACAGCACCTCAGCCCAGCTCTTGAGTGATGGAGTTTCTGTTGACATCGACCCAGCTAGTCGCGATCTTGGGGGCTACGTTTGTTCGCATCTCCCATGGATCGCGGCTAGCCTTTTCCTCGGGCGATGTCTGATTCTGTACATAGCTCTGTGTAGAGTTGTTGCGGTTTCAGGGCGGTTCCTTGCGACATATGGCCCCCGCCTTTCTTGGCGACGATCGTGGCAGCTCAGCTGCGTTCTTTCAGCAACCGCTTGGTGGGTTGCTGCTGCAATCGGACCGCCGGTCTCCATGATGCTGTGTGCCATAACCAGTGAGCTCTTGGCTGGCCTTCCTGGACTTGCCTTGGACTTTGGCTCTGCCCTGCGTTCTGCCAGTCAACACTGTGTTCGATTCCTCCCTGTCGTGGGTTCTGGACCTGGCTGCGTGTGGGGACGTGGTTGGACTTGGCTCCGCAGCCAATGGCAACCGGACTGCGATGACGAGCAGACATGGCCTTGGATCCTTTCCATCTGGCACTTTCCTTTCGCTGCGCGTGGATGTGTTATGCCGGCTGGGGCCCGATCTAACGGTCGCAGGGTGCACGGCGTGCGTCACTGTGTGAAAGCGAGACCACGGAGGCCCCCTGGTCCTAACTTTCATGTGACCTTGCTCCTGCTCTACCTCTCGGTCGCCGACGGAGCTACTCTCCGACTGGGAGCTGCTGTCCTTTCCTCCTACCTTGTGCAGCCCCCTGAAGCCGTGCAGCTGCATGCGCATGGTTTCCATGAAGGCCTCCCTGTTCTCAGCACAGGTCCTGTTCTTCCCACTCCCAGCGCTGATGAGATGTGTGACGTCTATCCTGTCGGACGTACCGGTAACTTGCTGTTACCACGTACTGACCGTAGCCGCAGGCATCTCGCTGTGTTTGTGGGGACACCTCCTGGCGCGCCCGTCCTCAACCCATGTCCCATTCCCTTTATGGTTGATGAATGGCTGCATGGGCCCCTACTTCATGCTAGGTTAGCCGCTGCTCTAGGCTTCCATGCTGGGGTTTTCTCTGTGTCTGGGGTTCGCGGAGTTCTTCCTGGGTTGCCGAGTGAACAGCTTCTCCTCACACCAGTGGCTTGTTCATGGCGGCAGGTGTGGCTGCCCGTCGATTTGCGACAGCTTGGCGGCCGAGTGTGTATGATACAATGTCCACGTGATTCCACATGCAGAGCAATCGCCCAACTCGCCCTTGCTGCTCAAACCTTGACGGCTGAGGTTGACCTCCTACTTGCTCGATGCACGTGGGGCTGGCTGACCCTTGTCTCCCAGCCCCTCTTCTTGCAAGATGTTGACACTCTGCAGTTTCAGATCGGTCCGGCTGTCGAGGTGTTACAAGGTCCTGTCGGATCCTCCCTTGATCCGCCCCTGTCTCTCTTTTCTGCGATGCAGGTGAGCCTTCCTACTGCTCCGGCCGCCTACGACGCCTTTCCGGGTCACTCGCATAACCAGGCTGTTCTTATCACACCCAATGGGTTGGTATATGTTGAAGCCCCGGTTTTTGCTGATGCCGCGACCTTCCGACGCATCGTGTCTACGAGGGCCTCCCCTGCTGCTACTGGGGGCGTTTTGCGTATCTGGCATCCACTTCCCTCGCTCCCTCTTGTCCAATTTCTTGAGGTTCATTGTACTGAGGAGGAAGTGCCGTGCATTTTGGATTTCCGTCCTGTGGGCTGGAGACTGACCACTGTCTGCATCTCGCCCCCTGTCACTGCGCTCGCCGCGGTCACAGCAGCTTCGCGTCGAGATCGCAACAGTCTTCCCCTTGAATGGGTCGATCAGTGTGCCAGGGGTGGCTTCGGTCTTCTTCACAGGGAATTTTCTGTGCTTCCGGACCAGGTTATTTCAGGGAGTTTTCCGCTGGTGATCATGTTCTTTCCGCATGTTTTTCGCCAGGACTCCTCGTCTTCCTCGGAGGACCAGGTCGGAGGGTGGGACACTCCGGGTACATCAGACACCATTTCCGCCTTACAGCACACCCTGTTGCCCTCACCTGCCAGAGCTTCTGCGTCCGCCAGCATGCCTGCCTGCACCGGCGTTACACCCTCTGAGTTCCTTAATTCCTCGTACCCTAGCGCTGCTGAGCACACTGAGGAGCCTGCTTCGGATGCGTCCGGTGCTGTCCACCTGCTGCGAAGGCCCTGGGTTGTTTCTATTGCCTTGGGGACCTTAGGTTGGCATGCTGGAGGGCAGCCTGGACTTGGCACGTGGAGTGTTGCTAGCTTACTGCTGTACATTTTGCCTGTTACAGCGGTTCAAATTCACAGCGAACCTGCCTCGCCACGCGACGCTGTTATTTCCGCTGCCAGAGCTCCTGATCGCCAGATTGCTGCCCCTGCGGGAGCCCACGCCCATCTGCAGTCCAAGTGGCTTCTGACTGGTGACTTTGGCGATGGTCCTCTCTGGTTATCACTGCCGTCACCAGACTCTGTTTTCCTTATAACCTGCCGCCTTTGGCTGCCAGGCTCCGTCGTGCGCCTTGAGTTCTCAAGCACCGATCGGGCCCGTGATGTGTCTGCGGAGCTGTACCGCCAAGCCATTCGCCTTGGACGATCTCAGATTGTTGCGGCGTCGGTCGGGCCTACGCTTGAAGCTGTTCACCTTGTGTCCCTGCCCTCTCATCCGGGAGCGCTTACTGTCCTGTTTGATTTAGGCAGGGAGATTGTTTGCAGCGAGCTTCCGTTCGACTATAGCCCGAGCCAGGTTATGACTGCTGCACAGGAAGCAGCCTCAGCCAGTGACATTCAAATCTTGAAAGGCCCGGCACACAGACTTCGTCACGGTGATGTCATTCGGGTGATTGTTAACTCCGAGCAACGTTCGCTTGATGTCTCGGCGTTCATTTTGCCCCCTCATGTCGCCTCCGCCTCTCGGTGGCTCCAGGAGTCGAGGGTTGTATCACTTCTTCATTCTGTTGAAGGGGTGATCTCTTTTGAGGTCCCGCGTTTGTGCGACCTTGATATCACAGTGCTGAGCACCCTCCTGCAGAGTGTCATCCCTGGCCGTCATGTCTTTGTTGAGATCCCTGGAGCTGAGGCCCTCCCCCATGCGGCGTTTGGTGTTGCTCGTCCGGGGCAAGACTGTGTTACCTATCGCCTGACTGATGCATCCGACCCATCCGCAGTCGGCCTTCTTTTAGCCTTTGCGGCATTTGCGGGAGTTTTCGAGTCCTTCTCTGCCTTTCTCGACAGCCTTCTTTACAGCAATCGTCCGGCAGCGGTTTTGCTACGTCGGCTGCAGCATTTTGGCCTGTCGGTGTTGTCCTGGGAATGCACCGTTATCCCCGGCCGGGGTGATTGTCATTATTGGCATGTCCATGTCCAGGCTGACCTCGCCAGGGCTCGGGAATACCTCCTGCATTTGCATTGGGAGCCTAGGATTGTTCGTAGTCCCCCGCCCCTGCCGTCCCCTAGGGTTCGGGTTTCTCATAGTGTTGGGGTTCAGACCAACGCTCCCTTTATTTCTGCTAGCACACCTGCTGCGGTACTTCAAGCACCCCCGACCTTATGCGGCGCGGGGGTTACGCCTGACTCTGCATCCGAGATTGTCGATCTCTGGTGTGATGCATGGCACGTCAAGTGTCTAGTTGCCTGCGTGCCTGGCTTCACCGTCTGGGCCCTTCGCGAAGGGGGTCGCCTTGTTGGCATGTGCACACCTGCTCCTACATGGGAGGCAGTGGCCCAAGCGCTTTCTCTCTCCCTCTGGGAGTTGCCCCAGACATTCTTGTCTGATAGTACTCAGATCTGGCCGTTTCCCCGGGACCTCGCCAGTGTCGTTGGGCGATGTGTTAGTGTAGGATATGACTCGCCTGAGGGGATTTCGCAGTTAGCGCATAATTGTCAATCACCAGCTCCGAGCCCACCACCAGTTCCACCAACTCTTGCGTCCGTTGCGCTTGGGTTGACTTGTTCTGGGCGAAGCTTGCTCTTGTGCGTGCTGGGTCTCTTGGCGCTCCCGGTTGATTCGGTGCAGCTGCCTCTCGAGCCCGCCACCCTGGTACCTCGGAGCTCTGCCGACATTTTGCATACCCGTCGTGACTTCACGCGGCCCTGCACCATGTCATGGACGCACGAGCTGGGGCGACAAACGCATGGCTTTGCAGTAGCGGCGCCCCAATTAGGTGCCTACGTTGAGCGCACTTCACCACAGTATGAAATCCAGTTGCATCTGTGGTTACCCGGGCAAGGCCCGATCCACCTGCGTGTTCATGCGCGCCACCTTGACCTGCATCTTAGCGCATATCTTGGAGCCTTTTTGCCTGACTGTGAGTATGGGCTTCATGTTGCCTTTGACTCGAATCCGCAGGTGTTGGACATTTTGGTAACCCCGCCATCTCCACCAGTTTGGTGGATCCTCAGGGATTCCATTGGGTGTGAGTTACTCCGGCCTGTGGTCCAGCACTTTACCTCTCACTGCTCTTTCTTCTTTTGTGCCATTGAGCCTGATGGTGTTGTGCACAGTGTCGAACCCTCGGCTGAGGTGCGTCATATGTCACCGAGCCCCCAAGGGGCTAGGGCACTCATTGGCCGTGCTCTCCCAGGGCTGGTTGGCCGACTTGTTGACGGCGTCCTGCAGGTTGTAGCGGCGAGAGCTTGCTCTCCTGCTATTTTAGGTGGCCTGACCTTGATCCTACTTGGGGGACAGTCAGCTGCTATGCATCCGCCTCATAGCACCGCTTTAGCTACAGTTGATGAAGTTCCACCGCCGGCTCCTGCTACCATGCGGATCTGGACACTCAATGTCCCTGCGCCTGTCGACCTGCCTTGGCGGCCGCAAGGTTACCCAACACGCTGGCTCCGTGAATTGATGTGCCGTTTACATCACATTGACGACCCCGGTGAGTTCAGGTCTACTCTCTCCTCACCCGCCGGGACTGTGCAGCACGTTCTCTTCGTGCCGGTTGTGCCCACCACACATCCTAGTGCTAGATTCTGGCTGCTGCACTGGGGAGATGCGGCTGTGGTTACTTTTGGGCATACCCCTTTTCATTGGGATGTTGTCTCCGCTCACATCCGAGCCCTGTTCCCAGGGGGACCTTTGCCAGACCGTTGCCCAGCTCTTTCCTTTGCAGGCCAGTTTTATCCGCCTGGAGCTCCCTTGCCTGACTTCCCGTCTGGAGCTGTCATTCAGATCATCATCGGTGCTCTTGCGCGAATCCCGGGAGATGATGATCCCTGGAACCCTGACCCGCTAGTCCTTGATAGCCCCTTCTTCCGACATGTGCCCAGTCGTGGCCCTGCACTGGAACCGGCCATACGGCTTGATGGGCGTGGCAATCAACTTGCTGCTGGCGCCTCGCAAACTCCCCTGGTTGATCAAGGTGTACAGACTGATCTCTCAGGTAACGGTACTGGTCTCGACCACGCTACTGTTTCACGGGTTCATCTGCTGTCCCGTGAACTCTCTTTCCATACGTCACGACTCTGGGCTGGACTTGCGGAGCCTGACGCTGAGCCCGTTGGAGACTCCCCCTCCGTCCTGAGGCTGTCCTCCCAAAGCGCGTGTGCTGCTGCCTCTGCCCCGAACGTCGATTTGCTTGATATCGGAGGTACTTCTGGCAGCCGCAAGCTGGCTCTTCCGTGCTCTGTTAGTTGGGTCTTAGTCGGGGCTCTTCTTGGTTTTAGGGGGGTTGCGTTCGGGAGCTTTCTTGCTCTTGCAACTGTCAGTGATGGCTCCATTATTTTCCCCCCGCCGGATTGTTCGGATGAGGAGCAGTCTGATGAGGACGGTCCCCCTCCTGTCCAAGCTGAGAACATGTCTGCCGCTGCTGGTGCACCAGTCCCTTTCACCATTCCAGCTGGACCTCCTCCACCGGAGCCGGTGAACGCCCCCTTTCAACCCCGTTTGCGTTATCTTCGTGCAGCCCGCCCTCTTGAGGATTATGCTCTCGGACTTTGGCCCTCCACTCTTGATCGGGAGCCGGCTGCCGATGAGGACGTTGTTCGACGGGTCCAAGCAGATTTGCTTGGACTACAACGAGGCCTACGCACATTTGCCGCTGCCATACCACTGGGCACGCCCTTTTGTATCCACAACCCCTTCACTGCCAGACAGCAATGTGACATTGTGGAATACTCCGCTGGGCCGGATCTTAATCCCTTTGTCCTGTTTCAAGGACATGCACGCAGCCGTGGTTGGGCCGGGATGGTCTTGCTCATGCCGCAGCCCGATGCCACAGCTGTGCACCTAATCGGCTGCCTTTTGGCGCCGGGCAATGTCGCGGTAGGTGTCGTCATTGACGGACGCCTCCTTCCATGCTGCCTTCCTGCGTGTGTCGCCTGTGCAGCGCTCCAGGCGCTTCACCTTGACGGCCATGAATATGATCTCCGACCTCCGGAGGTTCACGAAGAAACTGCTGTTGTTCAATTTCGCAATGGTGACTGTCTGGCGGCGAGGCGCCGCCCATCCCGCCAGCTACCCTCCCAGCAGGATGTGCAAGATGCCACTGCAGAAACCTTGGGGGTTGGCACCGATGCTGCAGCAACGGTCCCCGAATCGACTTCTGCTGCATTCAGGGCCGCAGGTTTGTGGGCTTGGCTTGTTTTCACATCCGCCAGGTTGCCTGGTGTGGCGCCTGCCATGCTCGCTCTCTGCCTCTGGCGCGCCGAGGTTCTAGGTATGCATAGGCCAGGTGGCTTCCCTTGGGGCGTCGATCCGGTTAACCGGCGGTTCTCTGGCATTACGAGTGAGGACCCGGTTGAAGTTGTCTTGCACAGCCCCTTTTTAGGGGTTTTTCCACCCTTTACAGCCTCCCAGGACACCTGCCACACTCAGGCCTGGGCCCAGTTTCGCAATGATGATCCGGGGTGGGCGGCAGACTACTTTCCGGTCTGGCCAGGGCCTGCATTCAATGAACTTTCCGTCGTCCCCGTCGGACATGATCCTGCCCTTGTCACCATTATGCTTGTCTGGGGAGGCCACCATCGGGCAACACTCACGCCCCGAACTATGACGGTTGCGTGGTTGACTTCCTTTGTTGCCCGCCATATCAACAGTGAAGTTGGCGGGCTCTCACTTCCTCACGGGTTGGCGGTTTGCGAATATTTTGATGTCCCGCCAGCCGCTTTTCGGTTCCGCAACGGGGACGTCGTTTATATCCATGATCCCCCAGCGGACCCTGATGAGCCGTTAGAGTTTGTGGAGCCTTGGCACCTCCAAGATGGACTCGCGGCACACCACGCTCCATGGGCAGTGGGATTCCAGCTTATGTTTCCGATTTCGGTTCACCTGCTCCGTCCTGAGAAACCGCCACTGCTCACGAGCATCCCGGCCGGCGAATCTTGGTGTCCCGAGGCGTTTTCATTTTCTGGGGACTTTAGACACCAATTTCCGGGCTTTTGGACGCCGGTCCAGTGGACGAGTGCTCGTGCCCTGCAGCTTATGGCGGTTAACGAGGTTGCTGCTAAGGTTAATGTTGTAGCGGCTACTCCTGAAGGGCGGTTGTGCCGATCGGTTGATCGTGTTGCGTCTCGTGACAGCCTCGCTGCTCAGTTGAGGTTCTGCCCTGCGACGGTTCAGGTTGGCGGGGTCCCGTCATATGCCATGGAGCAAGCTTGCGAACTCCGCAACGGAGATGTGATTTTCGGAGAATTCGCTCGCGGCGATTGTGCGACTGCCTCCTGCCGCCTCGGTTGGTGGTTGGGAACTGCCTTTGCTTTCTCACATCTGACCACGGCACGCCAGTTCTTGCTTGTCCTTGCTGTTGGCCTCATGCATGGTGGCCAGTCTTCGAGCCTCGGGGCCGGTGCTTTGTTTTTCTTGCCGTCAGCGGCGGCCATGATTCAACGGGCACCTGCCGCCCCCTTGGCACCTCTGGCTATCCCTGCTGCCACTGTTAACCGAGTCACCCTCACTTTGGCCAATCCCTTTGCGCCCTGGCAACGCGTTGAAGTTGACCCCAGTAATGCCTTTGAGGATGTCATCGCGGATGCACATCACACCCTGACGTCGTGGCATCGGGGGTTTGCTGAATCCGGGTTGGTGTCCGATGGTTCGCATGTTCTGGTCCCGAGACCAGGAGGGAGGCTTGCATGCATACTGGTTTCGGGTCTGGGGCAGCTTCTTTGTGTTGTCGTACCCTCCTTTCTCACCCCCCGCGATTTAACCCATGCCTTGCAGCTTCGCTTTGGCCGCCGGGTAAGTGCACACCTCTCGTCGTCATCGCCTGCCACGTCGTCCTCGGCCTGCTCCTCGTTGTCCTCGTCCAGCCGGGACACCAGACCTGTGCTCGCTTTGCGATCAGGTGACTTGATAGCAGTCCGGCTTTTCCAGTCGGACCCTTCAGCAGGGCCACGCGAGACGCCCGTCTTCTTGACCTGGGGAGCTGCACATGCCGCCTCAGCATGGCATTGTGACTTTATTGTCGCTCATGCCTCCTGTGTGCTGCTATGGTCACCCAGCCGACCCACTCGGGTCGCTCTCCTCCGACACCAAGCGCGGTGGAATGCTGCGGAGGCCACCGTTTGCCAACACGAGGAGGCCTTGGGAGTCCACCGTTGGGCGCCTTGCCACGGACACTTAGGGACGCCACCCTGGCTTGTTGAGCAAGCCACTGCTTTTGGGCGTGTGAAAATCATTCAGTCTTGTGGCTCCACCAGGTGTGTCGAGATTGACAGAGGCGCTGCACATGACCTTTATATTCAAGGGTTTTCCCTCCGCACCGCCTCCAGTCAGGCTACTGAGGAAGCCAGTGTACGCGACGGTGATTGGTGGGTTCATTCCCTTGCAGCTGGACTGCTTGGGCGTCGGATGCCTGCGCTGGCCAGACTTCTGCTCCTTGTGTATGGTTTCAGTGGGCAAGCCTGGGCTGTGTCATCCGGCTCCTCGGGTCGATGCTCCAGTGTTGACTCCTCGGAAGCTCGCACCATTCGCACCAGGATGCCACCTCGGCGGAGTCGCTCCCGTGATCGGGACAGCTCTCACCGCCATTTTCCTGCGCGAGTCGATTTCAGCAGTGGTGAACCTTATGTCCTACAGGCGGGGTGGCAGCCTGATTGTACTGACGGTCAGCTTTGTTTTGCCCGCTGCTTTCCAGGTCCAAGGCCCCTCACTACCCGAGTCCTCTGTCCCTTGCGAGGTTGGAGCGAATTTCATTTTGCCAGATTGGAAGGACCATGGTCCCTGTTTGAAGCTGTTGGGTCCCGACACTGTGGTGCTTGGGCAACCCGCTTCTTCCCTGTCCGTGCGGCGTTTCCGTTCGCCCAAGTTACGCTTGCCCCGGTTGCTCCTTTCGGGATGGCAAGTGTAGTTTTCCACACCCTTAGTGGCACAGCCGTTGCCTTAGCGTCGGTTGATGCGTCTCTCGAGGACATTCAGCGGCTGGCCGCCCGCCTCATTCCCAGCACACGGTTTTGGGTTGTCATTCCGCCTCCTTCCCTCCGTGCTGCTCACATGCACACGCACATCCGCCTTCGCAACGGAGATGCGTTTGGCTTTCTGCCTGACTCTACACAACCCGGCTCTACGCGGTTCCCTGCTCTGCACTACCCATCCCTTGATAGGGCGCGGCAGGTTGCCAGCCGGTCGTTATCTTTCAGGTTCGACACAGGCGGCCCCGTCACCCTGTGGACAACCTCCAGCCGTTTTGGCCAGCTGGTATATGTACGCGACAATGCGTATTGGGATCCTCTAGGCCCCACATTTCGAAGCTTAGGTGGAGAGACCCTTACAGGCTCCTGGGTACCAGTCCTTACGGGTGACCTGTCGGACCTGCATCTAATGTCCCGCACCTCAATTTCTGAAGCGCATGTGCTCTTTCTCCTGCCGCCAGAGCAGACACCGGTGGGGGTCTTCCTTGCAGGCTGCAACACCCATCGCATCCCCTTGGGATGGCAACTGTTACCTGCCATTCGTTATGTGCGTGCTGGTAGCACGTTGCGGGACGGGGACGTCTTGGTTATTGCCCCGAATGCTGATCTTGTTTGGGACCCATTCAGTCTACGGCCTCCCAGTCTAGATGATGCTCAGCCGCAGAGTGCCCCGCACACCTGGCATCAATCTCTGACCTCTGCCTCGCCTGGCCCCACGGTTCTGCTTGGCGTTCTCGCGGTTTCGGTTGGTCGCGCTCCCTGGTGGTTAGGGCTAGCCCTCGGGGTTGTGCTGGGGTCTAGCATGGTGCCTTCTTACGAGCTCCCCGATCCGCCCATCCGAGTTGGGCTGTACCCATGGCGCGCCCGTCTAGGTGAAGGTGACCTTCTCGATCTTTCGGCCCGACCTGAATTGGATATTGTTCTGCTTAGTCCTTTCACAGGGCCTCGGGAGGCAGGTCGTCTGTATACCTCCGCTGCCATTACTGAGCTTAACACTTTGACGCAGGCCTGTGAGCCGGCCTGGGGTGCCGACGTTGTGCCCGTCTGGCCGACAGCCGCCCTTCCAGCCTTGTTGGTCGTGCCTCGACCCCCTGATCCCAGCCTCGTGTGCCTGGCGGTGTCCTCTTTGGACCCTTGATCCCCTGCTCCTCCACTCTGTCATGGTTGGGGGAGGCTCTCCGTTTTCTTCAACCCCTTCAGGCGCTCTCCCTGCGGGCACCTAGCTCCTTGGCCGCGTCGACACCTCCTGACGGCGTTATCAGATGGCGTTCAGGCGATCTTGTTGTCGCCCTGCCTCCGGCAGCCTTCGAGCCTACCTACCAGCCCCCGTGCTTCCACACTGATGCGCAGGTTCGGCATTGTGCTGTCTGGGCAGTCGACTTTTCGGTCTCTGTCCGGACAAATTTTGTTCTTTGGCGCCCCGGGGTCCGCGCAATCCGGGGCCATGCACCCGAAGGGGCACAGTGGCGGGCCCTCGACTTTACGTTTGCCGGGGAATTCAGTCAACACTATCCTGGGCGTTGGGTGCCGGTACCATGGATTGCCCAAGACCATGCCCATTTAGTTGTGGTGTCCGAGGACCCGACATACGTCAATGTTGTCATTGAAGCTGACGGTAAGTGCTGGTGTGCCCCAGTAACTGCCGCGACGGACGCCTGGCAGTTATGGAATGATGTGCCCTCCATCTCCACTCAGCCACGAGTCCTGGGTCTTTCACACCAGGAACTGCGCCAAGGCACTGTCCTCCGCAATGGTGACGTTGTGTCAAGAGCTCCCCAGATCGCCCCGCCGTCAGGTGGCGTTCAGGTTCTCCTCGCTTTCTTTCTCTCTGCCCGATTTCTACCGACTTTCCCGAGCTCCTTGGTTCTGATTGCTGGCTTGTTTTTCGGCTGGCATAATGAGGCTGCCGGTGCACGCCACCTTACCATCGCGGTTGGCCTTGCTGCCACCGGGCAGGGTCATGTTGGGGCAGTTAGGACGCATGACACACCCTCTCCTGCAGGGGATTGTCACCGCCTCTGGGAGCCTTCCGGCTCTGTGTCAGGGCCGTTCTTTGGTCCCGTTGATCGTCCGCCTGAGGAGTTGCGTCATGCCGCTGTTGCGTGGTCTGATTTTGCTCAAGTCCTGCCACCTCAAGATCCTCGCATAGTGGATTGGGTGCCTGTCCCTTCGGATCCTCTCTTCGTTGTTGTCTTGCTGCAGTGCCCGCCTGCGACTCGAGCCGCCATCTTGCCAGCCACGTGTCACGCTGCAGACCTTACTCGAGCTTGTCGACGGTCGGTCCCTGATTTAGCTTGTGTTTTGGCCTCGCCTGAAATCTGGTGTGGCACCGCCACTTCCTTTACCCCAACTCTTTTCCTTCGGTCTGGGGACGTGCTGACCCTGGCATGTGCCGGCTGGGCTCCACGCTTGCGCTCTCCCAGCGGCCGCTATTGGGATACCTTCTATCAGGCCCGAAAATTTGCCTTTTGGGGTAGCCCCTTTCAGATCCGCATGCCAGGCCTCTTGTTTGCGTGGTCGGCCGGTGATCCTGTTCCCTTGACGGTTCACACCGTTCAAAATGAAGTGTGGGACCCGGAACACTGCACATTCCGACCCTCTTTGGCCCGGTACAGTGTTGACCGTTGGATCCCGGCGGCCCGTTGTGATCTGCTTGGCCTCCACCTTGTCCCTGAGAGCCTTAACCCGCATCGTGCACATGTTCTGCCCACGCAGCCACCTCTTCGGTTGCTGGAGGTCTCCCGTTACAGCACACAGGGTCTGATTCGGGATGGTGATAGCGGCTCTCTTGGTAGCAGCGCTCCCTCCCCGCGTCTTCTGCTGTGCCTTGCTGGCCTTCTGCTGGCGCGGAATGCCTTGTCGCTTTGGCCCAGTGGAGGGGCTCTCCTTCTTGCAGGGGCCTCCTTTGGGGCTTTCCCCTTCCGTGGCACCCTTGTCTTACCAGGTGTTGCCCCTGTTGCGATGCCGGTTACTGTGCAGAATCTTCGGGTTGGGTCGCACATGTGGCCGCAGATTGCGCTAAGCAGGGGTTCCTTTACCGCGGCTGGGGGACCTCGCCGTGGTGGAGCGCTGCCCTTTTGGCTTGCCGCCCCGGAGCCGGCTGCGAGGTCTGGGGTCCAGACTGCTCCTGTTCCACCGGCATGGTCCGCGTCCTTGCTTGACTGTTATGGCCGTGCGTGGGGCGCGCCGGCCGATGACCGCGACTCCGATGCCGTTCCTGAAGCAACTCCGGAGGCTCATTGTCTCGATTTGCAGGACGCCGGGTATCATTATGCCGGCTTGGCAGCACATTATCTGTTTAAGCCCCTTCTCACCGACCTTCCTTCGTCACTCGCTCCCCTGCTTCATCAGGGATGGTGCCGTTTTCCCCGTTGGCCAGGCGGTGTCCCGGATGAAGTCTTCATTGCCACTGATGGTAGTGGGTTATGCAAGGGAGGCTGGGCCCTAGCTGTGTGGGTCTCGTGGAAGGGCAATTGGTACCGCCTAGGCTGGGACGCCGGCAGCCTTGCTTCTACACCCTGGCTTCCCTCGTTTCCTGCTACTCATCTTGACATTCGTTCTTACCTGGGGGAGCTGAGCGCCTTGGTGTCTGCTGCCGCCTGGTTTACGGTGTGGTGGGACAACATGCAGCTTTTGACCGGACACGCGCCTGCCAGGGTTACCTTAGCAGTTGACAACAGTGCAGCGCTTCAAGTCGCGGGGGGCCATGCTTCGGCGACAACGCCTCATGCTCGTGTCTGCCGGGCTCTGTGGCAGTCGATCCAGTCCCGATGTTCGACGCATTTCAGGCATGTGCCGGGCCACACTGGCAGCCTCGTCAATGAAATAGCCGATGCCTTGGCGGGGTACGGAACTGCTCATGACCGTTGTGCGTCTGTTGGGTGGTGCCGCCTGCCAGCTACCTTTGGGGACTCACTTCTAGAGTGTGCCCCGCTCATGTGGCTCTTGCCGCAGGCACGCCTGGAAGAAGGTCGGTTGTGTTGGCGCTCCTTGGGATGGGTCGATTGCCCCCGCACTTCCACGCAAGAGCCCCCACCGATACAGCCTCATGTGCGGCAAGATGACAAGCAGGTCAAGCCTCTTCGTACCACCGTCACTCTGGTGCAAGCCAACATCCAGACAATGAAAGATGTTGATGTGTCCTTCTTCAATAGGGATGGACACGGGCAGCGTCGCATCTACTTGGCTAAGCAACTTCGAACTCTGGGGGTTCATATTGCCTTTCTTCAAGAGTGCCGTAGCCGCCCGGGCCGGTGGTCCTCCCACGGCTTTCTCAGCTTCCGGTCTGGAGCCGAGAAAGGGCTGTTCGGGGTCGAAATTTGGATCCGCCCTGACCTGCTGCACCCTGTATTGAGTCTGGACGACTTTCGCATCCGCTTTGCCAGCCCGAGAATTCTGTTAGTGCAGTGTCAACGAGCTGAGCTCCCGGTTACTCTTGTTGCAGCCCATGCACCACATGCTGAGAGGCCGGGTGCGGATATTCGGCGATTTTGGCATGATCTCAGGACGCAACTTCTTCCGGCCTGCAATCGCGGTACCGTTCTGCTAGGGATTGATGCTAACGCCGACTTCATTGGCCGTGATGAGGAAGAGACCCTTGTTGGCGACCTTCTTAATCTCCGCCCCGCCAGGCTTGGCGACGATCTCCTTCTTGCCTGTGCACATGATACGGCGCTTGCTGCCCCAGGCACTTGGTCTGAGGTCTGCACTGGACCCACTTGGACTTGGCAGCACACAGGAGGGAAGACCCAACGCTTGGATCACCTGCTTATTACCCACGGCACTCGGGTCTCTCAGTATCGCCAATTTCCTGAATTTGACATCTTGAATGGCGAGGCCAGGGATCATATGCCCATTGTCATTACTGTGGACGTTTCCGGAAAGTCCGCAGGTAAAATGCATCCGCGCTGCCCCTACTCGGCTGACTCCGGTGTCGCTGTCGCTGAGGCTGTCTGGGACGCTCTACACCAGTCTCCACCTGGTAGTAGTGCTGAGAGGGTCCAGCAACTCTGTGTTGCCCACGACCATGCGGTCCGTTGCCTTCCTGCCCGGCCCCCTCTTCAAAAAAGGCAGCCTTATCTGTCTGAAGTTGCTGCCGGCCTCCTTGAAACTCTTCGTGATGCACGGGCCGAGGTTAGGCGGCTTCAAACCCTCTATCACCGGCAACTATGTCTGGTTGCCTTTAGGGCATGGTGCCGCCGCCGAGTTGAGTCCCCAGCCCTCCCTTGGGAACTTCACCAGGTCCGCATGATGCTGGCGCATTTTGCACACGTGTGTTTCCGGCTGCGAGCGCAGGCTCATGCACAGGCACGGCTTGATAAGCAGGCTTACTTTGAATCCATGCTCCTCGGTGCAGTCGACCACTGGCATGCCACCGGGCGCCCTCTCGAGGCTGTTGCCAAGCTGTCTTGGGCATCCAAAGGCGCCAAGCAAAAACGTGATGTTAGGGCGGCAAGTGGGTTTGACATCGATGAGCAACTCCAGCTGCAATTCCAGCAGCAGGAAGATGGCCGTCCGGTGTCGGATGCCCAATTGAGCGCAGCCTTTTCTCTCTGGGCTGCTGCACCGCGTGGCGTTTGTCTTTCGGCACTACCCACCCTTCTTGATGTTGAACACATGTGTCGACTCCAGCGCCGAGGCAAGGCCCCTGGCCCGGACCACATTCGTAATGAGGTCTGGCGAACCCATCCTGATCGCGCCGGGCGATGGTTGTGGCCTATGTGGGTTCATCTCGCTTGGGGCGAGGCCGAGCCACTTCACTTTAAAGCTTCTACTGTAGGAGCTCTTCACAAAAAGGGCCCAGCTCACATTCCTGCCAACTTCCGTTCCATTGCCATGCTGAATGGAGTGGCTAAGTTGTGGCACTCCCAACTTCGGGCCACCCTGGGTCAGGAAGTTATCGCTCATTACTTTCCGACCCAGCTCGGTGGTAGGCGAGGCGTCGACACCGGCCTTGCCCTCACTGTCTTCCGCTCTGCTGTTGATCTAGCTTCCGTTCACGGCCGTTCCTGGGCTGCCTTGTTTGTCGATATTCAGGCCGCCTACTATGAAGCGGACAGAACCTTGCTTTTCCATGGCCGTGACCTTGAACCAGCTCTTGCGGGCCTGCAGTTGCCTCGTCACGTTCATGGCCTTATTCAGGATGGCGTCCTCGCGGGTCTCGGGGTTCCCGCTGACCAGGTTGCTCTCCTGCGTGACTGCGTCGAATGCTCGTATTGGCGCCTTGTCGGCCAGCACCAGGCCATCATGGCAGGTCGAGGTTCTCGGCCCGGGGACGGACTTGCAGATGTCCTGTTCGGACAGTGCCTACATTTTGCGCTCAAGGCTGAAGATATTGTTCATGCTGCTTCCTCTGATGCCCTTGGTCGACCCGATGCATCCCTCCAAATCGCATGGGCTGATGACCTGTGCCTGCTTGTTGATTTCATCCGAGCCACTTGGGCTGTCTCGAAGTTGCGCCGCCTTTGCACTATCGTCCTCCAAGTTTTCGAGGCCTTTCGGTTCCGCGTCAACCTTGGAGCAGGGAAGACAGAGGCGCTCGTCCACCTACAAGGAGCGGGGGCTAATGTAGCGCGCAAGGATCTATTAACCCCTGAGCCCCTTCTTGCTCTTAGTGACGGGAGAGGCATTAGGGTTGTCCCTGAATATAAGTACCTAGGGGTCGTGCAGCGTTGCCGTGACACTGGCCGACGGGATGTCGAGGCAGCCGCCGCACGTGGCAACTCTATCTGGACTCAAGCCTCTGGACTTGTGCATTCTGAGAAGTTGCCGTGGATGCTCAAGTCCGTATGGCTGCAGGGAAGGACTCTCCCAGCAGCGTACTCCTCCCTCGCCACTACCTTAGCTCGTTCTGAACGAGCCTGGGGACCCCTGAATGGATTCTACGACAAATGCCTTCGGCAGATTGTCGGGTCCTGGGATGCTGGGCACCATGTTGCCTCAGTCCAACTGCGGGCCTGTACCGGGGTTTTGGATGTGGAATGCGCGACGGTTATCGCTCGTGTGCGCCTGCTCTGCCGCATTGCCTCGGGCCGTTCCCCTGACATATTTGAATTGTTCCAAGCCAGCTGGGATCGCGGCGGGGAATGGTCTTCACTCCTTGCTGATGCGGTGCGGCGGGTTTGGCCGGCCTGTGGCCTACCAGCACTCCAGAAAGGCGAGCCTACCCTTCTCTGTGTGCGACGACACACCAAAGAGATCCTCTCGGCCTGTCGCCGGATCAGTCGGTCCGGAACTATGCTGCTGGCTCTCCATCGGGCGTGGAGGAGTCATGGCGGTCCGCCACCCAAGCGTGTGATTGGTCTCGCGTCCCCTCACATATGCCCGGAGTGTGGTGTGACTCTCCCTTCGGCGCATGCTTTAGCGGCCCATGCTCACCGTCTTCATGGGCGCGTTGCTCTCTGCACACAGTACACGTTGGGGACGATCTGTCTGTGGTGTATGGTCGAATTCCATAACGCCGCGCGTCTCCGGTATCATCTTTTGCACTCACCGGACTGCGAGCACGGGTTGCGGTGCTGTGTTGGCCCTGTCTATGAGTATGGCACAGGCACCAAACGTCGCGGCAAACAAGGCCATGCCAGGGCCCCGGTTTTCCGTGTTGCAGGCCCGTGTAACGCTACCGCAGCCCAGCGCCGTGCCGCCGAGGAGGGGCGTTGCTGCACGGAAGAGGAGCTCTCTGCTGAGTTACGCACTGTCGCTCCTGGCCCAAGCTTCTCCGAGGGCACTCGCTCCTCTCCTGTTGTGCCCTTTCGCCGTGTTGGTGGTAACTCTACTCTTGCTTCTGGCGAAGCGGTTAGCACGGTCCCGTGTCCTGTGGTCTTGCACTCACCACATGCTCCTGTTGCTCCCTCCACCGGAGCTTTGGATTTTGGCCCCCCCACCTCCTCGGTTCGTCCTTCTTCCGCTGACACCGCGGCTGCTTCTGCTCGGTACCAGACACATCCAGCGGACAGATTCTGCATTGTCTATTGTTTCGACGAGGCTCCTGGTGCCTCGTCGTTTTGCGTCCCCTCTTGTCGGTGGTGTGCGGTGCCTCCCGCCATCTGGTGTCTCCCGCAGTCTTGGGCGCGGTGCTGGAAGCTCTTTCTTGCCCTTGATTCGCTGCACCCGTGGTCAGCTGAGACTTGGAGACTCACTGCCTTTCTGCGCCAGGAGGAACGCCCATCTCCGAGCGCCACTCTCGGATGCCTGACGTGCTTCGATCAGATCGCGGCACAGCGGATCCTTTTCCTGCGGAGGATGCTCATGTGTCTCCACTTGCTTCGTCAGATCAAGGCAGGAGCTGCTCTGTGGTGCGCTGTTCCCTTGCCAAGTGCCTTCTGGGAACTTCTGCGTCGTGTCGTACCTCTCGCAGTTGGTACATCGACTGTCGCCGTGCTTGGTTTTGGCACTGTCGTTAGTCTACCTGCGGTCGCCCCGCGGGCTCTTTCCTCTCTTGCCTCGGGCTGGCTTTCCTTGGCCTCTCCCCGTCGCTTGGCGATGCCGCACCAGCTTCCTTTGTAGTTTTGCGGTCCGTCTTTTCTTGCACAGGACTAGTACCTTCTACGCAACGAAGAAGAAGAGGTTTTAGGGTTTAGGGGCAGATGATGGGCTCCCTTTTTGGTATAGGGTAGTTTTGCAAGCAATGTAAGACTACAAAGAGGGAAAGAGGGCCCACTGGAAAATCCAGTAGAAGGGTGTGGTTGCTATAAGATATAAATATGTGTGTATATGTTCGAGCAAACAGGTGTGTGAACTATATGTATATGTATACATATATATATATATACACAGATATACACGCATACTTATGCTTATCTAGGTATGTTAATCTGTTACTGTTTTTATTATAACATCATACATACATGAAGTTCGGGCTTTAGGGAGTCAAGCTTTACATCTCCTGCCACCCAGCTGCTGCCAGAAAAGCCCACCAAGCTGTTTTCCAGATGTCTCCGGAGCTTCGACAGAGTCCGTTCTATGGCCACCTTTGGGTGTTGCGACGCTTGGGGTTCGGGGCATTTGTGAGACTTCGAAAACCCTGAACCCTGTACCCTAACCCTCTCATCCTAAACCGTAAAACTAAACTTTAAGCCCTCAGCCAACAATGCTACAACCAAAACCCTAAAGAACCCCTACCCAGAATGTATACAACCCTTCCTTGAAAGAGCCCTTAAAGCAACTACAACTCCCAAAAGAGAAGTAAAACCCTAAACTTTGAAACCCCAAACTCTAAACCGTCTAATCCCTCTTTGTAGCGACTCCCCAAAGGAGAATCCACACCCTAAACCCTAAAACCCTAGACTCTAAACCGTCTAAGCCCTCTTCGTAGCCCCCCCCCCCCAAGGGACTCCCCGCTGCGAGAAACCTGGGAACCGCGTTTTAAGGGTTTCGGGTTAGGGGTCTAAGGAGAGTTTCGGGTTTCATGTTGTTCCAGAACAGGGCTCCATTTTCAGGTCGAGAGTTGAGGGTCTACTGAAAGGATCATGGGACGTAGTAACTGGGGTTAGAATTAAAAAGGTAACTGTGCTTACAACGATGTAGACCTTGCACCGCCAAACTTGAAAACACTGACAGGGAACGGATGAGGTTTAGTTGCTCACACCCAAATCCCAGCAACCCCGGACCCTGAACCCCATACAGACCATGCGATTTCAGCTGGCGTAGATACTGTGCCGCGCTTGTGCTGCTGCTGGTCCACGCCTATGCTAACGATGCAACGACACAAGCATATCTGCCGCAGAACAAGTGTCATCACAGTCGGAATCACCCCAGATCACGATTGATCCCTCGCCAAGAAGGACGACAAAAGCGGTTTTAGAGGCTTGGATCTGTTGCACGTTCTTCAACTTGTCCTGCACTGAGCTGCTGTCACCACCAAAGTCAGCATCACACCAGCTCACGGCAGAGCCATCGGCAAGAACGGCTGCAAATGCACACTCGGAGGCTTGGATCTGTTTCACGTTCTTCAGCTGGTCCTGCACTTTACTACTGTCACCCCCTGTGGCATCGGCATCCTCCTCGCCACTCCACGTCACGACGGATCCATCCTTAAGAATGGCAGCAAACGACCAATCATTGGCTTGGATCTGCTGCACATTCTTCAGCTGATCCTGCACAGCACTGCTGTCACCGCCGTAGTAGGCACCACCCCAGGTCACGACCGATCCACCGTCAAGAATTGCAGCAAAAGCGCCGGAAGAGGCTTGAATGTGCTGCACATTTGTCAGCTGATGTTGCACAGCACTACTGTCACCGCCAGCGTGTGCATCGCCCCAGGACACTACAGATCCCTCGCCAAGAATGGCTGCAAAAGCACTGCTAGAGGATTGGACTTGCTGCACAGTTCTCAAGCGATCCTGCACAGCACTACTGTCACCACCATGCTTAGCATTGCCCCAGGCCACGACACATCCATCGCAAAGAATGGCAGCAAAAGCACAGTAGGAGGATTGGATCTGCTTTACATTCCTTAGCCGATCCTGTACAGCACTGCTGTCACCGCCACAAGCGGCATTGCCCCAGGTCACGACCGATCCGTCGGCAAGAATGGCGGCAAAAGCGGCAGTGGAGGCTTGGACCTGCTGTACGTTCTGCAACTGATCCTGCACAGCACTGCTGTCGCCACCGCAGTCAACATCACCCCAGGCCACGACCGATCCGTCGCCAAGAATGGCAGCAAAAGCGCCGTCATTGGATTGGATCTGCTGCACATTCCTCAGCTGATCCTGCACAGCAGTACTGTCGCCTCCATGCCAAGCATCACCCCAGGTCACCACTGATCCCTCGCCAAGAATGGCGGCAAAAGCGTGGCGAGAAGCTTGGATATGACGCACGTTGTTCAACTGGTCCTGCACCGCACTACTGTCACCACCCGCGTCTTCATCACCCCAGGTCACGACAGATGTGTCGCCAAGAACGGCAGCATAAGCGCCTGTGTTGGAAAGTACTTGAAGAGGGCCTGGGTTGGCCTTTAAACACCCTAAAAAATATTTATATATAGGGTCCCTTATAAACCCTAAACCTAAACCCTAAACCCCCCCTAAACCCTGAACCCTCAACTCTAATAAAAAGTGTTCCCAAAATCCAACCCAGGGGCTTACATGCAAGGTCAAAGAGTCACCAGTCTCCAGCCTGGCCTCCTTGATGGACGCGCGTGAATCCTGGGCTTAGGGATTTAGGGTTTAGGGTTTAGGGTGAAGTAAACAGAGAGAACAGCCTATAGATTCCAGAAGCTGCCCCCACCTTGTAGTAGTGGCTATAAGGATTATATTAGGGCCCTATTATATTCCTATTATACCACTATTACAGGGTGGGGGCCCCTCCTAGCCTATAGACTCTCATTTCATAATGGCTCCATTAAGTAACAGGTCCCCCCCAAAAGAGTATTAAACTATGATAGTCCAAAGCCCAGAGTCTAGAACGCTTCCAGATGAATCCAGCAGCTGCCCTCTGACCACTCCGAGTGCGATCTCTGCCCGACGTTTCAAAGATTTCACATCCTCATCCAAGCTTATTTGCGCCTTGGCTGACTTCTGAAACCCTCCTAAAAGTTAAACTTTTCGCCTCCTTAGTATCGTTCATACAGAGACCCAAAAAACTAAAGGCTAAAGAGCCAACCGGAAGAACGCTAAGGCACGGTAGCAGTCTTGCCACTGAGAAGGCCAACATCCAGCGTGATCGACATTGCATTCGCGGCAACGGCGCAAACTTCAGCCCCTACTAGTGAACCCTTTAAGCCTAAACACCAAAGCTTGTAAACCCTGAAGTGCAAAGGCTCAAGTCTTGGCCGCGCGTAGGTCATGTTTTGGCTTTTGGGTTGCTTTAAGAGGTAGTTAATGTAGACCACGGATTAATGAACATCCTTCCTTCAAGGGCCTGAACATTTGGATCCATCTTACAAACCTTTTGAAAGTAAGTTTTCCTCAGTCTAATCACTATACTCCAAGACAGAGATCTTTATCTAAACCCCTCTACCCCAAGAAGAAACGCTTATACGGCAAGATCGAGAAAGAGAAACCCCTAAACAAACCCTTAGAAACCGGTCGACTGCTCATGCCTTCGAGGGCCGTAAATGCTTCAGCTCGTGAAATCTTCCGCCGCCCCTCGTCCGAACTTGAATTAGGGTGTAGGGTTTAAGGGGCTGAGGGTTTAGAGTTTAGAGTTTAGGGTTTAGGGTTTAGGGGTTGGGGTTTAAGGTTTAGGAATGCTTCGGGCTTGAAGGTTAGAGTCTGAATTTCCGTTTGGGCTTAGGGGGGTTCGGTTCCCGGATATGGATTTCAGGGACTAGCTTCTCTGCCGGAATCCTTACAAGGGGCCCACTACCTGAAACGGTTTAAGGTTCAGGGTTTTGACAGCACTACGAAGTCAATACTTGAGGGTTCATGGGACATAGTAGCTAGGGATATCAAGAAGGTTACACCAGCTACTTACAATTACGTATGACCCCAGTCAAGGTGTTTTTATTTCTGTAGTTCCTAAGTCCCATGAACCTTCAAGTACAAAAAACGATAGCTAAGCACTGGTTTTGGGGTTCCCTTGGCTCTTTAGCTCCCTTTATCGTCGAGATTATCATTAGCCCTGGCTCCTCGGCTCCTCCAATATCAAAGTAACCTTTACTTGAAACACCTGTCGAAAAAAACCAAAAAGGCCCTGGTAAAGCCAAGGATGACCAGCCTATATACTTGGAAGATCATGGGACTTAGTAGTAAGTACAGTTATAAGTATATACCTTAATTGGGACTACATTGTACATATAAGTGTAGTTACCTTCCTTGTAACCCAAGTTACAGACATAAGTCCCACGAACACCTAAGTAAACCCCGTAGAAAAGTGCACCTCCTCAGAACTGCCCCTGTCCAGGGCTGCGATCACCTGAGGCCGTGCTTAGAGGTTCATGGGACTTAGTAACTAGGGTTATAACTATAAGGGGCTCCTTTTAAGGGCCCTATAATAGGGTTCCCTTTAAGGGTCTAGGGTTTAGGATCTACTTAGAGGTTCATGGGACTTAGTAAGACTTAGTAACTAGGGTTATGATTAAGGTAGCTACACTTGTATGTACTTATAATCCCAATTAGGGTACATATAACTGTACTTACTAAGTCCCATGAACCTCCAAGTGTTCTCACTTTCAGAATCAGATTGTTTGGGGTTTAGGGCCGTCCTCAGGGTTTAGAGTAAACCCCATAAAGTTGGAAACCGAATTAAGGCCAAATAGTGCTGGGATTCCCTATACATTGCTGTTAAGGATTGAGGCTATGGGGTTTCCAACTTTTGGGCTTCTGCTGTAGGGTTTGGTTGCCAGATCCGACACGACACACGTGAGCCTCTTCCATACTGTTCCCGCTTTGCTTGCTCTGCTTTCTGTTTGGGCGAGGCCTTCCAATTCTGGCTTTCGGTTGCTTTTCATTTCCGTTTAGGGCTTTGGGCTATAGGGCTTAGGCTTCAGGGCTCCTAGCTCCTTTCCAAGGCTCTATCGTCGAGCTCGCTTCCAGTAAAAATGGGGGAATGGATCTTTTAGTAGTCCGTAGATAATCCCCAATAGTTGCCTCCGCAATCCATTCCCCCATTCCCCGCTAAGAACCAGACAGTTCCGTGCAGTTCCTAGACCTAAGAGTAGCCTAGGAATAAAAAGGACGCCCTTTTTGGTTTGAAGGGGGTTTATAAGGTAACCCTAAACCCTAAACCCTAAACCCTAAACCCAAAACCCTAAACCCTAAACCCTAAACCCTAAACCCTAAACCCTAAACCCTAAACCCCTAAACCCTAAAAAAAGGGAATAAGGGCTCCTCTGGGTCATAGGTTCTGTGCATAGGAATTTTGATCTTTTAAAATTTTCCGTCTCGGATGGAGTGCCAGTTGTCCGTTTCCGGTGATGATGTCGATCTTCCTGCCTCCTTCGTTGCTATTTAGGAGAGCAAACCCTAAACCCCAGACCCCCAAATCCCATACCCTGAAACCTAAAGCCTTTCGGTGTGGAGTACAGGCTTTGTCGTTGACCTCCTTTTTCGCAGCAAACATCCACTGCAAAGGCCAGAGTTTGGACTAGGCTTCAAGAGTTGGGGTTTTAACGGCTTTGGGTTTGGAGTCTGGGGTTAGTAAGGAGGGTAAAATGGGGCTGTCCAAGGGTTTTAGAATCAACGTTTTAGGATCTGAGACTGGGGCTGAGGGGTTTAAGAGCAGGCAGCTAAAAGGGGCTTAGGGGTTTCGGGTTTAGGGTTGGCTTAAGAATTCGGGAAGAGGAGGGCCTTTAGAGTCTGTGACTTATACTTATACTCTAAACTCGCCTGTCACCTCGTTTGGGCTTCTCTGGAGGCGGTTCACTATCGGCGCCTTGCTCTGTAGGCAGCAGAACCAACGCAGAACTGACAGACCTCGATACTGACCCCAAACCCGACATGTCCCAATGCGACAGCCCATGAAACACCTCTTCGCAAACCCTGAAGCCTGAAACCCTGGAGCCCTGAACCCTGAAACCCTCAAGGCTAATTGCTCTAAACTCTACAAGTAAAGCCCTACATTCTGTCTCAACTACCCCCTGCTGTAGCCCAAATTACCTTTTCATGAGGATTATGAGAGCCCATTAAAGTGCACTTGGGGGTCCGTCCGGGTCCACCCTACTTGGAAATCATGGGACTTAGTAAGTGGGGTTGTAAGAACCTTGATTGGGAGTAATAAAAAATTTGAGTAAGTATGGTTACCTTGTTTATAACCCTAGCTACTAAGCACTCATCCTCCAAATACTAAACCCGAAACCGAGAACCCTAAGACTCCTCCAAGTAGCGCTGAACCCTAAACCCTGAAGCCCTACACCCTTGATGGCCTTGTAGATCCCTTATGGACCCTTAAACCCTAAACCCAAACCCTTCACCCTAAACCCCAAACCCTAAGCCCTAAACCCTAAACCTCTCCTTCCCGCCTCCTTCGGCAAAGATCCGGTGGCCTTGCACCCGGCATGGTGTGACTGAGCCTCTCCACCAACTTCAGGGTTTAGGGTTCCCAGAGACTCCAAAATAACTGTTTTGAAAAAGGAACACACCTCAGGGTGCCTGGCAGGGTTCCTGAAAGGGATCTATAAGGGCTCTACAGGGGAATTAAGGAAGATTCCTTAAATCATGTTAGGGATCCTACTAGAATCTATATATATATATATATATATATATATATATATATATATTCGGAATTAAGAGATGCTTGAGTCTATGGGATATAGGGGTGTTGTAGGGAATGGTCTAGGATCTGGCATCTATACTATACAAAACACTTAGACCCGCAGCACAAATTGAAAATTCTGGTTTTTCAGGGCTTAAAACACCAAAGATTAAAACAAATATCTGTTTCTAACTTCCCCTAAGTATAGGGTTTAGGACTTAGAGTCTAGGATTTATGGTCCTGGGTTTAGGGTTAAGGAGTTTAGGATCTACCCTAAGGGTCCAGGTTTCTCATTAGGAGGGTCCGGAATGTCCTAGAGAGAGTCCTTGGGCTCTTTGGGGCCTCAGAAACCCTACATTCTGAGACTCCTCAAAGTGTTAGGACCCTTAGGGCTAGGGGATGTTACCCCAATGTATCTAGTAATCACACACCCTCCAAAATCCTAATCTACATAACTACTATCCCAAAACCATGTACCTAATGATTGGGTCCTTTGGACCCTTGGGGGTATAGAGAGTTATAAGTTGTCTGCAGGCTTCTTATTCGGATCGCACCGGAAAGTCTACAGGGCTTCGTATGAAGATCTACGGCACCGCGAATTGAAGTGATATGGGGTTTCCGAAAATAGGGTCCTACTATTTAGGGTAACCCCTAATTTTCGGAAACTCCCATACTCCTTAATTCCTTAATCAAAGGCGATGGGGCTCTCTGGGTCGGGCTTGGAACAACGCTTATGGGTTTAGAGTTTAGGGTTTGGGGTTTCCAGAAAGTAGATCCCCTAATTTGGGGCTCGATACTACTTACTTGATTAAAACCCCCATGAAGGGATCTACTTTTTGGATCCTCCCGCGGGTCTGGGTTAAGGTTATTCACGGGCGGATTCGCGGGTTTACGATTCCCAGAGACTCCAATATCCCTTAACGGAATATTCCTTAAATCATACTAAGGAACCTACTTTGCAGAGCCTGTAGTGTAAAGTGTACGCCGTACGCACTCAGCTAATAAAGTTCTAGACCTAAAAGTAACCTAATTAGGAATGAAGAGCGTGCCCCTTTTGGTTTAAAGGGTGTTATAAGAGAACCTAAACCCTACAAAATGGAATACGGGCTACTCTGGGTCCTAGCAGCCTAAACCCCTGAACCCCTAAATCTCTCAACCCCTAAATCCCAAAACCCTAAACCCCTAAACCCCTAAACCCTAAACCCCTAAACCCCAAAATACCTCAACCCCTAAACCCCAAAACCCTAAAACCCTAAACGCAACAATTAGAACTCTGTGCGCTCGGCAAAGTATAGCATAATGGGCCCCGAGACACTATTCTAATCATTAAGGCCCCTTACTATAGAACCCTAAACCCTAAACACCCTAAACACCCTAAACACCCTAAACCCTATAGAACCCCACTATAGATCCCCTATAGGCCTCCTGCGCCGTCAGAAGGACCAAGTTCTCAAGGCTCGGGGGCCTCCGTGATGCCCAGCGTCAGACTTCGGGGAGTGGATTTGAGCTGGGGTTTGGGGCTTTAGGGCTCCTTTAAGGTCCTTTAAGGGCTCCTTTAAGGGAAACCCTAAACCCTAAACCCCTAACCTTCCTTTAAGGGTTCTATAAGGCATCTATGAGGGGTTTATATAGGGTTCCTTTGACGGTTCCTTTAAGGGTTCCTTTAAGGGTTCTATAAGGCATCTACGAGGGGTTCTATAGGTTTCTTTTTAGGAGAAGAATTCGGGTTCCTTTCTACCAGGAGGAGACTTGCGGTTCAGGGTGGGAGGGTTCGGCGGTTCGTTACGGCTGGGCCTTCCCTTTCAGACTTGGACCTTGAACCCATCCATACAGGGTTTACTTACTACCCCAATAAGCCACAGATATAAAAGGTTAAACTTTCCGATTCCTACTAAACTAGAAGAACCCAACAAGTTTAAAGGTTAGGTATTGGGGATCTAAGTTTAAGAGACGATGGGCCGAAAACTGAAAGCTCTGAACCCTGATTCCGAAACTCCCAGCAACCCGGCACCCTAAGCACTGCATCCCAGAACATTCCAGCTCTTGAGGGTTTCTGTACATGGGGGTCCTTCTGAAGAGCCACGGTTAAGGGTTTAGGGTTTAGGGTTCATGATTCTGTTTCTTGCAGCAAAGATTCAATCATTTGTGGTTCAGGCAAACCATCATCTGATCTGGAGCAACTACTTCCCCAAAACAACAACATGAGCTCTAGCACCCTGAGCCCTAAACCCCAAGTCCTGAAGCCTATACTACACCCAACAAACCGAAACGCCAATATCCCAGAGTGCTAAATCCTCAACTGTCGAAATTAGCCGAAACACCCCCCCGCCCCGCCGTGAAGTCCTAAACCCCTCAAATACCACCCTGGACCTGCGATGGTCCCATCGGGCCAGGGCCATGTCGGAGTGCTTCGCCCCCGCCTGGTGACTCAGCGCACTGCGGCCTGAAGCGAACGGCTTCGAAACCCTAAACTTGGTCAACCCCGGGTTCGAATAGTCAGAGTATGATTAGATGTCTTTCGAAGGTTTTTTGTGTTTGTCAAGGGGTCTTTTGGAGGTTTCGTATCGGGGCCTGAATAACTACAAGAAAAAAGGCCGTTGAGGAATAGGATTCCGAATCATTCAGGCTTCTCTACTAGGATCCTCAGTACTTGGAGGTTCATGGGACTTACTAAGTACAGCATCAGTACCCTACTCGGGATACAAGTTCGTATACGCGTAGTTACTTTTATTACAACCCTAGTTACTAAGTCCCATGAACCTCTAAGTAACCTAGACAGGGCGACTCATACAAGGAGCCTGAGGCTGCAAAAAAGGGTGGAAAAGCCACTGGGGGACCTAGTGTGCTATGATGTAGGAACCTGATTAAGAAACCTTTGGCCTTTATAAGGGCTCCTTATATGAATCCTACTATTTTGGGGTTCTAGGCCCAGGGTCCCACATCCTCAATCCCAACACTTTAGATCCTACATCGTAAGCTCCGAACCCCATGACCGGTTGGGGTTTGTGCAGGGATAATGTGCTTCTGCTCTTCTAAGGGATCCATACTATGGGTGGTCGGTTTAGGGTTTAGGATTTAGGGTTTAGGGTTTAGGATTTAGGGTTTAGCTTATATTATGTGGGTGGTTGTCAAAATTATGGTCCCTTTTTGGGTGCCCTAAATATTAGGTGCCGTAGTAGAATAAGCCCTGGATGGGTAATTGTCAAAATTATGGTCCCTTTTTGGGTGCCCTAAATATTAGGTGCCGTAGTAGAATAAGCCCTGGATGGGTAATTGTCAAAATTATGGTCCCTTTTTGGGGTGCCCTAAATATTAGGTGCCGTAGTAGAATAAGCCCTGGATGGGTAATTATCAAAATTATGGTCCCTGGTGCCGTAGTAGAATAAGCCCTGGATGGGTAATTATCAAAATTATGGTCCCTTTTTGGGGTGCCCTAAATATTAGGTGCCGTAGTAGAATAAGCCCTGGATGGGTAATTATCAAAATTATGGTCCCTTTTTGGGTGCCCTAAATATTTGGTGCCGTAGTAGAATAAGCCCTGGATGGGTAATTGTCAAAATTATGGTCCCTTTTTGGGTGCCCTAAATATTAGGTGCCGTAGTAGAATAAGCCCTGGATGGGTAATTATCAAAATTATGGTCCCTTTTTGGGGTGCCCTAAATATTAGGTGCCGTAGTAGAATAAGCCCTGGATGGGTAATTGTCAAAATTATGGTCCCTTTTTGGGGTGCCCTAAACAGTAGGTGCCGTGGTAGAATAAGCCCTGGATGGGTAATTATCAAAATTATGGTCCCTTTTTGGGTGCCCTAAATATTAGGTGCCGTAGTAGAATAAGCCCTGGATGGGTAATTGTCAAAATTATGGTCCCTTTTTGGGTGCCCTAAATATTAGGTGCCGTAGTAGAATAAGCCTTGGATGGGTAATTGTCAAAATTATGGTCCCTTTTTGGGTGCCCTAAATATTAGGTGCCGTAGTAGAATAAGCCCTGGATGGGTAATTGTCAAAATTATGGTCCCTTTTTGGGGTGCCCTAAATATTAGGTGCCGTAGGACAAAAAGGACCCAAAAAGGGACCCTGATATTGACAACCACCCATGTAGGGCTTTAGGTTAAGGCTTTGTGCTTCGAGTACGACTCGCGTTATCAGACTTCAAGTGTAGGCCCCAGCCCGGTGACAGCCAAAACTCAGAACTTGTATTTGGAGGATCATGGGACTGAGCAAGGAGGGTTCTATAGTACCTTAATCGCGGCTAGAGGTAGTTCAAAAGTACAGTAACCTTCATTATTAGAAGCCTATATAACTACTTCGCCCCATGAGCCTTCATAGTAGTAGAAGCCCAAAAGTTGGAAACCCAATAGCCTCAGTCCTTAAGACTGATGTATAGGGAATCCCAGCACTATTTGTCCTTAGTCCAGTTTCCAACCTTTTCGGGGCTTGTCGTTATCACTGCACCCAGATACCTGATTCTAACTACACACTGACCTCGCCAAACGAAGTCGGCGATGCAACCGATGCCATAGAGGTCCTGCCGGGGCGTTGGGCATGGGCGAAGCTTGCAGGTCTCTTGGTTTTGGGTTTAGGTTTCAGGTTTGGGTTTCACGGCATTGGACTCGCGGCTTAAAGGCCTGGGTTTGAGATCTAGTTGCTCATAGCAGCGTAGCGGCGTAGCGTGCTTCAACTAAAAGGAGCCCAGAGAGCCCAAAATCCCTTAATTAAGGAATATAGCTTAAATCATAATATGAAGCCCCTTACAATCTAAGGTATATTCCTTAGTTAAAGGGTATTGGGCTCTCTGGGAAAAGCTGCGATTGAAGCACATATCGGGCCTGAAGAGTCAGTAGTGTGGCTTCAGCGTTCACATATAGCAACACCCAAAAGGGGGATGTCGCTTTGGCGTTTAGGGTTTAGGGATCAGATATCCTTACAAAGCGCTACCAGCCCTAACAGAGTGCAGCTGTGCTCACTCCATACAAAACTCTAATTTCATTGAAGTTTCCTCAACCAAACGTCTCCCTAGAACAACTCAAGCTACCCTCTCAAGGGCAGGTCCTTCACCTTGGCTTCGAATTCTACACTCTGGGCCCTACCCGAATTCTGAATACAAATACGCTTCAAATCCCATTATTTCCTAAATCCTATAAACCCTAAACCCTGAATAACTTCAAACCCTGAGCCCGAACCTAAACCAATAAACCCTAAACTTCCTAAGCCCCTACGGCCCCTAAAGCCAAAAAGACAGTCTCACCCAAAAATCCCTAAACCGCTCAAATCCCTAAAACCCACAGAAACAAAAAAAACGAAAGCCCCTAAAACCCGTAAAACTCCTGCAACGCCTAAACCCTCCCGCCCACCCCGGTCCGGCAGCTCGACGCCAGGCTCTTGGCGTTCCAGGTTGTGCCGCAGCTTCTTCCAGAAGTTCATCCCACATGGATCTGCCTCTTCATGCCCATTACCCAATAGGCTACTCGTCCAGAATTTTGGGGAACTAAAGGTTAACTTTGGGAGTATATTGGGATTCTATAGGGTTTTTGGTACCCCACGAAGGTTAAAGTACCTACGCTGCTACTTGGACCCATAGGCCGTAAGGGTTTCGTACAGCGTTCAGGGCGTGGTTTTAGGGATCCGCCTGCGGGCTTGAGTCTTAGAGGCTTTCAGCAGGTTTTCATCGTTTTTAGGGATTTAGGGATGAAGGAGGGTTTTTTGAATTTATTTACAAGGGGGGCTGGAAGAACTTTAGACCAAATCATGCGTGTAGCTGGCTGAGAACTCCGGGTCTGTGGCTCGTGTTACATAACTCGGGTAGTTCGTGCTGCAAAACACCTTGCACTTGGCATACCCCCAATCATAGGGATCCTTAGGGGTGTAGGGGGGAGGGGTGTAGGGGACTATATTTCCTTAAATAGGCCTTATTAGTCCTTATTATGGGCCTTAAGGCCCCCTACCCCCCCTCCCCCTACACCCCTAAGGATCCCTATGACCCAACCAAGGAAACCCGAAGACTGCACATAACACGGAAGCCTCAAAATAGTATGGGTAATTATCAAGGCCCCTCTATGGGAGTTTCCGAAAATTAGCGGTACCTTATTTTGACACAATCAGGATCCTACTAGTTAGGGTACTATATTCGGGTCCCCTATTCTCGGAAACTCCCATACTCGTGTTTTGAGGGCTTTGTCAAACTTTGCGGTTCAGGTCCATGGCTTAAGAGCTTTACGGTTTAGACCGTACGGCTTTGCAAGGCTGAGGTGGAGTTTATCTGGTGTCTGGGCAGGGGGTTTCAGGGGCTCAGGGTAATCATAAGAAGGGGCTGTAGGGTCTCAACTGAAGGATTTCGACGATCTCGACAAAGCTTCTCATGGGAATCCCGCGATTCGAGGCACTCTGACAGTCTGTGTACCCTGCCACGAGGCCACAGGAACACAGTATGTTGTCCCGTCCTTAAAATCCAAGGGCAAAAGGAGGGACCCTTAATAAGGACCCCTAGGTATATACCCTTAATATAGCTATTATGTACCCATTATATAGCCCATTACAGGGTAGGGGTCCCCATTAAGGGTCCCTCCTTTTCCCCTTTGAATAAAAACTAAAACTGAAAACCCCTTACCCTGAAACTTTGCGGGCCGCTGCCTGCTGTGGGACCTTGCCCCCAGTGAGGCGTAAGATGGCGGTTGCCTGGGCTCTTGTTCTAGAGTTTGTACCTGGGGATCCAAAAACCTACTGTTTTAGGGTTCCTTTAAGGGTTCCTACATGTGATCTAGAGAGTTAGACCCTCTAATTAAGGGGTCATAACCTACCATTCTGCAGGGTTTGGGGATACAGGTAAGGTTTGTTATGTCAAACAATGGGGAGTCTTATCATGGTATGTAGGTATGTAAGATTCTATTCCTTCCTACATGGCCGGTATCCTGGGCAACTGAAGGTTAACCTTTGAGAGTATAATTCCTAGACCTAAGAGTAACCTAGGAATAAAAAGGGTGCCGTTTTTGCTTGAAGGGTGGTTTTAAGGCAACCAAAATCCTGAAAATCGGAATAAGGGCCTACTGGGTCCTAGATTCCTGAACACGAGCCCAGTTGCAGCAGCAGTGACCCCCAGCTGCAGCCGGTGTTCGATGCCTACACCTGGGGATTTAGGGCTTGGGGTTTAGGGTTTAGGCTTGGGGCTCAGAGTTCAGGAATTAGGCTATTCTTAGAGGATCACGGGACTTAGTAACTACGGTTATAATTAAGGTAACTATACTTATAACTAGTTATAACCCCAGTTAAGGTACTTATAACTGTAGTTACTAAGTCCCAGGAACCTCCAAGCAGATTCTGCAGGCTTGAGGGTTTAAGGTTGAGGGTGTCAGTTTTTTGGGCTGAGGACATGCCTTTAGAGGCCCCTGCTCTGCCCTGCGCTGCCCCTCCGCCCCCGTTCACCCCTAAACCCAATCGCGAATAGTTTGGGTGGTTGGAGCCGGACACCAAGAAGCGCACCCACCGCGCGCAGTGCCTACACGCCCTTAACCCTAAACCCTAACCCCTTTAACCCCAAACTCCTAAACTCTAAACGGTGCCTTCGCGGCCTCCTCCGGCAACTTTGGCCCAAAGCGCCGCCTCCTCTTTGCTCACAGGCTAAGCTCAGGGGCTCCAGTGGATTTGGGCTTAGAGGCTCCGGCGGTTTTGGGGTTCGGGGCTCAAGCTCCTTTAAGGGATACCAGAAGGGATCTTTCCTTTAAGGGGTTTAGGGTTCTAGATTTTAGGGTTTAGGGTTTCGGGCTTGAGGGTTTTAGGGTGTAGGATTTCGTGGAAGCATGCACCGTAACCTACTCGTCCGATATCCTGGGGAACTGAAGGATAACCTTGGGCTTCTACAGGGGATATAGCAGTTTTGGTACCCTACTAGTAGGTGGAAGCATGCACCATTATCAAAAAACGAG